>CM035417.1:66711884-67329384 GCA_020310875.1 Ceratopteris richardii | reverse complement strand
TGTTACCTTGTACAATGTATCTGTGTGCCCCTCATGGAGAAAGAACATAATAGACTTTAAGAATCAAGCACTTATCCTCCAAATATCCGGCATACCAAAACAAAAAGCTTTACAATAAGAGAGTCCGACTATGATCTTTTTGGCAATATGCTATACAAGCGAGGCAAGGTAAAAACTTTTACACTTCTGTGTTCATGATGTCTCCACTATTGGAAGTCGAAGACACAAGTGTTGCAAGTGAACATTTCTTTATAGACCTGAAAATTCAAATGGTCCTATTTGCTAGTACGTAGTAGCCCACCTTATGCACGGATACTCATACGATATTCGTGAGTAGGGATGATACATGCCAAAGAGCAAAGTATCCATTCAATCGAGTTCACATGCTTCTTAGGTCAATGATGGAAAGATGAGCATTTGCAAAATGAGGAATTGACCTTATTGATCCTATTAGCCCACAAGCCAAAGGATCTCATGCAGAGTACATAATAGTAGGTATTGATTGTCTTACTAAGTCGATAGAGGCACATGTTGATGAAGTTAGTCAATATGAGACTATCAGAATGAGATAAGGAACTCCATCATGCAATTTGGTCTTCTCGTGTTGCCTACAGGAGCTAGCCCTTTTAATTTGGTATATGGACAACATGCTTCCTTGCCTATTGACTTTCTTGTACCAACTCTCAAATTAGGAAGAGATTACGAATGGAATGGTCATGGGTTATCTCCTTTGGTAGAATAAACTCCACGCACTTCAAGAGGTGCACCTCAAGGTTGTTGTGGGCATCTATGCTCATAAAAAGAGATAGAAAAATTATCTTCATGCCCTTATAAATGATAAAACGTCGCACGAAGGTGACCTCTTCCTTGTCATTAAAGGCCAAAATTAAACCAATCGAAGTCTACTTCATAGGTGTAGGAGGTACTCAAACCCCATGCGTTGAAGAAGTTACATTTCCCATACATTTGGGCATGGCCAAAATACATGTGAATTTTTTAGTCTCCAAGGATGATGATCTCATAAAACACGTCATAGTTGGACAAGACTGGCTATTTAGAAATTCTGTAAGTCTAAACCTAGCCAATGGCAAAATGATCCTCGGATCAAAGGGAAAGCATGTACTCGACCTCTTTTCACTTCTTCTTGAGTCAATGGCTTGATACCAAAATAGACTCCAAAGATTCTTGAGTCTGTCTCTAATGCCAGACATACACCAAAACAGTCACATGCCAATCAACATAAAATAAAACAGACAGGTGGACCAATACAGCAAAAACCGAGGAACCTGGAAAGACAGAGCTCTCAAGTGGCTAAACAACTTTGGTTACCCACGTCTCTTGGGGGAGCACAAGCCTCACACAAGCACATGTGCCCAAGAAACTGGTAACACCAGTAACATGGTTCATCAGACAATCCCAGAATGCCAAATTATTTGACTAGAAACATGTTCTGAAATGCCCTATCTCAAAAATTTCTAAAATTAGGCCATGCCCAATACTTACATAGAAAAAAACCATGCACAATACTTTCTAGACATTATCCATTAGTTTGGCATAAGAATTAGAGCATATAAGCTCCTCCAGATATCTGACCTTTGTATCTATTGATGGAAATTCATAAAGATCAATCTTTCTCCCCAAAAGAATGTATGTATACATGTATGTACTATGTACACATGTTCATGTATGAATACATTTATGAAAAAATTGTACATAGGTCTTTTATGCACATATAAGTAAGTGTACATGCATACTTAGGTAAATGTCTCAATGAATGCGTACGAATCATAATTTCCCTTCCAGTTCAATCGCTCCTAAAATACTTGAATGAATGAAGCCAGTAACTGTGAAGCACATTTGAGATTTATTGATAACTTCGTTTTTTCTATGATGGAAAACAAAAAATTAACAGAAAACAAGGAAAATAGAAACCTGATTTGCTTTTAAAATTTCCACGTAGCTATTTCTCATGTTCTGATTGAACAAGTCAGTATGTTGATCAAATGAGAACTTGTTGATTTCTTCCAGGTCAAAAGTGTTGTCGATACAAACAGCGGCAGTTATAGGAGCTGATGATGCTTCCTCTCCAAGATATTTGACTAACATGTCTGCACCATATCCCCAACCAACAGCCATTACACTAGACCATGGTCTTGATCTCAAAATATAATCAACTGTCATGCGTACATCATCACTGTCTCCTGCTGTAAACAATCTAATCATAAAGCATTAGACAAAAGAAAAAAGAGCAATAAAGACCCTTTAATGCTTAATCTCTCTTTCGAGGGTAGAAAGACCCTGAAATCTCTGGTATAGCATTATCGATGGTATCAAAAATTTGTGCTAACTTTCATCACGGACTTGCTCACTCAACTGTGCCGTTAAAATCTACAAGCCAGCATTAATCAGTACTCTAAACCTTCCCATTCTTACAACTTTCTTTATCACTTTCCCTCTCTTCAAAGACTAAAAGTATTGACATTTGTTTCTAATGAATAAGCAGTGCAACTTCAGAAATAAATAGATCAATGATACTGTAAACATAAAATACTTGCGCTAATTCTTGGATACCTTGGTGTTGTCAATTGGGATCCCCCACAGCCTCTTGGATTTAGGACTATTGGGAAGTAACCACTTTGGATGCATCTTCTCACAAAGTCTCGAATGATTTTCCCTCTACTGCCTTCAAAGGAACCCGGAATAAGAAGAATAATAGTATCCAAACCATGTTCACCAGATAACTCCAAGTGAGAAGGCCAATCAATGGCCAAGATACCCCCATCATCAGCATGTAAGAAAATACGCTGATAACTAGGCATATATTGTTTTATCGCTGACTCCCTAAGAGCTTTTCCTTCAGAAGCACCGTGTCCAATCCTGCCACCATCTTCTTTTAAGGAATAAAAATCAGAGTCATTGGTGGCATTCCCATAATTCAGTTCACCATAGCTAATGTTTAATGTGACAACATGGTGCTCTTCTGCTGTTAGTCTTTTCGAAAGACCTTCATAAACATCAACGTATTTAAACTTGATTGAGGGGCATCGCATCAGCACGAAGCGATTGAAAGCTGTAGCATTCATGATCAGCAACCATTCTGTAGCAAGCTCTGTTAAATCAGACACCTCTTCATGCAGTTTCCCTGCCACTATGTATCCGGACATCGACCCCACAACCAATGCGACAGAAGCAATGAATAAATCGAATGGAACGTGATTTAGAAAGCCTTCGAGAGCGTTCTGCAAATACAGGTATCCTGAACCTGACTGACGGTTCAGTTCATCAGACGGGCCATCCTCAGAACGGAAAAAGCTAGCTAAGTGCTGCATGAATTGGGAAAGAACTTGAACATTACTTTCGAACGTGGAACTTGCCCTTATGGGGGGTAAAGTACGTCTCTTGTGCTTAAAGGAAGGAATCCATGTTGGTAATAATTTGGTCTTCCACGTTCTGCGGTTAGTCATCCAGAGTACCTTCTTCAAAGGAAAATTGCTGCATCGAAAATTACAGCATCCTCTCACGTGATCCCTGCAAAAGGGTCCATGTACATGCGGCAAGCATATGCATAAGCCACTGCGACCATTGCTACTAACCGTTAAAGACATGGCAGGTTCGAATGGATTATGGTATTGGGCATCGCTGAAAAGCTAAAAGGTCTTGGACGAGAGAAATCTCTGAGGTTCGCATGCAAGAAACATCGCAGCACTAACTGAATGCGTAGTTATAGATTGTGTCGGCATGGAATGAAACTTGAAATACTCAGGACAAACTCTTTCAGATGCTGGAAACATGTCTAGCTGCGGATAGATTGACAATAAGGGACAGCCCCATGGTTGCCTTAAATTCATGCATAGCATGGAAAATTACTCAGTTAAGCATGATCGAAAAATGCGCGATTAATATGATTTCCGACACAGGCACGTGCACTCTTGAAAATCAATGTCTGGACTCTCCATTTGCTAGTCCATCTATCGAGACGCACCACTGTTACGAAAATGAAGCTGAAACGCGAAGTAACAACGGGACTATCAGAAACTGTGTGTAATTAGACCAGTGCGGAGTAAAGTGAGATTTCAATGGTGGCGGTTTGGTCCTGACAGCGCCGCCTTCACTTTGGCCCTTCAACGTGGCGCTCCTGAATGCTTCAAAGGCAGAGCTGGCTACGCCTCAAGTCCCGAGCGATCCTCATTCAGCCAAGTAATCCCACATCATAATTGTCATCAGGAAATCCAAACAAAAGCGAATAGAAATATCAAAGAAGGAGCGAATAGAAATGTCAAAAAAGTACTATGACTTTTTTTTTTTGGGAGTACAATGAATTGGAAAGAGGCACACACCCGATCTCGTAAGGTAGAGGCACCCATCTTGGAGAACTCTGAAGCATCCAACCCCGGGAGGGACGAACCCTAGCCATCTGCTTAGGAGTACAAGGCACATCCGCTAAACCACGCCCGTTGAATAAAATACTATGACTTTACCTCTTTCGTGTTCTTCCATTTACCTCTTTCATGTTCTACCAATACACAAACACACACACACACACACACATATATATATATATATATATATATATATATATATATATATATATATATATATATATATATATATATATATATATATATATATATGATGACAAAATTGTAGATATTATGGAGCTCAAGAAGAATGTGGATTTCAACCCGTGCACATCGTTGCCTTGGATAACATGGAAAGTACCTTATTGAGAGGAAGAAGGTTGTCCTCCTTCAGCAAATTCTTCATCTAGGCATCTAGACGAATGCCAAAGTCAACAATTTGTGCAATGGCCCTCTATGGTGTAAACTATGCTTGAAGGCGAAAGAAGACGCAAGCCATCTTTTTTTCTCTTACATGTATAGCACCAAGGTGTGGGAGTGTATCCAAAGGATCCCATCTTTTAATTGGTAGCAAGCTCTTTTTAGGAGAGATGGTGGGATGCCCTGTTTCCTTTGAAATGGGATCGGAGGAGAACTACTATGGGAAATCTAGTTTGAAAGATGAACCATGAACTTTGAGAAATCCCCCAAAAAATTACCTACAAGAAATCCTTAGATTACCTAGCGAGAAGAATTAAAACTTTAATCAAACATCCCATTTAGATATAAGAAAATCAACCCAATGGCTGCTCACAAAGATCATCTATTACCATCAACGACCACATATAAACCTCATCTAACTTGGAAGTTAGGGTTCCACAAATGTCGAGCTCTCACAAAGACTGAAGTGGTGCGATGGCGATGTACCACGGTGAATTCTCCTTTGCAAGAGTTTTGCGATAATGCCCTCACATTAGAAAATAGAGCTTTGGACGAGGAGCATGGTGCTCCACATAGAGCTTCACAATATGCAAAAACTAAACAATACATAGAGACCTCGAACATAGATTTCATAGGTTCTACAAATGTGGTTGAACCCATATTATGTGGCTGACCAAGGCACTATATGTTTAATTACAAAACATATACAAAAGTGTCTGGTGGCCATTTGGCCTTTTCACATGGATATTGGTGGTAAAAATCTCCCACTAGGCCAACATGATCAAAGTGAATTATGGGGAAAAAATAAAGAATGATAAAAGATACTTGAGTGTAAGTATACAAGCTATACCTCCCACTTGATGGGCATGTTACACAATGTACAAGTAATTGTGCAAGATCATGAATCAAGTAACCCCCATCAAGTGACAAAATGTCCAAAGCTATCTTGTGGTAGAGCTTTGGTCAAAGCATCTGTAGCATTATCTCGAGTATGAAACTTCTCAAGAATAATGTGCTCAATGGCAAAGCGGTCTCTAATGAAGTGATACCTCACTTCAATGTGATTGGTCTTTGCATGATAGACCAGACTCTTAACCAAAGCAATGGTACTCTAACTATCATTAAGCAAATGGGGTACATGTTGAGGTAGAATCATATCACAAGCAAGACAAGAAAGCCATAATGATTCCTTACATGCCTCACTAGCTACAACATACTATGCTTCTATGTTGGAAATAACTGTACATTCTTGAAGACGAGATCTCCAACAGATAGCTCCTCCAGCAAATTGAAAAATGTACCCTGATGTTGACTTTTGATTGTCTATGCAACCATCATAATTAGAATCTATGTTATCAATAATGGATTCCTCTCATCTCCCCAAGCATAAACACTCCTCCTTAGTGGATTTGAGATATCTCAAAATCATCTTAGCTGCTTCCCAATGCTTCTTTCAAAGAATGGACACACACACATGCACACACACCCACACACACACACACACAAATATATATATATATATATATATATATATATATATTCACAACTCCCTCTGCAAATGCATTGTCTAGTCACTATCATAGAATACACGAGACTACCAATATGAATTTTGGTCATGATTTCCTTATCCTCATCTGATTTGGGGTAGGCATCCTTGGTCAAATTCACATATGTAGGGAAAGGTGTACTCAATGCATTTCCACCTTACATATTGAACCTATGAAGTACTTTGGATATGTACTCACTTTGAGACAAGTATATGCATCAGTTACTTGTATCACGATTAATGTGCATGCCAAGAATATGTTTGGCATTCCCCAAATCCTTCATATCAAATGTCTCATTCAACTTCTTCTTGAGCAATGACAAGTCATCAGAGTACTTTCTATAAATCAATGTATCCTCAACATAAAGTATCAAGCATATCAAGCTACCATTTGAGCATCTCTTAATGTAGAGACAATGATTGTCATTGTTTTGCAAATATCCTTGAGACTTCATAAAAGCATCAAACATTTGATACCATTGTATAGGGGACTGTTTTAAGTCCATATAAGCTCTTCTTTGGCTTAGAAACTAGAATCTCTTTTCCATAAACCATATAACCCTCTAGTTGTTCCATATACATCTTATCTATAAGATCTCCATGCAAGAAAGTAGTTTTCACATTCAATTGGAGCATCTCTAAGTCCTCCATTGCAACGAATCCAAGTAGCGTGCGTAGTGTAGTCATATTGACTACTAGAGAGAATATTTCCTCAAAATGGACACCATGTTCTTACTTAGGACCCTTTGCAACCACTCCTAGTTTATACTTTGGAGAAGCACTACTTGATTGGAATTTTAGCTTAGATACATACTTACATGGTAAAGATTTCCTACCCTTTGGCAAAAGTACAAAGTCCCAAGTACCAATCTTTTGAATAGAATCCAATTCACTCTTCATAGCATGTTCCCACTTGACATGATGCTTTGTTGCATAGCTTCTTTGTAGCATGAAGGCTCAACAACATCTATCAACATGAAAAAATTCCAAATTTGGAACATACCTATCACGTGGATGTGAGACATATGTAGAACATCTCAATGGTTGCTAAACAAGAATATTTACATACTGATCTAATTGGACATTCTCAACTTAACATCCATGCATTTACCATTCTTATGCATGCTAACTGGAGGACTAGTATCCTCAAACATCACTCTTCTCACTTCAACCTCCTTAATGGGTTTTTAATGCATCTTAGAATCATTAAAAATGACATCACTACTTTTGATCATTGATCGTGTTTCAAGATCCCATAAGCAATATCCAAATTGATCATCTCAATTGTATCCAAAAAAAATGCATTTCTTTGACTTCTAGTCTAGCTTTTATATAAGATTCTTGAGTATATGAACATATGCATCACACCCAAAAACTCAAAGATTATCATAATATGGCAACTTCCTTATCCATAACTCTTGTGCCACTTTTGAGACTTTGGTAGTACTAGGTGAAATGTTAATGACATGAAATGCAATCAACATTTTTGTCGAAAGCCTTGTGAAAGGTTTGCATGACGCAACATAGAAACTACTCGATCCTGAATAGTTATATTCATACTCTCAACCATACCATTTTGTACTGTAGTAAAAGGATTGTAAAATCTCTACGAATTCCTATAGACTTACAAAAGAGGTTGAATTCATGTGAGGTATACTCACCTCCATTATCTAAACATAAATTATTGACCTTAGTTCCATTTTTAGTCTCAACTGAAGTAAACAATTTTTTGGAAGTAGGGAATAACTCATCCTTCGACTTTGTTGGAGATAGACGTCTGCGGAAGCACGCGAACAGCACAAGGAAGAAGAAGAAGCTTGGAGCACAAACACACAATACTGAATGTATTACTAGAGAATGTACAAAGATAAGTAGCCCATTAGGGCAATAGGCATATATACAAGCCGAGGGAAAAAAACCTCCTAAAGAGGGAAAAAAGTGCCCCGGCGGTCGTAGAGTGTTCACACACATCACTACCTAAATATATCAACAAATCCCCCCTGGGAGTGATGCGGTGAACAAGGAGCTGGCACTCATGTATAAGGAAGTGCCAAGCTATGTGGAAATCACTCCACAAAAGGAAGTAAGCCCAAAGCTTTGCGGAAAGCTTCAAACTTCTCCCTAGGCAGAGCCTTCGTGAAAAGGTCTGCAATGTTCTCCTGCGTGGGCACATATGCCAAGCTGATCTCCCCAGCAGAGAACCTCTCCCTGACATAGTGGTAATGCACCTCAATGTTGTTATATGGAGTACCCCTCAAAAGAGGTGTGAATCACCTCTTAGATTGGTTATTACATGGGCTCACACATGAGTGCCATGTGGCACCCATGTGTGAAGCCATGTGGGGGAAGACTCATTATGATTGAGAGAGAAAGTAAATAAGCAAAGAGGATCGCGTGGCTGGGCGGCAATGATTAGACATGGGTCTCCGTGCGCGTTCGAATCAGAGAAGGACCTGAGTATTGAAAAATGAAGGATTTCATAGAGATGAGCTTATGTGAAATTGGTATTCGAGCCAACGGCACGCGACGGCGCTGTAGAACAGGCGACCGCGTGAAGAAGAGGCCCATACGTGAGCGCTCGTGAGAGCAGTCACAGCCGACTCCACACTCTCTCTCTCCATCCTTCCTCTTGGATGAGAGGTAAGTGAGTTGAACCCCATATATGTCTTGAGCCCAGAGCGTTGAATCTTCACATGTGGGATTGAGGAAGCTGCCATAGCTCGCCGACAGACGCTCCAAGTTCTTTGAGTAGAAGTAATTTCGATTTTGAAGGAGAGCAAAATTTCGAAATTGGGATCAACTTTTAGAAGACAAAATTAGTATTATGCATCAAGTTTTTTGAAAAATCATGATGCACTTATGTATTATGGGCTGTGGTAATGGGATGGGAGTGTTGGATTTGTTGAAAGAAGCTTTCATTTCTCAGTTTTGGACCTCTCAAAGTTATCTACTTATGAATATGAAGCTTTTTACCTCCCACCGGTGACATACCTCACTTCTCCGGACCATATCTTCTTCATACCGTATCGGATTTCGCAAATCTTGGTCACGTTTCGAAGCTACGTTTCCAAGCTTCGCTCAGAGACCATCGGTGTTGGATTTGGACGAGATTTGCCACATCAAAATCTCTTTGCAGTGCTTCAGCAGGAACTAGGCGACCACTCTCGGGCCTAGTTTTTTATCATCCGGACTCCAAATCCAATTTTTTCACTTGGGATAGTCTCAAATTCTTGAAGTGTAGGTGCTGGGCAACAATTTGTGGACTGGCGAGGATTGGAAAATCTCTGAAATTGTTCAGTTACACTCAGTTTGCCCGTTTGAGGCTTTTCCTACGCACTTTTGGTGTTATTTTGGATGGTTTATGGTGTCTAGAACCTCCCCGGACCAAGCGGACATTTCCAATTTTCTTTTGGGACTGGCGAAGAATCAAAATCAGCAGCTTGAAGCATCAAGGACCACCTGGATTTCGCTTCCGCAACTCTACTTTGTATCAGGGAAGTGCTCTTGTGTTATATTTCTCTTCTTCTTGCATATTTAAACTCTACTTCCATTCATTTTCATACTCTCTAGTTAGCAAACGGGGGAAGGGTACTTAAACATGGAAATGAAAGGCAAACAAGTAGTTGAGACCATTTCTCCACCTAGAGAGCAACTAGAGGATCCGGATGCTAGGATGGAAGAAGTAGAGTTAGGACAAGAAATAGAAGAGAATGTAGAAGAAAAAGAGCCTTCACAGCAAGAGTATACTTATGAAGAGCTTATAGATTAATTTGTCACTCGTGACCAATTCATTGATTTGAAAGAGCAAACCCTTAAGTTAGAGAAAGATTTGGGTAGCATTACATCTCTTATACAGTAGCTTAAGTCTCAAATGATCTCCCTTGAGACTAGTGTCACCTCTTTCCTAACTAGGAAGGAAAGAGAGACTCCTACCATTCCTCTAGAGATTACTAGGAAAGAGACTTCTCTTCCTAGTAAACATAAAGGAGAGAGCTCTAGGGAAGCTCCCCTCCTGAAAGACTTAAAGCCACCTACCTTCACGGGGGATGACCGAGACAGGAATAAGGATGCAATCTACACTTTTTTACAAAAGTGGCATGATTTGCATCAATTGAAGGGCACCCCACCTGAGTATCGTGTACTAGAGGCGAGTCTTTCCCTCGGCCCACGTGCTTATAAGTGGTGGATGAGTCTTAAGGAGGCAAACTCTATCCCTAGTGACTGGACTCAGTTTGAGACTCTTTTCCTAAAAGAGTTTCTTCCTGAAAATGAAGAGGAGAGGAATTGGGATGAGTGGGATAGGATTACTCAAAGAGGCAGGCCTCTTTCAGTCTATCTATCCCACTATAGAGAGATCACTTTGAAGCTTAAGGGTCTAGATGATTTTCAGAAGACCAGAGGGTTTGTTAGGGGCTTGGATAAAGCCATAAAGAGGGAAGTCAGGAGGAATGCGCCTAAGACGTTTGAGGAGGCGATCAAATATGCACAGATATATGAGGACCATAACCGTCCTCAGTATACTCCTATGGAGACGGATCAGCCCCTTAAACCTCTTAGCACCACTAAATTTAAGAAAAAGTTGCCTTTTGGGAAAAACAAGGTTTTTATTAAAAAACAAAGATCACAAGGGCCTAAGCTATCCACAGACCAGTTTGAGAAGGCCAAAAGAGAGAACCTGTGTTTTAGGTGCCTATCCCCTAGTCATTCGCAGTGGAACTGTCCACTCAAGAAGGGGGAAGAAAAGAAGAAAGGACCAGAGTCTAGTACGGCTCCTGAAAGGGGCAAAAAGGCGGTCCACCTAGTGCAGACCCTTCCCATTCATGGCAGCTCTAGCTGCAAGGGAGTGGAGGTGATGCACGAGGATATAGAGCACACGTGTTGTTTGACTCAGTCATTGTGGTCACCGCAGTTTGGACCACATGACTTGGTCAAGCTACATGGTAGTGTATACGGGACCAGGGTGCGAGTCATGATAGATGACTCTGCCACTCATAACTTTATAAACTATGCTTTGGTCAAGAAATTGAAGATTTCCCAGCAGCCTAGTGCACATAAATACATTGTATCTATGATGCAAGGGCAAGATAAAAGAATATGGGATACTATGGTATCCAATTTGGAAGTCAACATGCAGGATTATACAGATCATATGGACTTCCAAATTATGAACATGGAGAGGACAGATCTAGTCTTAGGAAGAGAGTGGCTATGGGGGTTGGGAGATACACTTAAACGCAGCTATCAAAATAACACACTCGAGTTTGAAAAGAATGGAAGTAAAGTTTATATTCAGGGAGAGAGAGATGTACCTAGTGCACCTCTCATCTCATCATTAGAGTTGTATAGTCTCTGTTGTTCACAGCATGTACAGGATATGTTTTTATTGTATATTCATGATATGGAGCATTGTACAGACAGCTCATCTGATGTATATTTTCATGCTTTGAATGTAAATATGAACAGGACTTTCTACTATTTTTTTTTGCAAGAGTGTGTAGTTAAAAGTTTTAAGGATCTTATGTTTGAGTACAGAGATGTTTTTCCCAGTGACTAGAAACTAGAACCGGCTCAAAAGAATTACTCCGTCTATGAGAAGGAGTTGTATGCAATAGTCCATGCTTTGAAGAAGTGGCGTCAGTATTTATATGGTGCCAAAGTTACGATAGTGTTTGATCAAGAGAGCATTAAGTGGCTCTCTAATCAAACAGACCTTAAAGGTCGTAAGGCCCGATGGTCAGAGACCCTTCGAGAGTTTGATTATGAGCTTAGGTATAGGAAGGGAAAGTTTAATGTAGTGGCTGATTCACTTAGCCGCATGCCTATGCTCAATGGACTGAGTTTTACTCAGATCACTAGTGAGCTACTTGAGTCTCTTAGAGGGAAATGTAGGCTTGATCCTGCATATTCCGAAATTTGGGAAGCCATAGAGAATGGGGATCGTGATATACGGGTTTCCAATGAGGATGGAGTATCGACGGGTACTCAAGAAGGATTCAAGTGGAAGAATTACAGTATCCAAGATGGATATCTGTTATATAAAGGTAAGGTGTGTGTCCCTAGAGATACTGAGATGAGACGGCATATTTTATATGAGTGTCATGACACACCTAGTGCGGGACACCCAGGAGTTAACAAGACTTATGATCTTGTTAAGAGGCAGTTTTATTGGCCTGGACTTCATAAGGACGTCCTAGAGTATGTGCTTAAGTGCAATAAATGCCAGGTCAACAAAGCTGAGAGGTTGAGGATTGGAGGACTACTCCACCCATTGGATATTCCTAATGGGAAGTGGGAGAGTATCTCCATGGACTTTATAGTCGGATTACCTAAGACGCAGAGAGGGCACGACTCGGTCTGGGTAATTGTGGATAGGTTAACCAAAATGGCTAGGTTTATTCCGACACGTACTACAGTGAAGACACCTTAGTTGGCTAGACTCTTTGTAGAGAACCTATACCGGTTATATGGTCTTCCTTTAGACATAGTTTCTGATCGAGATAGGAAGTTTACTAGCCACTTTTGGAGAGCGGTCTTCAAAAGGTTGGATACAAAGCTTAGCATGAGTACGGCCGAGCATCCACAGTCGGATGGGCAAACAGAAAGGGTTAACCAAATCCTAGAGGATATGCTTCGAGCATATGTGAATGAAAGGCAAACTAATTGGGAAGAGTACTTACCTATAGTAGAGTTTGCATATAATAGTGCCAAGCACTCTTCCACTGGGCATAGCCCATTTATGCTTATGTATGGGTTTCAGCCAAGGGCTCCTTATGTAGTAGGCTTGCAGAATGAAAAAGTTCAAGCTGCAAAGGACTTCTTGGAAGAAATGAATGATATGCTTAGACTTGCTAAGGACAGCATTAGGAAAGCTCAGGATAGGGCTAGAGCCTGTGCTGACCCTCAAAGAAGAGATATCAACTTTGAGGTAGGAGAGCAAGTCTATCTTAGAGTTCCATCTAGGTCTGAAACCATGAAGACGGGACCTTGTCCAAAATTATCTCCTAGGTATTGTGGACCTTTCCAAATACTTAAGAGAATAGGAAAGATGGCTTACCAGCTCCAACTTCCAGAGAATAGTCAAATCCATCCAGTTTTTCATGTTAGCCGGCTTAAGAAAAGGCTGGGTGAATCTGACAACCTCATTCCAGATAGTGAGGTAGTAGAGCCTATTTCTGCTCAATCTATTCCACATGAGCCAGAAAGCATACTACGCACTCGAGAGAAACGGACGAGGAGTCACTTGTATAAAGAGTGTCTAGTAAAGTGGAAAGATAGTTCAGAAGATAGTGCCACATGGGAGCGGGTTAGCACCCTTCAGAGACGGTTTCCTAGTTTCAGCCTACCTTCCCAAGAGTCTTCTTAAGGGGAAGGAAATGGGGAAACATCACGGAGACAGGACCATGTATTTTTATACTTGGGGATATAGTGGGAGGGGTCATATGATTATTTTTCTCTTACTTTTAGACCTTCCAATACCATTTTTGAGGACAAAAATGGAACTAAGGGGAAGGAAATGTTATATGGAGTACCCCTCAAAAGAGGTGTGAATCACCTCTTAGATTGGTTATTACATGGGCTCACACATGAGTGCCATGTGGCACCCATGTGTGAAGCCATGTGGGGGAAGACTCATTATGATTGAGAGAGAAAGTAAATAAGCAAAGAGGATCGCGTGGATGGGCGGCAATGATTAGACATGGGTCTCCGTGCGCGTTCGAATCAGAGAAGGACCTGAGTATTGAAAAATGAAGGATTTCATAGAGATGAGCTTATGTGAAAAATGTGCTTAGTGCGAGCATGGAACATAGGGTTCCTCGCAACTGCCAATGCGCTCTGACTGTCAGTGAAGATGGTGGTGGCAGAAGACTGGCCAACACCCAAATCAGCCATAAGGCGTCTGAGCCACACACACTCAACAGTCGCTGTGAAAGCTTCCCTATACTCAGCCTCACAACTGGAAGTGGCCACAGTAGGCTGCTTCTTGCTCAACCAAGATATACATGAGCTACCAAGCATGAAGCAAAAACCACTGGTGGACACACGAGTGTCATAGCAACCAACCCAATCTGAGTCAGAAAAAGCATGCAAATCTGGCGGTAGTGATCCCCCCTTGGGATAAAACAACCCAAGTAGCCGAGTACCACTCAAGTAGCGAAAGATGCGCTTAACCGCTTTCCAATGCGTGACTCCTGGGCAATGCATAAACCTGCTCATCTATGAGACAGCAAACTGAATATCTGGCCAAGTAATGCATAAGTAAATCAAGCATCCAACAGCCTGCTGATAGAGAACAGCATCAAATGCATCTCCAGCATCATGAAGACTCAATCGTAAACCTGTCTCCATAGGAGTGGCAATAGGCTTACAGTCTTCAAGGCCAAAACGCTGCAATAATGTGTCAATATATTTCGTTTGACACAAAGCCATTCCACCATCAACGTGCATAAACTGAATGCCCAAATAGTGATGCAAATGCCCCAAATCAGACATCTCAAATGAGGCATGCAAATCAGCCTTAAAATCAGCAATATGTGTCTCAATAGGACCAGTGAGCAGCATGTCATCAACATAGACAACAATGATCAGAAGCACATCATTAGCACGTTTAACATATAAGGTGCTTTCAGTTGGACTATTCTCAAAACCATGTGCAATCAGATAGGCATGTATCTTCTCATACCAAGCACGTGGTGCTTGCTTTAAACCATATAATGCCTTCTTTAACCTGCAAACCTGGTTTTCATGCCCTTTCTGCACAAAGCCACGGGGCTGAAAAACATACACTTCTTCATGCAAGTCACCATTCAGAAATGCTGTTTTAATGTCCAACTGATGTACATTCCAACCATGATGGGCTGCAAGTGCACAAATGCTCCAAACAGTAGTCATACGGCATGTAGGTGCAAAGGTCTCATCAAAATCAATGCCTCTTTCCTGTGCATAACCCTTTGCAACAAGCCTAGCCTTATACCTGTCAACTGTACCATCAGGTTTACGCTTCAGCTTGTATACCCACTTAGTGCCAATGGCCTTCTTGCCAGGAGGCAAGTCACATAAAGACCATGTACCATTCTTCATTGTAGCATCATATTCAGATTGCATAGCAGCCATCCAATTTTCTGAATTTTGTGCTTCATCAAAAGAAACAGGCTCATTCTCATCACAGAGACTAGATGCAGCCATAGCATAGCAATCTGATGCAAAGGAGGCACTATGAGAGCCTGAACGAGTATGATATGACAAAGGTGCATCTAATTTGCTGTCACGCAAAGTCTGCACCAGCCATTTTGGCATAGTTTTTGCCTGCTCAATATCAGCTCTCTCATCAACAAGTGCATCATGTAAATCTGCATCAGAAATGGAATGATCTGCATCATCATATGGAACCTGCAAAGGCTGAGAAGTTGCCTCATTAGGACCAGCACTAGCCTGTCCACCTGTAAAAAGAGGCATCAAAGTATCATACATGTCATTGGAGCTAATAGATGTCTCCTTAGTACATGAAAGCAATGGCTGAATAGCATCTTCCACAAAGACAACATCACGGCTAACCAGAATGCGTTTAGTCTGTGGATGATACAGACGATAGCCTTTACTTTCAGAACTGTACCCAACAAAAATACATTTTACTGCCTTATCATCCAATTTTCTGCGATGTTGTTCAGGCACTAATGCATATGCCAAACAACCAAAAACACGCAGATGAGCAACAGATGGCTTGCGGTCATGCCAAGCCTCATATGGAGTGATAGACTGCAACGCTTTAGTGGGACACCTGTTCAGTACATATGCTGCACACATGACAGCCTCAAGCCAAAAACTATGTGGTAAAGCCTGACTTTTGACCATGCACCTCGCCATCTCCATGAGTGACCTGTTCTTTCGTTCAGCAACTCCATTCTGTTGAGGTGTATACGACACTGTACACTGGTGTTTTATCCCACGTTCAGCCAGAAATGCATTAAAATCTGAAGACATATATTCCTCCCCTCGATCAGAACGGAGGGTGCCCATTTTACATGCTGACAGATTTTCAGCCAAAACCAAAAACTGTTTGAAGCACATGAACACTTCGGACTTTGCTTTGAGTGGATATACCCATGCATGCCTGGAAAAATCATCAATGAAAGTCACGAAGTAAAGGTAATTTCCAAAAGAGGGTGTCTGCATAGGACCACAGACATCACTATGTACAAGCTGCAATTTCTGCGTAGCCCGAACTGAACCATCTTTTGGAAAGGAAGAACGCTGCATTTTGCCCAAAATACAGCCTTCACAAACATGTTTTCCAGGTGCCTCAAGTTTGGGCAAAGAGGACACCATTTCAGATTTCTGCAGGCATAACAAACTAGCAAAATTCAGATGACCAAAGCGTGCATGCCAAAGCTTTGCATCTGACATAGCCTGAGAATCATGAACTGCACATGCCGAATCATTCACAGATCTTTCATAGTCTATGAGCTTATACAGCCCACGACATAAAATGCCAGAAGCAATAATCACATTGCCATTTGAGAGATCATGGATTGTACACCTGTCATCAACGAATTTCACAACCAAGCCAATCTTGGCTAATGCAGAAACTGATAACAAGTTCTTTTTGATCCTTGGCACAAATAAAGCATCTGACAAAGTGAAAGAACTACCATCAGCAGTAGTCAAAATGATCTTACCAACTCCCATAACAGGATAAGAGGAGTTATTGGCACATGTGACAGTATTCCCTGTAGGGGCAAGCTCGAGTGAAGAGAAGAAACTGCGCTGCGAGGTAATATGTTTGGTCGCCCCACTGTCAAAGTACCAAACATCTGAGTCTACTGCAGACATGCACTGATCATGAGAAGATGGGTCAAAATTGCAGAGAGTAGTAAACGCCCATTCTTCTTCCTGCACAAGATTTGCAGACTCTATTTTTGGTGTAGAGGCCTCTGCAACAACCATTCCAGCCTCTTTCTTCTTTGCCTCTTTAGCAGCCAGTTTTGGACAGTTCTTTATAATATGATCATTTCCTTTACAGTACTTGTAGAACATTTCTGCTTTTCTGATTTCTTCTCATCTTTATCCTGGTTCTTCGATTGTGCAGCATTTGAAGACTTCTGCTTACTAGTAGAAGAGCTCCATTTTCCTTTGCCCTTCTGACTAGCCAGGAAAGCTTGATCTGCAACACGCATAATGGACCTGTTCTGCCTGGACTGATCTTCCTGCAACAGAACAGAGACTAATTACTCAAATGACAAGGCATTCAGATTGCCTTTCATCATCAACCGAAGAGTAGAGGCAAAACTCTGATATGAATCAGGAAGACCATTCAGAACGGTCTGCACAAGTGAGCTATCTGGTATAACCTCAGCAGCAGAAATCAATTGTTCCTTCAGGTCTTTGATCTTTGTAAGAAAATTGTCCATATAATCACCTTCATTCATGTGCTCACTCTCCAACTGTTTTCGGAGGTAAGCAACACGAGCCTCATTCCTAGCCTGGTACAAAGTGGTAAGTGTATCCCAAGCATCCTTTGCTGTTCTGCAAGAGCGAATGTGAGGAATAATGGCACATTTGACAGACAAAGCTATCAATGCATGTGCCTGGGCATCTCTGCCATCCCAACGAATCTGCTCTGCAGTAGGTGCAATAGAAACAGCAGCACGAACAGGAATCTGCGGAATATCATCTTCGACACCATCTTCATCAGCTCCAACACTTGTATTTGCAGTACCTATCGTTACAGGTGTAACAGGACGTCTTTCAACACCCTGCACAATGTTCCATAATCCTTTTGCAACCAGTACATGTCGCATCATATAAGCCCATAATGGGTAGTTGGTACCATCCAACTTATCCTCAACAGCCAACATACGGAATACATCACTGCTTTCAGCCATGGCCGGTGACTAAAATACCTTGATGCAGAAAATTGAGTGTATCTCAAAAAGTTGAACAGAACTGCCCAGACGAGTTCTGCTAGACCTGTAGAAGACTTCGAGACGCTTAAACTGGCGAACAGAAACTGGTATATACCTTTGGCACAAAAGGATGAAATAGCCTGCACAAGTGCTGCGATAGTGCGTTCGGAGGCCGAAACGAGCTCAGATCGCGATTTCGGCACCACAAAGCGAAGTTGTTTTGATCTCGGAAACACCCTGAGTATGCTCACCAAATTTCGTGCGAATCTGAGACTGCAAAGGGAGGAGTGTCGACGGCACCCTAGAAGAAGCGATGACCTGCTCTGATACCAATTGTTGGACGCGAACAGCACAAGGAAGAAGAAGAAGCTTGGAGCACAAACACACAATACTGAATGTATTACTAGAGAATGTACAAAGATAAGTAGCCCATTAGGGCAATAGGCATATATACAAGCCGAGGGAAAAAAACCTCCTAAAGAGGGAAAAAAGTGCCCCGGCGGTCCTAGAGTGTTCACACACATCACTACCTAAATATATCAACAGACTTGGTAGGATATACCTAGACTTTTCTAGTAGCATCATCTTTCAAAGTGAAAAAATAAAGAAAACCACCTAATGACCTTGGGCATAGGACCACACACATGTGTATGAACGAGATCTAAAGGCTAAATTGAGGATTCAATGTGTGTTTTATGCACATTAATTTTCTTTCCATATTGAAAATGTTCACAAAATGAAAAATCATAGAAATGTAACATAGATGAGTAATAAGAACGAGAAATATTTCCATTCCACTATGAGATACGTGGCCCAAACGACCATGCCATATACAAGCCATAGGATGTTCAATGATAGCTAACAAGTGCTCTTTCTATGAAAGAAATGAAGGATAAAGTGAGCCAACTTTTCTTCCTTTTGCAATAATTATAATGCCCTTTGATATGCCAAAGAATTGAGCATAGAAAACAACTTTGTAAACAAGGACATCAAGTTGACCAACTAACATCAGACTCTATGATACTTAAGACAAAGGGCATACATTATGCATATTAAACTTTGAACCATCATTGAATTGCACAACCGCATCTCTGTTGGAGCAAGTCTATGACAAGCCTAAGTATTGGCTTGAGTCTCACAAAGCCATAGGAGAAGCTTTAAAGTGAAGACAATGTATAGTTCACTTGTGAACTATCTCTTGTAACTCTTTGAACATTTACTTGATCTAAAAGTGAAGAATCAAAAGTGGTTGAATCCACTTGATGATTAGGCAAAGAGAACTCCACGAACTCATAATTGAGTTAGTTAGAATCTATCACTAGAAATAAGGAAAAGTGACTTAGGTGAGCTCCAATTCAAATTCAAATGTTGGCTCCAACTCTCACTATATATACATGTAATTTTTAGTCGCGGTTAGAGAGCCTCAATCTTCAGAGCTTATTGCAAGATCAGTGTGTGATCTCAAGGCACACATATGTACCAGTAAGCCGTTGTACTATTCACTCAATATAGAATTGATTTCATGATCATTTATTGCCATATTGTCAAGTCTATTTGTATGAATTGTTCTCTGTCACAATCTCCCCGTTTTCAGTCATCTTGCAGAGCAGATTTCTTTGAGCATGGTTCATCTTTTTGAGAGCTTTAACTTGGTATTGGTAGATCTCTAATTACTCTATCATATTCGAGAGTTTCATTTCAAATGGATCTGTGTGATGTGAGCAATGAGCATTTAAGCTTGACTGTGTATAGATGTCTACTGCTTCCTAAAAACTCGGGTTGACATAGGTGAATTTCTAAATTCATTTCTCATCATATGGTTCATCCTTTTCAAAGAAATAATTTCTAATAGGTTGTTCTGCTTCCTAGCTAGAGTCCTCTAAAAGATCTCTGGACAATTTTGACCAGAGAAGGAGTATTGAGTAAAACACTGAGTGTCATAGTTCAAAAATAGAAGGTTTGAGCTAGTCGACTTTTAGTCAAACTTGTCTGTCTTGATTCAATTTTTTGTAAGTGATCTTCCAAGCTACATAGGGTCTCAAATATACTCATTGAAAAGCTAAAAGGGCCCACAACACTTCTCTGGAGTTTATTTGGCTGGTGTAGTGCAAGGATTTTGCAGCACCACTTCATCTTCAGGAACATATCAATCCATCTCTACACAGTGGTATCAGAGCAAATATGGGAGATGGATTCCCTTCATCAATTGACAAATTGGACAGAGGTAATTACTATGCTTGGTCATTAAGGATGGAAGCCTATCTCCAAGGCAAGAATCTATATGGTTATGTGGCTGGAGATGAAGTTATGCCTACATTCAGAAACAAGAGTCAACCAATACATGAAGAGCAGGAGAGACTAAGTACATGGTGTTCCAAAGATGCATTAGCAAGGTCTTATCTTCTCAACTCTATCTCTGATCTTTTGTTACCTCATATTAGAAGTTGTAAAACATCTCAAGAAGTGTGGAATGCACTTGAAGCCTTCTTCTCTTCAAGTACTAAAGCAAGAAAGCATCAACTATGGTTGGACTTCACAACCCTCAAGAAAGCTCCCAAGCAGTATGTGACTGACTTTGTCACAAAAATCAAGCACATAGCTGACCAGTGTCATGGACACAAAGGAAATCATCTAAAACCTTAGATTCTATGTTACTTTTCATATCTCGTTATTGGTTCAGAATTTGGAGAAACTAATACTTCCATTTCGTTCGGAAAGTGCCAACCCCAAGATCGACTGTCTATTTGCTGAATTCTGACATCGGGAGATCCTGTTACAAGTCGATGACATCATGATGATATCATCATTTCGCAACCGCCCTTGAGAACCGCCCTTGATATCCTATATAAGGAGGCTTGGGTCACATTCATTCTCAGTCTTGCCAATGCCAGTCTTGGGAGCTCAAGGGGCCGTGATCACCAAGTAAGTACTTTCAAATTCTAGTTCGAGTCCTAGTCTTGTGTAGTCTTGTATTGTGGACATCCTTTCTTGTCCTATTCTGATCTCGTAGTACGAGATCCTTTCTAGTTATTTCTTGTATCTAGTTCATCTCCCTGAAGGGAATTCTTTTAACCCAGATATCTTGTTCCATACCTACGATCCCGGGTTGTGGGATCTCCTGTATCATCTCTAGCCGAGTTATCTACACCTAAGGTCTCGGACTATTTTCCCTACGTGGGTATTCTTGTAATCAGAAGTATATTTCAAAAATCTTGTCTATTGTAGTCAGAGAGCACAATCTAGTGCTCCCCTGACATTTTGGCAAGACTATCCACATCAAGACCATGCCAAGCATGATGGACACCATATCCATACTCAGAAATATCGAGTCTACTCTAGATGATATATATAAAAAACTTCGAGACTTTGAACGGAGGTTGCAACAAGGTGATCGCTCAGTTGAAGAATTTGCATTAGACTTCAAACTTGTATTTCAAGGATCCGCATATCAAGAAGACTATCTAGCTAATCAATTTCAAAGTGGTCTTAGAGATGAAATAAAGGTTTGTTTATCCTCTACATCTTAGTTAAAAACTTTAGATGAAGCTATCAATCAAGCAATTTAGTGTGAGAATCAGTTGCTAAAAGAAAGCCAAGTCCAAGAGTCAGAAGTCTTGAATAATTAAGACACTATTCCTCAAGAATCTAAATCAAGAATCTTTGAAGGCCAAGAAGTCATTACGAATGATATGGAGCATACAAGTTATGAAGATAACAAGAAGATAAATGACAAAGAGGAGTTCGTGTTCAATCAAGGAGGTGTGCTTAATCAAGGCACTCCATCAAAGATCTTGGAAAAACTACAACACACCACTAAAAGCTCAAATGACCTATCTTGTCATGAAGCTAAGGAAGCTCAAGGGAGACCTAGTCCTTCATCACCTTTCAAGATTAAGGATCATGAAGAATTCGAGGTTAATCATGTCTTAAATTCAAGAATCTCGTGAGGATGATTGGAATGCTTTATTCATTGGAAAGCATATGACATTAGTGATCGTACTTGTGAACTTACAGAAAATATTTTGAGAGCAAAAATCAAGATTTGAGAATTCCACAAGAAGAATCCAATGAAACCCAAGGTAGTGAACATGGCCGCTCCTCGTGGAACTCGTCGCTTGAGGGGGAGGTGATGTCATGGACACAAAGGAAATCATCTAAAACCTTAGATTCTATGTTACTTTCCATATCTCATTATTGGTTCAGAATTTGGAGAAACTAATACTTCCATTGTGTTCGGGACGTGCTAAAACCCCAAGATCGACTGTCTATTTGATGAATTCTGACATCGGGAGGTCCTGTTAAAAGTCGATGACATCATGATGACATCATCATTTCGCAACCGCCCTTGGTATCCTATATAAGGAGGCTTGGGCCACATTCTTTCTGAGTCTTGCCAATGCCAGTCTTGGGAGCTCAAGGGGCCGTGATCACCAAGTAAGTACTTTCAAGTTCCAGTTCGAGTCCTAGTCTTGTCTCTTGCTCTAGTCTTGTGTAGTCTTGTATTGTGGACATCCTTTCTTGTCCTATTCTAATCTCATAGTACGAGATCCTTTCTAGTTATTTCTTGTATCTAGTTCATATCCCTGAAGGGAATTCTTTTAACCCAAATATCTTGTTCCATACCTATGATCCCGGGTTGTGGGATCTCCTGTATCATCTCTAGCCGAGTTATCTACACCTACGGTCCCGGGTTGTGAGACTTCTTGTATCAGCTACATATTCCTGTGCTATTTTCCCTACGTGGGTATTCTTGTAATTAGAAGTATATTTCAGAAATCTTGTCTATTGTAGTCAGAGAGCACAATCTAGTGCTCCCTTGACATTTTGGCAAGACTATCCACATCAAGACCGTGCCAAGCATGATGGACACCATATCCATACTCAGAAATATCGAGTCTACTCTAGATGATATATATATAAAACTTCAAGACTTTGAACGGAGGTTGCAACAAGGTGATCGCTCAGTTGGAGAATTCGCATTAGACTTCAAACTGGTATTTCAAGGATCCGCATATCAAGAAGACTATCTAGCTAATCGATTTCAAAGTGGTCTTAGAGATGAAATAAAGGTTTGTTTATCCTCTACATCTCAGTTAAAAGCTTTAGATGAAGCTATCAATCAAGCAATTCACTGTGAGAATCAGTTGCTAAAAGAAAGCCAAGTCCAAGAGTCAGAAGTCTTGAATAATGAAGACACTATTCCTCAAGAATCTAAATCAAGAATCTTTGAAGGCAAAGAAGTCATTACGAATGATATGGAGCATACAAGTTCTGAAGATAACAAGAAGATAAATGACAAAGAGGAGTTCATGTTCAATCAAGGAGGTGTGCTTACTCAAGGCACTCCATCAAAGATCTTGGAAAAACTACAACACACCACTGAAAGCTCAAAGGACCTATCTTGTCATGAAGCTAAGGAAGCTCAAGGGAGACCTAGTCCTTCATCACCTTTCAAGATTAAGGATCATGAAGAATTTGAGGCTAATCATGTCTTAAATTCAAGAATCTCACGACGACGATTGGAATGCTTTATTCATTGGAAAGCATATGACATCAGTGATCGTACTTGTGAACTTACATAAAATCTTTTGAGAGCGAAAATCAAGATTCGAGAATTCCACAAGAAGAATCCAATGAAACCCAAGCTAGTGAACATGGCCGCTCCTCATGGAACTCCTCGCTTGAGGGGGAGGTGATGTCATGGACACAAAGGAAATCATCTAAAACCTTAGATTCTATGTTACTTTCCATATCTCATTATTGGTTTAGAATTTTGAGAAACTAATACTTCCATTGCGTTCGAAACGTGCCAAAACCCCAAGATCGACTGTCTATTTGATGAATTCTGACATCGGGAGGTCCTGTTACAAGTCGATGACATCATCATTTCGCAACCACCCTTGATATCCTATATAAGGAGGCTTGGGCCACATTCATTCTCAGTCTTGCCAATGCCAGTCTTGGGAGCTCAAGGGGCCGTGATCACCAAGTAAGTACTTTCAAGTTCCAGTTCGAGTCCTAGTCTTGTCTCTTGCTCTAGTCTTGTGTAGTCTTGTATTGTGGACATCCTTTCTTGTCTTATTCTAATCTCGTAGTACGAGATCCTTTCTAGTTATTTCTTGTATCTAGTTCATATCCCTTAAGGGAATTCTTTTAACCCAGATATCTTGTTCCATACCTACGATCCCTGGTTGTGGGATCTCCTGTATCATCTCTAGCCGAGTTATCTACACCTACGGTCCCAGGTTGTGGGACTTCTTGTATCAGCTACATATTCCTGTGCTATTTTCCCTACGTGGGTATTCTTGTAGAGAAGTATATTTCAGAAATCTTGTCTATTGTAGTAAGAGAGCACAATCTAGTGCTCCCCTGACATTTTGGCAAGACTATCCACATCAAGATCGTGCCAAGCATGATGGACACCATATCCATACTCAGAAATATCGAGTCTACTCTAGATGATATATATAAAAAACTTCGAGACTTTGAACGGAGGTTGCAACAAGGTGATCGCTCAGTTGGAGAATTCACATTAGACTTCAAACTTGTATTTCAAGGATCTGCATATCAAGAAGACTATCTAGCTAATCGATTTCAAAGTGGTCTTAGAGATGAAATAAAGGGTTGTTTATCCTCTAAATCTCAATTAAAAACTTTAGATGAAGCTATCAATCAAGCAATTCAGTGTGAGAATCAGTTGCTAAAAGAAAGCCAAGTCCAAGAGTCAGAAGTCTTGAATAATGAAGACACTATTCCTCAAGAATCTAAATCAAGAATCTTTGAAGGCCAAGAAGTCATTACGAATGATATGGAGCATACAAGTTATGAAGATAACAAGAAGATAAATGAGAAAGAGGAGTTTGTGTTCAATCAAGGAGGTTTGCTTACTCAAGGCACTCCATCAAAGATCTTGGAAAAACTACAACACACCACTAAAAGCTCAAAGGACCTATCTTGTCATGAAGCTAAGGAAGCTCAAGGGAGACCTAGTACTTCATCACCTTTCAAGATTAAGGATCATGAAGAATTCGAGGTTAATCATGTCTTAAATTCAAGAATCTCGCGAGGACGATTGGAATGCTTTATTCATTGGAAAGCATATGACATTAGTGATCGTACTTGTGAACTTACAGAAAATCTTTTGAGAGCAAAAATCAAGATTCGAGAATTCCACAAGAAGAATCCAATGAAACCCAAGGTAGTGAACATGGCCGCTCCTCGTGGAACTCGTCGCTTGAGGGGGAGGTGATGTCATGGACACAAAGGAAATCATCTAAAACCTTTGTTTCTATGCTACTTTCCATATCTCATTATTGGTTCAAAATTTGGAGAAACTAATACTTCCATTGCATTCGGAACGTGCCAAAACCCCAAGATCGATTGTCTATTTGCTGAATTCTGACATCGAGAGGTCCAATTACAAGTCGATGATATCATGATGACATCATCATTTCGCAACCGCCCTTGAGAACCGCCCTTGATATCCTATATAAGGAGGCTTGGGCCACATTCATTCTCAGTCTTGCCAATGCCAGTCTTGGGAGCTCAAGGGGCCTTGATCACCAAGTAAGTACTTTCAAGTTCCAGTTCGAGTCCTAGTCCTGTCTCTTGCTCTAGTCTTGTGTAGTCTTGTATTGTGGACATCCTTTCTTGTCCTATTCTAATCTCGTAGTACGAGATCCTTTCTTGTTATTTCTTGTATCTAGTTCATATCCCTGAAGGGAATTCTTTTAACCCAGATATCTTGTTCCATACCTACGATCCCGGGTTGTGGGATCTCCTGTATCATCTCTAGCCGAGTTATCTACACCTACGGTCCCGGGTTGTGGGACTTCTTGTATCAGCTACATATTCCTGTGCTATTTTCCCTACGTGGGTATTCTTGTAATCAGAAGTATATTTCAGAAATCTTGTCGATTGTACTGTACAATCCATTGCTGTAGTAAAAGCCTCCCACTTGTCATTTGCCTTTATGCCATTGATGACTTGCCTTACAATCTGCTCCTCATCTATTACTTCTCCAATACTTCCTAACTAGTTGTTAGGGGAGCACTAGATTCTGCTCTCTGACTACAATAGACAAGATTTATGAAATATACTTCTGATTACAAGAATACCCACGTAGGGAAAATAGCACAGGAATATGTAGTTGATACAAGAAGTCCCACAACCTAGGACCGTAGGTGTAGATAACTCGGCTAGAGATGATACAGGAGATCCCACAACCCGGGATCGTAGGTATGGAACAAGATATCTGGGTTAAAAGAATTCCCTTGAGGGATATGAACTAGATACAAGAAATAACTAGAAACGATCTTGTACTACGAGATTAGAATAGGACAAGAAAGGATGTCCACAATACAAGACTACACAAGACTAGAGCAAGAGACAAGACTAGGACTCAAACTGGAACTTGAAAGTACTTACTTGGTGATCACGGCCCCTTGAGCTCCCAAGACTGGCATTGGCAAGACTGAGAATGAATGTGGCCCAAGCCTCCTTATATAGGATATCAAGGGCGGTTCTCAAGGGCAGTTGCGAAATGATGATGTCATCATGATGTCATCGACTTGTAACAGGACCTTCCCATGTCAGAATTCAGCAAATAGACAGTCGATCTTGGGGTTTTGGCACATTGCGAACGCAATGGAAGTATTAGTTTCTCCAAATTCTGAACCAATAATGAGATATGGAAAGTAACATAGAATCTAAGGTTTTAGATGATTTCCTTTGTGTCCATGACATCACCTTCCCCTCAAGCGACGAGTTCCACGAGGAGCAGCCATGTTCACTACCTTGGGTTTCATTGGATTCTTCTTGTGGAATTCTTGAATCTTTATTTTTTCTCTCAAAAGATTTTCTGTAAGTTCACAAGTACGATCACTGATGTCATATGCTTTCCAATGAATAAAACATTCCAATCGTCCTCGCGAGATTCTTGAATTTAAGACATGATTAACCTCGAATTCTTCATGATCCTTAATCTTGAAAGGTGATGAAGGACTAGGTCTCCCTTGAGCTTCCTTAGCTTCATGACAAGGTAGGTCCTTTGAGCTTTTAGTGGTGTGTTGTAGTTTTTCCAAGATCTTTGATGGAGTGTGTTGAGTAAGCACACCTCCTTGATTGAACACGAACTCCTCTTTGTCATTTATCTTCTTGTTATCTTCATAACTTGTATGCTCCATATCATTCGTAATGACTTCTTGGCCGTCTAAGATTCTTGATTTAGATTCTTGAGGAATAGTGTCTTCATTATTCAAGACTTCTGACTCTTGGACTTGGCTTTCTTTTAGCAACTGATTCTCACAGTGAATTGCTTGATTGATAGCTTCATCTAAAGTTTTAACTGAGATGTAGAGGATAAACAAACCTTTATTTCATCTCTAAGACCACTTTGAAATCGATTAGCTAGATAGTCTTCTTGATATGCGGATCCTTGAAATACAAGTTTGAAGTCTAATGCGAATTCTCCAACTAAGCGATCACCTTGTTGCAACCTCCGTTCAAAGTCTCGAAGTTTTTTATATATATCATCTAGAGTAGACTCGATATTTCTGAGTATGGATATGGTGTCCATCATGCTTGGCACGGTCTTGATGTGGATAGTCTTGCCAAAATGTCAGGGGAGCACTAGATTGTACTCTGACATGTACCAGACTTCAACACTCTAATTGGGCAATTACTCACTCAAGAGGCCAAACTCATGAAGACTGGCGAAGTCTCCAAAGGTAATCAATCTTCAGCTTTATACACTGATAAAAACAACACTAAAGATAACAAAGGGAAGGCAAAGAAAGTAGATGATGAAGCAGGTATGCATCAAGTTTACTATGCAGGTAGAGGAAGACATGGTAGAGGTAGAGGAAGAGGAGGTAGACAAGGCAGGGGGAGATCTCAAGACCCTAATCCTTATTCTATTTGTGGACTAACCAATCATTCAACTGAAAATTGTTACAGGAATTCTAGGAATGAAAGAGGCAAAGGATACAATAGAGGAGGATATGGCTACTCAAGAGGAAGATTCAACAATGGCTATCATAACAACTATAATCACTCAACCTATCAGGGAAGACACAAAGGAAGAAGAGACTTCAATAATTATATAGAGGACTCAAATCAAGAGGACTCATTATTAATCATGAACATGGCAATGCCCCAAGGTAAATATGATGAGCATGTTTTCTACATAGATTCAGGTTGTTCCAATCATGTGGCAGGAAATGTGGCCCTCCTATTAGATTTAGAAGATCAAAGGAACAAGCATGAGGTAAAAATAGGAGATGATACCAGACACCTTGTGGAGAAAATAGGAAATGCCAAAGCACCTAATGGAAACATCAACCTACTCAGTAAGGTACTTTATGTCCCTACCACTACAAAGAATTTGATAAGTGCTGGGCAGATAGTAGAGAAAGGGTTGCAAGTCAGGTTCACAAGAGGAGGAGCATATGTTGAGGATCCTAGCCAAGGATTCAGAAGAATTGCAAAGGGAGAAAAAACAGGTAGATTTATTTGAGTTGCAAGACACAAGGAACATAGCTCTTTTCAATTATGGTAATCAAACACTCACAAAATTGGAGGTATGGCACAAGAGGTTAGCACATATTGGTGAAAGATCATTAAAGAAAATATGTAGAAACCAAAGTGTACTTGGGCTTCCTAACTTGTCAAAGCAACATATGATTTATAAATGCATTGCATCTCAATTTGGAAAGTCTCACAGGTTACCCGTCATGAAGAAAGGCTATATGCATGGAGACCTTTTGGAATTGGTCCACACAGATGTATGGGGACCTAGCAGAGATGCTTCACTCTCTGGATCAAGGTATTATGTATCATTTATTGATGATTGCAGTAGGTGGCCTATCCTATTCTTTATGAAACACAAAGATGAAGTTTTTTCATGCTTCAAGAGATATTTAGCTCTTGTGGAGAATCAAACAGGTAAATCACTTAAGAGGCTAAGGTCAAATGGAGGGGGATAATACTTTGCCCATGAATTTGATTCTTTCCTTCAAGAAAGAGGAATTAAAAGAGTGGCAACTACAAGGTACACTCCTGAGCAAAATGGAGTGGCAGAGAGGAGGAATAGGACAATTGTTGAAGCTGCAAGGTCTATGTTAAATGAAAAGCATCTACCTAACTATCTATGGGTTGAGGCTGTATCCACAGTCACTTATTTAATTAACAGGTTGCCTTCAAAATCCCTTGATGGGATGACACCATATGAAGCTTGGAATGGAAGAAGAACAAGCCTAGATCATTGCAAGATTTTTGCTTGTATTTCTTATGTTCATATTCCTTCCCAGGTTAGCGGAAATATGGATCCAAAAGCACAAAGGTGTGTATTCATTGGATATGACAACAATAAAAAAGGCTACAGACTATACAACCCTACTACCAAAGGATTCTTGGTGAGCAGAGATGTAGTATTTGATGAGAACAATTCATGGTATGAGGATTCATGCAGGAAGGTCAATTTGCCTTATGATCTTGAAGATAATTTTCCAAGGCTTGTTAAAGAAAATCAACCTAAGATTGAAGAACAAGACACCTCAAAAGATGATGAAGAATCTCATATGGAAAAGATCAAGGCATGGAAGTCTAAAGGTAAAGCAAAATTGCAGGAACTTGGGCAAGAGGAAAAATCATCACATCATGGCCTAAGAAGGTCTCTGAGGGAAAAGAAGAAGCGAGAAAGGACAGGTTTTGACACCACTCTAGTTACTAAGCACTCTATCTACATAGCATAGGATACAAATCAAGAGGAGCCCTCATCATTTGAAGAAGGCAAGGCAAAACTAGAATGGAGGCATGCAATGAAGGAAGAAATTGAAGCACTTGAGGAAAATAACACTTGGGATTTAGTTCCCAAGACTTCATCCATGAAGTTAATAGGTTCAAGGTGGATCTACAAACTCAAGAATAATTCTGATGGTTCTATAAACAGGTATAAGGCAAGGCTTGTAGCAAAAGGCTTTGCACAAACTCAAGGAGTTGATTATGAAGAAACATTTTTCCCTATAGCAAAGATGCCTACAATCAGAGTTTTGCTTAGTATTGCTTGTTTCAAGAATTGGAAGATACTTCAATTGGATGTAAAAAATTCATTTCTTAATGGATGGATAGCAGAAGAGGTATACATGGCACAACCACCTGTTTTTGAGAATCACATATATCCTGACTATGTATGTAAAATAAACAAAGCATTGTATGGTCTCAAGCAAGCTCCAAGAGCTTGGAACTATAGACTTGTTTCATTCTTGCAGGACAAAGGCTTTCAACCAAGCAAGGTAAATCCATCACTCTTTATTAAAAAGAGTAATTATGAAGTTATCTACTTATGTGTATATGTAGATGATATTATACTTATAGGAAATGATACAGATGGCATGAAGAGAATCAAAGAACAGATGAGAGAAGAATTCAAGATAAGTGATTTGGGATCACTTACCTACTTCCTAGGATTGGAAGTTGTATACAAAGATCATGGCCTGTTTCTCACTCAAAGAAAATACATTAACGACAAGTTGGCAAAATTCAAGATGAAAGATTGTAAGATTGTAGGTACTCCAATAGAGGTTAATCACAAACTGAGCTCACATGAAGGTGAACGCATAGAGGATGTCACAACATATCAAAGTCTAGTGGGTAGTTTAAACTATGCCACATTGACAAGGGTAGATATATGCTATAGTGTGAGTGTGCTAAGTCAATTTATGCACACACCCTGGAAACCACACATGGAAGCTGCCAAAAGGATACTCAAGTATCTCAAAGGGACCATAAATGAAGGACTTTATTATCCTTATGTAACTGATTTAGGTCTAAAGCTATTCTCTGATGCAGATTGGGTTGATCCAAGGAAGATAGAAGGAGCACTTCAGGGTATCTCACTTTTGTAGGTTCAAAGCTTATCTCATGGTCATACAAGAAGCAACCTACAGTTGCTCTCTCTTCCACAGAGGCTGAATACAGAGGTCTTGCCATAGCAACTCAAGAAGATATGTGGATGAAGACACTATTCACAAATTTAGGATTGGAATTTTGGACTCCAACTATTTTTGGTGATAGTATGAGCTCTATTCACTTAGCTGCTAATCCAATTTTTCATGCAAGGACTAAACATATTGAAGTTCATTATGAATATGTAAGAGAGAAAGTTTTGAGCAAGGAGATTCAAATATCATATGTGTCCACTCATCAACAATGTGCAGATATTCTAACCAAAGCATTGGATGGTACAAAGCTTTGCAAATTCAAGGCTATGATTGGGTTGCAGATAATTCTTGAAGATTGAAGACCTCAAGCATACTTGGCTTGAGGGGGAGCTGTTGGAGCAAGTCCATGACAAGCCTAAGTATTGGCTTGAGTCTCACAAAGTCATGGGAGAAGCTTTAAAGTGAAGACAATGTATAGTTCACTTGTGAACTATCTCTTGTAACTCTTTGAACATTTACTTGATGTAAAAGTGAAGAATCAAAAGTGGTTGAATCCACTTGATGATTAGGCAAAGAGAACTCAAGAAGAATTCTAATGGTTCTATAAACAGGTATGTAATAAAGTAAGTCTATGATCTAAGGGTCCGATCGGTTCAGACAGATCTAAAATCGGACACCGTTTGGTCACCCGTGTGTATGACCAAAGATCTCAATTCTAGACTTATTAGAAGGTCATTTACTCTTGTAACCAAGTGATCCATTTAGCCTAGTAGTTAAGACTCAAGTATGTGAAGGAGGAGGTCTTGGGTTCAAACCCCATGGGGTACATGGGGAGAGTAATTTGCCCAAAGAGCTCTAGAGCCTTCTAGAAGCATCCACTTGAGTTAACTCTGGCTAACTGGGACACTTGGCGCACATAAAGTTACATGGCTGACACATGGATGGTTAGTATCCACCTGCCCAAGAAGGAAGTCCCCTGAAGAGAGCTATATATAAAGGCATTTGGTTGGGAGGAGAGTCATCTCGCTAGCACGTGGTGGTCGTAATCTTACATTGGTATTAGAGCTCAAGGTTGAGCTTCCATGGAGACCTTCAGAGAAGATTCTTCTACATGAAGATTACTTTCTTGTCCTTTGTTTTTATTTCTTCATGAGGTTATGTGTCCTTCGATGTTATGCCCAAAATTCATGTGTGCGCATGATTTTCCTTTAGTTTTGCGAGTGTTTTGGGTATAAAACGCGAGCTACATTTTATCTTTTCAACAGCTAAAACAATTTGAACTGCGATAATCTATTTGAAGCTGTTTGGAACATTCGAACGCAGGACATCGGACCAGCGTCGTCATGAAGAGGTAGATCTCAGCTATCCACGCTAGCTATCCATGGTTGGTAATTTATCATTTCATTTTTACAATTCTATTTTATTGCGCTGTTGTAGAACATTAGTGGACGAGCAAAAAAATGAAGTTTCAGAGCTTTTGTCATCGCTACGAAAAGCATTTCAACGGTTGTATTTGTATCTGTTCATCAGCATTCAGACGGAAACTGTTATCTATACAACAGATTTGAGCTCTCCGGCACTGCAAAAGCTTCTCGCAGACACCAAAAGCATTTTAGCAATAGAAAATGCTAGCCGGGAATTGATCTGAGAGATCGTTATCTGCAGATGTTTCCAAGCCAAGCTTGAACTCATGCTGTTGGAGAAAGAAAACTTTTCTTTACCCGCGAGAGCAAACGTGAAGTTTGATTTAAGAATCTTCTTTTATTTATAATACTATACTATTTAAGCAACCCTCCAGGTTCTTTCCAGATTTAAAAAAAAAAGAGATTTATTATTTCGAGCGAACGCTAAGGATGGGAATCGAACCGGTTTCCTATCATTCTGGAGCACTGCTCTACTCCAAGATCTCAAGAATGTTGCTGACGGGACTGTGCAGATCTTCAGGATCCTTGGAGATGCAAAAACACCCACTCAATGGTACTTATCTGCGGGCAACGGGATTCGATCCGTCCTCTTCGCAATGAAGTTCACAACAACATAAAAAGCTCGTCTTCCAATGATCGCTCATGGGATTTGAGCCCAAGACCTTACAATCAAGGATGCTATGCCATATCCAATAGAGGATGATTTGTTTGTGTTTTGCAAGATAGATCAACAATTTAATATTGACGTTGCAGCTTCTAAAACAATAAAATAGAAGCAAAAGGATGCATCGGGCGGATGCCTAGCAAATGGGTATCAATCTCTGCACCTTTGATTGAGGATTCGATCTATGGACCTTTGTTGCCTGAGGGGAGATCTATCTACTAAGCTAATCGGGGGACATGTATCTGTGGTGGATGTTGCACACACGGATTCTTCAAAGTATGGAGACTGAAGCTAACCAAGATGAAGAATCGCTCCTCTCGAGGATCAATGGAAGGACATAGCTAATTGGAAGATAAGTATTTTCCAAAGTTAATGATTGATTTCAATATTTATTTTGCTCTATGCTTTCAAGTAGGATGCATATTATTATCATTGAAGTATGGAAGTAAACTTCATTCTTGATAATCTTGATGCAAATTATTGAAACCTACATGAAAGAGCATAAAGATATTGAAACACTCATTAAACACAAGCATAGGTATGCATCTACGAAAGATTATTGGTGGATCTCTCCTTTCAAAAGAATGTTTTCATGCACAATACACATTTTCTTCTTGCTTGCGAAAGGAATAGGATGCACTCAAGTGTGTGCACATGTATAGTTATAACCTTTTGTAAGGTAGAAGAGAGATTGTTTCTGCATGGATGATTGGATGCACACATGCCAAGCTCAAGAATTGCTTGCTTTAAGTTTGGTGCATAAAGGAGAATGCCAACACGTGCATACACTCACATGCATTTGGATGCAAGAACAGGCATTTGTATATACATGATTGTTCGTTAAGTAGTTGAATACTTATACTTTTGTTACCTCCTTTTTATAACTCGACTTAGATAGCAAGGAAAATAACAAACTAGGTAGTTGCAAGGCTCTTGGCTTCCATGCAACTCAAGTATCTAGTTTGTTTTTGCCAAGCGTGATACCTAGGTATCACAAATAAGGAGTCTGATTAGGAAAAGTAGGCCTTTTGAAAGTTAATTCTTCAATTTTCTTGATTATTAGAATGTAAACTAATGGAACTTTTAAAGTTCCATAGATAGTTAGAGATGTTTCAAATTTGTAAAAACCATAGATTTTTTGAAGTTTTTACTTTGAATTCTATCCTAAGGAGTGATGGAAATCAAAGGTTGAACCTTAGCATCAATCAAACTTTGACGTTCAATATCTTTGAACCTTAGCATCAATTGAACTTTGATGTTCAATAGGAGGATGTTAGGTTCCATAATGATTGCATCTCTGGTAATGATGCAACTTGCTAAGCAATCATTGAAAGTTGAAAGAACTCTTTTAGAGAGCTAAACTTTTGGTTTCATTCAATCTAATTGAAGCTTCAAGAGTAAACCAAAGTAAGTAATCTTTAGGAAATGAGATAAGTTCCTAAGGACTTGAAGCAAAGTGTGAACTTTTCATTTAGGAATAGAAAGTTCCAAGAAATGGATCATCTTCAATCCATGAACTTTTCCTAAAAAAATTATAAAGTTCAAAGTTATGTGTTCATAGTAGCATTACTATTGGACCAATCATCAATAGATGCTTGGACTTTAAACATAATTTTGATTGGCAAAATATGTTTAAAGTACTCTAGTAACATCTAAAGATTGACCATGAATAATGAAGCTTGTATCAAACTCAAGAACAGGAGTCAATATCACATAAATGGAAGTTCAACTTAAACTTTCATAGTGGAATGGGAAACCATATCCAAAAGGTGATTTTTTTTCTCTAGTTTAATACTCAGGAAATGAACACAACTGAATTAGTAAAGCTTCTGGATATTTTTTGAAAGTCTAAGAATTTCTTTCCAATATCCTTTCAGCATTGCAAAAGATTCCAAGATGAATCATTTGCTCAAGTTAATTGATTCCCTGGAAGGAATCTCAAGACCTTGAAGAATAACATTCTCCCAAGTAGTGAGAATGAAATTCTTCATACTCTTTAAACAATAAGTAGTTCCCTAAACGTCCCAAACCACCAGAAGTGGTACTTAAAGTCCAAATGGTTGATATCACCTACAAGTGTATCAAAGATTCTTAGCTTTAGAATCTGAAAGGTCTTGGTATATGCTTGGACTTGAGTAAGGGAAAGATCTCTAAAAATCATGCAGGTAAGCAAAGAAGCTTTAGATAGTTCAGGAGATCTTAAAAGATAGAGGCTAAGTCTTTATTTTAGTCACAAGGTCAACTATACTTGATCAAGCTTGGCCATGTCTGTCGAAGAATATGCAATTGGAACTACTCTATAGATTGCCCAAGTACTGGCAATAAAACTCCTTTTGGGAATTATTCACTCACGTTCCATTTATCCGATGGAAAATTGTGAAAAGAGTAAGTTGTTTCAAGTCTGAACAGAGTGATGAAATTCCAAGAATGTAGTCTGCAACCGTAAAGACGGTACTTAAGTCTGTGGAAAATAAAACATAATATTTGCCTATCCTTAAAGGGATTTTGGTGCAAATCTAGAGAGCATGAGTAGATGCTTAAGAATTAAGCAGTAGAGAGATTCTGATATAAAGTCCCCCGGGTAGGTACCTAAACCATTAGTAAAGAAAGGAATCTAAAGAAAAGAAGTCAAAAGCTCTTGTCACTACAAATTGGTCAAGGATAAACCAATTGAACTTGAATTTGTGAAAATTCAAGTACTTGGAATTCTGATTGGTTTTCATTTGAAAACCCTAGCAAAGAGGAATAGATATTCCATCAAAAGGTTTTCAAGTTCCCAAAGGAAAGCACAAGATCGTAAAACGATCATGTGAAGGGATCAAAACCTAGAAAATCTAGTTAGAGGTAATGCCCGAAACTTTAAAATTCTTTTAAAGAATTGAAGCAAGAAGGTACTCTATGAAGAGATGTTTTGACTTTAGGATAAGTATCACCCACACATTAATGTGAATATAAAATAGTGTGGTATGGGACACCAGATTTTATACTCAGATTGATGTAGGAAAGATGGTATGGCACATTGGACCATGGGTTGATAATTATCGTTTAGTCCTAGATTGGAAGGGAACTAAAACTTCAAAGAAGGAGTTTAAATTCAAGGAGGATAAAAGTAGTATCTCAAGATAACTTCAAGATCAAGGAAATAGAAGATATGAAGTAAAGTAACTTCTAAGATCTTCTTGAAATATTTCAAGATAAAAGTGTTGTTAATTCGAAAATTAATTAAAAAATATTTCATAAATATTTGAAAAAGTTAGACTTTGACTTTGAGTTGATCTTTTCAACCAAGGATTTTATTGACTAATTCAAACACCAACTTCCTAGTATAACTTGGTAAATTCACTCTTTTGACCCAAAGAAATGCATAAGAATTGCATTCCCAGTAAGGAGTCAGAAAGACTGAATATGACATGAAGTTAGTAAGTGAAGCATTATTTGAATACAAAACTCATCAACAGAACTTTAGTACATCAGTTACCACACTAGTATCTTGTGGTTGGATGATGTTTTTGATTTTCTTTGAATCTTTTTGAGAATCCAGATTATTTCTCTTTAAAGATAGGAAAAATGCTTCCATACCCTCTTGAAACAGATCTTTGAGAAGTTAAAGTCCTGGGTCATCTAGATTTTGACTCACAGCAAGTTTACGTATCTTTGAAGTATGAATTGGTTGTACAGAATTTTAGTTATTTCTTTCCGGTTTCCAAATCTGTTGGAATTGGCTCAGATATGGTATCTGATTCCTTTTGCAAAAGACTAGGCTTAGCCGGTTAGAACTAGATAACTAAATTGAACATCCTAGATAGATGTTATGTATAAGAACATTTTCAAGCTTCAAAAGATAATAAATCTAAGTGGACTTATTTATTTGAGTTTGCTTCAAGTTATAACATAATGATTTTCTAGAGTCCAGTATACTCTAGAATAGAGAAGTTAGGAATTGCTCAGTTGATTGACAATTCCCAAGAACTTTTAGCTCGATTCTTTGAGAAAAGTGTCATAAGTTGGACAATTTTCAGTTGAATTTGAATTGGTCAAGTTATAGTATGGTTGACTCAAAGAAAATGGTAAAGTTTCTCCTACACTTACATAGGATTTTTAAACTCATTAGGACAAAATAGTCCTCTAGTTGGGTGATAAAATCAAGTAATTGTTGGATAGAAGTTAACCATTGTACAAACATCCAAGTTAGATGTTTGGGACAACCAAACTTCCAGTTCTCCAAAACAAATACAAGTGAATCAAGAGTTCTCAAAGTCTTGCGAGGGATAAGAATCCTGCCTTTGTTACTAAATCCATGCACCAGCCATGGACGAGTAATTTGAATCCACACAGTTCACATGTTTGTGCCTAGATCGCACATCAAGAAACTATGAATTGGCCATGGATGTTTTTAGATCCACCCTTATTATACATTCACTACTTTGTGCTTTGACTAGTTTATCAAAGTACAAAGTGAGACAATGTTTTGAATAATTTGGGCAGGGATGCCACCATAGAGATGAGACATGTTCTTCCAGTTCTAGAACATGATCATGTTCTTCCAGTTTTAGAACATGAGGCTCGGGGGTTGCCTAGAGTAGATATATAGCTCTATTTTCGAGGACGAAAATATTTTCCAGGGGGGAAAGAATGTAATAAAGTAAGTCTATGATCTAAGGGTGCGACAGGTTTAGATAGATCTAAAATCGCACATTGTTTGGTCACTCGTGTGTATGACCAAATATCTCGAGTGTAGATGTCACTCTAGCACAATGGTGAGTACCAACGTGAGGAGCTCCACCTCATAAATGTCAATCCGTGGAGACGTGAGGACTGGTATGAAGACCAAGAGCAAGTGAAGTGCACAAGTGCGTGAGTGGAAGCACACAAGCATGCACACACATACACACACACGCGCACAAGGTAAGAGCAAAGAGTGGAACAATGGAAGATCTTTGATTGCAAATGAACTCTCTTACAAAGCTGAAATCTACAACAAGCTAACCTGTCAAATGAGCTTTCCAGCCCTTTTTATAGTTTTTTGAGTAGTTTTGGCCCTGTCCAGACCTAGTGTCCAGCCTAGTTAAAAAATAGGTTCCAAGGCTTATTTGGGGACTCAAACGGAATCTAAAAATTATGAAAATTGGTAGGATGATATTTGTAATACTCCTCAAGCTTGAAGACTCCTCGGCTTGAACAAAATGGAGTTGTAAAAATAGAAAATGGTATTTACAATGGTTTTTAGTGATAAAAATCACTAGTTTTATAGGGATTTCTTTTGAAAATTTGACAGGTGCTTCTTGGAGCTCCCTACTTGCTCCTCCTTTTTGTATCTCCACTTCCTTGACGCGCTTTTATGCCTGTGCTTGACCTTGAGCTTCAACACTCCCCCCCCTCTTGAGTCTGTCGTCCCTGACAGACCCTTGTTGTAGTGGGTGTTCCATGTAGTACGTTGAGAGGTAGTGTCCTTCATGTATCAACAAGCGCGGTCCATTTTCTCAATGTAGCTTGGTCGTTTGTCTGGTTCTTCACTTTGCCACTGCTAGCTCTGGCAAGTTGTAGTCCTTTTGTATGTACTTCTTCCTTGTATTCCATCTTGACGGTGCATTTGTGAGCTGTCCAAAACTGATAGCTGCTCAAAGGAGGTGGTCAGTGTTGATTATGAGCAACTCTCGATGGTGGCTAGTGTCCTTGCTCTTGGTGTGGTCACCTTGATGTCCTATGATTCTCCCAAAGATGGCTTTCATAGTTTTCATGCCAAGTACTTGTAACCCATAATGTATGATGGCTAAGTGCATTAGTGCATGGGTTGAACAAAATATGTGCCTTGTGCATGGCCTTGTAATGTGGCCCTACGTATGCGTACTTGGAAAATGCATGATAAGAAGTATGGTGCAAGAGATTGGGTCTTGAGCTAAGTGCTCAAGGGTATGCTGACGAAGAGGTTTCCTAATCTATCATGGTTATAGTGTTGTTGAAGCATACACATCTTACCATGGTGAAAGATCCGCTGATCTGCATCTCTTTGTGTTGTATTTCCATCATCGTGTTTGACCATTGGCTTGTCATTTTTGTTGATGGATGTCCTTGCTCATGGTGCATAGATGGGCGTCTTCAAGTATTTTTTTTTTTTTTTGGTGGAACAATGGCAGAAAACAAGAAGAAAGAAGTTAGTGTCAAGAAAATATTTTACATGTGGAAATTGTGTCTCATGTGCCTGGGGTTTCTCAATTGTGTCTATGCACGGCCGTGTAATGTGGCCCTAGATTAATGCATACTTTGGAAATGCATGACTTGAATGGTGCAAAAGACAAGGTTATGCCAAAGGCACATGGTTGTTGCACGTCGAGGCTTTCAATGTTGCTGGTGGATAATGATTCAGTCTTTGTTGGAGGTAGCGAGTGGATCTTGAAATGACGTAATCCTTCTTATAGGGATCCATTTCAGGATAGTATTTGGCCCCATAGACGTAAGCTCTGTCCTCTTTATCTTTGGGTGGTTTTTGAATTTTGGTATCCATCATGGTTGGCTTTTTGGCTCTGTGGAAGCCAGTGGTACTTTTGGATTCCGAACCCATATCCTTTGTGATTGTCTTTTTATTATCGGCCAGGAGATGAATTCATCTTCTTTTGCTCTCTACCCGTGGTTTCGACTCTTGCTTCTCTGTGGTGTTTTTGCTGAGATTTTCCTCGTGAGGGAGATCAGATGGTTTTGTGCATGTAAGAGTGCCTTGGGTACCCACATTTGTAATCGCTCTTGTTGAGCTGCCGCTAATTTCTTTGGCACCCAAATTTGTACGTTATTCTGGTTGGCCTTCATCGATTGCTTTGGTACCCAAATTTGTCGAAGACCGTGGGATTGAGTTGGTCCTCGTTTCTTGGTGCTTCTTGTAGCATGGTTGGCTTGCCTCACTGGGAAGGGTTGTGGCCAAGCTGGTGCTTGTTCTCCTTTCCATACCCAAATCTGCTTCATGCCCTGAGCTTCTTTCTTCTTGAATTCTGTCTGTCGAGTTGATATAGGAGATGTCTTTTTTTATTGCCTCTTTGGTCGAGTTACACTTGCATTACTATGTGAAGAAGAAGAGAGGTTTGCTGGCCTTTGAGCTTGTGCTTCCATGATTGAGTCCTTTTGCTTCGTAGGGTTTTTGACACACACAACATTTTCTTTACGAAGATTAGTTTCGGAAGAACTAAGAGAATGTGTGACGTTTAGATTTGTGAGCATGCAATTGTCTAATTCTAATGTAATACATTGCTCATGTGTCCAAACTTGAAGGATTTGACTTCTTAGGTTCAAGTTGACTGCATGGTCGTAAATCCAATCTTGACCCAGGACAAGTGGCTCTATAATGTCCTCATCATGACATACTAGCATTTTGACCTTCATTGGAACATCTTGAAGGTAGATGGGAAATTCCACCTCGCCCAAACAAGGGGTTTCCACACCTCCCAAACCTATGAGAGAGGCTTCTATGGGCTTTATGTTCAATTGCAAGTCTTGGCAGTAGGATAGTCTAACTGCACTAGTTGCTGCACCTGAGTCAATCAATGCTCTCACAATCCTTGCATTCTTCCCTTGTCCTACCGCTATGGTCACAAAAGGGCGTCGATCAATTATTTGAGAAGCAATTGCACTTGATGTTTGACACATGGACAATTGATATCTTGGGGCCTCTCGATCGAATTCTAGGCCTAGATGTCTTAACTTATTTCTCCTAATGCGTTCTCTAGCCTCTGCCTGTGCTTCTTCTCTAACCCTTAACTCTTCTTCTTTTCGCTTCTTAGCATTGTTGAGTCTCTGTAGCATATCCGATGTAAGAGGTTCTTGATATAGTTTGACTCGACAACCACTGATATAGTTGGGCAAGATATCACCTTCTAGTGTGGCCAATTGGACTGCACCGCTAGTGGAAAATCTATTAATGATCATGGGTCCATATCCTCTTTTTTCCAATTTATGGGCATGTTGCTTTAATGTATAAACCAACACTAGGTCTCCCTCTTTGAAGCCTTTATCTTTGATGTGTGCATTGAAGTATGCCTTTTGCCGTTTCTTTGCAGCATAGATGCCTGTCGCTGATCGTAGCCTCGTCTCACCTAAGCGTTCTAGATCAAAGATCCTCGAGGATAACTCGTGTCCATTCCAGTCATGCTCTTGTGCTACTTTTAAAGTTGGGATTAGGAAGTCCAATGGTAGCACAACATTTTGTCCGAAGACCATCTGAAATGGGGTGGCATTGAGTACCGTTTTATAGGCAACTCGGTAGGCCCAAACAGCATGATGAAGCTGTTTGTCCCAATCAGAGCGTTTGTTATTTACGAGCTTTGTCAATACGTTACATAGGATCTTATTCGTGCTCTCAGCTTGTCCATTAGCTTGTGGATGATAGGGGGCAGACTTCTTATGTATCACCAAGAATTCTTGGAGAAGATTTTCGATTACTTCATTCAAGAAGTGTGTGCCTCTACTAACTCTATTGGTAATCCGTATCTCGTGAACACATTCTCAAATAAGAACTTTGCCGTTGTTTGAGCATCATTCTTTGTTGTGGCTTTGACTTCTACCCCATCATTGGACTCAAAGGCATCTCATCTTTTCGAATCGGGTATTGGGCACGTTGGCATGTGTCACATTTCTTCACATAGGTATGTGCATCCATATGAAGAGTGGGCCACCAAAGTCCTGAGAATAGAATAGACTTGATTACTCTTTCAGGCCCAAAGTGTCCACCTGCGACACTGCTATGTGCAGTTTCTAAGACTTTCAAATAATCTGATTCATGAACACACAATCTTAAATAGCCATCTTTGCCTCTTCGGTATAGGTTATCGCCTACTAAGGCATAATCTTTAGCCTCCTGCTCCATACTTCGTTTTCTTGCTAGACTTGCCTCTCTAGGTAGTGTTCCTGATCGCATGAATTCTACTAATGGAGCACTCCAATCTGGAATCAATGACACATGATAAAGGGTAGCATGTTCAATTGGGGGTCTCTCTTTGCACATTGGACAATTCTTAATCCACTCATGAATTTCTTTATCCATACTAGGCCAATACACTCCTAAACGTTTTAGATTTTGCAGTGTTCGTTGTTTAGAATAGTGATTCCCTAGAAATCCTTCATGGGCTTGTTGCAACCAACTAATATGTTCATCATCCTCAACACAACAAGCTAGAACACCTTCGGTATCTTGTTTATACATGCTTCCTGCCAATATTTGATATTTTTGTGATTTTACAATTTCATCCTTCTTTGTTTTTACATTCTTATTTGCGGGTCCAAAGGTTAGGACTGGTACCAACTTATTTGCCCATTTAGGAACAACTTCTAGATTGAACAGATAAGCATCGGGCAATTCATCAGACACGCCTTGCGGTGGCTCTCCTGAAGTGATGCGAGAAAGGTGATCCGCTCTTTCCTAACAACCACTTCAAAGTCATATTCCATTAGTAAGAGGAACCATCTTACTAAGCGTCCCGTATTGCAAGGTTTATTGACCAAGTATAATAAAGCTTGATGATCAGTGAAAAATTTGAACTTGTTGGCCAATAGATAGTGTCTAAACTTCTTCACAGCATATACCATGCCTAAACCTTCCCTTTCGGTTGTGGTGTAGTTTCGTTCAGCAGCATTCAATTGCCTGCTAGCATATGCTATAGGCAAATCTAAATTCCCTTCACCAGTTGGTTGTGACAACACACATCCTATTGCATAATTGGATGCATCCACGTGTACATGGAATGGCTTATTCCAATCAGGAGTGGTCAGTATCGGTGCTGTGCACAAGCGTCTCTTCAGCTCATTGAAGGACTTCTCGCATTCGTCGTTCCACTCAAAATTTGTCAACAAGGCATAAAGAGGTTTAGCTATGATTGCATACATGTGGATAAACCTATGGTAATATCCACAATGGCCCATAAAGGCTTGTACCTCTTTAACATTCCTTGGCCTCAGCAACTTCGCTATGGCTTTTACCTTGTCCTCAGCTGTTGATCTTCCATTTTTAGAGACAATGTGACCTAAGATTTTACCTTGACGTACCATGAACACACACTTCTCTGGGTTCAGACACACTCGATATTCTCTACACTTGTTGAAGATCTGTCTGAGCTCAGGGATGTGGTATCTTTGCTCTTGGGAATGAGCACATAAATTATCCACATATACTTCTAAGCTCTTTCGCAAGAACTCTTTGAAGACATGACACATGAGCCGTTGAAAGGTTGCAGGTGCATTGGTGAGGCCAAATGGCATCACCCGAAATGCAAAGATCCCCCACTCTGAGGCAAAAGCTGTTTTATGTTGATCTTCTGGGGCAATGGCTACTTGATTGTAACCTAAAAATCCATCAAGGAAGCTATAAACTTCCTTGCCTGCAACACGCTCCAATAAATGTTCAGTGATTGGAAGCGGATAACTATCTCTTATCGTGGCGGCATTAACTTTTTTAAGGTTAATACACACACGTAACTTTCCATTCTTCTTGGGCACCACTACAATGGGGGACACCCATTCAGTATGCTCAATCTCATAAATGAATCCAGCTTCAATCAATCTATCAATTTCTTCTTTTATTTTGGTTGCATAAGTGTCATTATATGTGTAGGGCTTATGTTTGGTGGGCTTGGCATCTGCTATCATGGGAATCGTATGAGAACAAATTTTCGGATCTACTCCCTTCAAGTCTCTATAGTGCCATGCAAACACGTCCCTATATTCCCTTAACAAGGCTACCAACTATGCTTCCTCTTCTTTACTTAGGTCATCTCCTATGTATGTACATCTCTCTTCGTTCTCTTCAATGGAGACTGCGATTTTTTTGGTCTTTTCTTTGTTATCATATGCTTCTCCTGTTGTGGCCTCTCTCTTAGGCATTCGTACCAAAATTTTTCGGTCCTCAACTTCATATTTTTTGAAATTTTCTGGCACTTCAAACAATGGTTCCTCCTCATCCTGTTTCACTACTTTTCTCTTCTTTTTCTTTCGACTACCTTCACTCCCATCCTTTGAATTTACCGTTTTGATGCTTGTGAGAGGTTCTTCTTCTTTGTGTGTAAATACTCCTATGTCTTCTAGATAGTGCTCCTCTGAAATAAAGCAACTATCCATCACAATGGACTCTAGATCATCATCGTTCTCTTCTTCTCTTATGACATCATTAGAGTCACATTCTTCTAGCAAGGGCTGACACATGAACACTGAAATATCATATCCCTCCTCATCACAATGAGGTGTCCATTGTTCTTCATTGACAGCAATGTCCATGGTGGCTAGGATTTCTGCCCAACCATGAGGCTCAAATTCCTCATGTGGAAATATCATCGGTGTATAGGCTGGGTCTCTAACTGGTCTATCTCCTTGAGAAGTTCCTTTTTCTCTTGCCTTTAAGCGTTTTTCCTCTTCCTTTGCGACCTTACACATCCACAAATGGGTATCTTCATGCATCCAAGATGTATCAGATGAACTCTTAGAATGCACAGAGATTGAATCTTCTTGATCCTTGTGGATAGGATTCCACTGTAGGGGTGGTACATCTCTGAAGGCGTAATCCTTCAAATTGACCTTGGTTGTGACTCCTAAGCGCTGCAAGTACAAGGAGTTGGTTCCCCAATCTTGTACTATTTGTACAAGATTGGGGAACCAATCTTAGCACAAAGCTTTGTTCGCTCTATCTCTAGATCGGCTCTAGGGTAACATTTCTCATGATCTGTCACATTTGGCCCTTCCTGGATTCTGGCCTGATATGCTTTAAGCATCATGTCTAGTTCCTCAGGAGTAGGATCGGCTAGGACTGATCCTACTCTAGGTGGTGGGTGGGCGATGTATGGTGGATTAGAAAGTTGGGGGATGGAAGGTCATGGGTTGGAGGGAGATGGAAAGGGTGGTGGTGATGGGGTAGTGTGAGAGTGGTTTTGAGATGTGAGTTCACTTATCTTTGCTTTGGTTTCTCTCAAGCTCTCTTCAAGTTTGCCCATTTTCTGTGACCATTGTCTTTTCATTCTCTCCCGACTATCTCTCCATGCTCTTGTTCTCTTCTTAGTTATACTCTCTATCTCACTAACCTCAGAACTCTTTTCCTGCCCTACTCCTAGGGTTTGTTGCAAGACTTGAGCTCTAGTGACCACATGCACTGGGGTAGTGGAAGTTACACTTCCTGTAGAGTCTACCACTAACCCAATGACGTTGATAGGAGTGATTTTAGGCATGTTATTAGGGTTCTTTGGGAAATCTCGTAAGAGATGCTCTTTTCCGCAGTCTTGACAGAAACCTTGAATTGTCACTGGTTGGGGTTGCGTAGGGGCAAGCAGTGGACAATCACGTATGAGGTGATCTCCCTGACATCTGAAGCAAGATCCTCTCGAGAAAGGCGGTCGTACCTACCTAGGTTGAGTTCTAGAGTTGGGGTTTGTGTACATGACATTAGCATACTCAGGATCCCCACTATTTTCACTTGGGTCCTCATAATAGTATGACTCGTTATGCTCGGGTGACTGCATGTAGTAAGCCTGTGGGCTATCAATATGTGTGGAGTCAAAACTATGGTCACTTGGATCACTGTCTGATAGCAACGAGGTGACTGGGACTATGGCTCTGTTCGGATTTTCTTCAGCAGATGCATATTTCACTGGGATTACATTGGTTGGAGCAGGGGGTTGTTGTGCTAGCACTGGTTGAGGTCTCTGCTGGGCTTGATATTGTGGTTGATAGGTTTGTTGAGGCCTAGCATACTGTTGTGGTGGGTACTGGTTCTGATATCTTCCCTGTTGTGGATAGGGCTGAGGGTAGGTTTGCCTAACCGTTTGCTTATTGTATGGGCAGTCTTGTGTTGTGTGATTTGTGTATCTCCGTTCTATGGTGCAGTACTGGCTACTAAGATTCACTTGGGGTTGAGCCATAATGGGACATACGTTCGCCATATGGTCACCTCCACAAGTATAGCACCTCTTTACTGGGGCAAATCTTGGGATTTTTTTGCTAGAGACTCCTAACTTCTGAGCTACTTTTTCTGTGAGTTCCTCAATAGATGTGGACTGCGAGGAAGAGAGGCTAGTAGAACTATCTAAATCTTTGTAGATTTTGGAAAGTTCTAATTCCTCCCCTAGGTTATCCTCGATGTCGATGCAAATGTGTACACACTCTTCGATGGTCCTAGGGTCTTTCAAGTACACATATGATCTCAACTTTGTACTCAGCAATCCATCTAGGAATAAAGCCACTTGTTTGGCTGGTGTGGGTAACTCAGGAATAGGGCATCTCTCTAGGTATTGCCTAAATGTTCTTCCTGCAAGTCTCATGGTCTCTTGAGGTGTCTGCTTGAAGCTGTGGATCAATGAGGAAGTATTATGCCTTATGCCACTCTTAGAGAATTCAGTGATGAATGCCTCTAGAAGTTGGTCTATGCTCCTGAACTGTCTCTCATTCAAGGGTTGAAACCACGTAAGGGCTGTGTTCCTAAGGGTTAGACCAAAGGCATTGTATTGCGTGAATAGGTCCTCCACTTGTTCAGCTCTCAAGACTTGTCTAAATTCGGCCACATGATCGTATGGATCTCCAGTGCCATCGAAGTAATTCTTCATGGACTTAACTAGCTGTGTAGGTCTCAAAATCCTGGTGTGTTCCCTAGGCCTTGGCAAGGGGAAATCATCAGCATTTCTTAGGTTCCTTTGAACCCTAGTTCTCTCTGTTTCTTCCCTATCCGTCTCTGCTCGCGTTCGTTCTCTTCCTATTGGGTTGGCAAAGCTTACCTCAGGTCTGTCTCTACTTCTATCCCTTTGAGCATTTTGTTCCTTAGAATTTTCGCACTTAAGCTCTACTTAATGCTTGTACTTTGTTGATTAGTTCTCTTGGACTTGATTCGTGCCTAGCGTTGCTCTAATTAATCACCACACCTAAGTCATACTAGCCTAAGCTAGGAATTGACAAAGAAGGGTTGAGAGAACTTCCAACCTCAATCCTCTGGTTGCTCAGACCGCTACACCAGCCCATGAAGCCTTCTCCCAAGCTTGGTACTCACCCTTGCTAGCTTGCCTTGGAATGCCTTGAGTGCACGCAATGTTCCTGCAAAATTTCACAAGTTAATATAGCTACTTTACCACAATGGATTGAAAGACACACATCAACAGTTACAGGCCCCCCTTGGAGTAACTCACTGTACCCCCAAAATCCTATGACCACCTAGTACTACCTAAATGCCAACTTAAAAATACATGTTCTAAAACTCCACGTATGATTCTTACAAAAACCAGTTGAGGTCCACATAGGATTCTCAACAAGCTTTCCAACGAGACCAAAATCTCATCAATCGGAGTTCGTATGGTGAAGTTATGACCATTCAGGCATGTAGGGGTCAAAACAGGCTCTCAGGGTTCAGGAAATTCCTCCCTGGTTTCTAGGTCTTTTGCCCACTCCTAAGGCTCTCACATCCTCCCAATGTGTCCAAAATTAAGCCCAAAAGTACCTCAATCCCCTCAATTAATTCACCCTAGAAATTCATGCATTAAGCCGGTGTATCGCGATAGGTCGGGTCGGTGTGTCGCGATAGGTGGGAGTGTCGTGATAGGTCGAGGTGTCGCGATAGGTCGAGGTGTTGTGATACTTGGGAGTGTTGCGATAGGTCGAAGTGTCGCGATAGGTCGAGGTGTCGTGATACTTGGGAGTGTCGTGATAGGTGGGAGTGTCGTGATAGGTCGAGGTGTCGCGATAGGTCGAGGTGTCGCGATACTTGGGAGTGTCGTGATAGGTCGAGGTGTCGCGATACTCTCGATAGGTCTAGGTGTCGTGATACTTGGGAGTGTCACAATAGGTGAGGATATGGTGTTTTTTTCTGATCTGTCTAGTGATTCTAGAAGCTCTCAGCCTGCGCAGTGTCGTGGTGCACTCAGAATAGTGATTGGGTCAACTTTTCGGTGTGTCGCGATAGCTCGAGCTCGACGCCTCGGGGCTTGCGCAGAAGGATTCCGTACCTGTTGAGCTTGCTGGAGATGGTGATGATGCTGAAACCTGCAAGAAACATGCAAATACACACAAAGACAAGAACACACACTCGCTCTCTCTCAAACTCGCACAAAGCAAATGAGGAGAATGGGGAGGAAAAGGGAATATGAAGTGGAGAAGGAGATGGAGATGGAGATGGAGGTGGAGATGGAGATGGAGAAAAAACAAGACAATTACCTACTACTTACCATTCCAACGCGTCCTCTCTACGTCTTACCATCACACGCTCGTCCTCAAAGCTCGATCCCCGGCAACGGCACCAAAATTTGGTGTAGCTCAGTGATGAGTACCACCTCCTTTAATGTCAATCCGGGAAGACATGAGGATGGTATGGAGACCTCGAGCAAGTGAAGGCACAAATGTGTGAGTGAGAAGCACACAAACATGCACACACATACACACACACGCGCACACACGGCAAGAACAATGAGAGTAAGACAATGGAATCACTTCTATTATAACCAAGTTCTCATACAAGCTCAAAACTACAAGAGGCTCCCCCAAAAATGAGCTCTCTAGCTCTATTTATAGTTTTTGACTAGCTTTGGCCCTGTCCAGACCTAGTGTCCGGCGTAGTTAAAAATTAGGTTCCAGGGCTTATTTGAGGGCTCAAATGAGATCTAAAAAATATGAAAATTGGCAGGTAACTACTTCTAAGGCTCCCCAAGCTCGAGGACTCCTCGACTTGTACAAAATGGAGCTACCAAAAAGATGACACGGTATTTACAAGGGTTTCTAGTGATGAGAATCACTTTTAAAATGATGTAAGGTTTGGAAAAATTTTAATAGGTTGCCTTAGTGCTAGATCTACATGCATGCCCATACTTGGCTTCTTCCCATATGATGCCAACAATGATGTTCCAAAGCACTTGGTGGTTTGAAATGCATTAATTTGAAGCTAAAGGAGTCTATCAAGCATCCATGGAGTTAACTTGGCAGGTGTAGAGCAGGTTTTGTGCAAGACCATCTCATCTTTGGAGCATACTCATCCATCTCCTCACACCCCCTCCCCCCCTCAAACACTAAAGGGCCTTTGTTGTTGAGGATAAAAAGCTTAAAAACAAATTGAATATCCCTCCTTTCTAACTCTCTTGTATATTTGTCCTTTCCAAATTAAACAAGTGATTATCAAAAAAATAAATAAATTGGTTTCAATACTAAGAAAATATTATAGTTTCGAATTTCAGGTTAAAGTATTCAAAGTGATGGAAACGATTTTGGTGTTCTTATGTTACAAGAAAGATTATTGATTTGTTTAAGACTTTTAAGGCTTATTATTCAGATTGCATTCTCTTGGATGGTTCCTATGCATAGCACGAATGTTGGTAAATAATGAAACACACTATTTGTTATTTGGATGGCACACATGTTTGCTTGCTATTATGTTCACCATATTTTTAGTCAAGTTGATAGGCATGCCACAAAACTATATATTTGATCATGCACACTAGTTCATTGAGCCCTTTGCCTCTCAAGGTTGGGGGTGGGGTTCAATGCCTGAAGGCTATGATTGGATACCTATAACCAATTGGGTGGTGAGCTATCAAACCAGTTCTTTTGGGGGATCGTTGGGCCTTTGGGATACCTAGATCAAACCAATCATTGTGTCTAGCCTTAGTGCCATCCTTCCATAGTGTTTATCTTAATGGGCCTTTAAGCTTTATATCCTAGTATTTTCTATACATTTAGGCCTTACTTTGTGATATTTTAGGGGTCCCATGCATGCTATGCTTGATTTCATTGTACTTTCAATTAGTTCAAGCTAAATTGGAAGAATATATCTCAATCATCCAACTTTCTTTAAAAAGAACTATATATTTGTAAACTTATGTTGGGAATTGCACTCACAACCTCTTGGCTTGGAGTACAATGGGCTAACCACTTGCCCCAAAATCCATGGTTGAGGATTACTTCCTAATCCTCTCTCTTAAGGTGGGTTTCAACCATCCCTTGCTAGAATTATGTGACATTCCTTCCTCCTTAGATTGAGCATTGTCCTCAATGCTCACTTGTGGACCCTTCTATCTAACTTGGACCCATTCCCTCATATAAGCACCTCCACTAGCCTCAAATTCAACACGTGGACCTATTTTGGATCTATACAAGCTGCTTATGGTGTCCAAATGCCCATGTGCCTTCCTTCTTGGCCAGTTTTAGACTCAACCACAATCAAGCACTTCTCAAGTGCCCACGTATGAAGCTTCTTACCTTTGTCTTGCCCAAGTTCCTCAAATAGGCTCTGATACCAATGTTGGGCATTGAACTCAGATCCTCCCAGTTAGTAGTACGATGGGCCAATCACTTGCCACAAAAGCCATGGTTGAGGATTACTTCCTAATTCTCCCTCTTAGGGTGGGGTTCAAGTTTCAACCATCACTTACTAGGATTATGTGACAACTTCAGTGGCGTAATTGATTTGATTTGATGTTTTCATGATGTCTTTCTCGAAGATTTATATTGCAAGTAGCTATATGTAAACTATTGAAAGATAGAAACAAAAATCTTCATTGCTAAGTTCTAATTTTATTTCGAGGAGTGTTGGGAATTTGTTAGTAGATTATCTCCAATGCGATACAGCAAAAGTGTTTTGCTTATAGTTTTGATTACAATAGGTTTGTGAGTGATTAAATGGGAACTTACTAAAGTCAACTCGTGATCATTTTGCATAGTAGTTTTCTAAAGACAATTCTAAGGGGGCTGTTGTCAAAATTCAACACATATTCTTTATGCATGGATTTCCAATAGAGATTCTGCTTTGATGACGCTTGAAAACCAATCCAACATGAAACTCTCGAATTCTAATGTTACATGAAGCAAAACATAACTTTGGTACACTTTGAAGACCTTTGAGCGTTTTTTGGGGGGAGTTCGATCTTCAATTTAGTCTCTCTTTTAGATTTCTCTTTTACCTTTGAAATGTAAAAACAAAGATACACACACGTATTTATTTCTTTATCCACATTCAAGCCTTCACATCCAATTGGTTTATGATTCTTGAATCTTCGACCCTCAGTCCAAAGCTCAAGGTATTATCACTAAACGATACACATTCAACATCTTTAGAACCTCTCTCTCTCTCTCTCTCTCTCTCTCTCTCTATATATATATATATATATATATATATATATATATATATATATATATATATATATATATATATATATATATCTATATATATATAGGGAAATACGATCTTATGATCTACACCTTTTGACAACTTGAATTAATTGAGACTACAATTTAAGAAATAGTATTCATGGAACCTTCAAATGCCACACAAGCAAAGGTAGAATGCCTAACATGTACGACATGAACAAAGCTCAAAGGCTCCCTAAGGTAGGAACTAGGTAGGGATAGTCCTAAGGTCATATGAGGAGATTGGTTCAATCTTATGTAAAACCATCCCATTGATTACGGCCCTTGCCATAGATGATAATTGTTGATATATTTACGTAGTGATGGGTGTGAACACACTAGGACCGTCGGAGCACTTTTTTCCCTCTTTAGGAGGTTTTTTTCCCTCGACTTGTAATGGGTTACTTATCTTCATACATCCTCTTGGTAATAGAGTCAATATTGTGTGTTGTGCTTCAAGCTTCTCCTTGTTCTTCATTGTGCTATTCGCCTGCATTCGTAGACCTCGAACTCCAGACCTCGCCTGCATTCAACAATTGGTATCAGATCAGGTCGCTGCTTCATCTATTACATCATCGACATCCCTCCAGTCACAGTCTCAAAATCGCACGAAATTCAAAGTCAAAATCATAATCTGAGCTCCTTTTGGCCTCCGAACGCATTATCACAATGCTTGTGTAGGAATCAGATGATTTATTTGTGCCAGGGATCAAGAAGAATCTGTTATTAGTGTTAGCTTTAGCCAAGATTGGCTTGGTTGTAAAATTTTTTGATGATAGGTGTACAGTTCATGATTTGTCAAATGGCATGTGATTACTGCTTCAAGCATTTTATGTAATGGGTTGTATAATCTCATAGACTATGAAAAATCTATCAATGATTCAGCATGTGTAGTACATGATTCTCAAGCTTTGTCAGATGCAAAGCTTTGGCATGCATGCTTTGATCATCTGAATTTTGCTAGTTTGCTATGCCTACAGAAATTTGAAATGGTGTCCTCTATGCCCAAACTTGAGGCACTTGATAAACATGTCTATGAAGGTTGTATTTTGGGCAAAATGTGGTGTTCCTCGTTCCCAAAACATGGTTTAGTTTGAGGTACTCATAAATTGCAATTTTTTCATAGTGATGTCTATGGTCCTATGCAGAGACCCTCTTTTGGAAACTATCTTTACTTCATGACTTTCATTGATGATTTTTCCAGGCATGCATAGGTATATCCATTGAAAGCAAATTTTGAAGTATTTATGTGCTTCAAATAGTTTCTGGTTTTGGTTGAAAATCTATCAGCATGTAAAATGTGCACCCTCCATTTTGATCGAGGGGGGTATGTGTCTTTTGACTTTAATGCATTTCTGGCTGAATGTGGGGTAAAACATCAGTGTACAATGTCGTATACACCTCAACAGAATGGAGTTACTGAAAGGAAGAACATGTCACTCATGGAGATGGCAAGGTGTATGGTCAAGAGTCAGGCTTTACCACATAGTGTCTAGCTCGAGTCCGTTATGTGTGCAACATATGTACTTAATAGGTGTCCCACTAAAGCATTGCAATCTATCACTCCATATGATGCTTGGCATGGTTGTAAGCCATCTATTGTTCACCTTCGTGCTTTTGGTTGTCTGGCATATGCATTAGTGGCCAAACAACAATGTAGGAAATTGGATGATAAAGCAGTGAAATGTATTTTTGTTGGGTACAGTTCTAAAAGCAAAAGCTATCGTCTGTATCATCCACAGACTAAACGCATTTTGGTTAGCCGTGATGTTGTTATTGTGGAAGGTGCTATTCAGGCATTACTTTCATGTACTAAGGAGACATTGTGGAAGGTGCTATTCAGGCATTACTTTCATGTACTAAGGAGACATCTTTAAGGACATGTATGATACTTTGCTCCCTCTTTCTATAGGCGGACGGTCTAGTGCTGGTCGTGATGAGGCAACTTCTCAGCCTTTATATGTTTTATGTGATGATGCAAATCATTCCATTTCTAATGCAGATTTACCTGATGCATTTGTTGATGAGAGAGCTTATATTGAGGAGGCAAAAAGTATGCCAAAATTCTTGGTGTAGACTTTGCGTGATAGAAAATTAGATGCACCTACGTCATATCGTACTCGTTTGCACTCTCATAGCGCTTCTTTTGCATCAGATTTCCTTGCTATGGTTGCCTCTAGTCTTTGTGATGAGAATGAGCCTGTTTCATTTGATGAAGCACAAAATTTTTCTGAAAAATGATTGCTATGCAATCAAAATATGATGCTATTATGAAAAATGGTACCTGGTCTTTATGTGAATTGCCTCTTGGCCAGATGGCCATTGGCACTAAGTGGAATAGTTGACAGATATAAGGCCAGGCTTGTTGCAAAGGGTTATGCTTAGGAAAGAGGCATTGATTTTGATGAGACCTTTGCTCCTACTTGCCGAATGACTATTGTTCATAGCATATGTGCATGTTGGCATACAAAGCAACAAAGGAGTCATGCACAATACGGCAACAAGGCCAGATCATTTTTTCCCATAGATTATGTACAACCCAAGTGATTTTAATCACTACACAAACATTGTAAATCCCGTTTTTGGTAGATTAGACTCCATTTTGTGCAAGCCGAGGAGTCCTCGAGCTTGAGGAGTATTAGAAGTACCATCGTACCAATTTTCATAATTTTTAGACTTCGTTTGAGCCCTCAAATAAGCCCTGGAACCTAATTTTTAACTAGGCCGGACACTAGGTCTGGACAGGGCCAAAAGCTAGTCAAAAACTATAAAAAGAGCTAGAGAGCTCATTTTTGAGGTTAGATTGTAATTGAAACGAACTTGTAAGAGCTTGTGAAAGTAATCTGAAGCACTCCATTGATTCTCTCTCTTTGTCTTGCCGTGTGTGCGCGTGTGTGTGTATGTGTGTGCATGCTTGTGTGCTTCTCACTCACGCACTTGTGCCGCCACTTGCTCGAGGTCTTCATACCATCCTCACGTCTTCCCGGATTGACATTAAAGGAGGTGCTACTCATCACTGAGCTACACCAAATTTTGGCGCCGTTGCCGGGGATCGAGCTTTGAGGACGAGCGTGTGATGGTAAGACGTAGAGTTGACGCGTTGGAGTTATAGGTATTTTCTTCACTCTCATCGATTTTCTTTTACTTTCTTCACCACCTTCATCACCATCATCATCATCACCATCTCCCACCTCCATCTCCATCATCGCGAAAATTTTCAGTTTTGATCATATCACCATCTCCACCTCATCTCCTCCATTCCACGTGAGAGAGAGCGAGAGAGCGAATTTGCATGTGCTGTTTTTGCTTGTTTTCTGAGCTATTTTGCAGGTTTTTGCTGTACCATCATCCCCAGCAGTGTGCGCAGGTACGACAGGCTCTGCACAGGTCCCGGGACGACAGCCTCTGTCTATCGCGACAGACAGAAAATCTTAACATTTTGAGAATGCATGTTTATCACTGTAACCTACACCTTGAGGGCACTCTAGAACACTAGAAGTTTTCCAAAAATTTGCATTTTTTCAGTCTATCGCGACAGACACCGTCTATCGCGACAGACACTGTCTATCGCGACAGACACCGTCTATCGCAACAGACAGATTTTCACGACAGATAGCGTCTATCGCGACAGACACCGTCTATCGCGACAGACAGATTTTCACGACAGATAGCGTCTATCGCGACAGACACCGTCTATCGCGACAGACAGAAATCCGCGACAGATACCGTCTATCGCGACAGACACCGTCTATCGCGACAGACAGAAATCCGCGACAGATACCGTCTATCGCGACAGACACCGTCTATCGCGACAGACAGAAATCCGCGACAGATACCGTCTATCGCGACAGACACCGTCTATCGCGACAGACAGAAATCCGCGACAGATACCGTCTATCACGACAGACACCGTCTATCGCGACAGACAGAAATCCGCGACAGATACCGTCTATCGCGACAGACACCGTCTATCGCGACAGACAGAATTTCACGATAGATACCGTCTATCGCGACAGACACCGTCCATCGCGACAGACAGAAATCCGCGACAGATACCGTCTATCGCGACAGACACCGTCTATCGCGACAGACAGAAAATCCACGATAGACACCGTCTATCGCGACAGACAGAAAATCCACGATAGACACTGTCTATCGCGACAGACACCGTCTATCGCGACAGACAGCACCCACGATAGATTGTGTCTATCGCGACAGACACCGTCTATCGCGATAGACAGACATTTTCGGCAAAAAATTAAGGTGTGAATTTTTGGAAATTTAGGCTAAATTTTGGGCATTTTTGCACTTTCATGTACTCATATACTTACGAAGGCCTTAGAAAATGCATTAAAACCCCCGAAAGGTTCTGTCTGTCTAGTAACCCCCTAAACCCTGAACGGTCATAACTTTTGCGTACGAAATCCATTTTCCGAGCTCTAGGGCTTGTCAGAAAGCTCGTGACATATACTACACGCCCTCAACTGTTTTTTATAAGAATAACGCGTTGATTTTCAGATAGGATATTTGGAAGTTGACCCACAGAGGGGTAGAAACACCAAGGGAGCTCTAGAGGAAATTTCTAGCAATACATAAGGGGGAACAAAGTGTCTGAAATAATTTGTCTATCAATTGAAAGGTCTACTTAAAGCTAATCTTGGGACTTATGCAGGTCTATTGAGAAGTAATTGAAAGCTTCCAACCAAGGGTGTTGCGCACGCTTGAGAATCAACTTCTCGAGCACTAAAGAGCAAGGTTCGGCAAGAAAGGTCGGAATATTCTCAACTCCTCTTCGTCAATTCCTAGCTTAGGCTAAGAACGATTAGAAGTAGGAGTAAGTCAGGGCGACGATAGGCCACTATCAAGTTGAAGACTACCTAAAAACTCAAGTTCAAGCTAAAAACTTAATCTCTGTACTGTCGACAACATAAAGGAAAGAACCTAACGTGGGACGATCAACCTGAAAGTACGAAGAACATTCAAGTATTCCTGACGACGGAATATCAGATAAGACCTTAAACACAAGAAATAACTAAAAGGAATCAAGTGTCTGGTACCAATTGATCGGCAACGAGCTTGTACTCTGGGCAAAGAATTGGGCTACTTAGATAGGCATATGAACCTTAGATCAGGACGACACCTAGTAAGAGAGAGACAAAGCCTTAGGTCTTCAGAGGCTAGTGTCAATCATACTGCAAGGTCGTGGGCCCAGCAGTTGTGTCACCACTCTCATTACCCTAGCTCGGATACCAGTGAATCAGGGATGTCTCAAGGCATGGACAGACCTACGGGAAGTTCAGGTGTGCCTTACTTATACAGGGTAGAAGGCCCTTACAAAACGCAGCTAGAGTACCTTAGGACCAACCGATTAGGTGCTAGCATCTATGAGGACGGCCTAGGAAGATCCGTGGTCCAGATTAAAAACCCTGACCAATCCATAGGACTAGAGCACCCAGCTGTCAAGTTTGAAAACGGTGCATACCTGGACAAGGAAGGAACCATATACGTAGTCACCAGTCATCCAGATAGGACAGATGAATTTGGAAATGTAATTTCAGAAGCGGACTTAGGTGACTTGGAACAAGGAAACATGGGAGTGGAACCTAGAACCCCTCGAGGTAAATCAGTTCTCACTAGGATTATCACGCCTGAGTGGGTCCCCCAAGATAACAAGTGCATAGATTTGCTTCTCAATCGAGAAACGGACGAAGCCTTTTGGAGGTATAAACCGGATCACCCAATTGATATAGGAACAATCATGATCTATGAGTTTAAGGATTCGGATAGCACAGGCAGAGTGACCTACCTAGATCATGCTTTAGAACGGATCTTTGTGGTGACAGAAAATGATAGGCATGCCTACACTTGGAAGGGTGAATTTATTTTCCCCCAACCAAGATCAAATGTATCCTATGGTCACCCTGGGGCTGGAACTTCCCAAGTTCATGGTACGCAAAGAGATAGAAGTAGGGATAGACCAGAAGTAAGTTTCGCCAACCCCGTGGGCAGAGAAAGAACGAGAACGGAAACGAATAGGGTAGAACCTGAGATGCTTAGAGCCCACAGGAACCAAAGAAATGTAGATGGATTCCCTCTGCCGAGGCCTAGAGAGCACACAAGAACTTTGAGACCCACCCAGCTAGTTAAGTCCATGAAGAATTACTTTGACGGCACAGGAGATCCCTATGATCATGTGGCGGAGTTCAAGCAAGTCTTGAGGGCCGAACAAGTTGAGGATCTATTCACGCAGTACAATGCCTTCGGTCTAACCCTGAGGAATACGGCACTTACATGGTTTCAACCATTGGATGAGCGCCAGTTCAGGAGCATAGACCAACTCCTAGAAGCATTTATTATTGAGTTCTCCAAGAGTGGCATAAGACACAACACCTCCTCACTGATCCACAGCTTCAAGCAAACCCCTCAAGAGACTGTGAGACTTGCAGGAAGAAGATTTAGACAATATCTTGAAAGGTGCCCTATTTTGGAGCTACCCACATCTGCTAAACAAGTAGCCTTATTCCTTGACGGATTGCTGAGTCCAAAATTGAGATCCTACGTGTATCTGAAAGACCCTAGGACTATAGAAGAGTGTGTACGTATGTGCATTGACATTGAAGACAACCTAGGAGAAGAGCTAGAGCTGTCCAAAATTTACAAAGATTCAGATAGTGCATCTAGTCAATCTTCCACACAAGCCACATCAATTGAGGAACTGGCCGAAAAAGTAGCTCAGAAATTAGGTGTGACTAGCAAACAAATTCCAAGGTTTGCTCCTGTGAAAAGGTGCTATACATGCGGTGGTGACCATATGGCGAACGTCTGTCCCATTATGGCTCAACCCCAAGTAAACCCTAGTAGCCAGTACTGCACCATAGAACGGAGATACACCAACCACACCGCACAAGATTGCCCATACAACAAGCAGGCGGTTAGGCAACCCTACCCTCAGCCCTACCAACAAGGCAGATACCAGAACCAGTACCCTCCACAACCATATGGCAGGCCACAACAAAATTTCCAACTTCAATATCAAAGGCCTCAGCCTGTGCTAGCACAACAACCCCCAGCCCCAGCCAATGTGATTCCGGTAAAGTACACTGCTGCAGAAGAGAACCTGAATAGAGCCTTAGTCCCAGTAACACCCTTGATTTCTGAAAGTGACCCGAGTGACCATAGCTTCGATTCTACACATGTTGATAGCCCCCAGGCCTACTACATGCAGTCTCCTGAGCATGGTGAGTCCTATTATAGCGAAGAGACAAACGAACCGAGTTGGGAATCAGATTACACGAACGTCATGTATGCAAACCCCAATCCTAGGCCTCAATCTAGGCAAGTAAGACCTCCGTTCCCAAGAGGACCGTGCTACAGATGCCAAGGAGATCACCTCATTCGTGATTGTCCCTTGCCTCCGCCCACACAACCTCAGTCCTTGACTATCCAAGGCTTCTGCCAAGATTGTGGAAAAGAGCATCTCTTACGAGATTGCCCAAAGAACCCCAATAATATGCCAAAAATCACGCCCATCAATGTTATTGAGTTAGTGGTAGATTCCAGCGGAAGTGTGACTTCCACTGCTCCCGTACAGGTAGTCACTCGAGCTCAAGCATTGCAGCAAAACCAAGGGGTAGGCCAGGAAAAGAGCCCAGATGCTAGCGATACGGAGAGCCAAAATAAAAAGAGAACGAGAGCTTGGAAAGATAGCCGCGAACGCATGAAAAGGCAATGGGCAAAGAAGATGAGTGAACTTGAGGAAAGTCTACGAGAAACCAAGGCTAGAATCATAGAGATCACATCTCAACCGCACTCTCACACATTCCCACCGCTACCATCCCCATCACCCTCCATCCCTTCACCCTCTAAGACACCCCACGTAACCCACCCACCACCCCAAACAGGATCAGTATTAGCTGATCCCACTCCCGAAGACATAGACATGATGCTTAAAGCATATCAGGCCAGAATCCAAGAAGGGCCAAACGTCACGGATCATGACAAGTGCTATCCTAGAGCTGACCTAGAGATAGAAAGAACCAAACTGTGCGCGAAAATGGTCGCACTGGCTCAGACTATGTTTGAAGCCAGTCGCCTTTTCAATTACTCAGGCTCAGCCAAAACACAATTACACTTGGATGGATTCCTAGAGAAGTTAGAGAGGATAATTGCAAGATCTGACAAGGAAGAAAAAAATCAAGACAAAGAAAAAGCAAGCAAAAACATGAATCATTCCCACTCGGAAGTTTATGTGGCCAATTCCACTAAACCAGACAGTTTCCCCTCCTTAGAAAGAATAGAGAGGCTAATTGCACAGTCAGAAAAGGAACCTACCCCTCAAAGAAAGGAAAGGGCAAGAGAACGGATAAGCCAGTCTCTTCAGGAAGCCCATGTGCCTCCTCAAGAAGCTTATCTTCCCCCCCAAAAGGCAGATGAGCCTCCCTCGAAAGCTCACGTACCTCCACAGGTTGCCTACATTCCTTCTCAGGGAATGTGTGAGCCTGTTCGGAAAAATAATAGAATAAGTAATCCTCCCCAAGAAGCTTGTGCTCCAGCCATTTGCGAGAACGAGGAGAGAGTCAACAATAGAATAAGCCCTCCTTCCCAGGTTGCTTATGCGCCCAATTCTACGGAGCCAGACACTTCTTCTTCTATGAATCGGTTTGCACCAGACTTCCTACGAGAGATTCAAGAAGACAAATGGGATAACGAAAGCGAGGTCGCCCCTCCTTTTGAACTTGTGGATGATGCATACGACCAGTTCCCACAAGACATCCCATCTATTTACAGGGAACATGAGAGTACTCAGTCTCATGAGAGATTGGATTTTGAGTCTAATTCCATACAGGAGCTACCACACTTCACAGGCCCATGGGAGGCAAAGTCCACATGTATGAGAGCACCCACAGTCATGGTAAGGAACGACGATTCAGTCATACCTAGGAACACAGAGGTAGTGAAGAACACTAACGTGCAGTGTAATCTCAAGTTAGAAGAGCTACTCAAGGTTAGACCTGAATTATGGAAGCATGTAGCCAAACAAGTACCAGAGATAGCAAAACCTCGTTCCCAGGTAAGATCCCATAGGACAGTGCCAGAAATTCCCTTGGATAAGATAGGGGATATGTGTGAAGGTGAAGAAGGGAACACCTATCTTCCCATCACCTACCAGGACTACACCACGAAGGCAATTTTGGACTCAGGTGCAGGAGTTGCAATTGCCACTACCTCCTTATGGAAGCGTTGGGGCAAGCCAGCACTCAAACCAACGAGAATGAAATTGCAAATGGCCGATGGTCACATAGAGAGACCCCTAGGATTGCTAGAAGGAATAACTCTCACCACTTGTGGTGTCGAGTTTGAGCATAGCTTTGCTATATGTGACTTCAGCAAAAATCATGCCTATGAGATGATTTTGGGAAGACCATTCATGCGACAGTTGCAAGTGGTACAGGATTGGGGGACCAATTCTTTGTACCTGCAGCACTTAGGTGTTACAACCAAAGTCAATCTCAAGGACTATTCTCATAGAGATGTCCCTCCTATCCAATGGAATCCCATCCATAGAGCCAAAGATGATACAGAATCGGTGCATTCCATAGGGTCTGGATCCTCATGGATGCATGAAGATACTCACTTATGGATGTGCAAGGTAGCAGTAGAAGAAGAGAAGAGAGAGAAAGCCAGAGAGGTAGGTGCGAAAGAAACCCATAGATCAATCCAAGACCCAGCCTATGCACCTGTAGTTTTTCCAGACGAAGAATTTGAACCTCACGGTTGGGCAGAAATCTTAGCAACAATGGATGTAGCCATCAACGAAGAACAATGGACACCTCACTGTGATGAGGATGGCTATGATATTTCAGTCTTCTCCATAGAGCCACTCATGGGAGAGGCAGTTCTAGAAGAATGCGAACCTAGCCCTGATGCATTTGAGGATGCAAGTGACTCCGATCTAGAGTCAATCATTATGGACCCACCATTTGCATCAGATGAAGAATACTTCCATGAAGTAGAATTTCAACCCCAGAGGCAGGGAGAGGTTACAAATGATGTAAGATTAGCAACGCATATGACCCCTAAGGAAGAAGGAAAGAAACGAAAGAAGAGAGAAGCCTTACCAGAAGAGGAAGAATCTTTGTTTGAGGTCCCAGAAAATTTTAAGAAGTATGAGATAGATGACAGGAGAGTCATGATAAGAATGCCTAAACGAGAGGCACAATCAGGAGAGGCCTATGATAACAAAGAAACCACCAAGAAAATAGTAGTGGCCCTAGAAGAAGGAGAGGAGAGATGTACGTACATAGGTCATGACCTAACAGCGGAAGAAGAGCACGAATTGGTTGCCTTGCTAAGAGAATACAGAGATGTATTCGCTTGGAGTTACAAGGATTTGAAAGGCGTAGACCCCGAGATATGCTCACACACTATCCCCATGACCTCAGATGCCAAACCCTCTAAGCAAAAGCCTTATACATATAATGATAATTACGCTGCTAAAATCAAGGAGGAGATAGATAGACTGGTCGAAGCAGGATTTATCTATGAAATTGAGCACACTGAATGGGTATCCCCCATCGTAGTGGTGCCCAAGAAGAACGGCAAACTACGTGTGTGCATTAACTTGAAGAAGGTTAATGCAGCCACAATCCGAGATAACTATCCGCTTCCCATCACAGAACATCTCTTAGAAAGAGTGGCAGGCAAGGAAGTGTACAGCTTCCTTGATGGATTTTCGGGCTACAATCAAGTAGCCATAGCTCCAGAGGATCAGCACAAGACAGCCTTTGCCACAGAATGGGGCATTTTTGCTTTTAGAGTAATGCCATTTGGGCTTACCAATGCACCAGCTACCTTCCAGAGGCTGATGTGCCATGTGTTTAAGGAGTTCCTGAGGAAGAGTTTAGAAGTCTATGTTGATGATCTTTGTGCTCATTCCAACATTAGACAAACCCATATTCCTGAACTCAGACAAATCTTTGACAAATGTAGAGAATACCAAGTCTGCCTGAACCCAGAAAAGTGCGTTTTTATGGTCAGGCAAGGCAAGATTCTCGGACACATAGTGTCAAAGAATGGCATATCTACCGACGAAGAAAAAGTGAAAGCCATAGCAGAGCTACCTAGGCCAAAGAATGTCAAGGAAGTACAAGCTTTCATGGGGCATTGTGGTTATTATCGACGATTTATACACATGTATGCTGTCATTGCAAAGCCCATGTACGGACTTCTGACAAACTTTGAGTGGACGGATGAATGTGAGAATTCCTTCCAAGAGCTTAAACGAAGATTATGTTCAGCACCAATCTTGACCACACCAGATTGGAATAAGCCATTCCATGTTCATGTTGATGCATCCAATTATGCTATTGGATGTGTACTCACACAACCTACTGGTGAAGGAAATATGGATCTTCCAATTGCCTATGCCAGTAGACAATTGAATGCGGCTGAACGGAATTACACCACTACGGAGCGCGAAGGATTAGGCATGGTATATGCAGTCAAGAAATTTAGACACTATTTGCTTGCAAATAAGTTTAAATTTTTTAATGATCATCAGGCATTGTTGTATCTAGTAAACAAGCCATGCAATACGGGAAGATTAGTAAGATGGTTTCTCTTGCTAATGGAATATGATTTTGAGGTTGTGGTAAGAAAAGGTAGGACTCACTTACGAGCAGATCACCTCTCCAGGCTCACATCGGGAGAAGCCCCACAAGGAGTGTCAGATGACCTCCCTGATGCTTACTTGTTTAAGTTGGAAGTGGTGCCGCAGTGGGCTAAGCCACTAGTACCAGTATTGACATACGGACCTAATCATCCAGTGGTGAACACACGGAATAGAGAGATCGTAAAAGCCCAAAAGTACCATATCATGGCAGGAAGCATGTACAAGCACACAGATCAAGGGATCTTGGCTTGTTGCGTAGAAGAGGATGAGTACGCTAAATGGTTGCAATTAGCACATGTAGGTGCGTTAGAGCAACACCATTCAAAGCAAAGAACTTTGCAGACTCTAAAGAGATTCGGAGTGCATTGGCCAACTATGGAAGCGGATGTCCAAAAGTTGTGCAAGGAATGCCCAATCTGTTGCACTAAACCACCTGTGGAACATGCCACTCTCTATCAAGTATCCATTGTGCCAGATTGGAGTGAACCTCTAGTATCATTCTTGCGGACAAACACATTCCCCTCAGACATGACTCTAGCTAGGAAAATGAGTTTAGAACAAGAAGCCCTGGATTATTCACTCATAGGTGATAATCTATATAAGCGCGGTAAAGATCGTTACCTGAGGTTATGTGTCCATGAAAGTGAATATCTCAAAATCTTGGAGACTGCTCACCAAGGTGTAGCAGGAGGACACTTTGGATCAGATCGGGTGATCAAGGCAATATTGTTTGCGGGCTTTTGGTGGCCTACCCTTCACATGGATGCACATACCTATGTGAAACGGTGTGATGTCTGCCAGAGGACTCAATATCCTATACGCAAAGATGAGATGCCACTGAAACCTATGATGGGTGGACGTGCATTCTCTAAGTGGGGAATAGACTTCGTAGGTCCTATTAATCCCCCAGCTAAGGGTTCTCATGCAGAATACATCATTGTGGCAACAGATTATCTCACCAAGTGGGTAGAGGTAAAAGCTACAACCAAGAACGATGCTCAAACAACTGCCAAATTCTTGTTTGAGAATGTATTCACGAGATATGGGCTACCCATAGAGCTTGTAAGTGATAGAGGCACTCATTTCTTGAACGAAGTGATTGAAAATCTACTCCAAGAATTCTTGGTAATACACAAGAAGTCTGCCCCGTATCACCCTCAAGCTAATGGACAAGCTGAGAGCACTAATAAAATCTTATGCAATGTACTGACAAAGTTAGTGAACACTAAACGCTCTGATTGGGACAAACAGCTACACCATGCTGTTTGGGCATACCGAGTGGCCTACAAAACGGTACTCCAAGCCACTCCCTTTCAGATGGTATTTGGCCAAAATGCTGTGCTACCCTTGGACTTCCTGATCCCTACATTGAGAGTAGCACAAGAGCACGAATGGACAGGTCATGAGCTCTCCTCTAGGATCTTTGACCTTGAACGATTAGGAGAAACAAGACTGAGAGCCGCTGCAGGAATATATGCAGCCAAGAAGAGACAGAAGGCATATTTCGATGCCCATGTGAAGGATAAGGGCTTGAAAGCAGGAGATCTAGTTTTAGTCTATACACTGAAACAACACGCCAGGAAGCTAGAAAAGAGAGGCTACGGACCTATGATCATCAATAGGATCTCCACGAGCGGAGCAGTACAACTAGCCACGTTAGAGGGTGATGTTCTCCCAAACTATATTAGCGGATGCAGAGTCAAGATGTATCAGGAACCCCTCACAGAGGAAATGCTCAGCCGACTCAACACTGCTAAGAAACGCAAAGAGGAAGAGAAGCGAATTAGAGAGGAAGCTCAAGCAGAAGCTTTAGAACGCATCAGAAGGATGAAACTACGAAGGCAAGGTAGAGAGCAGCCTAGAACAAATGACTATGCAGACCAAGGATTTCCTATGGCCATGTGTGAAGTTGCAGGAACAAGCTCGCATAGGATAATTGATAGACGTCCTTTCGTAACCTTAGATATAGGACAAGGAAAGAGTGCAAGGACCGTAAGAGCCTTGATTGACTCAGGTGCAGCCACTAGTGCTGTTAAATTGTCTTACTACCAAGAATTACAATTGATTGTCAATCCTGTGGAAGCATATCTTATAGGATTGGGAGGAGTGGAAACCCCTTGCATGGGCGAGGTGGAACTTCCCCTCTACATTCACGATGAGGCAATGACCGTTAAAGTACTAGTGTGTCAAGATGAGGATCTCACTGAACCCCTCGTCTTGGGTCAGGATTGGATCTATGACCAAGCAGTCAATCTAAACCTAAGAAGTGGACTTCTCCAGGTTTGGCTCAATCATAGTCGAGTTACAGTAGAATTAGACAATGGAGCACTCAAGGAGCTAGGAAAGGCACAGACTCCTGGTCCTTCCAGGGGTACACATGAAGATGACCATGCTGTTCTTGTTCAAAACCCTGTGTTGCAGAGGAATGATATTTGCAAAAAAGGAGTCAGGGATGCAACGGAACTCCCTTCTTTTCCAAAGGCCAGAAGGAGGCAGCAACCAAAGGCGGATCACAAGCAGAAGAAGCAGAGTACTCCCTATGTCCGAGATCAAAAATACCGGCGCAGCAGAATGTCCCAGAAAATAATCCAGGTGTGGGTGCGGAAAGGCGAACGACCGGGTGCACCACCGTCAATTACGCGGGCAAAGCCTCTTATTAGTAACCAACAACACGACGCTAATAAGAAGTCTTTCAGAAATTCTTCTGCTAAAGTAAAATCTATTTGGGTGCCCAAGAAGTCGATGAAGGCAAGCCCACAATCAAGACAAATTTGGGTGCCTAAGGCTTGCTTGAGGGCACAAGTGGCTACGCCAAGGCCACAACCTATGCTGCGTAACCCATCCACGAGTACAACCAGAATTCCCTCGTGCTCAACACTTAGGAACACACCAAGACCCATGAGCATGCATGTAATCACTTATAAGTGGGTCCCTAAAAGGCCCCATTCCCAAACTGCGACACCGACACAGCTCTCTGGAGTCTCTACGAAACCGAAAGCAAAGCCCATCCACTGCATTTGGCAGTCTAAGACCTGTAATAAACCCCCCGACCCCGATTTGTAAATTCACCCCACTTACTAACGGCATTAGTCTCCTAGGAATACACAAACGTTAACTACACTCACTGTCTTCGTGCACTTACTAACCACTAACTCATCACCTGCCTCATGTTAATGTTGTAACGGGGACAGCAACGGATTTATTCTGTCCATTACGATGTTAACACATGCTTCTATATTCTCATAGAATCAGAAGACAAGCAGTAGAATGGCAGAAGCGACAGGTTCGGGCTCACAAGTGGGAATACTTACTGCGGGAATTGATGTGGATAGTATACCCGTGGAAGTGCCCCCGACGGAACGACCAGTGGAGATGCTACACCTTGAGCAACTCCCGGTGCCAGATCCACCTACAGGCATCACGGAAAGAGTTCATGCCAATTCTCATTGGTTCAATGGCATGCCCGGTCCATTAGGTGAGGCCAAGTATATCTGGGAGTCTAAATGCGAGTATGACAGATCATGGGTGCGATTCCAATTTTTCTCCAAGGAGTTCGAGACTTTACAGAACACCGAAGATCTACAGACCATATGGCAACGAGCAGGATTGGCGGAATATTTTGAAGCCCCACTACCTAAACCCGATCTCCTCCGATGTTACTATTTGGTCTCCACATTACAAGCTAATGAAGATAAGGACCAACCCGGATCATTTGTTCTTCCCTCATTGCTGGGCAACAACGAGTTGAAGAGATTTGAACTCACTGTGGAGTTGGTAAGCGATGCGTTAAATATGCATGGCACGCATGTGCCCTCAGAAAAGGATGCTCTCGTTCCCACCAACATGAAGGACAGGAAAGTAGTGAAGCTGAAAGACATGGCAGCACTCACCCCAAATGTGTCCATCCCTCTCCGAATGTGCATGCAACATTTCGCCTTCCCCGGTCAAGACCGATTCACGCAACCACACAAGAAGATCTGGTTTGCTCTCTACTTGGCGGAAGCAGGTGCGTTACTGTTGAAGCTCAAGGTCAAGGACAAAGCATGGAAGCACATCAAAGAAGTGGACATAGAAGAAGAGAGAGCAAGTAGGGAGCTCCAAGAAGTGTATGTCAAATTTTCAGAAGAATCCCCTACAAAAATAGTGATTTTCATCACTAGAAACCATTGTAAATACCATTATCTATTTTTAGTAACTCCATTTTGTTCAAGCCGAGGAGTCCTCGAGCTTGAGGAGTATTAGAAGTACCATCGTACCAATTTTCATAATTTTTAGACTTCGTTTGAACCCTCAAATAAGCCCTGGAACCTAATTTTTAACTAGGCCGGACACTAGGTCTGGACAGGGCCAAAACTAGTCAAAAAACTATAAAAAGAGCTAGAGAGCTCATTTTTGAGGTTAGCTTGTTAGAGAATAGAACTTTTGTAAGAGAACTCTTTTGCAATCTAAGCTTTCCATTGTTCCTCTCTTTGATCTTACTTTGTGCGCGTGTGTGTGTATGTGTGTGCATGTTTGTGTGCTTTCACTCATGCACTTGTGCCTTCACTTGCTCGTGGTCTTCATACCGGTCCTCACGTCTCCTCGGATTGACAAGTAAAGGAGGTGGTGCTTACGCTTGAGCTACACCAAATTTTGGCGCCGTTGCCGGGGAGAGAGCTTCGAGGACGAGCGTTGTGATGGTAAGATCGTAGATTTGCGACGTTGGAAGGTAAAAAAACTGTCATTTCAGTTCATTTTCTGTTTTTTCCTCTTCATCTTCATCATCATCATCATCTCCACCTTCTTCCATCTTCTTCTTCATAGAAAATTCTTGTTTTTTAGTGCATTTTCACCATCTTCATACCATTTTTCATGCATTATTGTGTGGGAAGGAGTTAGGAGGTGCAAGGGAGAGCAAGCGCTGTATTTTTTTCATGATTTTCTGCTCATACGGAGCTCGCCATAGCCGGCGCTCAGAAATTTGAATTTCCCGCCAAAAAACGCGATTCTGTGATGAAAATCGCGATTCTGTGAAAATTCAAAATTTTTTGAAAAATCACGATTTTCAGTTTTCCCGCCTAAAAGTTGGTTGAAAAAAAATCGCGATTCTGTGTTTTTCTCAAAAAAACACGATTCTCTGCTCAAAATCGCGATTCTCTGAAAAAAACACGATTCTCTGCTCAAAATCGCGATTCTCACCAATCACGATTTTCAGCAAAAACACGATTTTGTGAAAAAGGCGATTCTGTGAAAACACGATTTTTTGCTCAAAATCGCGATTTTCAGGTGAAAAATACGATTTTCAAAAAACACGATTCTCTGCTCAAAATCGCGATTCTCACCAATCACGATTTTCAGCAAAAAAACACGATTTTGTGAAAAAACACGACTTTCTGCTCAAAATCGCGATTCTCACAAATCACGATTTTCAGCCAAAAATACGATTTTGAGAAAAACACGATTCTGTGGGACAAAATCGCGATTTTCATGTCAAAAACACGATTCTGAGAAAACACGATTTTCAGTCAAAAACACGATTTTGTGAAAAACACGACTTTGTGAATCACGATTCTCTGAGTCAAAATCGCGATTTTCAGAAACACGATTTTGTGATCAACACCGCGATTCTCTGAAACACGATTTTGTGATCAACATCGCGATTCTCTGAAACACGATTTTGTGATCAACATCGCGATTCTCTGAAACACGATTTTGTGATCAACATCGCGATTTTCAGAAACACGAGTTTGTGATCAACATCGCGATTTTCAAATCACGATTTTCTGCTCAACATCGCGATTTTCAAATCACGATTTTCTGCTCAACATCGCGATTTTCAAATCACGATTTTCTGCTCAAAATCGCGATTTTCAAAAACACGATTCTGTGCTCAACATCGCGATTTTTTTTACTTCACAGCATCGCGATTTTCAGAAAGTTCACAAAATCGCGATTTTCTCCAAAGGTCCTGTTTGCCTGTTTTGACCCCCAGGAGCCTGATTTGACATAACTTTCTCATCCAAAGTCCATTTTTTGAGCTCTATAGCTTGTTGGAAAGCTCGTTTCAAATCCTACACGATCTCAACTGTTTTTTTCAAGAATAATGCGTTGATTTTGAGATAGGATAATTTGAAGTTGACCCTCAGGTGGGACTAGGGAACCAAGGGGGCTCTAAAGAATTGTGAACCATACCAAAGGGAAAATTTGGACTCTTGACTAAAGCTTATGAACCTGAGATCTGGTAGACACTTAGGCAAGGATAAACAAAGCATTAGATCTTCTGAGGCTAGTGTCAACCATACATCCAAGTCTTGGGCACAACAACTAAGTGGTCATCTGTTACTCAGATCGGACACAAGTGATTCAGAAATGTCTTTTAGTATGGGAAAACCTGCAGGTGGCTCAGGGACTGCCCATCTACAAACACCGGAAGGTCCCTATAAGACACAGTTGGAATATATTCGGACCAACCAATTAGGTGCTCGCATCTATGAGGATGGTCTGAGGCGATCAGTGGTCCAACTCAAAAATCCAGATCAATCCTTTGGACTTGAACACCCGGTGGTCAAGTTCGAAGAGGGTTCATACATTGATAAGGAAGGAACCATGTATGTGGTTACCAACCAACCAGATAGGACCGATGAGTTTGGAAATATCATTCATGAGAATGAGATAGGAGACCTAGAACAAGGAAACGTAGGACAAGGACCCCAGACTCCTAGAGGTAAGTCAGTTTTGACCCGAGTGATCACTCCGGACTGGATCCCTCAAGACAACAAAAGCATAGAACTATTTTTGAATAGAGAAACAGAGGAAGCCTTTTGGAGGTTCAAGCCAGATCAACCTAGCCAATTGGGCATAGTGATCATCTATGAATTCAAAGATCCTGAGATACCAGGCAAAGTTGTCTACCTGGATAACACATCAGAGAAAATTTTCTTGGTAACGGAACATGATAGACATGCATATACATGGAAGAATGACATGATTTTCCCCCCACCAAGATCCAATGTTTCCCATGGCCTCCAAGGGGTAGGATCATCCCAGGCTCATGAAGCCCAGAGAGAAAGAACTAGAGAGAGACCTGAGGTAAGTTTTGCACACACCGTGGGCAGGAATAGGTTAGGATTTGAAAATGAAAGATCTGAAAGAGAGAGACATCAAGCACATAGGCAACAAAGAGATGAACAGGATTTTCCATTGCCTAGACCCCGGGAGTACCCAAGAGCCCTTAAACCCAGTCACGTGATCAAGGCAATGAAGAACTATTTCGATGGGACAGGGGATCCTTATGATCATGTGGCCGAGTACAAACAAGTGCTGAGAGCCGAACAAATTGAGGACTGGTTCACCCAGTACGAGGCATTTGGTTTGACCCTTAAAGGCACTGCCTTAGCTTGGTTTCAACCATTGAGTAGAAGCAGCTATCGCGATATAGGTCAACTGTTAGACGAATTCATTGTAGAATTTTCCAAGAGTGGTATCAGGCATAATACATCGTCCCTGATCCATAGTTTCAAGCAGACACCCCAAGAAACAGTGCGACTAGCAGGTAGAAGGTTCAGACAGTACCTAGAAAGATGCCCTGCTCCAGAGCTACCCACACCAGCCAAACAAGTGGCTTTGTTTTTAGATGGCTTACTGAGCACAAAGTTAAGATCCTATGTATACTTGAAAGATCCTAGATCTATAGAAGAGTGTGTGCGGACGTGCATAGACATAGAAGATAACTTGGGTGAGGAGTTAGGATTGTCCAAACTCTACAAAGATTCGGATAGTTCTACTAGTCATACTTCAAAGACCTCCACAGAAATAGAAGAGATAGTTGAGCAAGTTGCCAAGAAGCTGGGAGTCCAAAATAAACAAACACAGAGAGTCACTTCATTGAATCGGTGCTATACTTGCGGAGGTGACCACACGGCTAACGTATGCCCAATGCAAAACCAAAACATTAGAGAAAGGAATGCTCCATATTGCACTATTGAGAGAAAATACACAAACCACACGGCTCAAGATTGTCCCTACAATAGGCAGGCTGTTAGACAAAATTATCAGCAACCTTACCCACAAGGTAGGTATCAGAATCAATACCAACAGCCATATTATAGACCACAACAGCAGTATCAGGTACCATATAGGCCACAACCTGTCTTGGTAAACCAACCACCAGCTCCAGCCAACGTGATTCCAGTCAAGTATGCTGTGGGAGAGGAAAATCCAAATAGAGCTTTGGTGCCACTAACCCCATTGATACCAGATAATGACTCTCATGCTCATAGTTCAGACTACTCCCATGAAGGTAGTCCACATGCTTATTACACAGAGTCACCTGAACATAGTGAGATTTACTCGTATCAATATGAGGCACCGCCTATGGAGCAAAATTGGGAGCCAGAATACTCCAAGGTCATGTACACAAATCCTAACCCTAGGCCCCAGTTGAGACAAATGAGACCACAAGCCCCTAGAGGATCTTGTTTCAGATGTCATGGTGACCATTTCATTCGTGACTGTCCCCACCCACCATCTCCGAGTCAAGGACAGGCTATCACAATACAGGCTTTTTGTCCTGATTGTGGCAAAGACCATCTCCCCAGAGATTGTCCAAGAAACCCCTCTAGTGCACCCAAGATTACACCCATTAATGTGGTAGGCTTAGTGGCAGATCCAAGTTCAAGTAGTAGCAATGTGGCTCCTATACAAGCTGTCACTAGAGCACAAGCCTTAAAACAGGATAAACCAGTAGAACAATCAGAGCCGAGTGAATCGGGAGAGCCTAGTAAGAGGAAAACAAGAACATGGAAGGATACCAGAGAGAAGGCCAATCGCAAGTGGAATAAAAAGTTATCGGAACTAGAAGAAGGCTTAAAAGAAGCGAAAACAAAAATAGAAGACATTGCATCTCAAAGCCCCTCGCATGCCGAAACTCCATCCACTCCACCTCATCCCACCCCACCACCCACTGTAAATAGACCGCAACCAGGGTCTGTTCTTGCAGATCCAACCCCAGAAGGCTTGGACATGATGTTCAAGGCCTACCAGGCTCGACTTCAAGAAGGGCCTACAGCGGCAAACCTAGACAAGAGTTACCCTAGAGCAGATTTAGAGATTGAACGGATGAAAATGTGCATGAAAATGGTAGAACAAGCTCAAGCCATACTTGAGACTAGTCAAAAGTTCAATCAGACAAACTCTATCAAATCGGATTTGCATTTCCAGGGCTTACTAGAACGATTAGAGCAGTTGGTAAACAAACCACAAGTTTCTCTACCTCCACAGGCTCAACCAGTTATTGAAAGAGGAAGCTCACCACCAAGGGGAGCTTATGTTCCTAATTCCACGGATGCTGGAATACCTCCTTCTATTCAACAGTACTCTCAAGAGTTCTTGCGGGAAATACAAGAGGAGAAATGGGCCAAGGAGAAGGGTAATTCCCCTCCTATTCCTGAGATTGATGATCTTCATGATCAATTTCCCCAAGACATCCCATCTATTTACGAAGATGAAGCAGAACAACAAGAGGACGAAAGGTTAGATTTTGAATCTAATACCTTAGAAGAACTGCCTCAATTTCCAGGCCCATGGGAATCTGAATCACTCCAGATTAGAGCTCCCACAATACTGGTAAGAAATGAAGACTCAGTGGTTCCAAGGAACACTGATGTCGTGAAGAACACTAAGGTTCAGTGTCATCTCACTGTAGAAGAGCTGCTCAAAGCAAAACCTGAGCTCTGGAATCATGTGAAGGATCAGGTTCCAGAACTTGATTCCAACATGCCAAAAGCAGGCTCCAAGCAAAGGGTACCAGAGATACCTCTAGACAAAATAGGGGACATGTGTGAGGGTGAAGAAGGTAATACTTATCTTCCCATCACCTACCAAGGTTACACAACCAAAGCAATCATAGATTCAGGTGCTGGTGTTGCTATTGCGACCACCTCCTTGTGGAAGCAATGGGGCAAGCCCACATTAAGACCAACTAGAATGAAGCTTCAAATGGCTGATGGTCATTTTGAAAGACCTCTAGGATTGCTAGAAGGGATCACTCTAACCACTTGTGGTGTAGAATTTGAGCACACATTTGCTATATGTGACTTTGAGAAAAATAATGTCTTTGAGATGATCCTAGGAAGACCCTTCCTACGACAATTGCAAATAGTACAGGATTGGGGAACTAACTCCTTGTACTTACAGCACTTAGGGGTCACCACTAAGGTCAATTTGAAGGATTACACCTTCAGAGATGTACCACCCCTACAGTGGAATTCTATCCACAAAGCGAAAGAAGATTCCATCTCTGTGCATTCTGAAAGTTCACCTGATCCATCATGGCTGCATGAAGATACTCATTTGTGGATGTGCAAGGTCGCAAAGGAAGAGGAAAAACGTTTAAAGGCAAGAGAAGAAGGAACTTCGCTAGGAGATAGACCAGTTAGGGACCCAGCCTACACACCGATGATCTTTCCAGATGAGGAGTTTGAGCCTCATGGCTGGCCAGAAATCTTAGCCACCATGGACATTGCTGTCAATGAGGAACAATGGACACCTCATTGTGATGAGGAGGGTTATGATATCTCAGTGTTCATGTGTCAACCCTTGCTAGAAGAATGTGACCCTAGTGATGTCATAGAAGAAGAAGAGAATGACGATGATTTGGAGTCTATTGTGATGGATAGTTGCTTTAACTCAGAGCAGCACTATCTAGAAGATATAGGAGTGTTCACCCAGAAAGAAGAAGAACCTCTCACAAGTATTAAAACAGTAAACTCAAAGGATGGAAGTGAGAGTAGTCAAAAGAAAAAGAAAAGAAAAGCAGTGAAACAAGAAAAGGAGGAATCATTGTTTGAAGTACCAGAAAACTTCAAGAAATATGAAGTTGACGACCGCAAAATTCTGGTACGAATGCCTAAGAGAGAGGCCATCATAGGAGAATCATATGATAATAAAGAAAAGACCAAGAAGATTGTAGTGACCATTGAAGAGAACGAAGAGAGATGCACATATATAGGAGATGATCTAAGTGCAAGAGAAGAAATGGAGCTCATAGCTCTATTAAGGGAATATAGGGATGTGTTTGCATGGCACTATAGAGACTTGAAAGGGGTAGATCCAAGAATTTGTTCTCATACTATCCCCATGACTGCTGATGCTAAGCCCACCAAACAGAAGCCCTACACATATAATGATACCTATGCAGCCAAAATCAAAGAAGAAATTGATAGGTTGATTGAGGCTGGATTCATCTATGAGATTGAGCATACCGAATGGGTGTCCCCCATTGTTGTGGTACCCAAGAAGAACGGGAAGTTGCGAGTGTGTATTAACCTTAAAAAAGTTAATGCCGCTACGATTAGAGATAGTTATCCACTTCCAATCACAGAACACCTATTGGAGCGTGTTGCAGGCAAGGAAGTTTATAGCTTCCTTGATGGATTTTCAGGTTACAATCAAGTAGCCATTGCCCCAGAAGATCAACACAAAACAGCTTTTGCTACAGAGTGGGGAATCTTTGCATTTCGGGTGATGCCATTTGGGCTCACCAATGCACCTGCAACATTCCAAAGGCTCATGTGTCATGTCTTCAAAGAGTTCTTGCGAAAGAGCTTAGAAGTGTATGTGGATGATTTATGTGCTCATTCCCAAGAAAGACGGGTTCACATCCCTGAACTCAGACAAATCTTCAACAAGTGTAGAGAATATCGAGTGTGTCTGAACCCAGAAAAGTGTGTGTTCATGGTGCGTCAAGGTAAAATCCTCGGTCATATTGTTTCTAAGAATGGAATCTCAACGGATGAAGATAAGGTACGAGCCATAGCGGAGCTGCCAAGGCCAAGGAATGTTAAAGAGGTACAAGCCTTTATGGGCCATTGTGGATATTACCGAAGGTTTATCCACATGTACGCGATCATAGCTAGACCCCTTTATGCCTTGTTGTCTAATTTTGAGTGGAACGACGAATGCGAGAATTCTTTCAATGAACTGAAGAAACGTTTGTGCACAGCACCAATACTGACCACTCCTGATTGGAATAAACCATTCCATGTCCATGTGGATGCATCCAATCATGCCATAGGATGTGTGCTAGCACAACCCACAAGTGAAGGGAATTTAGATTTGCCCATCGCATATGCTAGTAGACAACTAAACCCAGCCGAAAGAAATTACACCACAACCGAGCGAGAAGGGTTAGGCATGGTATATGCGGTAAAGAAGTTTAGACACTATTTATTGGCCAACAAGTTCAAGTTTTTCACTGATCATCAAGCTTTGTTATATTTGGTCAATAAACCTTGCAATACTGGACGCTTAGTAAGATGGTTCCTCTTACTAATGGAGTATGACTTTGAAGTTGTTGTCAGGAAAGGTAGAACCCACCTTCGGGCAGATCACCTTTCTCGCATTACTTCAGGAGAGTCACCACAAGGAGTGTCTGATGAACTACCTGATGCTTATCTGTTCAATTTGGAAGTTGTTCCTAAATGGGCAAATAAGTTGGTACCAGTCCTAACCTTCGGCCCTGCAAATAAGAATGTGAAAACATCACAAGAAGAAATTGTAAAATCACAAAAATATCACATATTGGCAGGCAGCATGTACAAACAAGATACTGAGGGTGTATTAGCTTGTTGTGTCGAGGATGATGAACATAGTAGTTGGTTGCAGCAAGCTCATGAGGGATTGCTAGGAAATCACTATTCTAAACAACGAACATTGCAGAATTTGAAACGTTTAGGAGTGTATTGGCCTAGCATGGACAAAGAAATACATGAGTGGATCAAGAATTGTCCAATGTGCAGAGAGAGACCACCAGTGGAGCATGCGACCCTTTATCAAGTATCATTAATTCCAGATTGGAGTGCTCCATTGGTAGAGTTTATGAGATCGGGAAGATTACCCAAAGAGGCCAGTCTAGCAAGAAGACGAAATATGGAGCAAGAGGCTCAAGGCTATGCCTTAGTAGGAGAGAACCTATACCGAAGAGGTAAAGATGGTTACTTAAGACTGTGCGTTCATGAATCAGACTATTTAAGGGTCTTAGAGACTGCACACAGTGGTGTTGCAGGTGGACATTTTGGTCCTGACCGAGTGATTAAGACCATTCTGTTCTCAGGACTTTGGTGGCCCACTCTTCATATGGATGCACATACCTATGTGAAGAAATGTGACACTTGCCAACGTGCACAATATCCAGTGAGAAAAGACGAGATGCCCTTGAGGCCAATGATGGGAGGACGTGCATTTTCGAAGTGGGGCATAGACTTCATAGGTCCTATTAACCCCCCAGCTAGAAACTCCCATGCAGAGTACATCATTGTAGCCACAGATTACCTTACAAAGTGGGTAGAAGTCAAAGCCACAACAAAGAATGATGCTCAGACTACGGCTAAGTTCTTATTTGAGAATGTGTTCACGAGATATGGACTACCAATAGAGTTGGTGAGCGATAGAGGCACACACTTCTTGAATGAAGTCATTGAAAATCTTCTCCAAGAATTCTTGGTGATACATAAGAAATCCGCCCCCTATCATCCACAAGCCAACGGACAAGCCGAGAGTACCAATAAGATCCTCTGTAACGTATTGACAAAATTGGTAAATAATAAACGCTCTGATTGGGACAAACAACTTCATCATGCTGTTTGGGCTTATCGAGTTGCCTACAAAACGGTACTCAACGCCACCCCATTTCAGATGGTCTTCGGACAGAACGCTGTGCTACCATTAGATTTCTTAATCCCTGCCTTAAAAGTAGCACAAGAGTATGAGTGGAATGGGCATGAATTGTCCTCTAGGATCTTTGATCTCGAACGCTTGGGTGAAACGAGGCTACGAGCGGCAGCGGGCATCTACGCTGCAAAGAAGAGGCAAAAGGCATACTTTGATGCACACATCAAGGATAAGGGATTGAAAGAGGGAGATCTAGTGTTGGTATACACACTAAAACAACATGCCCGTAAGTTGGAAAAAAGAGGTTATGGACCCATGATCATTAATAGAATTTCCACTAGTGGTGCAGTTCAGTTGGCCACTCTAGAAGGAGATATCTTGCCAAACTATATTAGTGGCTGTAGAGTCAAGCTATATCAAGAACCTCTTACTGAGGATATGCTAATGAGACTCAACACTGCGAAGAAGCGAAAAGAAGAAGAGTTAAGAGTGAGAGAAGAAGCACAGGAAGAGGCCAGAGAGCGTATTAGGCAAAATAAGTTAAGGCGATTAGGCCTAGATGTCAACTCAAAAGCCCCAAAATATCACATGGATATGTGTCAAAAGTCAGGCATTGCGACTTCTCAGGTCATTGACCGAAGACCCTTTGTGACCATAGAGATAGGACAAGGGAAGGGTGCAAGGACGGTGAAAGCATTGATTGACTCAGGTGCAGCAAGTAGTGCAGTTAAACTTTCCTACTGCCAAGACTTGGGGTTGAACATCAATCCCATAGAAGCTTATCTCATAGGATTGGGAGGTGTGGAAACCCCTTGTTTGGGCGAGGTGGAACTTCCCATCTACCTTCAAGATGTTCCAATGAAAGTCAAAGCGCTAGTATGTCAAGATGAGAACCTTACAGAACCACTTGTCTTGGGTCAAGATTGGATCTATGACCATGCAGTTAACTTAAACCTAAGAAGTCAAATTCTTCAAGTTTGGGTACATGAACAATGCATTACATTAGAATTAGAGAACTGCATGCTCCTAGATCATGGCACCACACACTCTCTTAGTTCTTCCAAGACTAATCATATGAAAGAAGATGTTGTATGTGTCAAAAGCTCTATGATGCAGAAGGAGTCAGTCGTGGAAGACCAGGTTCGAAGGCGGGTGGATCTTTCTTCTTCTCCAAAGACTCAAGTAGCCACAGTAGTGAGCCCACCACACAAGCAAACACCACCGTTCACGACAACTGCTATATCAAATAGAAAGACACCATTCGGTAAAAAAGCGGTTCCGGGCATGAAGCAGATCTGGGTACGCAAAGGAGAGCAACCACCAGCCTTACCCCCACAAATCCCATCCATGCACACTAACCAAGCCAGAAGACGAAGGAAGCAGCTCAGACAAGCTCCGTCACAAGATATCCAACAAGTTTGGGTGCCTAAGAAGTTAGCTGCAACTCAACAAGGGCAATTACAGATGTGGGTACCTAAGAAGATCCTACACCCACAACAACCTTTGTTCTCCCACATGCAAAAGGTTTCAACGAAGAGGCCAAAAAGAGAAAAGGGTAAGAACCACGTACAGAGACCAAAGGAAGATCAAATCAGCTCTTCAACATTAGTAGGAAGACATGCAAAAAGGATATGGGTTTGGCAGCCAAAAGTGCAAGTAGCCTCCACCGAACCAAAGCATCAACCACACTGGATACCACAGTTCAGAAAGCATCCAAAGAGAAAGACGCCTGAAGTGACCTCTACAGTGCCAAATGATGTTCTAAAATGGACTCCAATAAGGAGGATTACATCAGTTCGAGACTCAATGGATACCTCCACTAAGGCCGGCATCAACCTCCACAAATAACATCGAAAGCCTCGAACGAGCAACAACCATGTGCTCCTTGCACAACCCTGTCTTTTGCACCATTCAGGTCATGCATTTCCAAAGTATGCATTAATATAGGGCCACATTACACGGCCGTGCATAGACACACTTGAGAATCCCATGCACAAGAGCACAGTGACATATGTCGAACATTTCTATTGATACTAACTTTTGTGTTCTTGTTTTGTGATATCCTGTTCCTCAAAAAAAAAAAAAAAAAAAAAAAAAAAAAAAAAAAAGAGAGAAGTGGGAGAGAGCTTGTTCCCAGTGTGTCTCAGCCAGCAGTGAGATTATTGCTGCCTTATCTGGTAGAGGACAAGCATTTGGCATGAACATGGCATCTACAGCTATGATTTTCTCTTACCATGAAGAGCTTGAAGGTCCGCAACTTGCGTGATGCTTAACTACTTCATGTACCAGAGCATCCAAGGAGATATCTGCAAAAGGTAGTTCTAGAGGAGAAGACTCCTGCATATGGTGAGCTAAAGAGTATATGTGAAACACAGCTTGGTGTAGTTATCCGATGTTGCTTGCCAAGGAATATAAAGCAATTCAATTCTCAGTATTTCCTGAACCAGTATGGAACAGTAGCACTGGTGAATGGTCTATGTCAATCAGCATGGTAATCTCTTAGAAACCGGCACGTGTCCAATATTCCTCTGAGTGTCAATATAAGGAAGTGAACGTGCATGAGCCCAAGCTCAGAAATGCACATTGTTAGTGACAAATGTTGCTTTGAAAAGAGGAGAGGGGATCCACCACTCAAAAGATCTCAGCAGTGGACAATCAACATGGACATTCATCAACAAGGTTCCATCCCAAAGGCCGAGTGTACCACAAGAAGAGGCAAACATCCATCAACCTTCGCCATGGTAAGTATCTTTACTCTGGAAACACCATAACCATGATAGTTTAGGAAACCTCTTCGTCAGCATACCCTTGAGCACTTAGCTCAAGACCCGCAATTTTTGCACCATACTTCTTCCAATGCATTTTCCAAGTAAGCATGCGTAGGGCTACATTACAAGGCCGTGCACAAGGCACATACTTTTTTCAACCCATGCACGAACACACTTACCCATCACTCAATATGGGTTATGAGTACTTGGCTTGACTACTATGAAGATCAACTTTGGAAGATCTAGAAAACATCAACGGAGACTCACAACGACACAGTCATGCTGGAATACAAGGCAGAAGCACATACCAAGAGACTACAACCTGCAAAGACTCACAGTGATAGATGAAGAACGTCGGACGACTTGTGTTCATACAGAAGGGACACTCCCTCTCAAGGCACTACTTGGAACAATCACTACAACAAGGGTCTGTCAGGGACGACAGACTCGAGAGGGGGGGGAGTGTTGAAGCTCAAGGTCAAGGACAAAGCATGGAAGCACATCAAAGAAGTGGACATAGAAGAAGAGAGAGCAAGTAGGGAGCTCCAAGAAGTGTATGTCAAATTTTCAGAAGAATCCCCTACAAAAATAGTGATTTTCATCACTAGAAACCATTGTAAATACCATTATCTATTTTTAGTAACTCCATTTTGTTCAAGCCGAGGAGTCCTCGAGCTTGAGGAGTATTAGAAGTACCATCGTACCAATTTTCATAATTTTTAGACTTCGTTTGAACCCTCAAATAAGCCCTGGAACCTAATTTTTAACTAGGCCGGACACTAGGTCTGGACAGGGCCAAAACTAGTCAAAAAACTATAAAAAGAGCTAGAGAGCTCATTTTTGAGGTTAGCTTGTTAGAGAATAGAACTTTTGTAAGAGAACTCTTTTGCAATCTAAGCTTTCCATTGTTCCTCTCTTTGATCTTACTTTGTGCGCGTGTGTGTGTATGTGTGTGCATGTTTGTGTGCTTTCACTCACGCACTTGTGCCTTCACTTGCTCGTGGTCTTCATACCGGTCCTCACGTCTCCTCGGATTGACAAGTAAAGGAGGTGGTGCTTACGCTTGAGCTACAGTTACCTATTAAACTACCAGTGTGGATTATAGATCAGTTGTATGAAGCAAACAAACGGGCATCTAGGAAATTAGTGGTGAACGGATGCTGTGCACTCACACGCATCATTTATCGATGCTTGGCATATGATGTCCCCATTGAGCGTGCCTTAACTTGGGCACAATTACAAATGTTTAAAAGGCTCAAGACATCCACACATCAGTCCAAGCGCATGAGGGGCGCGATCCCTTGTGTCCAGACAAGGGAAGTCCTGACTACTCCTGAGGCATCACCATTAAGAGAGGGCACGGTACCTCCCTTTACCATTAGGATACCCAGGTCGGAATCTGACACTACGACACAACCTACCCCATCGGCTCCTCCTGTTACACCTGAATTCGAATTCGCTGCCACTGGAGAGGCTGAAGGACTGGACCCCCAGGATTTCGAAGCATTCCTACAAAGCACACAATTCTCTGATGTGGAGTTTTATTCAGAGGCAGAGGAGCAGGGCACATCCTCACGAAGAAGAAGAAAGTCTACAGACGGCAGACATGTCCATTGGAGTGACGCTCAGCAAAGCCAACAACACGGACACCTCAGTGATGAGTAGCACCTCCTTTAATGTCAATCCGGGAAGACGTGAGGATGGTATGAAGACCTCGAGCAAGTGGCGGCACAAGTGCGTGAGTGAGAAGCACACAAGCATGCACACACATACACACACACGCGCACACACGGCAAGACAAAGAGAGAGAATCAATGGAGTGCTTCAGATTACTTTCACAAGCTCTTACAAGTTCGTTTCAATTACAATCTAACCTCAAAAATGAGCTCTCTAGCTCTTTTTATAGTTTTTGACTAGCTTTTGGCCCTGTCCAGACCTAGTGTCCGGCCTAGTTAAAAATTAGGTTCCAGGGCTTATTTGAGGGCTCAAACGAAGTCTAAAAATTATGAAAATTGGTACGATGGTACTTCTAATACTCCTCAAGCTCGAGGACTCCTCGGCTTGCACAAAATGGAGTCTAATCTACCAAAAACGGGATTTACAATGTTTGTGTAGTGATTAAAATCACTTGGGTTGTACATAATCTATGGGAAAAAATGATCTGGCCTTGTTGCCGTATTGTGCATGACTCCTTTGTTGCTTTGTATGCCAACAGTGCACTTGAAGCTCATCATGGTTTGAATGTACATCAATTGGACAACAAAACTGCATTTTTGAATGGTGACTTGCATGAAGAAGTATATGTTTTTCAGCTCTATGGCTTTGTGAAAGGGCATGAAAACAAAGTATGCAGGTTGAAAAAGGCATTATATGGTTTGAAACAAGTACCACGTGCTTGGAATGAGAAGATACATGTCTATCTGATTGCACATGGTTTTGAGAACAATCCAACTGAGAGCACCTTATATGTTAAGTGTGCAAATGATGTGCTTCTAATCATTGTTGTCTATGTTGATGGCATGCTGCTCACTGGTCTTCATGAGAAGCATATTGCTGATTTTAAGGCTTATTTTCATGGCTCATTTGAGATGTGAGATTTAGGGCATTTGCATCATTATTTGGGCATTCAGTTTATGCAAGTTGATGGTGGAATAGCTTTGTGTCAAACCAAATATATTGACATTATTGCAGCATTTTGGCTTTGAAGACTGCAAACCTATTGCCAATCCTATGGAGATAGGTTTAAGATTGAGTCTTCATGATACTGGGTATGCATTTGATGTTGTTCTCTATCAGTAGGGTGTTGGATGCTTGATTTACTTATGTATTACTCGGCCAGATATTTAGTTTGTTATCTCACAGATGAGCAATTTTATACATTGCCTAGTTGTCAAGCATTGGCAGGTGGTTAAGCACATCTTCCGCTACTTGAGTGGTACCCGACTACTTGGATTGTTTTATCCCAAGGGGGATCACTATCGCCGGATTTGCATGCTTTTTTTTTTACTATGATTGGGCTGGTTGCTATGTCACTCATGATTTTTGCTTCATGCTTGGTAGCTATGCATATCTTGGTTGAGCAAGAAACAACCTGCTGTGGCCTCTTCGAGTTGTGAGGTTGAGTATAGGGTAGCTTTCACAACGACTATTGAGTATGTGTGGCTCAGATGCCTTATGGCTGATTTGGGTGTTGGTCAATCTTCTGCCACCACCATCTTCACTGACAGTCAGAGCGCATTGGCAATTGTGAGGGACCCTTTGTTCTATGCGCACACGAATCATTATGTCAAGGAGAGGTTCTCTACTAGAGAGATCAATTTGTCATATGTGTCCACGCAGGAGAACATTGCAAACCTTTTCACAAAGGCTCTGCCTAGGGAGAAGATTGAAGCTTTCCACAAAGCTGTGGGCTTACTTCCTTTTGTGGATTGATTCCACATAGCTCGACACTTCCTTATACATGAGTGCCAGCTCCTTGTTCTCCTCATCACTCCCAGGGGGGATTGGTTGTTATATTTAGGTAGTGATGTGTGTGAACACATTAGGACTGATGGGGCACTTTTTTTCCTCTTTAGGAGGTTTTCTCCCCTTGACTTGTATATACGCCTATAACCCTAACAAGTTACTTATCTTTGTACATTCTCTTGGCAATACATTTAGTATTTTTTGTTGTGCTCCAAGCTTCTTCTTCTTCCTTGTGTTGTTCATGTGCTTCTATAGACCTCGAACTCCAACAATAACATCCAAAAAAATCACATGAAAGCTGACACATCCCCAAAGGGAACTAGTTTCATATCATCGTGTGGATGAGGGCATGTTGTTCCTATTAGATATACTCAATACTCCACCTCAAGTGACCACAAGTGATCCATGGTGCTCTACCTATACCCCCCCAACCCGTAAGGACAAGACAAAAGGACTTTTGATAATGGAGATACTGTTGTCTCTCCTGACTGTGTTTATCTATACACTCTCATTGTAAAAGCTATATAAGCATGGACCATGCATAGCTATACAAAACATTGTGCACTAGTAAGAACTTCCCTAGAATTTCTCTAGATTTCCATTTAATCTCCATCTCAGGAGCACATGAGTGGAAAACACCATCGTTGTAGTTACATTACTCTTAAAATTTTGAGAATTTGAGTTCTTGATCTCTTAGTATGTGTCTCTCCTTGTTTGCATTCTTCCTCAATTCTATCTATTGGCTTATTCTATTATGCTATTATTTTTTACATGGTACTAGAGCTCTGAGTAGTGCAATAGGAAAAATACAAAGGTTTCAATGGACAAAAAAGAGATGTCAAGTAGTGTATCATCATATATGACTAGGAATCAATGTGATTCATCAACAAGAGTAGGAGAAGCAGAAGGAGGAGGATCAATGGTACCGATAATCCCAACATTGAAGATATGATGAACATCACACCACTTTAATGGTATAAGAGTAGTTCGTAGCAAAAGGTTTTTACTGTTGTGTGAGCGGAGAAAGCATGGCCAGTTCTGAGCACTTTGTGGCTTGTAGTGGATTCCTCCAGTCATAATGAACTTCAATATGTTTAGTCCTTGCATGAAAAGTTGGATTAGCAACTAAGTGAATAGAGCTCATGCTCTGACCAAAAATAGTTGGAGTCCCAAATTCCAATCCTAAATCTATGAATAGTGTCTTCATCCACATAGATTATTGAGTTGCTATGGCAAATCCTCTGTATTCAGCCTCTGTAGAAGAGAGAGCAATTGTAGGTTGCTTCTTGGATGACCATGAGATAAGCTTTGAACCTGCAAAAGTGAGATACCCTGAAGTGCTCCTTCTATCTTCCTTGGATCCAGCCCAATCTCCATCAGAGAATTGCTTTAGATCTAAATCAGATACATAAGGGTAATAAAGTCCTTCATTTATGGTCCCTTTGAGATACTTGTGTATCCTTTTGGCAGCTTCCATGTGTGGTTTCTTGGGTGTGTGCATAAATTGACTTAGCACACTCACATTATAGCATATATCTACCCTTGTCAATGTGGCATATTTTAAACTACCCACTAGACCCTGATATGTTGTGATATCCTCTATGAGTTCACCTTCATGTGAGCTCAATTTGTGATTAACCTCCATTGGAGTACCTGCAATCTTACAAACTTGCATCTTGAATTTTTCCAACATGTCCTTAATGTATTTTCTTTGAGTGAGAAACAAACCATGATCTTTGTAGACAACTTCCAATCCTAGGAAGTAGGTAAGTGATCCCAAATCACTTATCTTGAATTCTTCTTGTTGGGGCTTCACTCACTAATTAGACATGAATATATGAAGATATATGAAGGAAGAAGAAAGACAAAGAGAAGTGAAGGCAAAGCACTCAGAAAATTAAGCCTAAGTGAAGGGACAAATTCACTCTTGTAATTTATTGCAAAATTAAAGTTTACTCTTGACATAGAACTTCTAAACTTACGAGTTTGAGTCTAGAAGTATGTAGACCATATGTATATAAGTCAATTTGAGTTGAAAAAAACATAGAGAGAACTCATTTTGTAAGTTCATAGTGAGTAAAAGGAAAGTTGGGTTTTTTATAAGAGAGATGTTGAGGAAGAACCACTCAGTATAGGAGAGTTTTCCATGGCTATGAGCAGAATGAGGCCAAGCCATTTTGTACACATCTTTTGTGATAGATAACACATGTTTGTGTAGAAGGATTTGATCTAATTCCTCTTGTGTGTTGAATTCTAAGTGATTTCATATCAGTGTGTAAGTTAGTTGACAGTTATGAGTTTTCTGGCGCACTTTTCCTTGATCTTCTTAAGCTCAGATCTCACAGTATAGTGTAAAGTTTTCCATGAGTGATAGCTCATTTTAAAGCTACTACCTTCAGTTCAAAAGATCTTTACAAAACAGGACGTGTATTCAGAGAAATGAGTCTAACAGTGAAGGTATGTCAAATCAATGAAGTCATTTTTCATATTTCAGACATAGTGCAAATGTTGAAGTGAATTCAAAAGATTTTGAAGTTTTTACTTGAAAGTCTTGCTTGGTATGTGTTGCTTAACATTAGCAAGAACTTCTATTAGTAAATGATCAAAAGAATTTACAAACATCAAGCTAATATAGATAAGATTTGAAGCTGGAAGAAAAGGTGCAGATTTCTGGAAAGTGAATTTTTGGATTTCACTAAGTTTAGTGGTAAAGTTTTCAAATTGAGAGTGTTACTAAGCTAATGATGATTATGGAGGTGTTCTAATATCACTTTAGCTTAGTTCTTGTGATGTTTCATACATCAACACTTCTCTCATCTGTTCTTTGATTCTCTTCATGCCATCTGTATCATTTCGTGTAAGTATAATATCATCTACATATACACATAAGTAGATGACTTCAGAATTACTATTTTTAATAAAGAGTGATGGATCTGCCTTGCTTGGTTGAAAGCCTTTGTCCTGCAAGAATGAAACAAGTATGTCGTTCCAAGCTCTTGGAGCTTGCTTGAGACCATACAATGCTTTGTTAATTTTACATACATAATCATGATATATGTGATTGTTAAAATAGGTGGTTGTGCCATGTATACCTCTTTTGATATCCATCCATTAAGAAATGCATTTTTTACATCCAATTGAAGTATCTTCCAATTCTTGGAAGAAGAAAACTAAGAAAAAATCTGATTGTAGGCATCTTTGCTACAGGAGAAAATATTTCTTCATAATCAACTCCTTGAATTTGTGCAAAGCCTTTTGCTACAAGCCTTACCTTATACCTTGCAAGATTACGACCACCACGTGCTAGCAAGATGACTCTCCTCCCAACCAAATTCCTCTATATATAGCTCTCTCCAGGGGACTTCCTTCTTGGGAAGGTGGATACTAACCATCCATGTGTCAGCCATGCAACTTCATGTGCGCCAAGTGTCCTAGTTAGCCAGAGTTAACTCAAGTGGATGCTTCTAGGAGGCTCTAGCGATCTTTGGGAAAAATACTCTCCCCATGTATCCCATGGGGTTTGAGCCCAAGACCTCCTCCTTCACATCCTTGAGTCTTAACTACTAGCCTAAGTAAATCACTTGGTTACAAGAGTAAATGACATTCTAGTAAGTCTACTGTTGAAGCTCAAGGTCAAGCACATGCATAAAAGCGCGTCAAGGAAGTGGAGACACAAGAAGGAGGAGCAAGTAGGGAGCTCTAAGAAGCACCTGTCAAATTTTCAGAAGAAATCCCTATAAAACTAGTGATTTTTATCACTAAAAACCATTGTAAATACCATTTTCCATTTTTAAACTCCATTTTGCTCAAGCCGAGGAGTCCTCGAGCTTGAGGAGTATTAGAAATATCATCCTACCAATTTTCATAATTTTTAGATTCCGTTTGAGTCCCCAAATAAGCCTTGGAACCTATTTTTTAACTAGGCTGGACACTAGGTCTGGACAGGGCCAAAACTACTCAAAAAACTATAAAAAGGGCTGGAAAGCTCATTTGACAGGTTAGCTTGTTGTAGATTTCAGCTTTGTAAGAGAGTTCATTTGCAATCGAAGATCTTCCATTGTTCCACTCTTTGCTCTTACCTTGTGTGCGCGTGTGTGTATGTGTGTGCATGCTTGTGTGCTTCCACTCACGCACTTGTGCACTTCACTTACTATTGGTCTTCATACCAGTCCTCACATCTCCACGGATTGACATTTATGAGGTGGAGCTCCTCACGTTGGTACTCACCATTGTGCTAGAGTGACACCAAATTTGGCGCCGTTGCCGGGGAGAGAGCTTGGAGGACGAGCGTGTGACGGTAAGACGTAGAGTAGCGACGTTGGAAGGTAAAAAAATCAGCACTTTCAGTTCAGTTTCTGAGTTTTTCTTCATCTCCATCTTCATCATCACCATCATCTTCCCCACCTTCATCTTCTCATATTTTCTTCACTTTCGGTTGTACATTCATCTCGTTTTTCACCTTTGGCTGCTGTTGGCAGCAGTCAGGGAACCGAAGGAGCCACAAGACAAAGAGGGTCGGAACGAAGAGATAGCACAAGCAGACACAATAGCCAAAGAAGATCTGGCAAGTAGGCCATCTAAATTTTTCAGACATCAAGGAGTGGAGCACACAAGAAGAAAGAGCAAGGAGGGAGCTCAAAGATGTGTACGACAAATCAACAGAGAAAATCCCTACACAAATAGTGATTTTAATCACTAAAAACCATTGTAAATACCATTTCGTATTTTTGTAGCTCCTTTTTGTGCAAGCCAAGGAGTCCTTGAGCTTGAGGAGCCTTAGAAGTGCCTACATATCAATTTTCGTATTTTTTAGACTCCGTTTAAGCCCTCAAATTGGCCCTGGAACCTAATTTTTAACTAGGCCGAACACTAGGTCTGGACAGGGCCAAAACCTAGTCAAAAACTATAAATAGAGCTAGAGAGCTCATTTTTTGAGGTTAGATTGTAATTGAAATGAACTTGTAAGAGCTTTTTGAAAGTAATCTAAGAACTCCATTGCTTCTCACTCTTTGTCTTGCCGTGTGTGCGCGTGTGTGTGTATGTGTGTGCATGTTTGTGTGCTTCTCACTCACGCACTTATGCCTCCACTTGCTCGAGGTCTTCATACCATCCTCTCGTCTTCTCGGATTGACATTAAAGGAGGTGCTACTCATCACTGAGCTACACCAAATTTTGGCGCCGTTGCCGGGGATCGAGCTTTGAGGACGAGCGTGTGATGGTAAGACGTAGAGTTGAAGCGTTGGAGTTATAGGTATTTTTTTCACTTTTATCTATTTCCTTTTGTTTCCTTCATCACCATCATCATCATCACCATCTCCATCATCACAAAAATTTCTGTTTTTTGACTATATCTCCTTCCCCCTTTCACTTCCCTCATTTCACTTGTGAGGGAGAGCGAGAGAGCAATATTGTGTGTGCTGTTTTTGCATGTTTCTTGAGCTGTCTTGCAGGTACATGCTACATCATCTTCTCCAGCACTCCGCACAGGTACGGAAATCTTGGCAACTGTCTCGGTGTCGCCGATCTCTGTCAATCGCGACTGACAGAAAAAATGCTCCATTTGCCAAACAAAGTGCAAAACCATGATCTACAGGCCTAGAGCTTCCCAAAACTGTGTTTAGATTTTTGAAATTCATCAGATTTCTATCAATCGCGATCGCTCTGTCAATCGCGATCGACAAACCACGACGGACATACTTGTCAATCGCGATTGACTCATCAATCGCGACCGACAGCCCACGACGGCTCTGTCAATCGCGACCGACAGAGTCAACGACCGATTGACCACGACTGACGGATCATACGCGTGACACGTGTCAATCGCGATCGAGTCATCAATCGCGATCGACCCATCAATCGCGACTGACCTGTCAATCGCGATTGACTCATCAATCGCGACCGACAGCCCACGACGGCTCTGTCAATTGCGACCGACAGAGTCAACGGCCGATTGACCACGACTGACGGATCATACGCGTGACACGTGTCAATCGCGATCGAGTCATCAATCGCGATCGACCCATCAATCGCGACTGACAGCCCACGACGGCTCTGTCAATCGCGACCGACAGAGTCAACGATTGTTTGACCACGACGGACAGACCCTCGCGACCGACTTGTCAATCGCGATCGACCCATCAATCACGACTAACAGAGTCAACGACCCTTTGACCATGACTGATTGACTTTTCGAGCCACGTGTCAATCGCGATCGACACATCAATCGCGACTGACAGCCACGACGGACCTGTCAATCACGATCGACACATCAATCACGACTGACAGCCACGACGGACCTGTCAATCGCGGTCGACACATCAATCGCGACTGACCTGTCAATCGCGACTGACAGCCACGACGGACCTGTCAATCGCGATCGACACATCAATCGCGACTGACCTGTCAATCGCGACTGACAGAACTTGCGAACGCGATAGAAGGGCAAATTTGGCCAATTTTTAAGGGCAAAAAAATAGTGGTCTAATTTTTTGGGGAACTTTTAAGGGTTTAGCATTACATTGTGAGGCCGCAACCCAAGTAATTCAAGAATTCCTGTCTGCCTGAGTAAACTGTTTCGAACCTTGTTTTAGCACCTAAACCCTGATCGGACATAACTTCTTCATACAAAATCCAATTGCTGTGATTCTTGTTTTGTTGGAAAGCTCGTGGGAAGTACAACCAAAACTTCCATTGGTTATGTGAAAATTAAGATCAGGATTATTAGATAGGGTTTTTTGAAGTTAACCATACCCGAGGTAGGAGAACTGAGGGATCCTTGGGATTGTTTTTTAGAAAGGCAAGGGATAACTTGGTCGGTGAGTTACATGTATGAAAGTGGTCTAGTCTGTCATTTGAATTTAAGTCTGGAGCTAATCTTGGGGCTGATGCAGGTCTATTGAGAAGCAATTGAGAGCGTCCAAGCAAGGGCTTTGTGCAAGCTTGAGAATCAACTTCTCGAGCACTAAAGAGCAAGGATCAGCAAGAAAGGTCGGAATATTCTCAACTCCCCTTCGTCAATTCCTAGCTTAGGCTAAGAACGACTAGAGGTAGGAGTAAGTTAGGGCGACGATTGGCAATTATCAAGTTGAAGAATACCTAAACTTTCAAGTTCAAGCTAAGGACATAATCTTTGTACTGTCGAGAACTTTAAAGGAAAAGAACTTAACGTGGAACGATCAACTTTAAGTGCGGAACTACACTCAAATATACCTTATGACGTGATATCAGACAAGAATGTTCACACGGTAATCAACTAAAAAGAATCAAGTAACTGATACAAAAGAACTCCGCAACGAGGTTGTACTTGGGCAAATTTGGGTTATTCAATTAGGCTTATGAACCTTAGATAAGGGCGACATCTAGGGAGAGATAGACAAAGCCTTAGGTCTTCAGAGACCAGTGTCAACCACACTGCTAGGTCTTGGGCCCAGCAGTTGAGCCACCACTCATACTACCCTAGTTCTGAGACTAGTGAATCAGAGATGTCTCAAAGCATGGACAGACCTACGGGAAGTTCAGGAGTGCCATACTTGTACAGGGTAGAAGGCCCTTACAAAACGCAGTTGGAATACCTTAGGACCAACCGATTGGGTGCTAACATCTATGAGGACGGCTTAGGAAGATCTGTGGTACAGATGAAGAATCCTGACCAATCCATTGGACTAGAGCGCCCAGCTGTCAAGTTTGAAAACGGGGTGTACTTAGACAAGGAAGGGACAATATACGTGGTCACCAGCCATCCAGATAGGACTGATGAATTTGGGAATGAGATCCCAGGAACGGACTTAGGTGACCTAGAGCAAGGAAGCATGGGGGAAGAACCAAGGACCCCCCGAGGCAAATCTGTTCTCACTAGGATTATCACACCAGAGTGGATTCCCCAAGATAATAAGAGCATAGATCTGCTTCTGAACCGAGAAACTAACGAAGCCTTTTGGAGGTATAAATCTGATCGGCCAATCGATATAGGAACAATCATGATCTATGAGTTTAAGGATCCTGATAGCCCAGGCAGAGTGACCTACTTAGATCACGCTTCGGAGAGGATCTTTGTGGTGACAGAAAATGATAGGCATGCTTACACTTGGAAAGGTGAAATTATTTTCCCCCAACCAAGATCAAATGTGTCCTATGGTCACCCTGGAGCGGGAACATCCCAAGCTCATGGAACTCAAAGAGACATAAGTAGAGATAGGCCAGAAGTAAGCTTTGCTAACCCAGGGGGCAGAGAAAGAACGAGGATGGAAACAAATAGAGTAGAGCCTGAGGTACATAGAGCCCCAAGAAATCAAAGGAATATGGAAGACTTCCCTCTACCACGACCTAGAGAACACACCAGGATTTTGAGACCAACTCAGTTAGTCAAGTCCATGAAAAATTACTTCGATGGCACAGGAGACCCATACGATCATGTGGCAGAGTTTAAACAAGTCTTGAGAGCAGAACAAGTGGAGGACCTATTCACACAATATAATGCCTTTGGTCTAACCCTTAGGAACACAGCCCTCACGTGGTTCCAACCATTGAATGAGAGACAGTTCACGTGCATAGACCAACTCCTAGAGGCTTTCATTATTGAATTCTCTAAGAGTGGCATAAGACATAATACCTCCTCACTGATTCACAGCTTCAAGCAAACCCCTCAAGAAACCGTGAGACTTGCAGGAAGAAGATTTAGGCAATACTTAGAAAGATGCCCTGTTTCGGAGCTACCCACACCAGCTAAGCAAGTGACTTTATTCTTGGATGGATTGCTAAGTACCAAATTGAGATCTTATGTGTACTTGAAGGACCCTAGGACCATAGAAGAGTGTGTACGCATGTGCATTGACATCGAGGATAACCTAGGGGAGGAGTTAGATCTTTCCAAGATATACAAAGATTTAGATAGTGCCTCTAGCCTCTCTTCCACGCAATCCACATCAATTGAGGAACTTGTAGAGAAAGTAGCTCAGAAATTAGGTGTCACTAGCAAACAGATCCCAAGGTTTGCCCCTGTGAAAAGATGCTATACTTGTGGTGGCGACCACATGGCGAATGTATGCCCCATTATGGCTCAACCCCAAGTAAATCCTAGTAGCCAGTACTGCACCATAGAACGGAGGTACACCAATCACACCGTGCAAGATTGCCCCTACAATAAGCAAACCGTTAGGCAGACGTACCCACTACCATACCCTCAACAAGGAAGATACCAGAACCAGTACCCACCTCAGCAGTATGCGAGGCCTCAACAAACCTACCAACCCTACCAAAACCAACAAAGGCCTCAGCCTGTGCTAGCACAACAACCCCCTGCTCCAGCTAATGTGATTCCGGTAAAGTATGCTGCTGCAGAAGAAAACCTGAATAGAGCTATAGTCCCCGTAACACCATTGCTTTCCGAAAGTGATCCTAGTGACCATAGCTTCGATTCTACACATGTTGCTAGTCCCCAGGCTTACTACATGCAATCGCCTGAACATGGGGAGTCCTACTATAGTGAAAAGCCAAATGAACCTAGTTGGGAGCCAGATTACACAAACGTCATGTATGCAAACCCCAACCCTAGACCTCAACCTAGACAAGTAAGACCCCCATTCCCTAGAGGACCATGCTATAGATGTCAGGGAGATCATCTCATTCGTGATTGTCCCGTGCCTCCACCTACACAACCCCAGTCAGTGACGATCCAGGGCTTTTGCCAAGAATGTGGAAAGGAGCATCTCTTACGAGATTGCCCAAAGAACCCCAATAATATGCCAAAAATCACTCCTATCAACGTTATTGGGTTAGTGGTAGATTCCACAGGAAGTGTCACTTCCACTGCACCAGTACAGGTAGTCACTAGAGCTCAAGGATTGCAACAAAACCAAGGGGTAGGCCAGGAAAAGAGCCCAGATGTTAGTGAAATAGAGAGCATGTCAAAGAAGAGGACTAGAGCTTGGAGAGATAGTCGTGAAAGAATGAAAAAGCAATGGGCAAAAAAGATGAGTGAACTCGAGGAAAGCCTCAGAGAAACAAAGGCCAGGATAACTGAACTCACATCTCAAACTCCCTCTCACACTACCCCACCTCCACCATTCCCAACTCCATCCGACCCGCCACCTTCCAACCCGCCTCACCTAATCCCACCACCCCCTAGAGTAGGATCAGTCCTAGCAGATCCCACTCCCGAAGACCTTTAATATGATGCTTAAAGCATATCAGGCCAGAATCCAAGAAGGGCCAAATGTAACTGATCATGAAAAGTGTTACCCTAGAGCAGAACTAGAGCTTGAACGAACCAAAATTTGTGCTAAGATGGTGGAATTGGCTCAGACCATGTTTGAAGCCAGTCGCCTATTTAACATCTCTAGTTCAGCGAAGACACAATTGCACTTTGATGGATTGTTAGAAAGAATAGAGAAGCTATTTGCACAATCAGAAAAGGAACCCGCCTCTCAACATAAGGACAAGGCAAGTGAAAGAGCAGGTCTTCCTGCCCAGGAAGCATATGTGCCTGAAGCTTATGTGCCTAACTCTATGGAGCCAGACACATCATCTTCTATGAATCGATTCACACCAGAATTCCTACGAGAGATTCAAGAAGACAAATGGGCTAAAGAAAGTGAAGTACCTCCTCCCATTGAACTGGTGGATGATGCACATGACCAATTCCCACAAGACATCCCATCCATTTATGAGGAGCAGGAGAGCACCCACTCTCAGGAAAGACTAGACTTTGAGTCTAACTCTCTACAAGAATTACCCCACTTCACAGGCCCATGGGAAGCTAAGTCTACTTGTATGAGAGCACCCACGGTCAGGGTACGAAATGAGGACTTAGTCTTACCTAGGAACACAAAGGTAGTGAAAAACACTAAAGTGCAGTGCAATCTCAAGTTAGAAGAGCTACTCAAGGTTAGACGTGAATTATGGAAACATATCGCCAAACAAGTACCAGCGATAGTGAAACCTCATTCCTAGGTAGGATCACATAGGACAGTGCCAGAGATACCCTTGGATAAGATAGGAGACATGTGTGAAGGTGAAGAAGGGAACACCTATCTTCCCATTACCTACCAGGGGTACACCACCAAGGCAATTTTGGACTCAGGTGCAGGAGTTGCAATTGCCACCACTTCCCTATGGAAGCGTTGGGGCAAGCCAACACTCAGGCCAACGAGAATGAAATTGTAGATGGCCGATGGACATATTGAAAGGCCCTTAGGATTGCTAGAAGGAATAACTCTCACCACCTGTGGTGTCGAGTTCGAGCATACATTTGCTATATGTGATTTTAGCAAGAACCATGCCTATGAAATGATCTTGGGATGACCTTTTATGCGACAGTTGCAAGTGGTACAGGATTGGGGAACCAATTCTTTGTACCTGCAGCACTTAGGTGTTACGACCAAAGTGAATCTCAAAGATTACTCTCATAGAGATGTTCCCCCTATCCAATGGAATCCCATCCATAGAGCCAAAGATGATACAGAATCTATGCATTCCATAGGATCAGGATCCTCATGGATGCATGAAGACACCCACTTATGGATGTGCAAAGTGGCAGTAGAAGAGGAGAAAAGAGAAAAGGCCAGAGATATAGGTGCAAATGAAACACATAGACCCATTCAAGACCCAGCCTATGCACCTGTAGTATTTCCTGACGAAGAATTTGAACCCCACGGCTGGGCAGAAATCCTAGCAACAATGGATGTAGCCATCAATGAGGAACAATGGACACCCCACTGTGATGAGGATGGCTATGACATTTCAGTTTTTTCCTTAGAGCCAATCATGGGAGAGGCAGTATTAGAAGAGTGCGAACCTAGCCCTGATGCAATTGAGGAGGCAAGTGACTCCGATCTAGAGTCGATCATTATGGACCCACCTTTTGTATCAGATGAAGAATACTTCTATGAAGTAGAATTTCAACCCTAGAGGCATGGAGAGCTTACAAATGATGTAAGGCTAGCCACACATGTAACTCCTAAGGAAGAAGGAAAGAAAAGAAAGAAGAGAGAAGTCACACAAGAAGAGGAAGAATCTTTGTTTGAGGTCCCGGAAAATTTTAAGAAATATGAGATAGATGACAGGAGAGTCATGATCAGAATGCCTAAACGAGAGGCGCAATCAGGGGAGGCCTATGATAACAAAGAAACCACGAAGAAAGTGGTTGTAGCCATCGAAGAGGGAGAAGAAAGATGCACGTACATAGGCCATGACTTGACAGGAGAGGAAGAACAAGAGCTAATAGCCTTGCTAAGAGAATACCGAGATGTATTTGCTTGGAGTTATAAGGACTTAAAAGGGGTAGACCCTGATATATGTTCACATACAATCCCCATGACCTCAGACGCCAGACCCTCGAAGCAGAAGCCCTACACATACAATGATAATTATGGTGCTAAGATCAAAGAGGAGATAGATAGACTGGTTGAAGCTGGGTTTATCTATGAAATTGAGCACACTGAATGGGTATCCCCCATTGTAGTGGTGCCCAAAAAGAATGGTAAATTACGTGTATGCATTAACTTAAAGAAGGTCAATGCAGCCACAATCCGAGATAACTATCCGCTTCCCATCACAGAACATCTCTTAGAAAGAGTGGCAGGCAAGGAAGTGTATAGCTTCCTTGATGGATTTCGGGCTACAATCGAGTAGCCATAGCTCTAGAGGATCAGCATAAGACGGCATTTGCCACTGAATGGGGCATATTTGCCTTTAGAGTAATGCCATTTGGGCTTACCAATGCACCAGCTACCTTCCAGAGGTTGATGTGTCATGTATTTAAGGAGTTCCTGAGGAAGAATTTAGAAGTCTATGTTGATGATCTTTGTGCTCATTCCAACATTAGACAAACCCATATCCCTGAACTCAGACAAATCTTTGACAAATGTAGAGAATATCAAGTCTGCCTGAACCCAGAAAAGTGCGTTTTTATGGTCAGGCAAGGCAAGATTCTAGGACACATAGTGTCAAAGAATGGCATATCCACTGATGAAGAGAAAGTGAGAGCCATAGCCGAGTTACCTAGGCCAAAGAATGTCAAGGAAGTACAGGCTTTCATGGGGCATTGTGGTTACTACCACCGGTTCATTCACATGTATGCTGTCATTGCAAAGCCCATGTACGGACTTCTGACTAACTTTGAGTGGACTGATGAGTGTGAGAATTCCTTCCAGGAGCTTAAACGAAGATTATGTTCAGCACCAATCTTAACCACACCAGATTGGAATAAGCCTTTCCATGTTCATGTGGATGCATCCAATTATGCCATTGGATGTGTGCTTGCTCAACCTACTGGTGAAGGTAATATGGATCTTCCAATTGCCTATGCTAGTAGACAATTGAACGCAGCTGAACGAAATTATACCACTACGGAGAGAGAAGGATTAGGCATGGTATATGCAGTTAGAAAGTTTAGACATTATTTGCTTGCAAATAAGTTTAAATTTTTTACTGACCATCAGGCATTGTTGTACTTGGTAAACAAACCATGCAATACAGGTAGATTAGTAAGATGGTTTCTCTTACTAATGGAATATGACTTTGAGGTAGTGGTGAGAAAAGGGAGGACTCATTTGAGAGCAGATCATCTCTCTAGGCTCACATCTGGAGAAACCCCACAAGGAGTGTCAGATGACCTTCCTGATGCTTACTTGTTTAATTTGGAAGTGGTGCCGTAGTGGGCTAAGCCATTAGTGCCAGTATTGACGTACGGGCCTAACCACCCAGTAATAGCCACACAGGATAGACAGGTAGTAAAAGCCATAAAGTACCACATCATGGCTGGAAGTATGTACAAGCACACAGATCAAGGGATCTTGGCTTGTTGTGTAGAAGAGGACGAGTATGCGAAGTGGTTGCAATTAGCACATGTAGGTGCCTTAGAGCAACACCACTCAAAGCGACGAACCCTACAGACACTACAGAGACTTGGAGTGCATTGGCCAACTATGGAAGCTGATGTCCAAAAATTGTGCAAGGAATGCCCAATCTGCTGCACTAAACCACCTGTGGAACATGCCACTCTTTATCAAGTGTCCATAGTGCCGGATTGGAGTGAACCACTAGTATCCTTTCTGAGGACGAAAACATTCCCTCCAGACATGAATCTGGCTAGGAAAAGGAGTTTAGAATAAGAAGCCCAGGATTACTCACTCATTGGTGATAATCTATACAAGCGTGGTAAAGATGGTTACCTGAGACTATGTGTCCATGAGAGTGAATATCTTAAGATCTTGGAAACTGCTCACCAAGGTGTAGCAGGAGGACACTTTGGACCAGATCGGGTGATCAAGGCAATACTATTTGCGGGCTTCTGGTGGCCGACCCTTCACATGGATGCACATACCTATGTGAAACGATGTGATGTCTGTCAAAGAACTCAGTATCCTATACGTAAAGATGAGATGCCACTGAAACCTATGATGGGTGGACGTGCATTCTCTAAGTGGGGAATAGACTTCGTAGGTCCTATTAATCCCGCAGCTAAGGGTTCCCATGCAGAATATATCATTGTTGCGACAGACTATCTAACAAAGTGGGTAGAGGTAAAAGCCACAACGAAGAACGATGCTCAAACAACAGCTAAATTCTTGTTTGAGAATGTATTCACAAGATACGGGTTACCTATAGAGCTAGTCAGTGATAGAGGCACTCACTTCTTGAACGAAGTGATTGAAAATCTACTCCAAGAATTCTTGGTAGTACATAAAAAGTCTGCCCCCTACCACCCTCAAGCAAATGGACAGGCTGAAAGCACAAACAAGATTCTGTGCAATGTACTGACGGAATTAGTGAATAATAAATGCTCTGATTGGGACAAACAGCTACACCATGCTGTTTGGGCATACCGAGTGGCCTATAAAACGGTAGTCCAAGCCACACCCTTTCAGATGGTATTTGGCCAAAACGCAGTGCTACCGATGGACTTTTTGATACCTACATTGAAAGTAGCACAAGAACACGAATGGACGGGTCATGAACTATCCTCTAGACTTTTTGACCTTGAACGATTAGGAGAAAGAAGACTGAGGGCAGCTGCAGGGATATATGCAGCTAAGAAACGACAGAAGGCATATTTTGACGCCCACGTTAAGGATAAAGGTTTGAAGGCAGGCGACCTAGTACTAGTCTACACTTTGAAACAACATGCGAGGAAACTGGAGAAAAGAGGCTACGGACGCATGATCATTAACAGAATCTCAACAAGTGGGGCAGTACAACTAGCCACATTAGAAGGCGATGTTCTCCCGAGCTACATAAGCGGATGCAGGGTCAAGTTATATCAGGAACCTCTCACAGAGGAAATGCTAAGCCGACTCAATACTGCTAAGAAACGCAAAGAAGAAGAAAAGCGAATTCGAGAAGAGGCCCAAGCAGAAGCTTTAGAACGCATCCGGAGAATCAAGTTGAGAAGACAGGGTAGAGAGCAACCTCGGACAGATGCATATGCAGACCAAGGATATCATGTGGCTATGTGTGAAGTTCCAGGTATCAGCTCTCATAGGATAATTGATCGACGTCCTTTTATAACCTTAGGTATAGGACAAGGAAAAGGTGCAAAGACTGTAAGAGTTTTGATTGACTCAGGTGCATCCACTAGTGCTGTTAAGTTATCTTACTGTCAAGAATTGAAATTAACTGTCGATCCTATAGAAGCATATCTCATAGGATTGGGAGGTGTGGAAACCCCTTGCATGGGCGAGGTGGATCTTCCCATCTCCATTCAACCCGAAGTGATGACAGTCAAAGTACTAGTGTGTCAAGATGAGGACCTCACTGAGCCTCTTGTCTTGGGTCAGGATTGGATCTATGATCATGCAGTCAACCTCAACCTAAGAAGTGGACTTCTTCAGGTATGGGTAGATCATAGCCGAATTACAGTTGAATTGGAAAATGAGGCACTCAAGGAACTAGGTAAAGCACAAACTCCTGGTCCTTCCAGGGGTGCACATGAAGTTGACAATGCTATTCTTGTCCAAAAATGTATGATGCAGAAAGAGGATTGTCTCAACAACGGAGTCAAGGATAAGAAGGCACTCCCTTCTGTTCCAAAGGCCAGAGGGATGCAGCAACCAAAGGCAGATCGAATACAGAAGAAGCAGAACACTACCTATACTAGAGGCCAAAAAAAGGAGCAAAGCATATTGTTTCAGCTGATGAAACAAGTATGGAGGCGAAAAGGCGAACACCCTGTTCCGACCAGGCCAACACCACGACCAAAACCTCTTATTAGTAATCAACCACAACACTAATAAGAAGTCCTTCATAAATTCTTCTGCGAAAGTGAAGTCTATTTGGGTACCCAAGAAGTCAATGAAGGCCAGCCCACAATCACGACAAATCTGGGTGCATAAGGCTTGCTTGCGGGCTCAAATAGCTACACCAAGGCCAAACCCTGTACAACATGTTTCACTCACGCGAACATCGGAGGCCCAGTCTCACACATCACGCACTAACACGTATTCTTCCATGAGCACAAGTAGAATCACTGGTAAATGGGTCCCTAAAAAGCCCCATTTTTCAAGTACATACCCTATCACACTCTCCAGAGCCTCCAAAAAGTCAAAATCAAAACCTATCCATTGCATTTGGCAACCTAAAACTTGTAATAAACCCTCGGACCCCAATTGTAAATCCATGTCCACCTACTAACTACTTCACTCTCACACCACATCATTCCGCTTAGCTCTTAGGTCTACCTAATTCCTAACTACACACACGGTCATCATGCACTTACTAACCCACTAACCCATTACTCACATCACAATAATACTGTAACGGGGGCAACACACGTTCTATCATGTCCCTTACAATGTTAACACATGTTTCTATATTCTCGACAGAACCAGCTAGCAAGCAATAATGATGGCAGAAGCTGGAGGCACCAATTCCCAGGCAGGGTCCAGCGCACAGATTGTGGACATTGAAACTATTCTTCTGGAACCGCCACTCACCGAAAGGCCTCAAGAACTTCAAGCGGTGCATGTCCTTCCTATCCAGGACCCTCCTCAGGGGCACACTTCTCAAGTGGGGAAACATGCTCATTGGTTCAGTGATGTAGCAGGGCCATTGGGTGACGGCACCTACTTCTAGGAAGCAGAAATTGAATTTAATGGCAAATGGGGACGCTACCACTTTTTCACTCGGGAATTTGAGAACTATCAGAATGCAGAGGTAATGCGATCAGTTTGGACCAAGGCAGGTCTGGATAGATATTTCAGAGCACACTTGCCTAAACCTGATTTTCTATGCTGCTCCTATTTCATAAGTACCATAACTCCTAGCAGGGTCAAGGGAGGCGATAGTACTTTTGTACTACCATCATTGTTGCCAGGACACGAACTCAAGAGATTCAAACTGACCCTCAACCTGGTACGGGAGGCATTGAACATGCAAGGTATGCACATTCCCACCGAGAAAGAAACAATGGTTCCGGGTAGGATGAAGCATAAGGATCTCAATAAATTGAAGGACATGGTGGCAATGATGCCTACCATTGCTCTCCACTTACGAACTGTTATGCAACATTTTGCTTTTCCCGCACAAGAACGATTCACTATGCCCCCTAAGAAAATATGGTTCAGCTTATACTTGGCAGAAACAGAGAACCTCACCCTCAACATACCGCACTGGGTCATCGATCAGATACACCTAGCCCATCAGCGCTGGAATAAGAAGCAGAAAAATGTACTTCATGGCTGTTGTGCCCTAACAAGAATAATTTACAGGTGCCTAGCATATGACGTGCCCATTCAAAGAGCACTAGTGTGGTCCAGGGCCCAAGAATTCCAAAGGTGACTATCAACAGCAGGTCCTCCATCGAAGAAGATGAGAGGGGGCATCCAATTACCATGTGCTCAACCAAGGGGAGCCACTACCACACCTGAGGTGACTCCTCCTCAAACTAGGCGTGTTTGGCCATTCACCATTCGTCTTCCCAGACCAAGTACAGAAGGACCCAACTTGGTGTTTCCCCCCATTCCATCAGACTTGGAATTTCCACAGGGATTTACTCTCAATGACCTCACGGATGAAGAAGTTGCCAGACTGATCTATGAATCTAATCTTGAAACAGAAGCAGACCAGACCCAGGAACCACACCCCACCACAACAACACTAGCCCCGACACAACCAGTCGTCGTAGAAGTCGAAGGAGATGAACAAGAGGCAGGAGGAGAAGAAGAAGAAGCCGACGAAGAACAATATCAAGAATATGATGAACTCTCAGAGCTAGCAAGTGCCCCAACATATTCGGCACAAATAAAAAGATTGTACCAAACCATGAAGCGAGTTCAGGAACAACACAAAATGTCACTTGAATCAGGCAAGGTGCTCATGAGCCAACTATTGGCTGAGGAAGGTGTGGACGATATGTTTATCGAATCCATGAACCTGCACGCAGAGGCAGTCGGCTTGGGTGAGGCCTTACATGAGGCCATGACATACATTAATCGATTTGAGAAACGTGTGCCTGCCCGCCCTAGGCGATCTGGAAAACAAATACACATCAATGTATCAGAACCGGAAGGCAACACGCAAACAGAAGAACATCAGGAGGAACCACTCTCCCCACCCACCTCACCTCTCGCTACACAATTCACCTCACCAACCGGCACAACCACGCCCTTTTCTACCACTATCACAGTTGTCATGGGAATTCCTCTCTCTCCCGGTATCCAATTTGGAGGAGTTTCCATGCCCACCTTCACGACACTCTTCACAAATATCACTTCCACCCCACCCACTGTCCCCATCTTTACAGTCACACACACATTTGACACAATGGAAACATCACCCGCCACAGTACCACCCCCACCCCCCACACAACCTCAATCTCCCATACCCCCTCCACCTACTTCACCACTTGACTCCATCGCATTCACAACTCCCTTCCCCTTCCCCATTCCCCCTGAATCTTCATCTTTACCTGCATCCTTTAATGTAAATAGTATATTCCTATCATTACATCAGTGTGTATATCAACTTCAGCGCGAGTACAGGGATCTCGAAGGCCGCCATCAACAGTTGACAACGAATCATCAGAACCTACAAAGACGACTCACAATGCTAGAAGAAGAAAATGCGGAACTCAACCAGCGCTACACAACTCTCGAGCAAGCCCATCAAACACTCCTGGAGACACCCCAACCATCAGCAGAACCCGGTGTCAAACAACTTGAAGCCTTGCTGGAGGTGTACCAAACAGATAACCTGAGAGTCCGGCGTAATTTAACTCTACTTCGCAAGCATATGGCTACAGCACTTGAAGAAAATAAACGGTTGCAGAAACAAAATGAAGAAAACCTGGAAGCAGCCATGGAAGGGTCCGCCCATGAGATCGATCCAGAACAGTTCAAAGCGGTTCCCACAGAAACAATGAAAACCATCTTGGAAAGTTATGCGGATTTATTAGACGCACATGATGATTTGGAAAGGGAACGAGATGAGCTATGTAACCAGCTCAGGGAAAAGGAGGCTCCAACCAAGGTCATAGAAACGGCCTCGACTTTAGAGGAAGTAAAGGCATTGACAGAGCAGGTGGCTGAACTCCAGAAAAAGTTATTAGAATATGAAAGGCAGCCCTCCCCAGTTGTAGAACCCGAACCGGAGGATTTAGTACCCATTGAGGTAGATGAAACATATGAGGAACCATACGTTCCTATGCCGATGCCAGGTGGTGCACAGACCTCAGAAGGACTGGACACATTAGAAGTTGAAGTACCTAGGGGGGTGTTGGCAGCAGTCAGGGAACCGAAGGAGCCACAAGACAAAGAGGGTCGGAACGAAGAGATAGCACAAGCAGACACAGTAGCCAAAGAAGATCTGGCAAGTAGGCCATCTAAATTTTTTAGACATCAAGGAGTAGAGCACACAAGAAGAAAGAGCAAGGAGGGAGCTCAAAGATGTGTACGACAAATCAACAGAGAAAATCCCTACACAAATAGTGATTTTAATCACTAAAAACCATTGTAAATACCATTTTGTATTTTTGTAGCTCCTTTTTGTGCAAGCCAAGGAGTCCTTGAGCTTGAGGAGCCTTAGAAGTGCCTACATATCAATTTTCGTATTTTTTAGACTTTGTTTAAGCCCTCAAATTGGCCCTGGAACCTAATTTTTAACTAGGCCGGACACTAGGTCTGGACAGGGCCAAAACCTAGTCAAAAACTATAAATAGAGCTAGAGAGCTCATTTTTGAGGTTAGATTGTAATTGAAATGAACTTGTAAGAGCTTTTTGAAAGTAATCTAAGAACTCCATTGCTTCTCACTCTTTGTCTTGCCGTGTGTGCGCGTGTGTGTGTATGTGTGTGCATGTTTGTGTGCTTCTCACTCACGCACTTATGCCTCCACTTGCTCGAGGTCTTCATACCATCCTCTCGTCTTCCCGGATTGACATTAAAGGAGGTGCTACTCATCACTGAGCTACAGCTGCGAGCAAGAAGCATAAAATGCATTCAGAACTAATACGCTGGAGAAATCTCTTTGAAATCCACATAAAACATCAAAAAATTGAGTGAACAGCCCCGGACGTGACATAACCTGTGCCAAGTATCGTGAGTGCAATATCACGGGTTTGAGGGGAAATTTTGCATCTACAGACACATAGGAGTGACAAGGAGGACACAAGGTACTCATATTTGCAAAAAATTTTGAATTTGGACTCCAAAAAATCCAAGTATCGTGTTCTCCCGTGGTCGAGTATCGCGATACCTAAGTATCGTGGTCTCCTGTGGTCGAGTATCACGATACCTGACCTGGCCAAGTATCGAGTATCGTGAGATCCCTGATCGTGATACTAACCAAGTATCGAGTATCGTGAGATCCCTGATCGCGATACCTAGCAAGTGTCGTGTATCGTGTATCATGTGATCTCGAGTATCGTGTATCTCGAGTGTCGTGTATCGTGTATCGTGTATCGTGTGATCCTGGTCGCGATACCTACCAAGTATCGAGTATCGTGTTCTCTGAGTATCGAGTATCGTGAACATCAAGTATCGCGATATTTCCCAAATATCGTGTATCGTGACATCCCAAATATCGAGTATCGTGACAAGGTAAGTATCGTGTATCGTCTGCTTCCAAGTATCGTGATACTTGATAAGTATCGTGTATCGCCTATTTTGAAGCATTTCCTGAGAGATCCTGTTTCCCTGTTTTAACCCCCAGAACCCTGAACTGGCATAACTTTCTCATACGAAATCTGTTCGGAGTGATCTTGGGTTTGTTGGAAAGCTCGTACGGTAAAATTAATACCAGGATTATTAGATAGGGTATCTTTAAGTTGACCCTCAGGTTGGACTAGGAAACAAGGGGTTCCACAAGATTTTGAGCAATTCAAAGGACAATTGTGGACTTGCAGACAAGGTTTAGGAACCTAAGATCAAGTAGACACTTAGGAAGATAAAGTACCAAATCATTTGAAACTAAGTTCAACTGCACAACCAAGTCAACTCAGGGGTTAACACCACGTGCTGAGTTCATAGACAAGTGAGTCAAAAATGTCACTTAACTGGGAGGGACTCTTGGCTTCTGAAGACATGCATAGATCCATACCTAGGGAAGGTCTTATGTCTACAGTGGAAGGGGAATATAGGACGTCTCTTCAATACATATCCACCAACATGCAAGGAATACCCATCTACCTTGACGGTCTATACAGGCCAGTAGCAAGAATGAGAAACACTACTGAATTAGAAATAGTTCCAAGACCAGCTATCAAGTACGAAGATGGAGTTTACATGGACAAGAAGGGCCAGATATATGTAGTAATTGAAAACCCTGATCAGATTAATGAAAGAGGAGAGTTAGCTTGAGATCATGCAACTACCTCACAAAACCCATTTGAGACACAATAAAGAATAGAAAATGTGATGTTAGGACAAACGATCCAAGGTAGTATACCCAATGGACCACATGAGCAATTCACCATGCCAGGAGTTAAACCCCACGGTCACACTAGCCAAGGAATGGGAAATCTGAATAGAACCACATTTAGGGGAGAACCACCCCAAGATGTAGGAGCTGGAATACACCTAGTAAAATCCGCTTATCCCATCATAAGTCAAACCCAGAGCCCGGCAAAATACTGAGACCAATCCAATTGGCCAAATGTATGCGAAATCGTTACGATGGCACAGGAGAGCCGTATGACCACATTGCAGAATTCAAGCAGGTATTGCGAGCGGAGCAAGTAAACAACTTTTTCATGCAATATGAATCCTTTGGGCTAACCCTCACAGGAATAGCCTTGACCTGGTTTCAATCCTTGGATCCAAGTTGCTTTGAACATATTGAACAATTCTTCCAAGAACTTGTTTGGGAATTCACTAAGCGAGGGATCAAGCACAATTCATCATCCTTAATACATAGTTTCAAACAAGCTCCTAATGAGACAGTAAAAAATGAAGCACGAAGATTTAAGCAATACGTAGCCCGATGCCCTGTGATAGAGAGACCTTCTCAGCAAAAAATGATATCTTTATTTTTAGAAGGTCTAACCAATGGAACATTGAGAATCTTAGTATATATAAAACGACTACAAATCCTAAGTGAGTGTCTTCGAGAGTGCATAGATTTGGAAGAAAACATAGATGAGGATCTCAGAACCACACAAGATCCTACCAAATTAGAGGATACAAGGAACAATGAAACTTCTAGTTCGAGTTATGTGGAGGAAGTGACAGAGTTAGTGGCCAAGAAATTAGGAGTACAAGGACATAGGAACTACCAGAACTCTTCCTTGAGAGTGCCAATGTTAGGAAGTTGCACACTTTGTGGTGGTGATCATCCATCTCATGTCTGCACCGGAGAAGCATTAGGGTTATCACAACCTTACCTTTACGATCGACAACCAACTCAAGTGCCTAACATGTACTCTTATAGTGAGCAGAAGTACATCAACTACAACACCGAAAACTATCCAATGAATAGACAGCCACGACCATTTGTACCACCCCACTGTAGACCATACGAGTACCCTCCTACAGAACAAGGCAGAGAAGTTCCTAGGTATAACCCATGCCTAGGATCACGAGGAGCATCTAGACTATATGAACATGGAGGATATGGCCAACCTCAACCTATACCAGGACAACAACCACCCCACCCACCAGCTCCGACACAAGGGCATAACATCACAATACAAGTAGTTTGTCTTGAGTGTGGCAAAGAACAAATCCTAAGAGATTGTCTCGGACATCCCTCTAGTGCACCAAAGGTTACACCGGTTAATGTAGTAGGCTTAGTGGGGGATTCAGGTTTCAGTAGTGATAATGTGGCTCCTATACACGCAGTTACTAGGGCACAAGTCTTACAACAAACCAAACTAGCTAAGCAATCAGAGCCAAGTGAATCAGGAGAGCCTAGTAAGAGGAAAACAAGAACTTGGAAGGATACTAGAGAAAAGGCCAATCGTAAGTGGACCAAAAAGTTATCCGAACTAGAAGAAAGCCTGAAAGATGCAAAAACAAAAATAGAAGATATTGCCTCTCAAAGCCCCTCGCAGGTCAAAACTCCATCCACAGCACCTCATCCCCACCCACCAACCATTGTAACTAGACCACCACAATCAGGGTCTGTTCTTGCAGATCCAACCCCAGAAGACTTGGACATGATGTTCAAGGCATACCAAGCTCGACTTCAAGAAGGGCCAACACCTGCAAACTTATACAAGAGCTACCCTAGAGCAGATTTAGAGATTGAACGGACAAAAATGTGCATAAAAATGGTGGAACTGGCTCAAGCTATGTTCGAGGCCAATCAATCATTCAATCAGACGAATGCTATTACACCGGGTTTGCACTTCCAGGGCTTACTAGAAAGATTAGAGCAATTGGTAAATAAACCGCAAGTTTCCTTACCTCCACAGGCTCAACTAACTATTGAAAGAGAAAGCTCATCACCAAAGAAATTCTATGTTCTTGACTCCATAGATGATGGAGAACCTCTTTCAATTCAACAACACACTCAAAAGTTCTTGCGGGAAATTCAAGAAGCAAAATGGGCCAAGGAGAAGGATGTTCCCCCTCCTATTCTTGAGATTGATGATCTTCATGACCAGTTTCCCCAAGACATCCCGTCTGTCTATGGAGACCAAACAGAGCAACAAGAAGATGAACGATTAGATTTTGAATCTAATTCCTTACAAGAGTTGCCACAGTTCACAGGCCCATGGGAATCTGAATCTCTCCAGATCAGAGCTCCCACGATAGTGATAAAAAACGAAGACTCGGTGGTTCCAAGAAACACTGACGTAGTGAAGAACACTAAGGTTCAGTGTCATCTCACGGTAGAGGAGCTACTCAAAGCGAAACCTGAGCTATGGAATCACGTGAAGGATAAGGTTCCCGAACTTGATTCCAAAATGCCAAAAGCAAGCTCTAAAGAGAAAGTTCCAGAGATACCTCTTAATAAAATAGGGGACATGAGTGAAGGTGAAGAAGGTAATACTTATCTTCCAATCACCTACCAAGGTTACACAACCAAAGCGATCATAGATTCAGGTGCTGGTGCTGCTATTGCAACCACCTCCTTGTGGAAGCGATGGGGCAAGCCCACATTAAGACCAACTAGAATGACTCTTCAAATGGCCAACGGTCATTATGAAAGACCTCTAGGATTGCTCGAAGGGATAACTCTAACCACTTGTGGAGTAGAGTTTGAACACACATTTGCTATATGTAACTTTGAGAAAAATAATGTCTACGAGATGATCTTAGGGAGGCCCTTCCTACGACAACTGCAAGCCATGTTTGAAGCCAGTCGCTTGTTCAATGGCTCTAGCTCCACAAGAACACCCTTGCATTTCGATGGTCTATTAGATAGATTGGAGAGGTTACTTACAAAGTCTGAGAAAGGAGTCACCTCCCAGATTAAGGAGAGTGCAAGAGATAGAATAAGCATTCCTCCCCAGGAAGCTTATGTGCCTAACTCCACTGAACCAGACACCTCTTCTTCTATGAATAAGTATTCACCAAAGTTCCTGAGAGAAATTCAAGAAGAGAAATGGGCAAAGGAAAGTGAAGTCCCTCCTCCCATTGAACTTGTGGATGATGCACTCGATCGATTCCCACAAGACATCCCTTCTATTTATGAAGAGCAGGAGAGCACCCAATCTCAAGAGAGATTAGACTTCGAGTTTAATTCCTTACAGGAACTACCCCATTTCACAGGCCCATGGGAAACCAAGTCAACTTGCATGAGAGCACCCACGGTCATGATAAGAAACGAAAATTCAATCATACCTAGAAATACTGAGGTAGTAAAGAACACTAAAGTGCAGTGCAACCTCACTTTAGAAGAGCTACTCAAAGTTAAGCCAGAAGTGTGGAAACACGTAGCCAAACAAGTGCCAGAAATAGCGAAATCGCGTTCCCAGGTAGGATCACATAGAACAGTGCCAGAAATACCATTGGATAAGATAGGAGATATGAGTGAAGGAGAAGAAGGAAATACCTATCTCCCAGTTACCCATCAGGAATACACAACCAAAGCAATTTTGGACTCAGGTGAAGGAGTTGCAATTGCTACCACTTCCCTATGGAAGCGTTGGGGCAAGCCAGCACTCAGGCCGATGAGAATGAAATTGCAAATGGCCGATGGTCATATTGAGAGACCTTTGGGATTTCTAGAAGGAATAACTCTCACTACATGTGGTGTAGAGTTTGAGCATACATTTGCTATATGTGACTTTAGCAAAAACGAGGCCTATGAGATGATTTTGGGGAGACCATTTATGCGGCAGTTGCAAGTGGTACAGGATTAGGGAACCAATTCTTTGTACTTGCAACACTTAGGTGTTACAACCAAAGTCAATCTCAAGGATTACTCTCATAGAGATGTACCCCCCATCCAATGGAATCCCATCCATAGAGCCAAAGATGATACTGAGTCAGTGCATTCCATAGGATCAGGATCCTCATGGATGCATGAAGACACTCACTTATGGATGTGTAAGGTAGCAGTAGAAGAAGAGAAGAGAGAGAAAGCCAGAGAGATAGGTGCAAAAGAAACCCATAGATCAATTCAAGACCCAGCCTATGCACTTGTAGTTTTTCCTGACGAAGAATTTGAGCCTCACGGCTGGGCTGAAATTTTAGCAACAATGGATGTAGCCATCAATGAAGAACAATGGACACCCCACTGTGATGAGGATGGCTATGACATTTCAGTCTTTTCAATAGAACCAATCATGGGAGATGCAGTTCTAGAAGAATGCGAACCTAGCCCTGATGCTTTTGAGGATGCAAGTGACTCCGACTTAGAGTCAATCATTATGGACCCACCTTTTGCATCAGATGAAGAATACTTCCATGAAGTAGAAGTTCACCCTCAGAGACATGAAGAGATCATTAATGATACGAGATTAACCACACAAGTGACCACTAAGAGTGAAGGAAAGAAAAGGAAGAAGAGAGAAGTCATACCAGTAGAGCAAGAGTCCTTGTTTGAGGTCCCTGAGAACTTTAAAAAATACGAGATAGATGATAGGAGAGTCATGATAAGAATACCTAAATGCGAGGCACAATCAGGAGAGGCCTATGATAGCAAGGAAACTACCAAGAAAATAGTGGTAGCCATAGAAGAGGGAGAAGAAAGATGCACCTACATAGGGCATGACCTCTTGGAAGAAGAAGAGCAAGCGTTGATAGCGTTGCTAAGGGAATATAGGGATGTTTTTGCTTGGAGTTACAAGGACCTGAAAGGTGTAGACCTTCACATATGCTCACACACGATCCCCATGACCTCAGATGCCAGACCCTCTAAACAAAAGCCATACACATACAATGACAACTATGCTGCCAAGATCAAAGAGGAGATAGATCGCTTGGTTGAAGCTGGATTTATCTATGACATTGAGCACACTGAATGGGTATCCCCCATTGTAGTGGTGCCTAAAAAGAATGGCAAATTACGTGTATGCATTAACTTGAAGAAGGTTAACGTAGCCACTATCAGGGATAGTTATCCGCTTCCTATCACTGAGCATCTATTAGAAAGGGTAGCAGGCAAGGAAGTGTACAGCTTCCTTGATGGGTTCTCTGGCTACAATCAAGTGGCCATTGCACCAGAAGATCAGCATAAGACGGCTTTTGCCACAGAGTGGGGCATATTTGCTTTTCGGGTAATGCCATTTGGGCTTACCAATGCACCTGCAACCTTCCAGAGGCTGATGTGCCACGTGTTTAAAGAGTTCTTGAGGAAAAATTTGGAAGTCTATGTTGATGTTCTTTGCGCTCATTCCAACATTAGACATACCCATATACCTAAACTCAGGCAAATCTTTGACAAATGTAGAGAATATCAAGTCTGCTTGAACCCAAAAAAGTGTGTTTTCATGGTCAGGCAAGGCAAGATCCTAGGGCACATAGTGTCAAAGAATGGCATATCAACGGATGAGGAGAAAGTGAGGGCCATTGCAGAACTACCTAGGCCAAGGAATGTCAAGGAGATACAAGCCTTCATGGGGCATTGTGGTTACTACCGCCGGTTCATTCACATGTATGCAGTCATTGCAAAGCCTTTGTATGCTCTTCTAACCAACTTTGAGTGGACTGATGAATGTGAGAACTCTTTCAAGGAGCTCAAATGAAGATTATGTTCAGCACCAATCTTGACCACACCAGATTGGAACAAGCCATTCCATGTTCATGTGGATGCCTCCAATTATGCTATTGGATGTGTACTTGCACAACCTGTTGGTGAAGGTAATATGGATCTTCCAATTGCCTATGCTAGTAGACAATTGAATGCAGCTGAACGAAACTATACGACCACTGAGCGAGAAGGATTAGGCATCGTATACACTGTTAAAAAGTTTAGACACTATTTGCTTGCAAATAAGTTTAAATTTTTTACGGATCACCAAGCTCTGTTGTACTTGGTAAACAAGCCATGCAATACAGGTAGATTGGTAAGATGGTTCCTCTTACTAATGGAATACGACTTTGAGGTTGTGGTGAGGAAAGGAAAGACCCACCTGAGAGCAGATCATCTCTCAAGGCTCACATCAGGAGAGGCCCCACAAGGATTGTCAGATGACTTAGCTGATGCTTACTTGTTTAATTTGGAAGTTGTACCTCAGTGGGCCAAGCCATTAGTGCCAGTATTGACATACGAGCCTAATCACCCGGTGATACACACAAAAGATAGAGAGATAGTAAAAGCTCAAAAGTATCATATCTTGGCAGGAAGTATGTATAAACATCCGAATCAAGGAATATTAGCCTGTTGTGTGGAAGAGGACGAGTACGCTAAATGGTTGCAATTAGCACATGTAGGTGCATTAGAGCAACACTACTCGAAACAACGAACCCTACAGACACTGAGGAGACTAGGAGTGCATTGGCCAACCATGGAAGTTGACGTCCATAGAATGTGCAAAGAATGCCCAATCTGCTACACTAAACCACCAGTGGAACATGCCACTCTTTATCGAGTGTCTTTAGTGCCAGATTGGAGTGAACCATTAGTAGCCTTCTTGAGGACGAAAACATTCCCTCAAGATATGACTTTGGCTAGACAAAGGAGTTTGGAACAAGAAGCCATAGATTACACAATCATTGGTGATAATTTATACAAACGTGGTAAAGATGGTTACCTAAGACTGTGTGTCTGTTGCTCTAGCACAATGGTGAGAACCACGTTAAGAAGCTTCACCTCCTTAATGTCAATCCGTGGGAGAGGTAGGAGTGATATGAAGATCGTGAACGTGAGATGATGTGAGAGTGAAGGTGAGAAGCACAAAGATGCACACACACATACACACACACAACGAAGAGACAAGCAAGACACAATGGAAGGTGGGAAATTAGCTCTATTACTCAAGAATACTCTTACAAGCTCAAACTAGCTCTAAGCTCACACTAACCAAAATGAACCAACCTCAAAAATGAGCTCTCTAGCTCTTTTTATAGTTTCTAGACTAGTTTTGACCGGTTTCACATCTAGTGACCGGCCTAGTTAAAAAATAGGTCCTAGAGGCTATTTGGAAGGGTAAACGATGTCTAAAAATAACGAAAATTGGTACGAGCATTCTACCTAAGCTCCTCAAGCTCGAGGACTCCTCGGCTTGCACAAAATGGAGCTATGGATTACAAAATGTGGTTTTCTATGATACATATGTTACAATTAGTGATAATAATCACTGTTGAATGTTTGGAGAATTAATAAGAAATATATTTGTTTGAAAAATTGATCCTCCTGGCTCCCTGCTTTGTCTTCACATGCTTCTTCACATGCTTCCGTGGCGTCTGTGCCTCTGGCTACTTCCAACACCCCCCTCCCTCTCGCTTCTGTCGTCCCTAACAGAACCTTGTTGTGAGGTCTGCCGGATGTAATTCTGTAGGAGGTCTTGAGCGAGGGTGTGCTCTGATATACGAATACCTCGGGCTAGATCAGCCTCGAGTTTCTCCCAGTCGATAGGTTGTGGCTCGTCTGGTGGTGGGAGCTGATAATGTGTGGAGTACACCATTCGTTCACAGGCGAATAATTGCAATAAGTGTGTGGGCCTGCTTATAAATACCTCTGAATGGTACTCCCAAAAGCCGGTGGTGACCATTTCTTCGAATGTCTGCTTGTAACATGCCGGTAGATATTTGATCCTCCAGTGCCAGGCGTAACACACCCGTAGCGATGGCGTTGTGCTCATATCATAGACTAAATCAAAATTGCCATGCTCAAAGCCCGGGGTGTTTACATGGGGAGCCTTGATGCGTCGGAAGACTTTAAAGACCATCTGCATCATGTCAAAGATTTTGACAGTCATGTGCGCGGCAACATCATCCATATGCTTTAACCTAGGGAGCCAGTGGCGGATCGTCGCCATCATGTAGCCTACTGTGGGTAACTCGATTGGTGGCCTGAAATAGGGATAGTTCAACCAGTCTTGGCACTGCTTATTGTTCTGTAGTTTAATAGCGAAGGCAGTCCAAGAGCGGCGTCGTGGTACTGGTCCCCAGCACGGGTTAAATTTTAAGTGCAGCGGTGCTTTTACCCACGTGCTCATCATCTCTGGATAATTTTGCAATAAATCTTTGCGCCAGTCTGGTTGAAGGATTTCACCTCTCTGCGCCCTTGGTGGCAAGTCCTCTGGCTCGAATTGAGTGGCATGCGTTGGTTTCATACCTGTTTCCTTCTCTATGGTTAGCTGGTATTCGGCCATTAACATGAAGTACGGTTTATATTGGAGCTCATGCCCAGATATGTATCGTCGCGGGGCCAATTGAGCAAAGAATGGTGACTGTAAAATTTTCTCTTCAATTATGGCCATGGCATGTAGCTGTGCCTCTACTCTGGCCGAGTGTGTCGTTCCGAGTTCTTCAACTGTCTTCATCCACGCGGGGGTAGGTAATTCGTAGGTCATCTGGCCTTCGGCCGTGACACGTCCGCCTGGGATGGGTATCGGTTCATATGCCTCTTCGAATGTCTCCTCCACCGGGATAGTGACGGTTTCTTCCTCAGCTGGTAGCTCAGGTGGGGAGTCTGGCCTTGGTGGTGCTTCATAGACAGCAATTCTAGATTCAAGATTTATTACCTGGGCCCGGAGTGCGTTGAGTTCCTCTAAAATTTCAGGGGCAGGGTCCACAGGTGCTGGTAATTCTGCTGCTACTTGTTCTTGTTGTGTTGCTGGTTCTCTGAGCTGTAGCAGTTTGTGATCTTCCTTTAACTTTTGATACTCTTCATTCATACGATCATAGTCCTCGAGCAATCTAACATGGTCGTCTAGCAACATCCGCATCGACTCAGATGGGATTGCCTTGAATCTGCTCGGACTTAGTGGCTGTTCTGGATGATCTAAAGCCGCTTCCAAGTTCTCTCTATTTTGCTCTTGGAGTCTCTGGTTCTCCTCTTTTGCTGCGGCTAAGTGTCTTCTTAGTAAGCCCATATTTCTAGTAAGCGTTGCATTGCGGACGGTCTGGGCTCGAAGTAGGTTATCCAAATCCGCGGTGGCCTCTTTGGTTTTCTCCTCACTTTCTAGTTCTAATTTGTGATAGGCCTCTCGTAAATCTTGGTATCGGCTGTTCAGTGAGGCGTTCTCAATTGATAACGAATTAAGCTGCGTTTGTAGTTCATTCGTTGTCTTCTGCAGCTGTTGATAGTTGGTGCCGAGTGATGCAAACTCATCGCGGACTTGCGTCATGCATGTGAACATGTGTTGAAATGAAATGCGGTGTCTATGGTGGGCGATAGTAGTAGTGAAGTGCTAAATGAGGATGCAGTGGGAGTAGATGCAGTGGGAGTAGATGCAGTGGGAATGGGAAATGGGGTTGGGACAGTGGATGCAGTGGTGATTGTGGAAAATTGTGACGTGCCTAAATATGAGGGTGTTGTGAGTGGAGTGGGTGGTGGTGAGGTGGATGGTGATATGTCCATACCATTGGACGTGTTTAGTGTTGTGACTGTGAAAAGTGGTGTGATTGTGGGTGGTTGTGTAGGTGTGAATACGGGATTTACAAATGTAGAGTAGTTTACAGGGGGGATGGTTGGAGCAGCTTGGTGAAACGGGGAAATAGGGGTTATGGTGGGTTGGGGAGGTGAGACTGGTGAGAAGGTTAGTGGGGTTAGAAAGGGGAATGGGGTTCTTAGAGGTGGGGGAAACGCTGGGAAGGATGAAGGGGTGAAGGGGTTAACATATGGATGCGGAGGGTTGGGTGTGGGCATGGTGGTCTGAATGGGTAAGGCAAAGGTTGTGGCTATGTTGCCTTGTACAGGTATGGATGTGGGGGAAGCAGGTGGGTGTGCGGGGGATACAGGATGGGTTGGTGAAAGATGAGGTGAGAGAGGAGTAGAAGGGGTGGATGTTATTTCGAGGATAGTAGTGGTATGTACAATGGTAGTACGTGGTGGGGAATCTACAAGGATGGGTTCTGCGGTCAATGAACTTTCGGGGGCAAGGCGTGCCTCCCTGGCTTGTGCTGAAGACTGAGCTCCTGTTGGTACGTGAATATATTCTCCGGGTTTTGAAAGTAGTCGCACTCGGCGGGGGTCAAACTGTGGTAGTTGCTTCCTTTGTAAAAACCTGAGTGCTTCATGGGAGCCTACTGATTTGACTAATTCTCTGAACCCTCTGATGTATGCGTCTTCGAATCCTCCGGAGATGAGTTCCTGTTCAATTAATGCCTGGCTCTCCTCTTCAGTTAACTTTTTCCGTGCCCAGACTTTCTCCATGGTACGATATAATTTTTTTATGGCCAGCGTGTACGCTGCGGCTTCGAAAGTCTCATCTTCATATGTGCTGGTGTCGCTGTGTGTGTCGGTTTGTTGGCCTTGGCCATCTGTCTGTCCCTCTTGTGAGCCCTGGCTGGCTTCATCGTCGCCTTCCTCGTCGTCTGTTTCGGTTCTCTCTTCTTCAGAGCTCGACACAGCTTGTCCCTGTGGCAGATCTCGTGGTGTGGTAGGGTAGCTGGGGCGTTCATATTCCTGGGAGAACAGTTGTGCTTCTGAATACTGGAATTCGTTTGAGAATGCATCAGGCATCTCAAAATCAAATGTCGTGTTTATTGGGTCGGCCTCCATATGTGGTATCGAGAAAGAAAACGCTTCCGCACCAATAGTGGTGGGAGCTTCTGCTGTTGTGGTGGTGGGTTCTGTGGTGGCAGCTGCCTGAGGTGCGGCGGTACTAGTGGTGCCCTCCGTAACCACTGGTCTGGACAACCTTATGCGAATGGGTTGTACTGTGGGAGCCGCTTCTGTCTGTGGTCGCTCTGGAGAGGGTTGTGGTGACGGCGACTCTGGCACTTGGAGGCAAGGGATGGTGCCTCGCATGCGCTTACCTGCCCGTGTCCTACTGGGCTTCCTGGCTTTCTTCGTTGTGCCCTTGAATGCCTTCAGTTCTTCTCCTGTTAATGCACGCTCGATGGGCAAGTCATAAGCTAAGCACATATACACAATTCTAGTGAGTGCACAACATCCATTAAGTACTTTCTTGCGCTCCCATCTGTGCTGTGCTAGATACATTTGATCTATGATCCAGCTTGCCAGATCAACAGTTTGAGGTCCCGTGCATGCCAAATACAATCCAAACCAGATTCGTTTATGGGGCATAGTAAATCTGTCCTGAGCTGGGAATGCGAAATGTTGCATGCATATCCTTAGTGGCTTTGACAGCTCAGGGGTAATGGCAGAGATCTCCTCCCACTTCATGACGTCCCCACGTTTCATCGGTTCTGGAATTAATCTCTCTCGATCTGTGGGTGTGTGGGTTCCATGAATCTTGATGGCTGCTCTGATTAAGTCCTTAGAGAGATAAAATCTCTTGTAAGGTGGATCATCCACTAGAGTAGGCAATATGAAGGTTCCTGGGATGTCCTTATTCTCTGATGCCAGTAGGGTAGTGATTAAGTAATAGCACCTGTAAAAATCCGGTTTGGGCAGAGGATCACTGAAGTATTCTGTGAAGCCTGCTCTGGCCCAAACATGAGTTAAATCCTGGGTGCTTTGTAGGGCTTCGAACTCTCTATAGAAAAACTGGTACTTTCCCCACGTGCGGTCATCAAATGTCAGAGAGGATTCGAATATAAAGTCCGCGTCCGCAAGGGGTCCTGCAAGGCCCTGAAACCAATGAGAGTTTCTGTGTATCTTTTCGGTGTAGCCCATGGGTGGGTTGTCGATAGGCATGGGCCCTGGAAATCCCTGAAATTCTGGCGGTGGATCAGTCGGGTGGGACTCTGCTCGTAGCACGTTGAGGGGCACAGCCGCTACACTGGGGCCTGCTCCTGATGTTCCTTCGTCGGTTTGCATGGTGGATGATGCGCTAGTGAGAAAGATCTGCTACAAAAGATTAACACATTAGCATGGAAATTAATTATGATCCCATTAAAGTGAGACCGCAATCCCTTTCCATAACTGATGCGTAACCCGTGTAGCCAAGTGCTGTGATGTGATGGATGCAATGTTTCTTGCAGCACTAGTGCAGGTCTCTAGACACCTATACGTTTCAGATCATGCATACATTTCTTGATGAGATGAGATTACGAGTGATGTGTGGTGATGGTGGGTGAATTTATACAAGGTTTAAAGGTTAGTAATTGAGTACAAGGTTGTATGTTAGTCGGGGGGTAGTTAGACAATGGGTTAGGGGAAGACGGTTGGACACGTTTCGGTATCCATTTCCTAAGGATCTTGGAGTGGGTGGTGGGTTTCTGCTGAGGGGCAAAGGGTGGTGTCGGGTGTGGTGGTATCGAGGGATGAAATGAGTTGTGGGGGTTATATATTACATGGCTTATGGGTTGAGCTATGATACATAGTTTGGGCACCCAAATCTGCGTGGGCGTGGGTCTATGGGTAAGGTACTTCTTGGCGATCCACATTTGTCGAATGCTCGGACCTGTAGAAGAAGGTCGAGGGGATGGTGGATATCGATTCTGTTTCTGTTCTGCCTTTTTTTTGTCGATTTCTGCTTGGCTGGAGTTCTTTGGTGCTTTTTGTCCTTTTGGCACCCATATTTGTCTGGTGCCGCTTCCTTTGGGTGGCCTGAACTGCCTTCCTTGTTGTTTCCTCCGATACTGCAGTCGGTCTGGGTTCCTGCGTCGTGATTGACTCAGTTGTTGCTGGGGTTGAGAGGTCGGATGGACACTCTGCTTTGGAAAAGAAGGGAGATCCAACACTTGCGTGACCTGCCCATTAGGAAGTGATGCCTTATTTAACTTTAATCTAGGCCAGTCCGCAACAAGTTTGGAAGGATGAGCACCGCAGGGTGTCGTGCTCATTTGGCCGCTGATGCAACCCACCTGACCACTGATTGTGTCCATCTGCCCTTGCTGTTGGGTAACTGTCTCTTCTAGTTTGCAGGAAGTCCCAGGGAAGATCTCCTGTCGTCCTTCTGATTGACAACTGTCTATAGCCAAGCCCGAGTGGGTTGGTGTAGACCTAACGTGACTGGTCTGCTTAAAGATCTTTCGGTCTTCCGTCGCATGCATTTCATAGGGTCTAGGGTCACAACCGTCAAGCGGAATGCCGTTAGGGAAGTCAAGCGGTATCACTCGCTTCTGCTCTAAGGTTCCAATCTGTAAGGAGCCTTGTCTAAGATTTAGGTCCACTGAGTGATCGTATAGCCAATCTTGGCCAAGGATTAGGGGTTCTATCAGGTCGTCATCATGGCACACTAGTAGCTTCGCCGTCATGGTCACATCCTTTATGAGGATAGGAAGGTCCACCTCACCCATGCAAGGGGTTTCCATACCTCCTAGGCCTATGAGGTATGCCTCAATTGGCCGCATTTCTATTCCTGAATCCTTATAGTGGGACCATCTAATCGCACTAGTCGCAGCACCTGAGTCAATTAAAGCCCTGAGTTCTTGGCAAGGGTTGCCGTGTTCTAGCCTAACTGTAAGGAATGGTCTTCTGTCCACTATGCTAGGATGAGTGGTTGACTTTACCTGACACATGGCCATGGGATATCTGGGTGATGTTTCCAGATGGTTATAACGTTCTCTCCCTAGTCCTTGTCTTCTTAGCTTCATGCGCTTAATGCGTTCTATGGCTTCTGCCTGGGCTTCCACTCGTATTCTATTTTCTTCTTCCTTACGCTTCTTTGCCAATGTGAGTCGTCTAATCATATCCCCAGTCAGAGGTTCCTGATATAGCTTGACTCTACAGCCACTAATGTAATTAGGCATTATATCTCCTTCTAAGGTGGCTAACTGTACTGCTCCACTAGTCGAAAGTCTGTTAATGATCATAGGTCCATAACCTCGCTTTTCTAACTTCCGTGCGTGCTGTTTCAGCGTATACACTAGAACTAGATCTCCTTCTTTTAGGCCTTTATCTTTCACATGTGCATCAAAATATGCTTTCTGTCGCTTCTTCGCTGCGTATATTCCTGCTGCTGCTTTCAGCCTGGTTTCTCCTAATCGTTCCAAGTCCATTATTCTCGCTGATAATTCATGGCCGGTCCACTGATGTTCTTGTGCAACCTTAAGGGTCGGTATCAAGAAGTCCAAAGGAAGCACTGCATTCTGACCAAAAACCATCTGAAAGGGAGTTGCATTGAGTACGGTCTTGTAGGCCACTCGATATGCCCAAACAGCGTGGTGTAACTGTTTGTCCCAATCTGAACGTTTGTTATTCACAAGTTTCGTCAGTACGGTACATAGTATCTTGTTAGTGCTTTCAGCCTGACCATTGGCCTGAGGATGATATGGTGCAGATTTCTTGTGAATCACCATAAAATCCTGTAACAAATATTCAATGACTTGGTTTAGAAAGTGAGTGCCTCGATCGCTCACTAACTCTATAGGCAGTCCATATCTTGTAAAGACGTTTTCAAATAAGAATTTTGCAGTCGTGTGAGCATCATTCTTTTTTGTGGCTTTTGCCTCTACCCATTTCGTCAGATAATCTGTAGCAACAATAATGTATTCCGCATGTGTACCTTTTGCAGGGGGGTTGATGGGTCCTACAAAGTCTATACCCCACTTTGAAAATGCAGGTCCGCCCATCATGGGTTTCAATGGCATTTCATCTCTGCGAGTAGGAAACTGAGTTCTTTGGCACACATCACATCTCTTTACATAGGTATGTGCATCCATGTGAAGAGTGGGCCACCATAATCCTGAAAAGAGGATGGCTTTGATTATCCTATCTGGTCCAAAATGACCTCCTGCAACACCTTGGTGTGCAGTCTCTAGTATGCTCAGATAATCGCTTTCATGAACACATTGTCTTAAATATCCATCTCGTCCTCTTTTGTATAAATTATCGCCAATGAGTGAATAGTCTTGAGCTTCCTGCTCTAGACTGCGTTGTCGAGCTAAGGTCATTCCTTGAGGGAATGTGTTCGTCCTCAAGTAAGTCACTAAAGGTTCACTCCAGTCTGGTGTGAGAGACACGTGATACAATGTAGCATGCTCTACTGGTGGTCTTTCACAACAAACATGGCATTCCTTACACAACTTGTAGACATCTGCTTCCATCGTAGGCCAAAATACTCCTAGTCTTTGCAGAGTCTGTAATGTTCGATGTTTTGAATGATGTTGCTTTAGTGCACCTATGTGTGCTAATTGCAACCAATTCGCATGTTCTGATTCATCTACACAACAAGCAAGAATCTTTTGATTATCTTGTTTATATATGCTTCCTGCTATTATTTGGTACCTCTGAGATTTGGTAATCTCTCCTTCTTTGATCTTTATCCTAGGACTCTTGGGTCCGTATGTCAGAATAGGGACTAACGGCTTAGCCCATTCTGGCGCTATCTCAAGGTTAAACAAGTATGCATCTGGCAGATCATCCGCTACTCCTTGAGGAGCTTCTCCTGAGGTTAATCTTGAGAGGTGGTCGGCTCTAAGATGCGTCTTTCCTTTCCTGACTACTACTTCAAAATCATACTCCATGAGTAATAGAAACCAGCGTATCAATCGTCCTGTGTTACATGGTTTGTTGACTAAATATAATAGGGCTTGATGATCTCTAAAGAACTTGAATTTGTTGGCCAACAAGTAGTGCCTAAACTTTTTTACCGCGTAGATCATCCCTAGTCCTTCTCGTTCCGTCGTGGTGTAATTTCTTTCTGCTGCGTTCAGTTGTCTGCTAGCGTAGGCTATGGGGAGATCGATGTTACCTTCATTCGTGGGTTGTGCTAACACACATCCTATGGCGTAATTGGATGCATCCACATGTACATGGAATGGCTTACTCCAATCTGGGGTAGTCAATATAGGTGCTGAGCACAAGCGTCTTTTAAGTTCATTGAATGAATTTTCGCATTCATCTGTCCACTCAAAATTGGTCAAAAGAGAGTACAGAGGCTTGGCTATGATTGCATACATGTGTATGAATCTCCTATAATAACCGCAATGGCCCATGAATGCCTGTACTTCTTTCATATTAGTTGGTCTTGGTAATTCTGCAATTACCTTCACCTTTTCCTCGTCCGTAGAGATTCCATTTTTTGACACAATGTGTCCTAGAATTTTGCCTTGTCTGACCATGAAAACGCATTTTTCTGGGTTCAAACAAACCTGATATTCTCGACATTTGTCAAATATTTGTCTTAACTCTGGAATATGTGTCTGTCTTACATTTGAATGAGCACATAAGTCATCGACATAAACTTCCAAGCTCTTGCGTAAGAATTCCTTAAAAACATGACACATAAGTCGCTGGAAAGTGGCGGGTGCATTTGTTAAGCCAAATGGCATTACACGAAATGCAAATATGCCCCATTCTGTGGCAAAAGCCGTCTTGTGTTGGTCTTCTGGAGCTATGGCTACTTGATTATAGCCTGAGAATCCATCAAGAAAGCTGTAAACTTCCTTGCCCGCAACTCTTTCCAATAGATGTTCCGTGATAGGAAGAGGATAACTATCTCTAATCGTTGCGGCATTAACTTTTTTAAGGTTAATACACACACGCAATTTTCCATTCTTCTTGGGCACAACCACAATGGGGGATACCCATTCGGTATGCTCAATTTCGTAAATGAATCCTGCTTCTATCAAGCGATCTATCTCCTCTTTAATCTTCGCAGCGTAGTTATCATTATACGTGTACGGTTTCTGTTTTGTCGGTTTCGCATCTGGAGTCATAGGGATTCTATGAGAACATATATCTGGATCTACTCCTTTCAAATCTTTGTAACTCCAAGCAAAAACATCTCTATATTCGCGCAATAGGGCAACTAAGTCTTCTTCTTCTTCAGTCGTCAAATCGTGCCCTATGTAGGTGCATTTTTCTTCTTCTCCTTCTATGGCAACTATTATTTTCTTGGTTTTCTCTCGGTTATCATATACTTGTCCATCCTTCTCTTTTCTATTAGGCATTCGTACCATGATTCGTCTATCGTCGATTTCATATTTCTTGAAATTCTCGGGTACTTCAAACAAAGATTCTTCTTTTTCTGACATGGTTTCTTTCTTCTTTCTTTTCTTGCCTTCACTCTTGGTAGTCACTTCCGTGGCTAATCTCACTTCATTCGTAATTTCCTCGTGTCTCTGAGTGTGGGTCTCTACTTCGTAGAAATATTCTTCCTCTGATGCAAAGGGTGAGTCCATGATAATTGATTCTAAATCAAAATCGCTCGCATCCTCGAATGCATCAGTGTTCGGTTCACACTCTTCTAAAATTGCATCGCCCATGATTGGCTCTATCGTGAAAACTGAAATGTCATAGCCATCCTCGTCACAGTGGGGTGTCCATTGTTCTTCATTGATGGCTACATCCATGGTTGCTAGGATTTCCGCCCAACCATGGGGTTCAAACTCCTCGTCTGGGAATACTACAGGTGCGTAGGCTGGATCTTGAAGGGTTCTTGGATGTTGTTCTGCACCTAAGGTCCTTGCTTCTAAACGTTCTTCCTCTTGTTTGGCTACTTTACACATCCATAAATGGGTATCCTCATGCAACCAAGAAGGATCTGATTCTAATGAGTGCACGGATTCCGTCTCTACTGGTGTCTTATGGATGGTATTCCATTGAATTGGGGGTACATCTCTATGTGAATAGTCTTTAAGATTGACTTTAGTAGTCACTCCTAAATGTTGCAAGTACAAATAATTAGTTCCCCAATCTTGTACAATTTGCAACTGACGCATGAATGGTCGTCCCAATATCATCTCATACGCACGATTTTTCGCAAAGTCACAAATGGCGAAAGTATGCTCAAATTCTACACCACAAGTGGTGAGAGATATGCCTTCTAGTAAGCCTAATGGTTTTTCTATGTGTCCATCAGCCATTTGTAGCTTCATCCTAGTGGGTCTGAGTGCTGGCTTACCCCAACGTTTCCACAAAGCGGTGGTAGCTATGGCTACTCCGGCTCCTGAATCTAAGATGGCTTTCGTGGTGTAGCCCTGATGGGTTATTGGAAGATATGTGTTACCTTCCTCTCCTTCGCTTACGTCCCCAATCTTTTCCACGGGTATCTCTGGTACCTTCTTATGTGATCCTATCTGAGAGGGTGTGGTAGCTAGCTCAGGGAATTGATTTGCTACGTGCTTCCACAATTCTGGTTTTACCTTTAACAATTCCTCCAGGGTGAGATTACACTGTACTTTAGTGTTCTTGATCACTTCCGTGTTCCTAGGGATCACTGATTCTTCATTCCTCACTATTATCGTGGGTGCTCTCATACTAATAGACTTTGCTTCCCAAGGTCCGGTGAACTGAGGTAATTCTTGTAAAGAATTAGATTCAAATCCTGTGGGTTCACTCAGTTGTTCCACCTCTACATCATCATATATAGAGGGGATGTCTTGGGGAAATTGTTCCTGCAAGTCGTCTATTTCTTGGATAGGAGGATGAGTTCCTTGTTCTTTTCTCCATTTCTCTTCTTGTATTTCTCTTAAAAATTCATGTGAGTACCTATGTATGGAAGACAAATTGTCTTGACTTTTTGTATTGGGTACTTGAGACAGGGATGGTGCAATCCTTTCCTGTGTCTCTGGGACAATAGGGTTCCTAGACTGATCCTTTTTCTCTTTGCTTTCAATCAAATATTCTAGCCTCTCCATTAGTCCTTGAAAGTGTAATTCCGGTTTTGCCATGTTATTCCAATTAAGATATCTAGAGGCTTCAAACAAAGCTTGTGCTAGTTCTACCATTTTCATGCAAAGTTTAGTTCTCTCAATTTCTAGATCAGCTCGAGGGTAGTTTTTACTCATTTCCGTGACTTGAGGTCCCTCTTTTATTCTAGCCTGATATGCACGAAACATCATGTCTAGATCTTCTGGTATGGGTTCCGCTAAAACCGATCCTGATTTCTGAGCTGGGTTTTCTTGATTTAATTCTTGTGAAGCCAATTCTTGTATTTTGGCTCTAGATTCTCTTAGACTTCCTTCCAACTCACTTATCTTTTTACTCCATTTTCTCTTTATCCTTTCTCTAGAATCTTTCCAAGATTTCGTCTTTTTACTGCTAGATTCTGCAACTTCACTAGTTCCGGTTACTTTCTCTGGATTGAGCTGTTGGTTTTGTAAGAGCGCCTGGGCTCTGGTTATAGCTTGGATAGGCACGTACATAGTATTGGATCCATCTGCATTGTTTACAATACCTATCACGTTGATCGGTGTCACATTTGAAGTGTTAACTGGGTTCTTAGGACAATCTTTGATTATGTGCTCTTTGCCACAATCGGCACAAAAGCCTTGGATGCTATAGTACTGTGATTGCCTTGCTATTGGGGGATGTGGACAATCCTTTATGAAGTGATCTCCTTGGCACCTAAAGCATGGTCCTCTAGGGCCCTGTGGTCTCTGTTGTCTCAATTGGGGCCGTGGGTTTAGGTTTGCGTACATCACATTAGTATAGTCTGGCTCCCAACTAGGTTCCATTGGTGGACTATCATAATGATATGTCTCCACATGTTCTGGCGACTCCGTGTAATAAGCGGGTGGACTAGTTACATGAGTAGAGTCAAAACTGTTTGAGTTCGGGTCACTTTCGGTGATCAAGGGTGAAGAAGGCACTAAAGCCCTACTTAGGTTCTCTTCTGCAGCAGCGTATTTGACTGAGATGATATTCGCTGGTGGGGGTGGCTTCTGAGCTAAGACGGGTTGAGGTCTCTGTTGAGCCTGGTATGGGTAGTTCTGAGGAGGCCTATAGTAATAAGGTTGGGCATTGTATTGGCCTTGATACCTACCTGGCTGCTGGTATGTTTGTGGGTAATTCTGTCTTACAGTTTGTTTGTTGTATGGGCAGTCCTGAGCCGTATGATTCGTATATCTTCTCTCAATTGTGCAATATTGGCCACTAGGGTTGACATGAGGTTGAGGTGCATTGGGGCACACGTTTGCCAAATGATTTCCACCACAAGTGTAACAACGCACATTTGTAGGTAGCTTGGGCACCTGTTTACTAGAAACTCCTAGTTTTTGGGCCACTTTTTCTGCTAGGTCCTCTATTGAATTAGACAATTTTGTGGATGCTAGAGAAGAACAATCTGGGTCCTTATAGACTTTTGAGAGTTCTAATTCATCTCCTAGGTTGTCCTCGATGTCTATACATATTCTTACACACTCTTCTAGCATTCTGGGTTCTTTTAGGTACACATAGGAGCGTAGTTTAGCGCTCAACAAGCCATCTAGGAACAGTGATACTTGTTTGGCTTGTGAGGGTAGCTCTTGCATTGGACATCGTTCGACATATTGTCTGAACCTACGTCCTGCCAGTCTTACCGTTTCTTGAGGGGTCTGTTTAAAGCTATGAATCAACGAAGACGTGTCATGTCTAACCCCACTCTTAGAGAATTCAGTGATGAATGACTCTAAAAAGTGATGGATGTCTCTAAATTGCCTTTGTTGCAAAGGTTGGAACCAAGTTAAAGCTGTATTCTTTAACGTTAGTCCAAATGCGTTGTACTGCGTGAACATGTCTTCAACTTGTTCTGCTCTTAGTACTTGCTTGAATTCTGCAACATGGTCATAGGGATCTCCTGTCCCATCAAAGTAATTCTTCATTGATTTTACTAATTGAGTGGGTCTCAATACTCTTGCGTGTTCGCGTGGTCTAGGTAGAGGAAAATCATCTCTACCACCTGGTATTCCATGTTCTCTTTGTCTATCCGTCCTATTAGTGTTCGTGGTTGTTCTATCTCTCCCTATGGGGGGATTGAAGCTTACTTCCGGTCTCTCTTTATTTCCTTCTCTTTGATTTCCATGGGCTGAGGATGTTCCTGCCCCTTGTTGATTTGCATTCATGTTTGTTTTGGATGGAGGGAATATCAATTCACCTCTCCAAGTGTATGTGTTTTTAGCGCGTTCAGGCACCACGAAGACTCTTTCTGAAGTCTCATCCAGGTATACAACCTTTCCAGGTGTATCTGGGTCCTTGAATTCATAAATTGTAATGATGCCTACCTCGCCAGGGTTTTCCTTTCTGTACCTCCAAAAGGCTTCATCTGTCTCCTTGTTTACAAACAACTCGGTGCTCCTGTTATCTTGAGGGATCCACTCTGGGATGAGTACTCTCGTTAATACGGATTTCCCTCTAGGTGTTCTAGGTTCTTCTAACGGTTCTTTTCCTTGAAATTTCGCTTCCGTCTCTAATTGAATTGTGCCAAACTCATTAGTATCGTTTGGTTGCGTACTTAGGATGTACATGGTTCCTTCTTTGTCTATGTAAGCGTCTCTCTCAAATTTCACCACTGGTCTTTCCAATCCAATGGGTTGATCAGGGTTGTGCAGTTGCACCACTTGCCTTTGCAAACCATCCTCATAGATGCGAGCACCTAATCGGTTGGTTCGGAGAAACTCTAGTTGCGTTCTATAGGGTCCTTCTGGCTTTTCTAGGTATGCTATATGAGACCCTCCTTCTGGTCTGTCTGCGCTAAATGCCATTTCTGATTCGCTAGTATCTGAGCTCGCGTAGGGGTAATTACTATTCAACTGCTGAGCCCAAGACCGAGTGGTAGTTCTCACACTAGCCTCTGATGATCGAAGGCTTCTTCTGTCCGACTTACCTATATGTTTGCCCGATCTAAGGTTCATTAATTTTCTCCCTTGCTCACTCAATTACACACTTAGATCGTCAATGGTCCTTTGTTATTACTTTCTTGATTCTTTTTAATTTTCTTTGGATTCTTGTCTTAATTTATGCGTCAGGAATTCGACTTTCGTTATGATTTTAAGTTCTCGTTCCGTCAGACTTATGTTCTTTTCTTTAGGTTTTCGCGTCACACACACCTTTACTTTAAGTCTTAAACTTGATAGAATTAGGTATCTTGAACTTGAGGCGTTCCTATCGACTTAAATCCACAATGCTAACGTTTAGCCTAAGCTAAGAATTGACTGAGGGGGTTGAGTAATCTTCCAACCTCGAGTCGGCTTTTCTGTTGCTCTGATGCCCTGTTGCCCAAGAAGCCGTGCTTCCCAAGCTCTGCTGTCTTCACTGCCTTGCTTGCTTGCCTTTGCTTGCCCTTGCTAGACCTGGAAAATTCCAATGTTAGACCAATTCACAAGAAGATTAAACACTTGAGTATATACACCTTTTAGTCCCTTCCCTTTTGCCCAAATTTCCAATGTGTGCCCCCTGGCTTCCTAGTCCCAAGCTAGGTGAACCTCAAATTAGCCTATCCAAAAATAGATGTATTCTTTATGAAAAAAACAGTTGAGGTCACGTAGTACTCGTCACGAGCTTTCTAACGAGCTATTAAGCTCAAAAAACGGACTTCGGATGAAAAAGTTATACGCGTTCAGGTCCTGGGGGGTAAAAACTGACAATCAAATTTTCCTTCAAATATGAGCTAAGGGGTCTCCTATGAGTCTAATGGTCCAAAATTTTTTCAAAAATACCCTCAAATTTGGTCAAAAATTGAAGTCCAAAATTTGCGATGGGGGTGGGCAATCGCGATGGTCTGGGACCGTCGCGATGGTCCAAGCGAACCGTCGCGATGGCGTGGGATTTGGACAATCGCGATGGCGCGAAAAAGCGAACAATCGCGATGGCGCGGGTCAACGGTCAACGGTGGACAATCGCGATGGCGCGAAAAGGTGAACCGTCGCGATGGCCCGAAGTGAACGATCGCGATGGCGTGGGAATGGTCCGTCGCGATGGTCCGAAAAATGAACCGTCGCGATGGCGTGATCAGGCGGACAATCGCGATGGCGCGGTCAACGGTCAACGGTGGACAATCGCGATGGTCCGAAGTGAACCGTCGCGATGGTCCGCGATGCGATGGCTTGAGCCAATCGCGATGGTCCGATTTTGGGCTGTCGCGATGGTCCGAAAAATTGAACTGTCGCGATGGCCTATCGAGACACGTGGCACTATCGTGGCGATGGCATGAGCCAATCGCGATGGTCCGGGGTCAACTGAACAATCGCGATGGTCCAAGTGGACTGTCGCGATGGCTCAAGTGAACCGTTGCGATGGTCCGAAAAAGCGAACCGTCGCGATGGTCCGGCCGAGCCGTCGCGATGGCGTGAGCCTATCGCGATGGTGCGACACAATCGCGATGGTCCGAGCCAATCGCGATGGTCCACCAAACAACGAATTTTTGAAATGCAAAAATGGTTCCGTGTATGCGCAGGGATCGCCTACCTCGTGGTGTGGTCGCCTACCTCAAAATCCGAAAGTTGCAGACCATCGCGATGGTCCGCCACACTCGGAAATCTCTGACAGAAAGTACATTTTTTACCTGTTGGAAGCTTTCCTGATGCTCTGAAGCTCTGTACCTGCAAGAAAACTCAAGAAAAAGCAAGCACATACAATCGCAAAAACTCTCTCTCGCTCTCTCGCATGCACAAATGAGGGGAAATGAGGTGAATGGGTGGATATGGTGAATTTTCTGATTTTTTTGGAGATGAAGATGATGATGCGATGATGAAGATGGAGTGTGGGGAAGGTGAAAAACACTAAAAACTAAGTAAAATCAACAACAAAAACTGAAATTTTTACCTTCCAACGCCACTTCTTGCTATACTCTTACCATCACACATTCGTCCTAGACTCGATCCCCGGCAACGGCGCCAAATTTGGTGTTGCTCTAGCACAATGGTGAGAACCACGTTAAGAAGCTTCACCTCCTTAATGTCAATCCGTGGGAGAGGTAGGAGTGATATGAAGATCGTGAACGTGAGATGATGTGAGAGTGAAGGTGAGAAGCACAAAGATGCACACACACATACACACACACAACGAAGAGACAAGCAAGACACAATGGAAGGTGGGAAATTAGCTCTATTACTCAAGAATACTCTTACAAGCTCAAACTAGCTCTAAGCTCACACTAACTAAAATGAACCAACCTCAAAAATGAGCTCTCTAGCTCTTTTTATAGTTTCTAGACTAGTTTTGACCGGTTTCACATCTAGTGACCGGCCTAGTTAAAAAATAGGTCCTAGAGGCTATTTGGAAGGGTAAACGATGTCTAAAAATAACGAAAATTGGTACGAGCATTCTACCTAAGCTCCTCAAGCTCGAGGACTCCTCGGCTTGCACAAAATGGAGCTATGGATTACAAAATGTGGTTTTCTATGATACATATGTTACAATTAGTGATAATAATCACTGTTGAATGTTTGGAGAATTAATAAGAAATATATTTGTTTGAAAAATTGATCCTCCTGGCTCCCTGCTTTGTCTTCACATGCTTCTTCACATGCTTCCGTGGCGTCTGTGCCTCTGGCTACTTCCAACAGTGTCCATGAGAGCGAATACCTCAAGATATTAGAGACTGCTCACCAAGGTGTAGCAGGAGGACACTTCGGTCCAGATAGGGTGATCAAGGCAATACTATTTGCAGGATTTTGGTGGCCCACCCTTCACATGGATGCCCATACCTACGTGAAGAGGTGTGAGGTTTGTCAGCGAACCCAGTATCTCATACGCAAGGATGAGATGCCATTGAAGCCTATGATGGGTGGACGTGCATTCTCTAAGTGGGGAATAGACTTTGTCGGTCCTATTAATCCCCGAGCTAAGGGTTCCCATGCTGAGTATATCATTGTGGCCACAGACTATCTAACCAAGTGGGTAGAAGTGAAAGCCACTACGAAGAATGATGCTCAAACAACAGCAAAGTTCTTATTTGAAAATGTGTTCACTAGATACAGATTGCCAATAGAATTAGTAAGTGATAGAGGCACACACTTCTTGAATGAAGTCATAGAAAACCTTCTCCAAGATTTCTTGGTAGTACATAAGAAGTCTGCCCCCTATCACCCACAAGCTAATGGCCAGGTTGAGAGCACAAATAAGATCTTATGCAATGTGCTGACTAAATTGGTGAATAACAAACGCTCTGATTGGGACAAACAGCTACACCATGCTGTTTGGGCATACCGAGTTGCCTATAAAACGGTACTCCAAGCCACACCCTTTCAAATGGTGTTCGGCCAGAATGCGGTGCTACCTTTGGACTTTTTGATACCTACATTGAAAGTAGCACAAGAGCATGACTGGATAGGCCATTAACTCTCCTATAGAATCTTTGATCTTGAACGTTTAGGGGAGACACGATTGAGAGCTGCAGCAGGAATCGATGTAGCCAAGAAGAGGCAAAAGGCATGGGTGAGAAAGTTGAGGGATCTCTAAGGGAATTTTCATAAAAACAAAGCAAAATTGGGTCTTTGAATTACATGAATAAAGATGGTCTATTGTGTCAATTAGGTTTAACTCTTGATCTAACTGTGGGATTGTTACAGGTCCATTGCGAGCACTAAAGGGTGTCCAAAGCAAGGGCATTCTGTTAGCTTGAGAACGGGGTTCTTGAGAACTCAAGAGCACGGGATAACAACTTGAGGTTGGATCATTCTCAACCCCTCTATCAATTCCTAGCTTAGGCTAAGTATGAATAGAGGTCTTGATTAATTAGGAAAATGTTAAGCACGATCAAGTTCAATAACCCTAATTACTCAAGTGCAAGCATAAATAGGTTACATTTGCGAAACAACCTAAAGTAAAAGAACTTAAATCAAGCGATGAAACTCAAGTACCATAAAACTCAAGTGTTCCTTGGGACAGAAATTGATTGGACAAGGAAAATAAAAAGGAAAATTGACTAAAACAAAAGAACTCTGCAACGAGGATGTTCTGGGAAAAATTGGGAAAACCATCAAGGCTTATTGTTGGAGTTAGATGTCTGCAAAAGCACGCGAGCAGCACAAGGAAGAAGAAGAAGCTTGGAGCACAAACACACAATACTGAATGTATTACTAGAGAATGTACAAAGATAAGTAGCCCATTAGGGCAATAGGCATACATACAAGCCGAGGGAAAAAAACCTCCTAAAGAGGGAAAAAAGTGCCCCGGCGGTCCTAGAGTGTTCACACACATCACTACCTAAATATATCAACAAATCCCCCCTGGGAGTGATGAGGTGAACAAGGAGCTGGCACTCATGTATAAGGAAGTGCCAAGCTATGTGGACATCACTCCACAAAAGGAAGTAAGCCTAAAGCTTTGCAGAAAGCTTCAAACTTCTCCCTAGGCAGAGCCTTCGTGAAAAGGTCTGCAATGTTCTCCTACGTGGGCACATATGCCAAGCTGATCTCCCCAGTAGAGAACCTCTCCCTGACATAGTGATAATGCACCTCAATGTGCTTAGTGCGAGCATGAAACACAGGGTTCCTCGCAACTGCCAATGCGCTCTGACTGTCAGTGAAGATGGTGGTGGCAGAAGACTAGCCAACACCCAAATCAGCCATAAGGCATCTGAGCCACACACACTCAACAGTTGCTGTGAAAGCTGCCCTATATTCAGCCTCACAATTGGAAGTGGCCACAGTAGGCTGCTTCTTGCTCAACCAAGATATACATGAGCTACCAAGCATGAAGCAAAAACCATTGGTGGACACACGAGTGTCATAGCAACCAGCGCAATCTGAGTCAAAAAAAGCATGCAAATCTGGTGGTAGTGATCCCCCCTTGGGATAAAACAACCCAAGTAGTCGAGTACCACTCAAGTAACGAAAGATGTGCTAAACGCCTTCCAATGCGTGACTCCTGGGCAATGCATAAACCTGCTCATCTGTGAGACAACAAACTGAATATCTAGCCGAGTAATGCATAAGTAAATCAAGCATCCAACAGCCTGTTGATAGAGAACAACATCAAATGCATCTCCAGCATCATGAAGACTCAATCGTAAACCTGTCTCCATAGGAGTGGCAATAGGCTTACAGAAGGCCAAAACGCTGCAATAATGTGTCAATATATTTCGTTTGACACAAAGCCATTCCACCATCAACTTGCATAAACTGAATGCCCAAATAGTGATGCAAATGCCCCAAATCAGACATCTCAAATGAGGCATGCAAATCAACCTTGAAATCAGCAATATGCTTCTCAATAGGACCAGTGAGTAGCATGTCATCAACATAGACAACAATGATCAGAAGCACATCATTAGCACGCTTAACATATAAGGTGCTTTCAGTTGGACTGTTCTCAAAACCATGTGCAACCAGATAGGCATGTATCTTCTCATACCAAGCACGTGGTGCTTGCTTTAAACCATATAATGCCTTCTTCAACCTGCACACCTGGTTTTCATGCCCTTTTTGCACAAAGCCACAGGGCTGAAAAACATACACTTCTTCATGCAAGTCACCATTCAGAAATGCTGTTTTAATGTCCAACTGATGTAAATTCCAACCATGATGGGCTGCAAGTGCACAAATGCTCCGAACAGTAGTCATACGGCATGTAGATGCAAAGGTCTCATCAAAATCAATGCCTCTTTCCTGCGCATAACCCTTTGCAACAAGCCTAGCCTTATACCTTTCAACTTTACCATCAGGTTTATGCTTCAACTTGTATACCCACTTAGTGCCAATGGCCTTCTTGCCAGGAGGCAAGTCACATAAAGACCATGTACCATTCTTCATTATAGCATCATATTCAGATTGCATAGCAGCCATCCAATTTTCTGAATTCTATGCTTCATCAAAAGAAACAGGCTCATTCTCATCACAGAGACTAGACGCAGCCATAGCATAGCAATCTGATGCAAAGGAGGCACTATGAGAGCCTGAATGAGTATGATATGACAAAGGTGCATCTAATTTGCTGTCACACAAAGTTTGCACCAGCCATTTTGGCATAGTTTTTGCTTGCTCAATATCAGCTCTCTCATCAACAAGTGCATCATGTAAATCTGCATCAGAAATAGAATGATCTGCATCATCATATGAAACCTGCAAAGGCTGAGAAGTTGCCTCATTAGGACCAGCACTAGACTGTCCACCTGTAAAAAGAGGCATCAAAGTATCATACATGTCTTTGGAGCTAACAGATGTCTCCTTAGTACATGAAAGCAATGGCTGAATAGCATCTTCCACAAAGACAACATCACGGCTAACCAGAATGCGTTTAGTCTCTGGATGATACAGACGATAGCCTTTACTTTCAGAACTGTACCCAACAAAAATACATTTTACTTCCTTATCATCCAATTTTCTGCGATGTTGTTCAGGCACTAATGCATATGCCAAACAACCAAAAACACGCAGATGAGCAACAGATGTCTTGCGGTCATGCCAAGCCTCATATGGAGTGATAGACTGCAACGCTTTAGTGGGACACCTGTTCAGTACATATGCTGCACACATGACAACCTCAAGCCAGAAACTTTGTGGTAAAGCCTGACTCTTGACCATGCACCTCGCCATCTCCATGGGTGATCTGTTCTTTCGTTCAGCAACTCCATTCTGTTGAGGTGTATACGGCACTGTACACTGGTGTTTTATCCCACGTTCAACTAGAAATGCATTAAAATCAGAAGACATATATTCCCCCCCTCGATCAGAACGGAGGGTGCCCATTTTACATGCTGACAGATTTTCAGCCAAAACCAAAAATTGTTTAAAGCACATGAACATTTCGGACTTTGCTTTGAGTGGATATACCCATGCATGCTTGGAAAAATCATCAATGAAAGTCACGAAGTAAAGGTAATTCCCAAAAGAGGGTGTCTGCATAGGACCACAGACATCACTATGTACAAGCTGCAATTTCTGCGTAGCCCGAACTGAACCATCTTTTGGAAAGGAGGAACGCTGCATTTTGCTCAAAATACAGCCTTCACATACATGTTTTCCAGGTGCCTCAAGCTTGGGCAAAGAAGACACCATATCAGATTTCTGCAAGCGTAGCAAACTAGCAAAATTCAGATGACCAAAGCGTGCATGCCAAAGCTTTGCATCTGACATAGCCTGAGAATCATGAACTGCACATGCCGAATCATTCACAGATCTTTCATAGTCTATGAGCTTATACAGCCCACGATATAAAATGCCAGAAGCAATAATCACATCGCCATTTGATAGATCATGAACTGTACATCTGTCATCAACAAATTTCACAACCAAGCCAATCTTGGCTAATGCAGAAAGTGATAACAGATTCTTCTTGATCCCTGTCACAAATAAAGCATCTAACAAGGTGAAAGAACTACCATCAGCAGAAGTCAGAATGATCTTACCAACTCCCATAACAGGATAAGAGGAGTTGTTGGCACATGTGACAGTATTCCCTGTAGGGGCAGGCTCGAGTGAAGAGAAGAAACTGCGCTGCGAGGTAATATGTTTGGTCGCTCCACTGTCAAAGTACCAAACATCTGAGTCCACTGCAGACATGCACTGCTCATGAGAAGATGGGTCAAAAGTGCAAACAGTAGTAAACGCCCATTCTTCTTCCTGCACAAGATTAGCAGACTCTGTTTTTGGTGTAGAGGCTTCTGCAACAACCATTCCAGCCTCCTTTTTCTTTGCCTCTTTTGCAGCCAGTTTTGGACAGTTCTTTATGATATGATCATTCCCTTTACAGTACTTGCAAAACAATTTCTGCTTTTTTGATTTCTTCTCATCTTTATCCTGGTTCTTCAAATGTGAAGCATTTGCAGATTTCTGCTTACTAGTAGAAGAACTCCATTTTCCTTTGCCCTTCTGACTAGCCAAGAAAGCTTGATCTGCAACACGCATAATGGACTTGTTTTGCCTGGACTGATCTTCCTGCAACAGAACAGAGACTAACTCCTCAAATGATAAGGCATTTGGATTGCCTTTCATTGTCAACCGAAGAGTAGAAGCAAAACTCTGATATGAATAAGGAAGACCATTCAGAACGGTCTGCACAAGTGAGCTATCTGGTATAACCTCATCAGCAGAAATCAACTGTTCCTTCAAATCTTTGATCTTCGTTAGGAAACTATCCATAGAATCACCTTCATTCATGTGCTCACTCTCCAACTGTTTTCAGAGATAAGCAACACGAGCCTCATTCCTAGCTTGGTACAATGTGGTAAGTGTATCCCAAGCATCCCTAGCTGTTCTGCAAGAGCGAATATGAGGAATAATGGCACGTTTGACAGACAAAGCTATCAATGCATGTGCCTAGGCATCTCTGCCATCCCAACGAATCTTCTCTGTAGTAGGTGCAACAGAAACAACAGCACGAACAGGAATCTATGGAATATCGTCTTCGACACCATCTTCATCAGCTCCAGCACCTGTATTTGCAGTACCTGTCGTTACAGGTGTAACATGACGTCTTTCAACACCCTGCACAATGTTCCACAATCCTTTTGCAACCAAAACATGTCGCATCATATAAGCCCATAATGGGTAGTTGGTACCATCCAACTTATCCTCAACAGCCAACATACGAAATACATCACTGCTTTCAGCCATGGCCGGTGACTAAAATACCTTGATGCAGAAAATCGACTGTATCTCAAAAAGTTGAACAGAACTACCCCAACGAATTCTGCTAGACCTGTAGTAGACTTTGAGATGCCTATACAGGCGAACAGAAACTAGTATATACCTTTGGCACAAAAGGAAGAAATTGCCTGTACAAGCACTACGATAGTGCGTTCGGAGGCCGAAACGAGCTCAGATCGTGATTTCGGCACCACAAAGCAAAGCCGTTTTGATCTCTGAAACACCCTGAGTATGCTCACCAAATTTCGTGCGAATCTGAGACTGCAAATGGAGGAGTGTCGACGGCGCCCTAGATGAAGCGACGATCTGCTCTGATACCAATTGTTGGAGTTAGATGTCTGCAGAAGCACGCGAACATCACAAGGAAGAAGAAGAAGCTTGGAGCACAAACACACAATACTGAATGTATTACTAGAGAATGTACAAAGATAAGTATCCCATTAGGGCAAAAGGCGTATATACAAGCCGAGGGAAAAAAAACCTCCTAAAGAGGGAAAAGAGTGCCCCGGCGGTCCTACTGTGTTCACACACATCACTACCTAAATATATCAACACTTATGAACCTTAGGTCAGGAAGATGTCTAGGATGAGATGGAAAAAGCCTCAGATTATTTGAAGCCAGCGTCAATCATACTGCTAGGTATTGGGTCCAACGATTGAGTGATTACCCATATGCTCTAAGTTCAGAAACGAGTGACTCTAAGATGTCATTTAGCATGAAGAGACCCGTAAGTAGCTCAGGAGTAGCATACATGGAAAAGCTAGAAGGACCTTACGAGACTCAACTATTATACATCAGGACCAATCGATTAGGTGCTTGCATCTACGGGGACGATTTGAGAAGATCTGTTATCTAGATTAAAAACTTGGATCAACCCATTGGACTAGAACATTTAGTAGTCAAATTCGAAAATGGTGCATACATAGATAAAGAAGGGACCATGTATGTGGTCACCACCCAACCAGATAGGACAGATGAATTTGCCAATTTAATCTTGGAAGCTGAAATAGGTGACATAGAGCAAGGAAACTTAGGAAGAGAGCCAAAGACCAAGTCCTGACTAGAATAATCACTCAAGAATGGGTTCCCCAGGACAATAAAGCATAGATTTTTTCTTAAATTGAGAGACCGATGAGGCTTTTTGGAGGTATAAACTCGACCAACCTAATGAAGTGGGAATGCTTACCATCTATGAAGTGAAAGATCCTAATACCCAGGCAAAGTGACCTACTTAGACAATACTTCAGAGAGGGTCTTTGTGGTCTCGAAGCATGGTAGGCATGTCTACACTTGGAAGGGTGAATTTGTTTTTCCCCAACCAAGATCCAATGTCTCTTACGGTCTGAGAGATAGGAGTAGAGATAAACCTGAGGTAAGCTTTGCGAACCTAATGCAAAGAGAAAGAACTAGAACAAAGATGGATAGAATGGAAAACAAGAGACCTAGAGACCTAAGGAATCAAAGGAATGCAGATGAATTCCCTCTACCAAGACCTAGAGAATAGACGAGGACCTTAAGGCCTACACAACTGGTGAAGTCCATGAAGAACTACTTTGACGGTACAGGAGACCTGTGCGATCATGTGGCCAAATGTAGGCAAGTATTGAGAGCTGATCAAGTTGATGACCTATTCACACAATACAACACTTTTGATCTAACACTTAAGAACACTACTCTTATGTGGTTTCAACCACTACACGAGAGGCAATTTAGGAACATAGACCAACTGCTAGAAGCCTTCATCACAAAAGTTTCTAAGAGTGGCATAAGACACACCACTTCCTCATTGATCCATAGCTTCAAACAAACACCTCAAGAGATACTTATACTTGTAGGAATAAGGTTTAGGCAATACCTAGAGAAACATGCCTTGTTCCAAAGTTACACCCACTCCAGCCAAACAATCTGCCTTATTCTTAGATGGATTGTTGAGTACCAAATTGAGATCTTATGTGTAATTGAAGGACCCTAGATCCATAGAAGAATGTGTAAGAATGTGTATAGACATTGAGGATAATCTAGGGGAGGAATTCCAACTTTAAAAGATCTATAAAGATTCAGATAGCTCTACTAGCCTCACTTCCAAACAACCTGCATCTATCGAGGAGCTTGCAAAGAAGGTAGCTCAAAATTAGGAGTCACTGGCAAAAATATACTTAGATTTGCCCTAGTGAAAAGATGCTACACTTGTGGTGGAGACCACATGGCTAATGTGTGTCCAATCATGACACAACCCCAAGTGAACTAGAACAACCACTATTGCACCATAGAAAGGAGGTACACTAATCACACTGCACAAGGCTTCCCTTATAACAAGCAAGTTGTTAGAAAAAAATATTCACAACCATATCCACAACAAAGGAGATATCAGAACTAGTACCCAGAGTAGTATGGTAGGCCCCAACAACCCTATCAGCAACTCTATCAGACCCAACAAAGGTCTCAGCCTGTGTTAACTCAGAAACCTCCATCTCTAATCAATTATATCCTAGTGAAGTATGTAGTCACTGAAGAAAACTGAAATAGAGCCTTAGTGCCAATATCCCTGTTGCTTTCAGAAAGTGACCCAATTGATCATAGTTTTGATTTGACTCATATAGATAGTCCATAGGCTTACTACATGCAGTCACCTAAGCATAATGAAACATACTATTATGAAGACCCTAGTGAATCTAGTAGGGAGCGAGATTATGCTAATGTCATGTATGCAAACCATAATTCTCAGCCCTAACCTAGACAGATCAGACCCCAAGCACGTAGAGGACCATGCTACAGATGCCAAGGTGATCACTTCATTCGTTTGCCCTATGCCAGCACCCATGCAACCCTAGTCAGTGACAATTCAAGGTTTCTATCAAGATTGTGGGAAACAACACCTCTTATGAGATTGCACAAAGAATCCAAACAATGTACCAAAGATCACTCCCATTAATGTGATTGGGTTAGTAGTAGACTCAACAGGAAGTGTAACTTCCACTGCCCAGTGTAGGTAGTCACCAGAGCTCAGTCGTTACAACAAAACCAAGGCTTAGGTCAAGAAAAGAGTTCAAAGGTTAGTGAAACTGAGAGTATAACAAAGAAAAGGACAAAAGCATGGAAAGATAGCCGAGAGAGAATGAAAATACAATGGTCGAGGAAGATGAGTGAGCTTGAGGAAAGCCTAAGAGAAACAAAGGCCAAGATAGTTGAACTCACCTCTCAAACGCACTCTCACACCACCACCACCACCATCCCCATCACCTTCCAATCCACCATCCTCTAATCCACTGCATGTAACCCCACTACCACCTAGGGAAGGATCAGTCCTAGCTAATCCCACTCTAGAAGACCTAGACATGATGCTTAAAGCATATCATGCTAGAATCCAAGAAGGGCCAAATGTATCAGATAATGAAAAGTGTTACCCTAGAGCTGATCTAGAAATTGAAAGAACAAAGCTTTGTGCTAAGATGGTAGAATTAGCTCAAACCATGTTTGAAGAGAGCCACCTCTTCAATTACTCTAGTTCAACTAAGACTCAATTGCATTTTGATGGACTATTAGAAAGAATGGAGAGTTTAATTGCAAAATCAAGAAAGGAAGCCACCTCCCAAGGTAAGGATAATGCAAGTGAAAGAATGAGCATTCCTTCCCAGGAAGCTTATGTGCCTAATTCCACAGAACCAGACACCTCTTCTTCTATGAATCGATATTCCCAAGAATTTCTCAGGGAAATTCAAGAAGAGAAGTGGGCTAAAGAAAGTGAAAATCCCCCTCCCATTGAACTTGTGGATGACCTGCAAGATGTTTCCCCACAAGACATTCCTTCTATTTATGGAGAATAGGAGGATACCCAATCAAGTGAGAGATTAGATTTTGATTCCAATTCCTTGCAGGAAATGCCCCATTTCACAGGCCCATGGGAAGCAAGGTCTACGTGTATGAGAGCACCCATGGTCATGATAAGAAACGAAGACTCAGTCATACCTAGAAACACAGAAGTAGTAAAGAACACTAAAGTGTAGTGCAATCTCACTTTAGAGGAGCTACTCAAGGTTCGGCCAGAATTGTGGAAACATGTAGCCAATCAAGTGCCAAAAGCATCCAAATCCCATTCTCGGGTAGGATCTCATAAAATAGTTCCAGAGATACCCTTGGATACAATAGGAGACATGAGCAAAGGAGAAGAAGGAAACACCTATCTTCCTATCACTCATTAGGGTTACACCACTAAGGCTATTTTGGATTCAGGTGCGGGAGTTGCAATTGCTACCACTTCCCTATGGAAGGGTTGGGGCAAACTAGCACTCAGGCCAACTAGAATGAAATTGCAAATGGCCGACGGTCACATAGAGAGACCTTTAGGATTGCTGGAAGGGATAACTCTCACTACTTGTGGTGTAGAGTTTGAGCACACTTGCTTTATATGACTTTAGCAAAAATTAGGCCTATGAGATGATTTTGGGAAGACCATTTATGAGGTAGTTGCAAGTAGTATAGAATTGGGGAACCAATTTATTGTATTAGCAACACTTAGGTGTGACAACCAAAGTCAATCTCAAGGACTACTCTCATAGAGACGTGCCCCCAATACATTGGAATCCTATCCATAGATCGGTTGGCGCATTTTTACCCAAGCCTACATGCTTGATATGCTTGATATTATCCTCATTTGTAAGTCACATGTGTAGTCATGTGAACACCTTTTGTAAAAGAGTTCTTTTTATCTCTTGTAATCTGAAAAAGAAAAAGGAAAAGGATGGCTTACCTCATCCATGATGTAAAAGCAAAGTCATGGATCTAACTACCTAAAACCACGAATTTTCAAGCTGAGGGAACCTCTCCTAACTTTGGGGATCACTTTTAGGTGGAGCCATTCGAATTCGAATTCAAAACTCCCTCCAAGAATAGCTATAAAAAGAGCAAGAAGGAAGAGGCGATTAGCAAGCCTTGTACGTGACCACTTCATGTCATTTTGTAGAGATTGAAGAGCTTACTCCATAGCTCTATCATTCTACTCCCATTGTGCAAATATTCATTGCCAATGTGGTTGTAATCATATGTGAATCTATACATTTATCATCATCTACTTCTCTGTTTTGTTCTCTGCTATACTCACTTAGAGCAATGACTTCAGAAGGTCACATCGCAAGTTCTACGCATTGATTTTCAGTGTTTTAACATGCGTTGGATAGCTCTTACTGTCTGCTATCTGCATATAAATTTTCAAGATAATTGGATTTAGAGTGTTGGAGATATCTGCATTTTACTACTCACTGGTCTATCTCTACAGAGCCCCGAGAATGGTGGGCATGTTCCTGAAATTGATAAATCTTCTTCTCAGTGCTCAATCCATCATTTGAAGTGTTTTAACTTGGATTGGGAAGCTTGCTAAGTCTATTTTCTATGACCAAAAGGAATTTGTCTCATTCCTATCAGGTTGAGAGCACTGTTCATTTTTTCTAGCAGGTGTATATCAAAAAATAGCAAGTTTTGGGAGCTAGTCATTTCGCAACTAGTCTGTCTTGACTTAAAATTTTGGGATACATGTTGCAAAGTACTTGGCTGATATTTTGGTGGATTTAGGAAGCTCAAAGGGTCTAATAATCAACTCTGAAGTCTCAGTTGGCTGGTGTGAAGCTGGTTGTAGTAGCACCTACTCATCTTTGGATTGCATCCACCATCTCTCTTCACAGTGGTATCAGAGCATAGTCAAGCAACATGGGAGATGGATTTCCATCAACAATTGACAAATTGGATCGAAACAACTACCCGGCATTGTCTCTCCGGATGGAGGCTTACCTTCAAGGGAGGAATCTATATGGATTTATATCCGGAGATGAAGCAATGTCAACCATGAGGAACAAAGGGCAACCATCACACGAAGAAGTGGAAGGACTTTCAAATTGGTGTTCGAAGGATGCACTTGCAAGGTCCTATATTCTAAACTCAATCTGTGATTTTCTTTTACCTCATGTCAAGGGATGCAAGACATCAAGAGAGACCTGGAATGCACTTGCTTCTTTCTTCTCTTCCAACACTCGAGCAAGGAAGAACCAATTGTGGATGGAGTTCACAACAATGAAGAAAAGACCGAAGCAAAATGTGACTGATTATGTCACAAAGATGAAGGAGATTTCTGACCAACTTGGAAGCATTGGAGAGGTAATTGAAGAGGAGCAAATCATTAGACAAATCATAAATGGAATCAAAGCAGACGACAAGTGGGAGTCATTCACAACAGCCATGGATTTATACATGGATATGCATGTACCCGACCTCAACACACTCATGGGCCAACTCTTCACTCATGAAGCAAAGATTAGCAAAGATGGTGAGTCCTCAAGAGGTAATAAAACTTCTACCTTATATTCTGATAAAGCTAAGGTCAAGGACAAGTCAAAGAATAGGAAGAATGAAGATGAAGGTAGCACTTTCCAAGCAAACTTTGCAGGTAGAGGAAGAGCTAGAGGAAGAGGTAGAGGTGGAAAGCAAGGCAGGGGGAGATTCCAATCATCTCAACCTTGCATCATATGTGGCTTATCTAATCATACTACTGAAGAATGTTTCAGGAACCCGAGGAACTCAAGAGGAACATGATTCAATAGAGGTGGCTATGGATCAAATAGAGGCAGGTACAATGGAGGCTACAACAACAACTACTACAACAACAATTACAACAACAACAACAACAACTATCAAAGTGGCCATAGAGTAAGAAGAGATTACAATAACTATGCAGAGGACCAAAGTCAAGAAGATTCATTATTGATTATGAATCTATTAGTGAAGAAGGGTAAGGATGATGATCACATATTTTACATTGATTCGGGATGCTCAAACCATGTAGCAGGAAATGTGGCTTTACTTTCTGATTTGGAAGATCCTCATAACAAGCATGAAGTGCAGACAGGAGATGACACAAAGCACTCAGTGGAGAAGATAGGTAATGTGAAGACATCAGATGGGAATATGAACCTCTTAAGCAAAGTCTTGTATGTCCCTACAATTACCAAAAATTTAATAAGTGTTGGACAGATTGTTGAAAAAGGATTGCAGGTTAGATTCAACCGATTTGGAGCATATGTTGAAGACCCAAGGCAAGGCTTTTGAAGGATTGCGAAAGGAGAAAGGACAGGAAGGCTTTTCACTTTTGAAGTGGAAGATACAAAGAACATAGCTTTGTTTAGCTATGGATCTCAAACTCTAACAGATTTGGAGATATGGCACAAAAGGCTTGCTCACATTGGTGAGTGGACACTCAAACAGATTTGCAGGGACCAAAGTGTACTTGGTTTGCCTAATATCACAAGGCAACACATGATTTATAAGTGTGAAGCTTGTCAACTCGGCAAGGCTCATAGACAACCTTTCAATAAGAAAGGATATATGTATCAAAATCCTTTGGATCTAGTGCACACGGATGTGTGGGGTCCAAGTAAGGAACCATCTATATCAGGCTCAAGATATTATGTGTCTTTCATAGATGATTGTAGTAGGTGGAACATTCTATTTTTCATGAAGCACAAGGATGAAGTGTTTAATTGCTTTAAGAAGTTTTAATGCTCTTGTTGAAAACTAAACAGGTAGGACTTTGAAAAGGCTCAGATCAGATGGTGGAGGAGAATACTTCTCTTCTGAATTTGATGCCTTCTTGCATGAAAGAGGCATTAAAAGGGAAGTCACTACAAGGTATACACCCGAACTCAATGGTGTAGCAGAGAGGAGGAACAGAGCTATTGTCGATGCTGCAAGGTCCATGCTCAACGAAAAGGGATTGCCAAACTACCTATGGGCAGAGGCTATGTCTACAGCCACATAGCTCATAAATAGACTTCCATCTAAGTCACTAGATGGAACCACTCCATATGAAGTGTGGAATGGAAGAAGACCTAGTCTAGAGCATTGTAAAATCTTTGGATGCTTAGCCTATGCTCACATTCCTTCTCAAGTAAGAGGGAAATTGGATCCCAAGGTAGAGAAGTGTGTATTCATTGGTTATGATCAAAACCAAAAAGGATATAGATTGTACAATCCAACCAATAAAGAATTTTTTGTGAGTAGAGATGTAATTTTTTATGAAAACAAATCATGGTTTGATGATGATAGGAAAGTGAAGCTTCCTTATGACTTGGATGAAGATTTTCCATCACTTCAACAAAAGGAGCCAAAGCAGATTGAAGAAAGTGATTCAGAGATTGACCTAGAAGACTTGGAAAGACTAAAGCTATGGAAGAACAAAGGTAAAGCAAAGATGCAGGATGCTACATATGGACCTGAGAGCTCACATCAACCACTTAGAAGGTCTTCAAGGGAGAAGAAGAAACCAGAGAGTTTTTGTTATGATACTTCTTTGGTCACCAAGCACTCAATCTACATTGCAAAGGATTCAACCAATGAAGAACCTACCACATTCGAAGAAGCACAAAGCAAGAAAGCTTGGAGAGATGCAATGGATGAAGAAATGGAAGCCTTGAAGGAGAATGACACTTAGGAGCTTGTACCTAACAAGCCATCTATGAAGGTAATCGGATCTCGATGGATATACAAAATCAAGAGGAATCCAGATGGAAGTATAAATAGACACAAAGCAAGGTTAGTTGCTAAAGGGTTTGTTCAAACCCATGGTATTGATTATGAGGAGACTTTCTCTCCTGTTGCAAAAATGCCTACAATTAGGGTTCTCATTAGTCTTGCTTCATCTAGAAATTGGAATCTCTATCAAATTGATGTAAAGAATGCTTTCTTGAATGGATGGATTTCTGAGGAAGTGTATATGGCACAACCTCCTGGATATGAGGATGCACATCATCCTAACTATGTATGCAAACTAAAGAAAGATTTGTATGGATTGAAGCAAGCTCCAAGAGCTTGGAATTTCAGATTGGTGACTTATTTGCAGGACCAAGGATTCAAAGCTAGCAAAGCGGATACCTCTTTGTTCATAAAGAGGAATGGACCTGAAGTGATCTATTTATGTGTGTATGTTGATGATATTATTATCACAAGCAATGATCTTGAAGGAATCAAACAGGTAAAGAGTCAAATGAAGGAGGAGTTCAAAATAAGTGACCTCGGACCACTCACTTATTTTCTTGGATTGGAGTTAATCTACACAGGTTCAGGTATATACATCACACAAAGGAACTATGTGCATGACATGCTCGTCAAATTCAAGATGGAAAATACCAAGTGTGCAGGTACACCTATGGAGCAAAATCATAAGCTTAGTGCTTATGAAGGAGAGCCTATTGAAGACATCACAAGCTATCAAAGCTTGGTTGGAAGTTTGAATTATGCAACTCTCACAAGGGTGGATATATGCTATAGTGTTAGCATATTGAGTCAGTTTATGCATAAGCCGAGAAGACCACATATGGAAGCGGCCAAGAGAGTCCTCAAGTACCTAAAGGGGACCATGAATGAAGGTTTGTTTTATTCATTTACTTCAGATATTGAGCTAAAGGTCTACTCAGATGCAGATTGGGCCGGATCTAGAGATGATAGAAGAAGCACACCCGGGTATATATCGTTTGCAGGTTCAAAAATCATTTCTTGGTCATCGAAGAAGCAACCAACCGTGGCATTATCTTCTACTGAAGCCGAATATAGAGGTTTGGCTAATGCAACTCAAGAAATCATGTGGTTAAAGTCTTTGTACACAGATCTTGGACTTCATTCTTCAACACCTCACATTTTTGGTGACAACACAACCTCACTACATCTAGCAGCTAATCCGGTATACCATGCTAGAACCAAGCATATTGAAGTCCACTACCATTATGTAAGGGAGAAGCTAATGAGCAAGAATATTCAACTATCCTATGTCTCTACAGATATGCAATGTGCAGACATGTTGACTAAAGCTCTTGATGGTACAAAGTTAAGTAGATTCAAGTTGATGATTGGCTTGCACGAAATCAAGGACAATTGAAGACTTATTTGGAGGCCAAGCATGGTAGGCTTGAGGGGGAGCTGTTGGTGCATTTTCACCCAAGCCTACATGCTTGATATGCTTGATATGCTTGATATTATCCTCATTTGTAAGTCACATGTGTAGTCATGTGAACACCTCTTGTAAAAGAGTTCTTTTTTATCTCTTGTAATTTGAAAAGAAAAAGGAAAAGGATGGCTTACCTCATCCATGATGTAAAAGCAAAGTCATGGCTCTAACTACTTAAAACCACAAATTTTTGAGCTGAGGGAATCTCTCCTAACTTTGGGGATCACTTTTAGGTGGAGCCATTCGAATTCGAATTCAAAACTCCCTCCAAGAATAGCTATAAAAAGAGCAAGAAGGAAGAGGCGATTATCAAGCCTTGTACGTGACCACTTCATGTCATTTTGTAGAGATTGAAGAGCTTACTCCATAGCTCTATCATTCTACTCCCATTGTGCAAATATTCATTGCCAATGTGGTTGTAATCATATGTGAATCTATACATTTATCATCATCTACTTCTCTGTTTTGTTCTCTACTATACTCACTCAGAGTAGTGACTTCAGAAGGTCATATCTCAAGTTCTACGCATTGGTTTTCAATGTTTTAATGTGCGTTGGATAGCTCTTATTGTCTGCTATTTGCATATAAATTTGCAAGGTCATTGGATTTACAGTGTTGGAGATATCTGTATTTTACTACTCACTGGTCTATCTCTGCAGAGCCCCGAGAATGGTGGGCATGTTCCAGAAATTGATAAATCTTCTTCTCCGTGCTCAGTCCGTCATTTGAAGTGTTTTAACTTGGATTGGGAAGCTTGCTAAGTCTATTTGCTATGCCCAAAAGGAATTTGTCTAATTCCTATCAGGTTGAGAGCACTGTTCATTTTTTCTAGCAAGTGTATGTCCAAAAATAGCAAGTTTTGGGAGCTAGTCATTTTGCAACTAGTCTGTCTTGACTTAAACTTTTGAGATACATGTTCCAAAGTACTTGGCTGATATTTTGGTGGATTTAGGAAGCTCAAAGGGTATACTAATCAACTCTGAAGTCTCAGTTGGCTGGTGTGAAGCTGGTTTTAGCAGCACCTACTCATCTTTGGATTGCATCCACCATCTCTCTTCACAAGAGCCACAGATGATACAAAATCAGTGCACTCCATAGGATTAGGATCCTCATGGATGTATGAAGACACCCACTTATGGATGTGTAAAGTTGCAGAAGAAGAAGAGAAAAGAGAAAAAACTAGAGAGGTAGGTGCGAACAAACTCATAGATCAATTCGAGACTTAGCTTATGCAGCTGTGGTATTTCTTGATGAAGAGTTTGAACCTCATGGTTGGGCAGAGATCCTAGAGACAACAGATGTAGCCATCAATGAAGAACAATGGACACCCCAATGTGATGAGGATGGCTATGAAATTTCAGTCTTCATTGTAGAACCAATCATGTGTGATTCAATGATTGAGGAATGTGTGCCGAGCATTGATGTACTTGAGGAAGCAAGTGACTCTGATCTAGAGTCAATCATTATGGACCCTTTTTGTGCATTAGAAGAAGAATTCCTACACGAAGTAGAAGTTCATCCTCAAGAGCACAGAGAAATTACGAATGATGTGAGGTTAACTACATAGGTGACCGCCAAGAGTGAAGGCAAGAAGAGGAAAGAGAGAGAAGCCTCACCAGGTGAGGAAGAATCTTTGTTTGAGTTCCCTAAAAATCTCAAGAAGTATGAAATACAAGATAAGAGGGTCATGGTAAGGATGCCAAAACAAGAAGCCCTAGGAGGAGAGGCCTATGATGACAAAGAGACAACAAAGAAAGTTGTAGTAACCATAGAAGAAGGAGGAGAAAGATGCACATACATAGGACATGACCTAACTGAGGACGAGGAACAAGAGTTGACTGCCTTGTTAAGAGAATACAGAGATGTTTTGCATGGAGTTATAAAGACTTAAAAGGTGTAGACCCTGACATATGCTCACATATGATTCCCATGACCTCAGATGCCAAACCCTCTAAGCAAAGGGCATACACATATAATGAAAATTATGCTACCAAGATCAAGGAGGAGATAGATAGATTGGTAGAGGCCGGATTTATATATGAAATTGAGCACACTGAATGGGTATCCCCCATCGTATTGGTGCCCAAAAAGAATGGAAAGTTACGAGGTTGCATTAACTTGAAGAAAGTTAGTGAAGCCACTATTAGGGATAGCTATTCACTTCCTATCACTGAGCATCTATTAGAAAGAGTGGCAAGCAAGGAAGTATACAACTTTCTTGATGGTTTCTCTGGCTACATTCAAGTGGCCATTGCTCCAAAAGATCAACATAAGATGGCTTTTGCTAGAGAGTGGGGCATATTTGCTTTTCGGTAAAGCTATTTGGGCTTACCAATGCGCCAACTACTTTCCAAAGGCTGATGTGCCATGTGTTCAAAGAATTCTTGTGTAAAAACTTGGAAGTCTATGTTGATGATCTATGCACTCATTCCAACATTAGACAAACACATATACGGGAGCTCAGACAAATCTTTGATAAATGTAGAGAATATCAGGTCTCCCTAAACCCAAAGAAGTGTGCTTTTATGTTCAGACAAGGCAAGATTCTAGGACACATAGTGTCAAAGAATGGCATATCCACAAATGAGGAGAAGGTTAGAGCTATTGGAGAGCTACCTAGGCCAAAGAATGTCAAGGAGGTGCAAGATTTCATGGGGCATTGTGGATATTATCAACGTTTCATTCATATGTTTGCTATCATAGCAAAGCCTCTATACTCCCTCTTAACTAATTTTGAGTGGATTGACGAATGAAAAAACTCATTTAATGGGCTTAAGAGATGACTGTGTTCAGCACCAATCTTGACTACACCATCTTGGAACAAGCCCTTCCACGTGCACGTAGATGCATCCAATTATGCAATTGGGTGTGTATTAGCACAACCTACTGGCGAAGGTAATATGGATCTTCCAATTGCTAATGCCAGTAGAAAATTGAATGCCGCTATGACACTATACCACTATGGAGCGAGAAGGATTAGGCATGGTATATCCGGTTAAGAAGTTTAGACATTATTTGTTTGCAAATAAGTTTAAGTTTTTTACAGACCATCAAGCATTACTCTATCTAGTGAACAAGTCGTGCAATACTGGCAGATTAGTAAGATGGTTCCTCTTACTAATGTAATACAACTTTGAAGTTGTGGTTGGGAAAGGAAGGACTCACTTGAGAGCTGATCACCTTTCTTGACTGACTTTAGGAGAGTCCCCTTAAGAAGTATCCTATGACCTTCCTAATGCTTACTTGTTCAATCTAGAAGTAGTGTCTGACTAAGCCAAGAATATGGTGCCAACTCTAACATTTGGACCTAAACATCCTGTATTGAGAGCAAAAGACAAGGAGGTATCCAGATCTCAAAAATACCACATAATGACAGGCATCATGTCTAAACACACTGATCAAGGCGTACTAGCTTGCTGTGTAGACGATGATGAGCATGCAAAGTGGTTGCAAATAGCACATGTAGGTGCACTACAACAACATCACTCCAAACACGGAACCCTACAAACTTTGCAAAGGTTAGGGGTATATTGGCCAACAATGGAAGCAGATGTCCATAAGTTATGCAAAGAATTCCGAGTGTGTGCTACTAGACCACCAGTGGAGCATGTCACTTTGTATCAAGTGTCTTTAGTACCAGATTGAAGTGAACCATTGGTAAGTTTTTTGAGGATGAAAACATTCCCTCAAGAAACGACATTGACGAGACAATGAAGTTTAGAACAGGAAGCACTAGATTACACATCATAAGTGGTATTCTATACAAGCAAGGAAAAGATGGATACCTTAGATTGTGTGTTCATGAGAGTGAATATCTCAAGATCTTAGAGAGTGCTCACCAAGGTGTAGTAGGAGGACACTTCGAACCAGATAGGGTCATCAAAGCTATACTATTTGCAGGTCTTTGGTGGCCAACACTCACATGGATGCACATACCTATGTGAAGAGGTGTGATATATGTCAATGAACTCACTACCCGATACATAAAGATGAGATGCCTCTAAAACCTATGATGGGTGGACGTGCATTTTCTAAGTAGGGAATAGACTTTGTTGGTCCTTTTAATCCCCCAGCCAATAGTTCACATGCTGAGTATATCATTGTGGCTATAGATTATCTGACGAAGTGGGTAGAGGTGAAGGCCACAATGAAGAATGATGCACAAACCACAACCAAGTTCCTATTTGAGAATGTATTTACAAGATATGGTTTGCCCATAGAATTAGTAAGTGATAGAGGCACACACTTCTTGAATGAAGTCATTGAACATATTCTCCAAGAATTCTTGGTAGTACATAAGAAGTCAGCCCCCTATCATCCACAAGCTAACGGCCAGGTCGAGAGCACAAACAAGATTCTATGTAATGTGTTGACAAAGTTGGTGAATAATAAAAGCTCTGATTGGGACAAACAACTACACCATGCTATTTGGGCATATGGAGTTGCCTATAAAATGGTACTAAATGCCTTACACTTTCAGATGATGTTTGGCCAAAATGTAGTGCTACCAGTAGATTTCTTGATACCCACACTGAGCATAACACAAGAGCATCAATGGATCGACCATGAGTTTTAATATAGAATCTTTGATCTAGAATGATAATTAGGTGAAACAAGATTGAGAGTAACCACAAGGATTCATGCAACTAAGAAAAGACAAAAGGCATAATTTGATGCCCATGTGAAGGATAAGGGCTTGAAAGCAGGAGATTTAGTTTTGGTGTACACCTTGAAGCAACATGTACGAAAATTGGAGAAGAGAGGCTATGGACCTATGATCATCAACAGGATCTCAATGAGTTGAGTAGTTCAACTAGCCACTCTAGAAGGCGACATCCTACCTAGTTACATCAATGGATGCAGAGTGAAACTATATCAAGAACCCCTCACAGAGGAAATGCTTAGGCGACTCAATACTACCAAGAAATGTAAGAAAGAAGAAAAACGAGTTTGAGAAGAAGCGTAGGCAGAAGCCTTAGAGCGCATCTGAAGAATGAAATTGAAAAGACAGGGTAGAAATTAGCCTAGGTTAGATGCTTATGACACTCCAAGATATCACATGGCCATGCACGAAGCATCAGGTGTACCTTCCCATAGAATAATTGACCGACATCCTTTTGTGACCCTAGAGATAGGACAAGGAAATAGTGCAAGGATTGTAAGGGCCTTGATTGAATCAGGTGCAGCCACTCGTGCAGTTAGACTTTCTTACTGTCAAGAATTGCAATTAAGTACTAATCCTATAGAAGCATATCTCATAGGATTGGGAGGTCTGGAAACCCCTTGCATGGGCGAGCTGGAGCTTCCCCTCTACATTCAAGATATTATTATGAGAGTGAAGGTGCTAGTGTGTAAAGATGAGGATCTCACTAAACCTCTTGTCTTGGGTCAAGATTGGATCTATGATCATGCAGTCAACTTGAAACTTAGAAGTGGACTTCTTTAGGTCTGGGTGAATCAAGCCTACATCACCATTGAGCTAGAAAATCAAGCACTCAAGGAACTAGGAAAGGCACCAACTTCTGGTCCTTCCAAGAGTACACATGAAGATAACAATGTTGTTCTTGTCCAAAACTCTATGATGCAGAATGAGGAGGTCCTCAACAAAGGATTCAGGGATTTGGTGGAACTCCCTTCTTTTCCAAAGATGATCGAGACAAAGCAACCAAAGGAGCATAGGAAGACAACCTATGATCATAGTCAATGGAGAGCACAAGGCAAGAAGACTCAAGTTGCGAAGCAGATTTGGGTACGCAAGGATGAACAACCCTCTGGTCTGGTGTCAGATCCCCAACGATGCACCAAACTAATTGCTCGGGTGACTACAACGAAAAAGTGTCTTAGAATTCTCCCAAAACGGACCTTTTCCATTTGGATCCCAAAGAGGTCAATGAAGGCCGACCCCAATACTCGACAAATCTAGGTGCCCAAGACCTGCTTACATGCTTAAGTAGCTTCACATAAGCTCACAAGCCTAAATCGACACTCACAATCACTCACATCATACACTTCAACGCACATATCTGTAATCAATGCCTCCACACATGAAATCACACCTAAGACTGTCTAGAAATGGGTACCCAAATCCAAGAGGACGTATGCCAACAACATGTAAAAATCATCACACTCGAAAGTTGTAATCACACACAAAAAGTTTGGAGAATAAAAACTTGTATCAAACCACTCGACCCAAGTTTGTGAATCCATTCACACCAGAATAGGTGCATTCCGAGTACAATGCACAACCAGAGTATGCATCTAGAGACATATAACTAACTTACTAACTAACACTCACAAGCCACCAGAAACATCACACTTACTAACACATTCACCACTTCAATAGCATGTTGGTATTGTAGAGGGAACATGGTATTATCATGTTTCTGATGCAATGCTAATATGACTTTCTTCTTCCAGCAGATAACCATCACATGGCTGACGTAGCACGAACTAGATCTCAAGCAGACACGCACTAGTAAGTGGTTGATATGGAGAGTTTACCTATACAAGACCCCCCAAGCGGCCATACCATGCCTGTCAGCAAAACTTCCCATTGGTTTAGTGAAGTCACAGGACCTTTAGAAGAAGGATCCTACCTCTGGTAGTTAGAATTGGAATTCAATGGAAAGCAAGGCAAGCACCATTTCTTTACAAGGGAATTTAAAAAGTTACAAAATGCAGAAGCACTAGGCCCTGTATGGGAGAAGGCAAGATTGGACGAACACTTTGGAGCTTATCTCCCAAATCTTGACTTCATGAGATGCTACTATCTTATCAACACCTTGACTCAAAGCAAGCATCCCCACAGTTTGAGCACATTTGTGATCCCATATCTGACAAAGGGCAATGAGCTGAAGAGGTTTAAGTTAACCAACAACTTAGTGCAAGAGGCCTTGCATATGCAGGGAATGCATATCCCCACAGAAAAGGAGGTCCTGGTGCCTGATAACATGAAAAATAGGAACCTCACCAAGATTAAAGACATGGTGGCCATGACACCCAATATCGTAGTATGCCTTCAGATATGCATGCAACAACACTTTGCTTTTCCCACCCAAGATAGATTTACCATGCCACCTGTTAAACGTTAAACACGAGACTAACTATCAGCAATGCGTTTAACTACCTAATTGGGTTCTTGGGAGTGGAAGGGGTCTGTAAGACAGAGGCCCTATGCTTGTTTCCCAAAATGACTTCACACCACAATATACCAACATTCAAGAATTCTATCAAGAATTGGCATACCCTTCTCAATCTTTACGGTTCATCATGCTAACTCTCCCAGAGTCTACCGAACACACTCTACCAGACTATTAGTATCGTGATATCGAGTTACCTCAGAACCTTTTTCCGAATACACACTACTGTAACGTTAGGAACAATAACAGTAGTTCAACCTTCACCGACTAGGCACAAACAATCAGACAACACCGAAGAGACAGCGAACTCAATAGTTTCAGACACACAGTACTGAAGATTCAGTACGCAACTTAGGAAGACCCTTACTATAGCTTAATCTTTGCCGTATGAAGATGGACCTCAATACTGAAGACAACACAATACAGATTAGAATACCAGAAACACTACCACAGCTACACAGACTTCCTCAGCACGTTACGGTGTATTACAAGAAGAGTGACACCACGATACACCTACTTAATTGAACAATGCCATAGAAACTCCACAGAATAACTCACTCAGACTACAGTCGGATAATCTTCTGAACATCTATGAAACTCACCAACAGATAGGTATCAACAGATAACAAAACAGAAACAAGAACAATATACTCAGGATTGCTCAACAATAACACAGTAACGTTCACTCAACCACCCAGACAGACAGTCTGGTGAATCCAACGAACGTCACTATGCGTCTCTTTTTCATTGCTTTATATAAAGACTACAAGGTGTCTGCGTAACAACCTTTCACGCATGCGAAAAAAAGATTCATTTATACAACTTCCAATCCGGTGGCCGATAACACTGGCACACACGGTGGACTCGAACCCGCAGGCTAATCAAAATTACCGTTCTTTGATAATGCCGTCTAAATACACGTTGCTGGCTAATCTAAAGGTTTGGGCAATTTTCTTCTTTAAAGCTTCTAACATTTGTTTGAGAGTATCCGGTTCTACTAATTGTGCATCTACTCTTACAGAACTTAATGCAATAGCTTTGGTCAGCAAAATTTCTGCTTGCATTTGCAGAAAGGCTTCTTGTAAGTAGAAGTCATTTGATAAGGCTGCATCTCTGGAAATCTTCATCTCTGCAAGTTGTTTATCCATCTTGGCCAGTCTTTCTTTCTGATTGTCGAGTTGGTTGTCTTTTCTGTCGATCTGTTGATTCTGGAACTGGATTGTGTTGGAGTAGGCATCTCTTTCTCTGCGAAGATTTGAGATTACTTTTTGCAGTTGAGCTTCTACGGTCAATTTTCGTTTTAGAATGCTGTTAACGTCTGATAAATCTATTTTACATCTTTGAAGTTCTTCAAGTGTTTTCATAGCCAAATCGTGCTGTTCTTGGCCTCGTTGTACCACTTCATCTAACGTCTGTCTTGTTTCTTCCAATAGATTTCCTAAGGTGATTCTTGCATCTTCTTTATCCTTGAGTAATTTGCTTCAGGTTAATTATCTCTGCATCTGCAACATTCAGCAATTCCTCCTTTTCTTGTGCTGCTGCCAGGGCCTCATCTCGTTGGGTTGTAATTACTTCCTGCTCTTGAAGTCTTGCCTGTAATTGCTTAATTTGTTCATTTAGCGCATGATTTTCAGCCTTGACTGCCTGTAATTCCTCCTGGAGGGGAGTGATATCTGCCTCCACCCAATTTGTGTTGAAAGTCATCGCGAATAGTATCTGTGACTTGCTTCATTTGTTGTGGCAGTTGTTGTGATGAATTGATCAGCAGTTGACCCATTGATGCTAACTCAGGAAATACGGGCATGGAGGGGAGTGGAAGATGATGATGAGGTTGGGATGAGGATGTGGTGAGTAGCTGCTGGGAGTTCGGTGGAGAGTAGTTTGGGGATGAGGAAGAAGAAGCAGTGGGTTCTTCGGGACGAATGGGTGGAGCAGGGGTAATTGGGTTAATTGAAGGCTCCGGAGGGGGAGTGGGAAGAACAACGTTAGGTTCTGTTACGTGTTCTGTGGTTTGTTGTGTAGTGTCGGTGCTGTTGGCAGCTGTGGACTCGACTGCTTTCAGTAGCTCTTTGAAAACTTCTTTAACGATTTGTTCCTCATCTCCTTGCTGTTCCTGCTCAGATTGCTACTGAGATGCTTCTTAAGACGAGCTTGTGTCCGAGTCGGTGTGATCCTCCTGTTCTTGTTGCCCTTCTGACGAAGACTGTGCTGATGATTCGTGCTGCATAGATGTTGCGGTGTCATGGAAGGTTTCTTCGTCCTGTTTTTCTTCTTCTTTGTCATCTTCTTTATTTCCTTCGTCTCATCCTTGTGCTTCACTTTCAGATGAGCTGATTCTAATTCTTTTCCGGCGAAAGAGTTGATTGAGTTCCTCTTCGTCTTCTTCATCATCTTCCAATAAATGAGCCGACTCTTCATGGTGCAGGACCGGGCCTCTGGGTGGTGGTTGTGCTGCAAGAATGGCCGGAAAAAGGAAAGATATGATGTGCGGCAGTCTAGACCTTGGCATTCCTCCCTTGTTTACCTGTTTGATGATTGAAACGCATTCTCTGTGAATGCGGTGGAAGAAGTACGATGCAAAATTTATAGGTTCTCGGGTAGCTAAGTCTATGGCGGAGTAGAAGGGACGAGATATTCCATATGTGCGCTTTTGGAGATTGAGGATGGCTACTAAGAATTGTAGCGCGGATCTCTCAGGTTCAAGATGACAAAGTATGGCGTATTCGTTAGAGGAACTCCTAGGGAATAGTTGGTTCATGGTGGCTATTCGCAGATTCATGCCATTTTCCCGACCTTGCTGAGGGAGTCTAAATGCCTCAGCAAAAGCTTGGAAAGTGATTACGGTACGGGATGGTAGGGAGGTGAGCAACCAACTCTGCTCGTTGGCAGGAGTGGCAGCGATGGCAGCGATTATTTTGGCGAAGAACGGGTGGGATTCCACTGAATGCCACGGCAGTTCAGCGAAATTGGCCAACCCACGTATGCGCATGAACTCTCCTACATCGACAGGGAGTCCATCACGGAAGGCGGCATAGTTTGCCAAAGCTTCCATGGCGCACACAGAAAACGCAAGCACAAGACACAATACGCACAGGTTTTACACAATCACACACAACACGCAAACACAATAGTGATTTTCGGCAAAATGGAAAAGGTTAAGTAGATGCGCTGCAATGGCGAGCAGTCAAAATCACTAATCATCGTGCGATGTTGAGATGATAACTTCTTAACTTCGGTGTGCATGCATGAGCAGCTGGAAAGGGCAAGGCGGCTGTTGACATAATTAGGTATCAAAACGCGGATATTTATAGACTTATATTATTTTATTAAGCACACAAAATTAAAAGAAAATAAAAGAAAAGAAAAGGAAACGCAAAATATGCGGCCAATCTGCGAAATGTTCAGTGTGGATCGAATGCTTGTTGATACGGGCGCCGCTTTGATCCATTTATCACCTTTGGAAGAGGAATTCCAGTCAAAGTAATCAACCGAAAAGTGGCTGGGCCCACCTTTTCAGAAATCCGGTAGGGACCAAACCATCGTAACTTGAATTTGCCAGTAGAGCGATTCGACTTGGCATTGTAGAAGAGTACAAGTTGGCCCACCGTAAAAACTGGAGTCTTTAGATATCGATCATGTGTTTGAGCTTGTCTTATCTGTACTTCCTGAATAGTCAGAAAACTTTGCCATCGGTGCTCATCCATTTCTCTGAGTGTATCCAACCGAAAGGACAGAGATTCTTCAGGTAACAATTTCTGAGTGATGGCTACACGTAAACTTGGGACAATGATCTCCATTGGTGCTATGGCTTCCAATCCATAAGCTAGTTTGAAAGGTGTTAATCCTGTTGCTACCTTGCATGTAGTCCGGTATGCCCATAATACTGCAGGTAACAGTTGATCCCATCTTTTCGGTGCTTCCAGAGTCAGTTTTCGAAGCATATTCAACAAGGTTTTGTTTGTACTTTCAGCCAATCCATTTGCACGAGGATAATATGGTGAACTGAATTTATGAGTGACCTGGAAGGAATGTGTAAGTACTTTCATTAAATTGTTAACAAAATGAGTGCCTTGATCTGTAACAAGTTCTAGAGGTAAGCCAAAACGCGGAAATACATCTTTCATTAGACATTTTGCCACCGAAACAGCTGTGGCAGACTTAAAAGCCCATGCTTCTGCCCATCTGGCTGCATAGTCTGTACAGGTCAGAATATAACGATTATTACTGAGGATTGCCAGAGGTGTAATAGGTCCAATGAAATCTAGACCCCACTTCTGAAAAGGTTCTAATGGCAAGACAGGTTGTAGAGGGAAATAATGGCGCTGCAACGGTTGTCCAGATCTCTGACAATTATCACAATTTTTGACAAACTGCATTACATCCCTGTATATAGTAGGCCACCAAAGCCCACTCTGCAGGATTTTCCGGTGTGTTAAATCTGCAGCAAAATGCCCGCCGGATGGAATTGAATGGGCCAACATAATGACTGAATTAACTTTGTGTGGAGGAATACAACGAAGTAAAATTCCAGTGTGATCCATATAGTATAATTCCCCAGCAATCAACCAAAATTTGCGACTGTATACCACAATCTTCCTACGCATTGCAGGAGATGTTGTAGAAGGAAGGAATCCATCAGTCAAAAAAGTTAACAACTGATCATAGTAATTAGTTGTCACAGGAGGATCTGCAATTTCATCATTAGTTGGTTCAGTGCTATAAATCGCTGGTGTGGTGTCATCAACACCGACCGGAGCTTCACCTGAATCTAAACGAGAAAGGAAATCTACTAAGGCATGTGAACTGCCTGGCCGATGAATAACTTCGTAATCAAATTCTTGTAAGAGCAGAACCCATCGCGCTAATCGGCCACCTAAATGCTGTTGCCGAACCAGATAGACAAGTGCAGCATGATCTACATGAAAAGTAAATTTGAGGCCAAGTAAATAATGCCTAAATTTCTTGACAGAGTATACTAAACCCAGACATTCCCTTTTAGTTAAAGAGTAATTCTTTTCAGCAGGGGCAAGCCTTCGACTTGCATAGTACACTGGTCTGAACCACTTATCGGTTTGTTGCATTAGAACGCTCCCAATTGCTATATCTGAAGCATCAACAAATACATGAAATGGGCGATCCCAGTCAGGAGGCTGTAAGATTGGAACCTGTGTTAGTAATCCCTTTAGACGATCAAAAGCAATTTGACATTCCTCAGTCCACTCAAATTGTCAAGGAGTCTTGGTTATTAATCGGTTCAGTGGTATTGCCAAATGAGCAAGCCACGGTAAGTGTCGACCATGCCATCTTACTTGGCCCATGAAGCGCATTACTTCCTTAGGTGTAGTGGGCACAGGTGCTTCTAACACAGCTGTAATTTTATCTGGATCCACCTGTATACCCTGTGCAGATATAATGTGGCCAAGTAGCTTTCCACATGAGACCGCAAACACAAATTTGTTTGGGTTCAAACAGAGTCTGTATTCTCTGCACTTATCAAAGCAACACCGTAAATGGAACAAGTGTGCTACCATCTTACCGAATAACAAAAAATCATCAAGATATACTTGCATAAAAGAGGTAAGGTAAGGAGAAAAAATTTCTTGCATGCATCTTTGAAAAGTACTAGGGGCATTTCTTAATCCAAACCACATTACAGTACAAGCAAAAACTCCCCAATTGGTAATGAAAGCGGTCTTTGGTATATCCTGTTCAACCATTCTAACTTGATTATACCCACTGTATCCATCTAAGAATGAATACATTTCATGTCCTGCTACTGTATCAAGCATCATATCAAGAAAAGGTAGCGGAAATGGATCAGGCACCGTAGCTGCGTTCAGTTTTCGGTAGTCCACACAAATTTGCAGTTGCTTATTCTTTTTAGGAACAATAACAATTGGTGAGATCCATTCAGAATGCTCTACTGGTACAATGAATCCGACTTTGAGTAGCCTATCAAGCTCTGCCTTTACCTGTGATGCATAGCTCGGATTCATTCGGTAGCTGGGTTGCTTGATTGGTTTTGCTTCCGGCTTTAGCATGACCCTGTGTTGATAGATGCGCGGGTCCAAACCTTTCATATCTTTGTAATCCCATGCAAAGACGTCAAAGAACTCTCGGAGTAGCTAGATTAAGTCTACTTGAAATACTTCCGGTAGGCTTTCCCTTATCTTGACAGGACGCGGATGGTCCTCATCTCCTAAATTATAAGTGATCAACTGATCTTCTAGAACATAGAATTGTCGGGACTTCTCTGCATCATCAGCTGGCTTAAAAAGTTGTTGTAGATCAGTGTCGTCTATAGCAGTGGTATCTTCTTTCTTACCTTCTTCTGTTACACGCATCACCGTACAAACTGTGGGATTCCAAATATCTACAACAGATTGTAGATCAACAGTTCCTAGGGAGATCAAGTCAATATTATTCTTTAAAAACTCTTCTTCTTCATCATCTGACAACCCATCTAACATATGAACTGGTTTTGCAAAATACAGTATAGCATGCAATTCGCAAGGCTGTATAACATCTAATTTTACAACATATTTTCGATTATTGTCTTTGAAAGTGAGTTCCTGTGCAGACCAATCTTGTATAACCTTAGCTTGCTTTAGCCAAGGATGGCCAAAAAGAAGATTATAATCAAGGGTGGATTCTGGTAATTCTAGGATGACAAAGGTCATTTTAAATGTGGTACCTTGCAAAGTTATTGGTACATTTCGTACAAGTCCTACTGGATGGACTCTTGACTGGTCAACCATTCTGACAAAGAATTGAACTGGTTCGATTTTGGTCCATCCTAACTTCTTACACAGTGCAGCAGTAGCAATGTTGACACTAGATCCTCCATCAATTAGTACCTGTGTAATTTTATGATTTATACCATACCGTAATTAAAGGAACCGAATGATCGACCGTAGAACCAGGTTCCAGTTGCACTGTCGCTGTTGCTGGAATGCAAGAAGGTATAGGACTGAATTGTTGTTGGAATTGTTGCCGAATTCTTGGTACTAGTGCAAGTAATTGGCAAAGAGGAAGAGTAATGGACCCTTTGGCTAAAATTTCCCAGGCCTTATGTGATTGAATTGTGTTTTCCACAGATTCTGAAGATGATGCGCCGGCTAACGATGATGTATCTGCTGAAGATGATGTGCCTGCTACTGAATTAGAATCTTGTTTTTGTGTTCCTTCCTCGGTTAACGGAGCCTGGGTCACCGGAATAGGATCTGGAAACACTGGAGGTTCGACAATGGTCCATTGACTGGCCTTATCATACATCCTTTGTTGTTCACGTACGCCTGGTTCAAATACTTCTGCTGTTGGTTGCAGTTGCTTACCGGATCGGGTCTGAATTACTGCAGCTTGCGTTTCTACTGGTGTGATTTGTACCATATTATTCATTGGGTTTTGACGTTCTTTCTTCCTCTAATCATACTCAGCTGCATCTTTACAAAATCTTCTAATGTGACCAAATTCACCACAAAAATGGCAACGTGGTGGTGGCAAATTGGGATTTTCCTGTGCTGGTCCGGCCTGCCAGCGGTTTGCATTGTAGTTATTATTTCTCTAACCTCTGTAAATTCAATAGCCTTATTGCTGGTTGTTTCTCATTTGCGGAGGTACATAATGATTGGCAGGTTGCCCGGGTTCTTGTATAATTGCATTCACTGTTGCGGTTCCCTGCACTTTGGCATTGTATGCATAGTTTTCGGTGGTATGTCCGGTCATGTTGCAGATAGCGCAAAACAACTGATTAAGTGCACAAGTGGCACTGTTGTGCCCTGAATTCTTGCATGTGGTGCAGAACATTTGTCTGGTCGGATCTTCTGCAATATTTTTATTTGCTTTTAACCATTCCAGGTCTTTTGTAAATCCTCCAACCTTGTTTTCAAGCTGCAAAGCCATTGCAATCACTGCATCTAGTGTCATAGCTCCTACACAGCGTATGATCATAATCGGTTTAAGTTGCAGAGTCAATCCATTGATAAACCATTGCATGATAACGTCATCCGGTAGGTTGGCATGTGCTGGTGGTAATTGCCTCAAATGGGTTCTGAATAGAGTGGCATATTCCTGCACTGTTTGATTTATCTTCTGTCTATTGTTTTGTAAGTAGTCGAAAATTTTGGCTGGATTCTTCTTTAGCCTGAATCTCTGCAAAAATGCATCCCTTATCGCTTCATAGGTGCCGAAGTGGTTAATATCATATTCTGTAAGCCATCTGGCTGCTTCATTAACCAATGTCGACTGGAAGACAATAGCTTTATATGCTGGATCAGGTGGATGGTTGAGCACTGCGTAACTTATCTCAAATGTGCGTACATGAGCATCTGGGTCATCTCCTGGAAATCCAATGAATTTAGTGTACGTTACTCCTGTTGGAGTTTGCCATGGTGGAAATAGATGTTGTTGTGGCTGCTGCTGCTGCTGCGATTGCTGTTGTTGTTGTTGCCCACTCATCGTGCTGGCGGTTGTATTGCGACTACACTCTGTATCCCGAGGTGGAATATCTGAATCGTCGGAATCTATATCGTCAGCCTGTGCACTTTCCGGTTCGATAATCTTGTTCAGTATGTTTCGAATCTCAGTTTCGAACAAGCTACCTTCCTTCTTGATGTCAATTGTAGGAAAGCTTACTCCCAATAGCGGCGACTGGACTGAGGATTCACCAAGAAATGGTAAACCATCACCGAAAAACTGTGAATTCTCAGTAACTTGTACCGAAATAACACCGGAAGGTGTCGATTTTTCACCAAAAAAAAGTGCTCCTTCTCCTTCACTGGTTTCTTTGGCCAAGACGTTTCTATTCACAAACAAATTCGAATCTTTACCTAATGGTGTTAAACTAGCTTCATGCTGCGTCCCGGTAGACTCTGGAGTTACTATACCTTCGATAGACTGTGCCGAAATCGCACCGAAATCTGCCAGAGATGTAGTGCATTCCACCGGAATATCGTCGGAATCACTACTAAGGTTCTTCACTTTCTTGACAACTGGGTTAGACCTATCTGCGCTTCTACCTCTTGAAGGCGTCCTTAGCAAATTAGGTACCCAAGGCTATCGGTTCTTCGGATACGTTTCACCGGATCTAGTAACCGGCATGTATCATTTTTTGTACTAATCGCGTACTATTACTGTCGATTTACAATCTACAATCACTTTTCACAATCGATTTGCAATACGCTGGTGCCACTTGTTGATAGTTAAGTGCCACCTTCCCATAGACGGTGCTAGTGTTAAACGTTAAACGCGAGACTAACTGTCAGCAACGCGTTTAACTACCTAATTGGGTTCTTGGGAGTGGAAGGGGTCTGTAAGACAGAGGCCCTATGCTTGTTTATCAAAATGACTTCACACCACAATATACCAACATTCAAGAATTCTATTAAGAATTGGCATACCCTTCTCAATCTTTACGGTTTGTCATGCTAACTCTCCCAGAGTCTACCAAACACACTGTACCAGACTATTAGTATCGTGATACCGAGTTACCTCAGAACCTTTTTCCAAATACACACTACTGTAACGTTAGGAACAATAACAGTAGTTCAACCTTCACCGACTAGGCACAAACAATCAGATAACACCGAAGAGACAGCGAACTCAATAGTTTCAGACACACAATACTGAAGATTCAGTACGCAACTTAGGAAGACCCTTACTGTAGCTTAATCTTTGCCGTATGAAGATGGACCTCAACACTGAAGACAACACAATACAGATTAGAATACCAGAAACACTACCACAGCTACACAGACTTCCTCAGCACGTTACGGTGTATTACAAGAAGAGCGACACCACGATACACCTACTTAATTGAACAATGCCATAGAAACTCCAGAGAATAACTCGCTCAGACCACAGTCAGATAATCTTCTGAACATCTATGCAACTCACCAACAGACAAGTATCGACAGATAACAAAACAAAAACAAGAACAATATACTCAGGATTGCTCAACAATAACACAGTAACGTTCACTCAACCACCCAGACAGACAGTGTGGTGAATCCAACGAACGTCACTATGCATCTCTTTTTCATTGCTTTATATAAAGATTACAAGGTGTCTGCGTAACAACCTTTCGCGCGTGCGAAAAAAAGATTCAGTTATACAACCTCCAATCCGGCGGCCGATAACACACCCAAAAAGATATGGTTCAGTTTGTATCTGGCAGAGATAGACACAAAACCTCACCATTAGCCTAAACACTAGATCATTGATCAGATACACACGACTCACAAGAGATGGCCACGTAAATCAATCTTGTATGGCTGTTGCACTTTGACAAGAATCATTTAGAGATGTTTATCTTACGACATTCCTATTCAAAGGGCCCTAATGTGGAACAGAGTGCAACAGGTCAAAGGCTGAACATCAACTAGACCCCCTTCCAAGAGGATGAGAGGAGTTGTACAAGTACCTTGTGCTCAACCCCGTGGAGCAACACTAACCCTCGACATCACCCCCCCTCAAAGGGTCAGGCCATTCACACTCTGACTACCACGATGAAGCATTGAAGGTCCCAATCTGGTATTTCCACCCGTTTCCATGGACCTAAAATTCCTCGAAGGAGCACTCTTGGAAGAACTCACCAATGAAGACTTTGAGAAGATTTTAAAAGAAGTGAATCTTGAAGTAGAAGAACAAAAATTGGAAGGAGATCAACTGCAAGCAACAACATCAAAAGTACCCATTACCACTGTTGATGTGGATGAAGAAGAGGACCATGATGATGCAGAAGATGAAGAATATGAAGAAGGCAAGGAAGGGCATGAAGAAAGATATCAAGATGAGCAGCAAGAGGTACCAAAACCCGTAGGTGCTCCTGCATACATAGCCCAGTTGCAAAAGCTATACGACATGATCAAAGCAGTGAAAGAGAGCACAAACTTTCATTCGCATCAGGCCAAGCCCTAATATAATAGATGTTAGTAGATGAAGGAGTGGACCCGCAATTCATCACTAGCCTCCAGTTACTGTCCGAATCCTCGGGAGTTCAAGAGGCTGTCTACATAATAGTTCGACAATCTGTCCGATATGACCAGCGTAGAGTGGATACACGACCAAGGGTAGGCAAGAACATTCGAATACCGGTCTTTGAACCTGAAGCAACAATAGAACCAACAACCATCCCAACCATCACCATCGACCTTATAGCAAAAACTTGTGTACAAACATCTCGGATTTCACCCCAGTGATCCCCATCTCCTTCCTCTCCTCCTTCACCCCCACCTCCACTACCAACCACTGCTAAAACCACTATATTAACAACAACCATGACCCAAACCCTAGCCTCTTCAACATCCTTTTCCTTTTGAGAACCAGCATCTCAGGCCACCCTCTTTCCTTCCGTTACCAACCCTTTTTTCACTTCACCACTCTCGCCTATTGAACGCATCATTGGACATCCACTAATACCTAGCATAGAGGGACACCTGCGGCCCATAGAGGGTACTCTAGGTTTCCCTACTTACCCATACTCACACCTTCCCCTTTCCAAGGATCCATATTTCGCATCCACCACATCCATGTACCCCTATACCTTGCTCTCCATGATCACCCCACCTCATTACCTATCATTCAAGGAACAATTCATTTGTGCTTCTGCTCCTTAGATGCTAAGTTCACAAACACTCACAACCACATCATTATACATAGACACTACAGTCACTTCACCTACCATACCCACATACATGGTTGCTCCTACATGCACTGCACTATCCTATCCTATGGAAATTTCACCACCCACAACACCTCCCCCTCCCCCCACTATACCAGCATCTCCAATCCCCCTGCCACCAACTAAACCCGCACCCACCACTGTGTTTGACACAACATCCACAACTCCCATTCCCAATCCCATTCTCTCTACATTCCAAACTGCTCCCCTCGCATCTCATAATGTAAATAATTCATTCAATATGTTAATTCAGTGTGCATAGCAATTACAACAAGAGTATTAATGATTGGAAGAGTGCAGTGCTGCCTTCCAGGTAGCATCGTAGAGGTTACAAGTAAGAGTAACTACACTAGAAGCTGACAATCAAAAACTTTGGGCAAAATATACCACTTTATAACAGGATCATGCCAAATTGAAGTCCAAGATGTCTACTATGGATGCTTAAGCATTCAAGGATTTGGAAAACATACTCCAAGCACAAATGCTCACCATGCTAAACTAAGATGCAATCTAGGTCTACTACGGAAGCATATGGCCACATCATTAGAAGAGAACAAGAGACTCCAACAACATAACCAAGACAATCTTGAAGCAGCCATGGAAGGAACCTCAGGAACAAAGCTTAGCCCTACAAAGTATAAAGCGTTCCCCTCAGAAGACATATAAATCTTACTTGAGGAGCATGCCAACTTTTTAGAGTCCTATGAAAAGATGATCTTCAGAAGCAGTTGGCCAATGCCAGCACATCTCAACCCGAGCCTACCATCCCTCAATAGTCCACTAAAGAACTAGCCTTAAGAAGGCAGGTCAAAGAATTAAAAGCTAGACTCCTACCATATGAGAGGCCACCCTCTCCTATTGAAGAATTGGAACCCGAAAACTGTGGTGGAGATCCCGGTTGAAGAGATTTTTGAAGAGCCTTATGACCCAACACCGATACCTGATGGGTGTGTCATTGACGAGGGGTGAGACACCCTCGAGATAGAAGGCCCAGATTGGCTGAAGAGAGTAGAACAAATAGGAAAAACCCACGATGATAGAGTGGTCGTGCAAATTAGGTCCCTTTCCAATCTAGAAGAAACAATTCTCAGTTCCAATATAAGCCCTACCTTGTATAATTAGCTGACTATAATGTGGAGATTAAAAGGCATATAGGAAAAGAGCCTACATTTTCCACTCAATTTGAGCATGATGATCTACTAGCAGACGCACTTGCAAGCTCGATTTTTCAACCCCACCGGCATGATTAACTACTCACAAACTATCTAGAAATGATGCGCACATGGGCCACAATGCCATTATATATTAAATATAACCCATGTTATTGTTGGTACAATTATACCCAAGCCCACATGCTTGATCGATTCACTTATGCTTAACTTATTGACATAACCCATGGAGGGCTTCATAGGATCAACCTCTTGTAAAAGACTTCACATTTATCCTTGCAAAAGGGGATTACACCCACAAGGAGTTAGGAAGCTCTAAATCATGTATCACTTGGTTGTTGAGCAATAAGAGAATCTATCCTATATGTTAGCATTCACCTTTTAGGTAGAAGTTTGAATTTGAATTCAAACATTGGCTCCAAGTTCAACTATAACAAGAGGATCAAGAAGACTTGCGTGTATCTCGAGGTTGAGAGATCATTTTGTAGTACATTCACTGTGAAGTGAGAGCTCACCTCATAGCTCTTTCACCTCTCACACATTGAGCAATACTTGATTGACGATGACATTGTATTTGTACATTTTTAATACATATATGATCATTACATTCTCATCTTACTTCTCTGTCATAACTCCATCAAAACAATGATTTTCTCAGAGCTTGTTCTCAATGTGTAGTTGATGATTTGCAATGATTTAAAGCATGATATATTCAACATACTATTTAGCATTGCTTCTTGAGATCATTAGATATTAGCATATTTTTGCTCACTGGTCTGATGATTGTTGCAACTCGTGAATGTAGGGATGGAGGTGTGACTTGGTAAACTCCTTTCTCTACATGTAGTCCATGATTTTTGATGAAATCACTCATGATTGTTATCTTAGTAAGTTCATTAGAGTTCCCCAAAAGGAATTAAGCCAATTTCTACTGTCTTCAGGGAATTGTTCAAAACATTGGATAGGTGTATGAACTAAAATACCAAGTTTTTTTACTTGTGGATCAAGTCTTACCTATCTGTTTTGATTCATCCTTTTGAGAGTGATCTTCCAAGGTACATAGGGTGTCTAATACATCCTTTGGCAAGCTAAAAGGGCCCACCACATATCTCTAGAGTTCATTTGGTTGGTGTAGTGCAAAGTTTCTGCAAGACCACTTCATCTTCATCAAATACAAATCCATCTTCATAGTGATATCAGAGCAAGGTTGGACAACATGGCAGATGGATTTCCATCATCAATTGACAATTTGGATAGAGTTAACTACTCATCCTGGTCTTTAAGGATGGAAGCTTATCTTCAAGGCACGAATCTATATGGTTATATAGCTAGAGATGAAGTTATGCAAAGTTTCATGAATAAAGGTCTACCTACACAAGAAGAGCAAGAAAGATTGAGCACATATTGCTTCAAGGATGCACTTGCAAGGTCTTATCTCCTCAAATCTGTCTTAGATTTTTTCTTTGCCTCACATTAGAAGTTGTAAGACATCACAGGAAGTGTGGAATGCACTTGAGGCCTTCTTCTCTTCAAGCACAAAGGCCAGAAAGAACCAACTATGGTTGGACTTCACAACACTCAAGAAATCTTTCAAGCAAAATGTGAGTGATTTTGTCACAAAGATCAAAGATATTGCTGATCAGCTAGGAAGCATTGGAGAAGTGATAAATGAAGAACAAGCTGTAAGGCAAGTCAGCAATGGTCTAAGGCAGATGACAAGTGGGAAGCCTTTACTGTTAGATATGCTCAATACACCATCCTCATGTGACCACAAATGATCCATGGTGTTCTAAGTTGTAAGGCCCCCATTATGAGAAGAAGCCATTATGAGAGCTCAGACATTTGTGGAACCCTAATTACTTCCAAGTTAGATGAGATCTATGTGTGATTGTTGATAGTTGTAGATGATCTTTGTGAGCCTAACCGTTAGGTTAGGTAGGGCATAAACTTCCAGGCCATTGGATTGTCATTTAAGGTGAAAATAAAGGCCCTGTGGCATTGCGCAATTCCCCATAGAACCTTAATGGGGAGAGTGCAGAGGGGCCTTGTCCCCTTCTGCGGGGTCTGAGGGTCCTATCCCCCCGGCCCGTAGGGCCGAGATGGTAGGACTTCTGGTCGTAGAGATATTGTCGAATCATATATTTTACCGACCATTTTGTATCTCCTGACTACGATTATCTATACCGAACTGCCTTGTAAAAGCTATATAAGCACGGCCCAGGTTGAGCTTTACATAACATTGCACACTAGTAAGCCCTTCATCTAGAGTCTGTTTAGATCGCCATCTAAGCTCCACATTTGGAGCGCACGGGTGGACAATACCATCATTGTAAATGCATTACACTCGGCAATTTGAGAATTTGAGTTCTCTATCTCTGAGTTTGCGTCTATCTTTGTCTACGTTTTTCTTTCAACTCTACCTATAGGTCTATTCCACTATGCTATTATTTTCTTACATGGTATTAGAGCTAAGGAGGCTCTGAGTGGTGCAGAAGCAAAAACGCAGAGGTTGTAGAGGTCTGAACAACAAAAGAGAGAAGATGTCAAGCGACACATCATCATCTATGACTGGGAGTCAAGGTGGTTCAACAACACGAGTAGGTGGCGCACAAGCAGGAGCAGCAATGATGCCAATCATCCCAACGTTGCGGATACGACCACCAGCCTTCTGATGGTATGAACTACACCTTGTGGAAGTTCAAAATCACTTCTATTCTTGATTCGTATGAGCTTTTGGAGACTGTTCTTGGGACTGATCATGAGCCCCAAGAAAGACTTGATCCAAATAATCCTGGTCGAATGATTCCTCCCGATGCTGATCTTCTACGTGCTTGGAAATGTAGAAATGCAGATGCACTCTGTGCTCTAGTTACAAGTACTTCCGATAGTGTTCTGACTCCCATTCAACATACTACGAAGGCATGTGAAGCATGGAACATATTGAGAAATCAATATGAAACTAGTAATCAGACACGGATTCAGAACTTGGAGAATCAGCTTGCAGCCGAACGGTTTGCTGATGGGGAGGTTGCAGAGGTGTTTATCGCTCACATAAAGAATCTACGAGATCAAATGGCGGGAGCAGGTGTTCAAAAGTCAAGTGAGGAGCTAGCTCGACATTGTCTTCGAATCTGTCCACCTAAGTTTTATGGTTTGGTAATTGCTCTTAACACTCAAATCAGACCTCAACCACTAAGTTTTGAGGAACTTAGTGCCTTACTCATGGAGGTGGAGTGTTGCAGAGCAAAGGAGCACAAGAGAAGAGCCCCAAAATTTTCAAATTAATGGGCATAATTTTTCTTCTTCGAGGTCTTAGAGAATTCCCTCAAAACCATGTAAATGCACTAGAGGAGTCCTCTAGTTGCATAACCCCAACTTGTTGTAAAATACCCTTTGTAAATCAGTAGGAATTTCACTTTTTAATAATAAAGTGCCGGTCTCTTGTGTGAAAGGACCAAACTTAGGGCACATGTATATAAGTCACTTTGTGACTCTTTGTAGAGACTTTTTGCCATTGTGAAGAAGGAGCTCTCCAAAATTTCGAATTTGCTTCTTTCATGCAGATTTTCATCTTCTCTTTGATCTTGTGTGTGTGTGTAATGCTTGGAATATGTGTGTAGGACTGTTGTCTACCCCTCCCCATTGTTTTTGAGCTATTGTAGTGTGTGTGTGTGAGCTTGTAGGAGTTGTGGCGTGAGTGCGGGTGCTTCCCGCCATTCACTATTTTGGTCATAACTTGAAGCAGAGTTGTCAGAATCGAGTGAGACCACTTCCAATAAATGTGTTTTGTCGAGAGCTTCGAAATGAGTACCTATTGACTATATTTGGAGTTTGGAGCTAGGAGAAATCCTTGATTTTCTGAAAACTCACGGCAGGCACTTTCAACATTTCAATGAGTGTGAGAGGTGGATTAGTCTTTTCTCATGCATGCAAGCTTAACCACTTCATTTTCCATCATGTGTGCACATGTCCTCATACACTTGGTTAGGTCGTTTGATCGGATTGACATTTGAATGTGTGTTAATTTCCCACTATGCGTACTTGTGTTGCAAATGAGGTATAGTCTCTTTGGCACGAGTCCTTGAGTCTTCCTGACTTAAGTACACACTTTTTTGGCGCCGTTGCCGGGGAACACTCAGCCAAGGTGCCTTCGTGATGGTTATAGATCGAGTGTGATAGAATCGTACATGTAGAAGCGAATTTGTCCTGTGGCAAGTAGTCAATCACTTCAACACTTGTTACTTCACATCCCGGAGGTTTGTGTAATAAGTTTTAGGTTTAGGGTTAGTAGGAAGGAAGAGACGGAGGAGTTAGGGTTGGGTTAGAAGGAGAGGAGAAGTGGAGAGAGGTGAAGTAGGAGTAGGCCAAGACCACAAAAAAAAAACCCAAAAAATTGCCCAAAATTGGTAGTGTTCAATTTCTATCAAAAAAGGTATAAAAACCAAAAAAATTGACTCATTTGACACTTCATTGTGTTCTGGTATCGCCCGAGAGCAGCGACCGGTATCGCGTGCATAGTATCGTGCAATTCAGGCCTTCAAAGCTAGGTTTTGAGCTCAAGGTGCAAGCAAGACAATACAAAGGTAAGGTTCCACAAAGATTATCTGATAAAAACACACTAAAAGTGCACAAATGAGTGATTAAATGCATGGGCAGTATCGCGGGGGGGAAAACTAGTTGTTATTTGAATTTCTTTGTGAGGGACAGGGGCCTAGGAGTGAAGAGGTGTGCGAGAAGAGCAAGGGGGTGCAAAACTTTTTGAAATTTTAGGCTTTTTGTCTTGAGTATCGTGATCGGTTGAGTTTTAGTATCGCGATACCAAAATTCCCTTGTATCGCGATACTCACCGAGATATCGTATCGATGGGTACCAGTCTTGGTATCGTGATACCATAGTGGTATCGCGTCGCCAGGTTGGTATCGTGATCACACCCTACCTCCTGGTATCGTATCGCCACCTACCGAGGTATCGTATCGTCCACTTGCCTGAGTCGTATCGCGATACCATCTTCGGTATCATATCGCCTTGGTTCTCAGGTATCGTATCGCGAGGACCTTGGTATCGTATCGTCCCGGATCGCAGAATCGTATCGTTAATCCCGGCAAGTATCGTATCGCCCACTTCCTAGTGCAGTATCGCGATATCATACCTGGTGTCGTATCGTGCAAGTGGTGGTATCGTATCGCCACTTTGTGCTGGTATCGTATCGTCTCATTGTCGAGAATCGTATCGCGATACCAAGCTGATATCGTATCGGCATATGTTCTAGTATCGTATCGTAAATCAGAGGAGATATTGGCATGTGAGTGCCTTAGACAGGGCTCGACTGAGATACATGGGTGTGCCTGTATTCCCTCAAAGAGATTAGGCCACTACTTTGCAAAACCCTTTTGGAAACCAACAAGAGACGGAACACACCACGTCAGGACAGACCAGCCAACGAAGTGTGCCCAACCGTACTCATGTGCAATTTGCAACTCCAAGAGTGCAAACACACAATCAGACCCACATAGGGGTAGGTAATCAGTACCGACCACCGGTAAGACCACGACCACCGGTAGGAGGACAGCCTGGGATACCTCCCATCAGACCAGCTGTCCCAGTCTTCCCTGTAATGCCCAAACCGCCGGAACTAGTGAGAAGACTGAGACCTATCCAGGTGGCCAAGTGTGTAAGAAATCATTATGATGGATGGGGGGAACCCTACGATCACATTGTTGAATTTAAACAAGTTCTAAGGGCAGAACAAGTAGACGACTTCTTTTTGCAATATGAGTCTTTTGGACTCACCCTCACGGGAACGGCTCTGACTTGGTTCCAACCCTTAGATCCCAATCAATTTGGAAACATGGAACAATTCTTTCAAGAATTCATTGGGGAATTCACGAAGAGAGGGATTAAACACAATTCTGTGTCTCTAATTCACAGCTTTAAACAAAACCCTAATGAAACTGTAAAGACTGCGGCCAGAAGATTCAATCAGTATGTGGATAGATGCCCAATTGCCGAGAGACCCACTCAACAAAAAATGATTTCATTGTTTTTGGATGGACTCACGAACGGAACCCTAAGAACGCTAGTATATGTGAAGAGGTTACAAACCTTGAATGAGTGCCTTCAAGAGTGCATTGATTTGGAGGATAACCTAGCCGAGGACCTCAAAAGTACACCCAGCCCCACTAACTTTGAAGATTCAAGGAGTACCATTACTTCCAACTCTAGTAATATGGAAGAATTGGCTGAATTATTAACAAAAAAACTAGGAGTCCAGGGACAAAGAACTTATCAACACCCAGCCCAAAGAGTGCCTATGCTACGAAGATGTAGCCTATGTGGAGGAGATCACCCCACACACTTGTGTGTGCGAGGAGGGACTGGTGCACAACCTATGTATCCATACAACAGATAGCACCAACAAGGGACTTCCTTGTACTGCCACATAGAACAAAAATACACCAACCACACTATAGAGAACTGTCCATTCAATAGGCAAGCACGCCCTTTCCAACCACCGCAGTATCGACCATATGGATATCCGCCTAGGGAGCCAGGCAGAGAGATACCAAGATACAATCCCTATCCAACACTAGCAGGAGCATCAAGACCATATGAACAGGCACCATATCCACCACCACAACCAGTGCTAGGACCCCAGCTGTCGCAACCTCAACAAGTAGTACCTATGAAGTATGCTCAACCAGAGGAAAACCTGGAAAGAGCCATAGTACCAGCATCAACAATGACCAATGTAGAATCAGCAAACCCTGGGTATGAGCCGCCACCAGGAGATTACTACCCATATGAAGCCAACATGTTAGAGTATGAACCAGCATATGATACGGCTTATTACGGATATGAAGGCTATGATCAGACTTATGAAACGGAGGTAGCCACTCTAATGTATACCATTTCAAAAGCACAACCACCCATGAGACCACCCATTAGACCACCTGTGCAGAGAGGACCATGCTATAGATGCGGAGGAGACCATTTTATTAGAGAGTGCCCTCGACCTTACAATCCTCCACCACCTAGGACTTGGGAAGGATATTGTAGTGATTGCGGAAAGGAACATCTTTTCAGGGATTGTCCTAAGAATCCAACCAAAGTCGAGGATACTGCACCAATCAATGTAATCGAAGTTATAGAAGGATCTGGAAGTGATAAGGAGTACACAGTGCCATTAAAAGCCATTACAAGAGCCCAAACGAAACAACAAAAGGGAAAACAACCAGAAGAGGAACAAGAGAGCAATAAAACTGTAAACCCTAAAATTCAGGTAGTCGAGGATTCTGAGGACCCACGTGAGAATTCCCAGAACACAAAAGCACAAAAACGGAAGGAAAGACGAGAAAAACTCAAAGATAAATGGGCAAGGAATAAGAGTCAAAACAGTAAGAAACAAACCAAAAACTTGAATAAGCATAAGGAACAAAGGATTCAGGAGGAGATTCCTGTGTCAGAGCTTAGCTCAGAGAAGGAGAAACGAGGATCAATTCTAGCTGACTCGAAGCCAGACGACTTAGACATGTGGTTGAAAGCTTACCAAGCTAGAACCAAAATGGGCCCGAATATATAACAACATGCAAAACTTTACCCTCAAGGGGAATTAGAAAAAGAAAGATTGGCGATATACAGAAAGCTCATAGAGGTAGCACAAGCAACCCTAGAAAAGACTATCCCAATTCTACCAGAGACAAGGATTGCACATAGTCAATCCGAAGGATGCATCAAATCCAAAGGTAAGGACCCAAGAAAGAAGGATGACCAAGGTGAACGAATAAAGACACAAGGTGAACCTGTGTCAATAATACCAGACCTAGAGGCAGATTGGCCAAAGGACTTATGGAATAGAATACAAGAAGAGCAATGGAAGGAAAATGGAGTAAGTCAGCCTCCTTTTGAGGAAATAGACGTGGAAGATTGTCAACCCCATTCCAACCTAGAGGAAGTATATGAAGAAGTATCAAGACTTGATAGAGGTAGAGAGGAAACCCTGAGCAGTTCAACATTGCCAAACTATATGGGGGAATACGAAAAGGAATCCATAATAATACGAGCACCCACAATACATGGAAAAGAAAGGGGAAATTCTGAAAAGAGTTCACACAATCTAACGGAACTAAAGAAAACAAAAGTCCAATGCAAACTGGCGGTGGAAGAGTTACTTCAACTTAAGCCCCAATTATGGAGACAATTAGCGAGCCAGTTGGAATTAGAGCCAGAGAAGGAGGAAAAGAAAGGAGACGGAAAAGAAAACAACTCAAAAATACAAATCTCAGTTGATAAAGTTGGAGAGTTTAGTGAAGGGGACGAAGGTAATACTTGTCTACGTGTCACCTACAATGGGTACATGACCAAGGCTATACTAGACACGGGAGCCGGGGTAGGGATAGCCACTAAGGAGATATGGGAAAAATGGGGAAAACCTGCCTTACGACCCACACGCATGAAGCTACAATTAGCAGACGGTCATGTGGAGAAACCCTTAGGAATATTGGAAAGAATCAAATTAACTACCTGTGGCGTAGAGTTTGAACACACGTTAGCCATTTGTAAATTTGAAAAGGCCAATAATTATGAGATGATATTAGGACGACCCTTGATGAGACAAATGTGAGTAGTGCAAGATTGGGGAAGAGATTCGTTGTACCTGCAACATCAAGGAAACACCACCAAGATAAACTTGCACACGTTTTCCTATCGAGATGTCCCCCCACTACAATGGAATCCGATACACAAGGAAGAAGATGACTTATCCATCCATAGTGCTAGATCGAGTGATCAATCCTGGATGCACGAAGATGCTCAATTATGGATGTGCAAAGAAGCCAAAAAAGAGGAGAGTAAGAGACAACGGTGGCGGATAGGACACCCTAACTCCCGGTCAGTAGAGGACCCAGATTACATGCCTCAAATATTTCCTGATGAGACCTTTGAACCACATGGATGGATGGAAATCTTAGCCACCTTAGACGTGTGCGTAAATGAAGAAGTCTTAACAATGAAGGAGTGTATAGATGAGGAAGGCTATGATGTGAATCTCTATATGGTTATCCTTCAAGAGGTAGAAGAAGGGGAAGTTTTGGAAAAGGAATGGAAAGAGGAGTATGAGAGTATAGAAATGGAACCGGAATTCGATTCCGAAGAGAGTTACCTAGACACCATTCAAAGTAAAGAGGGACAAAAACCAACAAAAATTTTAGCAATTGAAGTTGTCCCCATGGAACAAAAGCAAGCGGAAAACATGAGTAAAATAGGACCGAATCCGGATTCGTTTGAAGTTCCTGAACATTTTAAAAGATATGAGGCAGAGGAAAGAAAGGTAGCCATTCAAATGTCCAAACGAGAGGCTAGAGATGGAGAAGCATACGACAGCAAGGAACAAACAAAAAAAATTGTAGTAACCGTGGAAGAAGGAGAAGAGCGATGCACATATATTGGTAAAGATGTATCAGAGGAGGAGGAGGAGGCAGAACTCATACAACTAATCCAAGAATATCGAGATGTGTTCTCATGGACATACAAGGATCTCAAAGGCATAGAACCCAGTATTTGTTCTCATCGCATACCAATGACGGCAGATGCAAAACCATCTAAACAACGCCCATATACGTACAATGAAGTTTATGCAGCAAAAATTAAGGGGGAAATAGACAAGTTGCTGGATGTGGGATTCATATATGAGATAGAACACACCAAGTGGGTATCGCCTTTAGTTGTTGTGCCAAAGAAAAATGGAAAATTGAGGGTGTGCATTAACTTGAAAAAGGTCAATGCAGCCACCATACGTGATAGCTACCCATTACCCATCACGGACCATCTATGGGAAAGAGTAGCAGGAAAGGAAGTCTATAGCTTCTTAGATGGATTCTCCAGATACAATCAACTAGCTATTGCGACCGAGGACCAACACAAGACCGCATTCGTGACCGAATGGGGAGTTTATGCTTTTTGGGTGATGCCTTTTGGACTCACAAATGCACCTGCTACTTTCCAACGATTGATGTGTCATGTTTTCAAGGAATTAAAAAAAAAAAGCATGGAAGTATATGTAGATGACCTATGCACAAACTATCATCAAAGACACGACCACATTCCCGAGTTGAGGAAGATATTCAATAAATGTAGACAGTACAGAGTCTGTTTAAACCCAGAGAAATGTGTCTTCATGGTGAGGCAAGGAAAGATCTTAGGACACATAGTTTCAAGAAATGGAATATCTACGGATGAGGACAAGATCAAGGTCATCTTAGAGCTACCGAGACCTAAAAATGCGAAGGAAGTGCAAGCCTTTATGGGACATTGTGGATATTACCGTCGGTTTATTCACATGTATGCCATAATAGCAAAGCCCTTGTATGGTCTCTTAACTCAATTTACTTGGACAGAAGAGTGCGAGAAGGCATTCAACGAGTTGAAAAAGAGGCTTAGCACAACCCCAATTCTGAAAATACCAAACTGGAACAAGCCTTTCCATATTCATGTGGATGCGTCTAATTATGCAATCGGATGTATCTTAACCCAACCGGCCGATGAAGGAAAGCTAGATCACCCAATTGCCTATGCGAGTAGACAACTAAATCAAGCGGAAAGGAATTATACCACTACTGAACGAGAAGGGTTAGGAATGGTCTACGTAGTGAAGAAATTCAGACACTATCTTTTAGCCAACAAATTCAAGTTCTTCATAGACCATCAAGCCTTACTGTACTTGGTTAATAAACCCTGTAACACTGGAAGGTTAGTTAGATGGTTCTTACTACTAATGGAGTTTGACTTCGAAGTGGTAGTAAAAAAGGAAAACACTCATGTAAGAGCAGACCACCTTTCTAGGTTAACACACGGAGAACCACCAAGTGGAGTACCCGATGATTTTCCAGACACTTATTTATTTAACCTAGAAGTATGTCCAAAGTGGGCAGAGAAATTAATTCCTATACTCACCCATGGCCCACAACACTCAATCAATAAGAATAGCAAAAAGAAAATTCTTCAATCAAGAAATTTGCACATTATTGTTGGAAGCGTGTACTATAAGGAACCCATTGGAGTACTGCTAAGATGTGTCGAGGAGGATGAACAAAAGAAAGTAATCGAGCAAGCACATGTGAATAAATGGAGAACACACCAAGGGACTCATGGAACTATTCGAGAACTAAAAAGGTTAGGAGTGTACTGGCCTGACATGCCCAAGGATGTTCATGACTACGTGAGTAATTGTGCAGAATGCCAGGAGACAATCCCAGAGGATCACATGTCTATACCTTTCTCAACCGTAGCGCCCAATTGGAGTAAGACATTGGTTAAGTTTTTAAAGACAAAAGAGCATGAGGAAGGAACTAGCATGGCAAGAAAGCGATCCCTGGAAGAAATGAGTAAGGATTATACACTTATAGGAAAACAACTATTTAAGAGAGGAAAGGATAACCAATTACGATTGTGCGTGCATGAAGGAGAATATCTACCCATATTGGAGATGGCACATGCAGGTGCTGCTGGAGGTCATTTTGCAGCTGAGAGAACTGTCAAAATGATTCTCTTTGCGGGCTTGTGGTGGCCAACTCTACATATGGATGCTGATACGTATGTGCGAAGCTGCGAGACATGCCAGAGAGCTAAATACCCAATTCGGAGAGATGAAATGCCTTTAAGACCCATGGTCTATGCAAGAGCATTCTCAAAATGGGGTATTGACTTCATAGAACCCATCAACCCACCAGCCAAAGGATCACATGCTGAGTACATCATAGTAGCCACCGATTACTTGACCAAATGGGTAGAAGCTAAAGCCACTAGAAAGAATGATGCTCAAACAACTGCCAAGTTTCTCTTTGAGCATGTTTTCACCCGTTTCAGATTACCAATTGAGATTGTGAGTGACCGGGGAACGCACTTCCTCAACGAAGTAATCGAGTCGCTAATGAATGAGTTTTTAGTGATTCATAAAAAATCAGCCCCATACCATCCTCAAGCCAATGGACAAGCGGAAAGTTCCAACAAGGTACTGTGTACAGTATTGACAAAGATTGTCAATAATGGAAGGTCTGATTGGGACAAGCAATTGCATCATGCAATTTGGGCCTTCCGAGTAGCATATAAAACGGCTATTGGAACTACCCCATTCAACTTAGTGTATGGACAGAACACAATTTTACCAATTGATTTTTTAATCCCAACCTTGTGAGTGGCACAACAATATGAATGGACCGGACATGAATTATCCCAACAACTGGACCAAATCGAAAAGCTACATGAAACTAGGTTACAAGCAGTAGCAGGAATCTATGCAGCTAAAAGGAGACAAACGGCATATTACGATGCGCACATAAAGGAAAAAGGACTTAAAGAAGGAGATTTGGTTCTAGTTTATACATTAAAGCAACATGCTAAGAAGTTGCAAAAACGGGGATATGGGCCTTTAATCATTAATCGGATCTCGACCGGTGGTGCGTTAATCTAGCTACCCCAGATGGAGACATTCTTCCTAACTACATAAGCGGATGTAGAGTGAAACGATTCATGGAGCCATTAACGGACCAAATGCTAGCACGGCTAGTCGGTGCTCAAAATAGAAAAAGAGAAGAGGAACGAATTAGAGAGGAAGCTCGACAAGAAGCTCTAGAACGCATTAGGAAATGAAAAGAATGGATTAGGTAGAGAGATGAACGCTATCTCCACGGAGAGGAGCCCATCCCTATAACTAATTACCAAGTCCATAACCTTGATACCAAAGGTGCTTGAAGGGCACAACCTTACATCAACCTAGGGATTGGCAAGACAGAGTACAAGTTGATAGACGCCTTGATAGACTCAGGAGCAAGACTTAGTTGCATACGAAATACGGTCATAAAAGATCAACAATTGAGTATGAACTCCACAAAAGCCCGATTGATAGGAATTGGAGGTCAAACCCTAGACTGCATCAGAACAACAAATGTATCCCTCCACCTAGGCAATTCCTCCATGGAACAAAGAGTTTTAGTGTGTAAGGATGAGGATTTAATAGAAGATTTAATCCTAGGACAGGACTGGATCATTGAGAATGAGGTGTGCATCAATCTAGCTCAAGGCTATATTTCGGCGAAGATAGGGCATAAGGAGATTTTCAGTTTATTAGGAGAGAAGCCTTTAATTCAACCAAAAATAGTCGGGAGTTCTGAGAGCTTCGAAAAAAGGACACTGAAGAATGATCCCAGTGCGAATATATCCGAAACCAATCCAAAAGAAGCAGAAGCTTCAAGCCCAACGATGTCCGCAGTAGAGTCGAAATCATCACATTCAGTTGAGGAAAAGCCAACCACTAAGGAAACCAACTCTCCTGGACGTCCTCAAATAGCCAAAAGATCACCATGTTGGAAAACAACAAGCAGATACTCATATCAAGGACAACACAAATAAAAGTGGGTACGCAAGGATCAGGTGCAGAACCAGGAGAAGTCAGCACCCAATCTTAAGAAGGAAGCAGAAATCACAAAGTCAGCTACGCCTTAGTCCTCAGCAATAGGACTATTGCAGATATGGATCCCCAAGCCATTGATTGAAGCTCAGAGATCACGACATCAGATATGGATTCCCAAGAAGGTCACACAGGCAGCTAAGCAGGCAATAAGCATTCAGGAAGAAGCAATACATCAGACAAAGCAAATGACAAAACCACATCAGATGCATCCAAGAACTCGGAAAAGAAATACCAATATCATTCGGACACTAGAGGAAACAAAGAGAACACATGAAGCCAGAAGAATCAAAGAAACAAAATGACCTCTCTCAATGGTCACGAAATGGATTTGGAAACCCAAGCAACTGCAAGCAGTGGACTATCGAAGAAACAAAGATTCCCATTGCACTCATGAAGCCTCTAATGCACCTCAAGTATGCATAATAGGGCCAAAATACGAGGCCAAGCATTCGGCACATGATGTACATTATAAAACTAGTGGTGCACATTCTCCAAGAGAGATTAGATCTTAGCTTCACTCTCTTAGGAATGGACATACTATGTACATAAATAAATGCTTTGGCTATACTAACGCTTGTTTTCTTTCAGGATAAGAAACAAAAAGATGTGGTAAGAGATCTTACTCATAGAACCATGGGAGACGGAGTGATGGAACGACAATAAACACTACATTGCACTACACAACTACATGCTTTCCTTCGAAGCTTATGCACCCTTCCTTGCAAGTGCAGATGGCTTCTGAAGACTCGGAGGCTACAATTCAGGAGGAGGTACAGGAATTTCCTCCCCAAAGTCTCACAAAAGCCAAAGGACATTGGTTTAGAGAAGAGCAACCAGTAAGAGAGTATCTCTTCTTGGCAAACATAAAAATCATGGACACAGATCATCACTTTCCGATTATGTCCCAGGACTTCAGAGTATTGCATGAACTACCCTCTACAATCGACATAATGAAGAAAGCAGACATTCATAAGTATTTTGAATTGCCCATATATAAACCTGACTTCCAAAGATGCACGCAAGTCATGAACACCTTACAGCCGGCACTGCATGATCCATTGGTGCCCGAAGCCAGAGTAATGGATAAAGGAGGCGAATGGGTTGTCATACAATTTACACACGACTTAATTAAGGAAGCATTCGGATGGGAGAAGGACGGTGTCACTATGGTAAAGGAAGAGAGTCGTGGAGCAAAGACACGAACTTTTGTCGACATTAACAGAGTCGACATAGAAGAGGAAGTCAAACTAATTCACCAACACTTCTGGTTTCCAAACATGAATCGATACACGGCTCGCCAAAAGATCATTGTTCAATTACTATCCCATGCAATCAAGCAAATTGGCAATCAAATTAATATGACTCCATATGTCCAAGAAAGACTTTTCGAGGCAAAAAAGCAATGGAATAATAAGAAGTTCCTCAATGGTAGTGTGGCCCTGACCATCTTGATCTATCATGCTTTGGGCATAAGAGAACACTTGCAGGAAATGCCATCTTCGACTGCTCTTGCTCAGTACGTCAAAGTCGCCATAGTCCCTAAAAAGAAAAAAGGAATCAAGATTGTGGAAGTGGCAGAAACCAGTTCTCAACCCAAAATGAGAGGCACGAAGAGACTCAGAGAAGTCAAGCAAGTCGAAGAGGAAGTCCGGACAACAAAAAGAATCCATGTGCTCCCTAAAACAACCATTGAAGGGCAAAGAACAATCACAGAGGAAGAATTGACTAAAGCCCTAGAAGAGACCCATCAATATACGGAAGGACAAGTCAACCTCCTAGTGCAAGGACATCACTATCAGCAGACACAACAAGAATTGGAAGCGAAAAGGAAACTCACCAAAGCCCATCGATACAGGGAAATAGGATTGGACAATTCAAGCTCATCATCGGATGCCCAAGAAGAACCCGACACTTCATTGTTGAATGTCGATATTCAAAGCGAATCGAAGGATGATGGACAATGGGTGGAATTGAATGAAGTTGACTACAATGAAGAACCAGAAGGCCTCAAGATGGATGACCACGCCACACATACTGATCATAATATCAACAGTAAGAAAGCAGAACAGGAAGGTACGCATACTATAAAACTTAATGAGACTTTCACCATTCATATCAAGGAAGCCACACCACCTTGCGAAAAATCCATAAAGATACCAAAGAAGGAGAATCAGGAGGAGAAAATAGAGGACGAGGAACCCTTCACACCAATAAGGGTAGTGGCAGAACCCTCCCCCATGGATGTCACGTTTCAAGGGAGTGCCACAAAAGCTATTGAGGTGGATAAAGAAGAAAATGAACCACAAGTACATCTACAAATCAGACAATCACACAATGAAACCATCCATGTGGAGCAGGGAAGAGATGTGCTCACAGGCAAAGCTCCAAGCATACCAAGAACTTGGTTGAATGTAGACATTGCTCAACTCAAGCCGGTGGTACAAGACATGATTAGAACCGCAATAGATACGCAGCAACTAATGCTTGAGGTTGATGAGGATTATGACCAAGCAATGAACGACAAACATGAGCTTCAAAAAAGGAGTAAGAATCTTTCCGCATAATTGAAATTAGAAAGAGCAAACATCAAAAACAAAGAGAAAGAAGTCCAAGAAGCCAAAGAGCAGTGCAATGAGTTAATGAATGAAAACGAACGATTAAAAGCAGAACTGCAAGAAGTACAGAGAAAATACGAAGCTAGCGAGACTGAGAAGGCCAGGATGAAGCTAGGAGCAAAATATTGGAATCTCAGCTCAAAGTATATATGGAGGAACCAGAAAACCTAAGGAACCGAAACAAGGAGCTCATGACCGCTCTTCTCAGTGATCAGCCAATAGAAGCTAACGAAAGCTTAGTAAAGGATATCAAAGAATTGGAAGAAAAGGTAACTAAAATGGAAGATCAGCTCAGACAGGAGCAACTCACCATTGCCGAATGGGAGAAACAGTACATGGATGAGACGACAGCCCTAAGAATTAAATGGAAGAAAGCTGAGAATAGGTACCTGCTACAATGTAAAGAAGACACTGATCATCTGGATATTGTGGCAGAAGAACTGCTCAAACACAAGGACACCATTGCAAAGACTATGGAGGAAATCAAGCAGAAAGATGAACTCATTAAACAGCTACAAGAGCAGTTAGAGCAAAAAACAAAGCGGGGGGCACTAGTAGTTCCACAATCTGCAGAGGCTACTGTGGAGATTGAGGTACGTCCTCTCTCTCCCCCCTCATATCATTCACCGATAAGGGAGGCATAGGAGGTCCACATTGATCATAATAATCAGGACATTGCAGAATTGAGCCGACCAGAAAGGGCACTACTGGTGACCGAGCTCACTGCTCATTTTGAAGACCAAATAATACAGATCATGAAGGAAGCTCACATAGAAAACAAACAATGAGAGCAAATTTTGAAGCCCTTCAATGTACCATATGGTCTTCTAAAGGACCAAACGCGGCATTATATAAAGACAACCACTAATCAAGAACCTGATAGCAACCTCCAGTTCGACACGAATACTTTCAATTACACTCAAGAGGAGTTCGAAAAGGCGGATCCCATCTGGAGGAGGAAAATTTTGGAAAAGAATCCTATAGTGCGGGTACAGTGGGAAGCATCACCATATGTGCTTCAAATCAACCCATCCTTTTGTCCTATACCCCGCAGACGCGCCTGGACGCAATTTTGGGAAAGTCAGCGCCAGGGCAATATCAATAATCAGTGGCTCAACTACCCGTTGTTGCCTAGCCCTCCACATAATTACTTACCGACAGAGGAGTATATGGTAAAAACAATGAAATTTTGGCTTGCCAGATACGCTACGGTCCCAGATTTAGCAGTTAAGATGACTAATAAAATATTCAGCATGCTACTCACAGTAATCAAAGTTTTCCAGCTGCAAAATATACTTTTTTGAATTTCATAGGCATTACACAAGGATCCGAAGCACTAATTTTTTATCTGTCCACTATTCCAAGCCGCCTAACTCTAATGGCATATTATTCTCGACTAATGTTTTTGCTATCAACGTATATGCAAACTTTCGAAGAAGCATTTTTCACTGGCTTCTTCGAAATAGATTCAGAAATTTTTGTCAAAATAACTTCAAACCTGAATGCCCGTCTAGTTGCTTATGAAACGAGTTTTTTTGCGGATCACTGCCAAGCACCAGAGGACGGAGTCAAGTCACAGCAGTGGAAAGAATTTAAGCTTTGTCACGCTAATCTGCTGAATCAAAGAGAGCATGCATCAATACAGACTTATACGCGTCGCCACAAAAAGCCTGTTGGGGACGACAGAGTTCAGGAGGAGGGACGTGTGGAAGGGGAATCGAGCAAAAAGAGAAGAAGAAGAAGATCAAAGTCAAAAACTGCCCAATAAAGAATAAAGATGATAATACAGAAGAACCACCCTCTGCACAGAGCCCCGCAGGGGCACACACACCAAGGAAAAGCCCGCAGCTGAAAGGAGGAACCAGGGCTAGGAAAGTATCCATGAAGAAGTGCAAGAAGAGATCCAGCGGTTCCATAGCCACATGAGGGTGCTTCAACCTCTTGACCAACAGAAGGTTCAGATCAAGGCTGAAGAGCTACATCCTCATATGTCTACTAATGGCGTGCGTGGCAACCCGATTTAACAAGCAAACCAAATGCATGAGGCCTAGAGGATGTCAAGACAAATATCGAACAGGGCCTTTAAAACGGAACCCCAGTCTGACCGACAGGCAAAACTGACCAAGGGTTGCACGCACGGAAAAGAAAGTGAACAGGCTTAAGTAATACACCAGGGTCCGATGTGTGCAACCAGGACAAATCAGAGGACCACTAAAACGTAATGTAAGACTGATGTACAGGCAGAACTGACCAAGGGATGCGTGCGATGATAGAGACAAACAAGAAGTAAAGCCTGTCAAGGGAGGACATAGACAAAGAGGAGGAGAGTGTTGCATAGCAAAGGAGCACAAGAGAAGAGCCCCAAAATTTTCAAATTAATGGACATAATTTTTCTTCTTCGAGGTCTTAGAGAATTCCCTCAAAACCATGTAAATGCACTAGAGGAGTCCTCTAGTTGCATAACCCCAACTTGTTGTAAAATACCCTTTGTAAATCAGTATGAATTTCACTTTTTAATAATAAAGTGCCGATCTCTTGTGTGAAAGGACCAAACTTAGGGCACATGTATATAAGTCACTTTGTGACTCTTTGTAGAGACTTTTTGCCATTGTGAAGAAGGAGCTCTCCAAAATTTTGAATTTGCTTCTTTCATGCAGATTTCCATCTTCTCTTTGATCTTGTGTGTGTGTGTAATGCTTGGAATGTGTGTGTAGGACTGTTGTCTACCCCTCCCCACTATTTTTGAGCTACTGTAGTGTGTGTGTGTGAGCTTGTAGGAGTTGTGGCGTGAGTGTGGGTGCTTCCTGCCATTCACTATTTTGGTCATAACTTGAAGTAGAGTTGTCAGAATCAAGTGAAACTACTTCCAATAGATGCATTTTGTCGAGAGCTTCAAAACGAGTACCCTATTCACTATATTTGGAGTTTGCAGTTGGGAGAAATCCTTGATTTACTGAAAACTATTGTAAGAGGTATCGCGGCAGGCACTTTCAGCATTTCAGTGAGTGTGAGAGGTGGATTAGTCTTTTCTCATGCATGCAAGCTTAACCACTTCATTTTCCATCATGTGTGCACATGTCCTCATACACTTGGTTAGGTCGTTTGATCGGATTGACATTTGAATGTGTGTTAATTTCCCACTATGCGTACTTGTGTTGCAAATGAGGTATAGTCTCTTTGGCACGAGTCCTTGAGTCTTCCTGACTTAAGTACACAAGGAGCTACGGCTCAAGGCAAGGAGTGGTGGTAGCAACGGAGATGCTGCATTCACAGCACATGCCAAAGGAGGCAAAGCAGACTCTTCAAAAGATGGAGACAAAAAGAAGAACGACAAAAAAAAAGTTCAAGGGAGAGTGTTTCCACTGCAAGAAGAAAGGACATAGAATCCAAGACTGTCACATCAAGAAGGCATAAGAGAAGAGTGGTTCTTCAAAAGGTGGCAAGGGCAAGGAGTCTGCCAACATAGCAGAAAAAAAACTTGAGTTATTTGTTATGATAGAGGAGGTGTACTCCTCGGCTGAAGATTCAGGAATAGATGAATCGTGGGTGTTGGATAGTGGTACATCTCATCACATGATGAGCAGAAAAGATCTTTACAGTTCCTTATAGCCTCTAAAGGAACCCATCACAGTAAAGGTAGAGAACAATGCAAGATGTCCTGCAGAGGGAAAAGGTACAGTTTCTTTCATTAACTCTAATGGTGATATCAGAAAGCTTTCAAATGTGTTGTATGTTCCACAAATAAAATGAAATCTACTTTCAGTAGCTTCTATAAATGATCAAGGTCATCAAGTATCTTTGAATAAGACAAGAGCTAAGATTATGGACGGTAACAACAATATTTTTGGGACTGGCATAAGGAGGAACAACCTGTATGAGTTGTGTGCTCTTACAACCACTACAAACATGGGCACAAGTAAGCTATGGCATGAGAGATTTGGCCACATTGGATACTCTGTACTGAAGGAGAGGCATCGCAGGGGTATGGTTGCACACCTACCATCGATTGTAGAAATGAAGGAACCATGTGAAGCTTGCATGATGGGCAAGCAATAGAGGAAGGTGTTTCCACAAGAAAGCAAGAACAAGGCGAGCTATCCTCAAGAGTTGGTGCATGCTGACTGTGTGGAAAAATGCCTACACATGCCTTAGGTAGATCTTCCTACTTGTTACTTGTCAACGACTATAGCAGGAAGATGTGGGTGTACTTCCTTTGCGATAAGGCTCAAGCTTTTGGTAAGTTTAAAGAATGGCTTCAGCTTGTTGAAACTGAAACAGGGAAGAAGATGAAGAAATTTAGGACAGATGGTGGTGGTAAGTTCACATCAATAGAGTTTGAAGATTTCTGGAAGAGCAAGGGAATCAAGCATCAACTCACATTGGCACCAAGGAGGATACAAAGGGACAAGAGATTACAATAATTATACAGAAGACTCAAATAAAGAAGACTCTCTACTTCTTATGAATATGAGAATGTCAAGGTAAATCTAATGAGCATGTTTTCTACATAGATTCAGGTTGCTCAAATCATGTGGCAGGAAATGTGGCCCTCCTATCAGATTTAGAAGATCCAAGGAACGAGCATGAAGTGCAAATAGGTGATGATACAAGGCACCTTGTTTGTTCTTACCCTTTGGAGTTGTCCTCTCCAATATTCTTCTAACATTCTTCCCCTCCTAGACTTTTTGGCTCCTGACAAAAAATATTCTTGTAGATAAGTAGTGAGAGCTTCCTTCATTTCTTTTTTCTTTGATAAACCTATGACAATAGATCATGACTCCTCCTTTCTGTAATGTTCAGATTATTCATCATCTCAAATAAAGATTTTCTCCATTGTACAACTGCCTCTGGTTTGTCTATCACATCTTTCTTCAAGTATTCTGTATATGCAGCTTCATATGCAGTGAGTCTAGATTTTGTGACTAGTGATAAATTCCCAAAAATTTCTGACTCTCTTTCAAAAGATCCATAATCGAAAGCATCCTCAAAAATTTGGAGATAATGGCTACCGAAAAATATTGTTATGCTATAATATGCCATTAAGCAAATCCTGTCTGGAGTTTCACTTAGATCAAAGAGTAAAGCATCGATCGGTGAATTGAATCCAATGTAGTTGAGAGTTCTTATATCTGTATCTGTAAATGTTTCTATACATGCCATTATGAGTCGCATCACTCTGATTAATAGAATGCAATCTGGATCATTTACATCTTTATATGTAGATATAACAGACTCTGCTGTGTCAATCATATACTTCTTTGTTGGCTGTGTTCCTGCTTTAGGTCCTGCTATTTTTGGAAAATTCAGCCATTTTGCGGGGATTTGTCTTGCATTTCTTCTTTCCCAAAACACTGACCATTCTCTTCTCCTTGCTACTGGACAATAAGCTGGATTTATCTTTAGCTGAATAGGTGCCTCTTTCCAGATTTTTCTGCACTCCTTGTTGGCATCTAACCACCTGTTCCTCCATTTAGGATTAGCCTTTTCAAACAATTCCTTTGTGACATTAATATCCTCTTCGTATTCCAAATATCTATTTGATGGTAGTCCTACCCTTGCAATCTGATAATTTTTAATACTCTCCATAATCATACAAAATGGTATACCTAGACCATCTGCTGCGTAATGGTGTTGGTCTGGGTTTATTCCTTTGTTGAGAGCAAAATTCACAATCTGTTCTTCATATTCATTATGCATCTTTCTGATAAATTCCATTCTTGATTCCCTATCTGTTAAAAGTCTTTGAAAAAACTCATCGGAATATTCTTCAACAGCTGCTTTGTCTTCTTGTTCATCAAATTTTTGAATTTCGTTGTCTTCTGCTCCCTCATATTCCTCTGCTTGTGTAGTCACCACCTACTCTTCAACCTATTTTTGTGAATTTTCCAAATTTTTCAGTAGATCCTCCACCATCAACATAAGTCCTTGATTCTGGGATATCAACAATTCTTTCTCTGATTTCCATTCATTTCTTTCTCTTTCCATATTCAAATGTAATTTACTCCTTTCTTCTGTCATATCCAGATGCAATTTGTTGTATCCTCTCATTGCACTTGCAGCATGTACACTAGCTTGCTTTTCCAGTTCCTTGACTTCCTTTAACTCTGTTTGTAACCTTAGAATTTCTTTATTCAACTCCTCCCTCTCATCCTAGGTTATTTGTACAATCTTACTTTCTTCTTTCACTTGGCCTTCCTCCATCAATAATTTGTTTATGTCTTCATTTGCTTTGACCATGATTTGATATGAGCTTTGAAGAGTTCTGAATCTTCCTTCCATTTTCTTCAGCCCCATTTCCACTTTGCTACTATGCTCCATCTGTTTAGCACATTTATCCTCAAGAAATTGAATTTTATTTTGTTGTTGAACCTCCAGTTCTTCCAATGAGATTATCCTTTTAGTCAAATCTTCATTTCTTTCCTGAACAACCCTCACTTGTTCCTCTAACTGTTCCTTTTCTTTCTTTTGCTCAGCAATAATTCTACTGCCTTTCACAAACTCTGATTCAGCCACCATTCCTGATATAATCATATTTCTACTAGATGGTATGAATTGCTCTATATTGCTCATGATAACTTTACAGGCAGACCTGATATCCTTGGGTATCCTTTCCAACCCAGCTTCTAGCTCCACTTGCTTCACTTCTATCTGCTTTCCTCTTTGCATTCATTTTCTTCTTCATCTTCTTCGTCATATTCTATTGTTGGTGCATGACAATCATCAATTGAAGGATTATGGAGAAATGAAGTCAAGGAGTCAAGAAGAAAACAAAGTCAGATGGTTGAAGGAAGGACATATTCAGAAAATCCAAAGACATGTACACATATGTACATTAGCTGACTTATACCTTTGTCTAGTCATACACTTGTATATATTCATCTATAAATATGTTGGAAAATGTCGGGCAAATAGAGCAGAAGAAGATTTGAGAATAGGGAGAGAGAAATTAGTGTCATTAGACACATGAAGAGTGAGTGAATTGTCCATCCTCACTTAGATGTAAATTTTCTGAGAAATCAAGAATTTTTGCGCCCGATATTTTGCTGTCTGCTCCTTCTGTGCTTAATCTTTTGAGAAATCCTTTTGCACGTATCTAAGTCCATAGCTAATCTATCTATGGCTAGAATTTGAGAGGTTAATTATAATCAGGCTGTGAGAATTTCGTTTAGGAACATTCATATGTAAGAATGTTTTAACAGTCGAGAAATCTGGCGCACATTTCATCTTAAATGAAATGATCATTGCTCAGTCTACAGTGTAAAGTTTTACACAAGTGAGGGCTCAAAATCTAAGTTGGAAGGTAAGCCATCTATGGCTAGAAGATCTTGATCAAACGAGTTCAGAGTTGGGAGAACCAGTGCTAAGAAGTTGCAGGTGTCAAAGTCGCCATTGCAGAGAAGCACTTTCAGACATAGGTAAAGTGTTTCACACATTTCTCAGTGTGTACTTAATCTTTTTGAGAGATTTAACTTGGCAGAGTTGCGCAACCTTAAGGCGAAGTGTTGTGCAAAGTTTTATCAAAAACTTTACAGGATTGATTAGTCAATGAGTGATTAATCTGCAGCAGACTTTCTGAAAAAGTTGAATTTTTCAGAACTTTCAATTTTTCTGATAACTTGGTGAATGATCTCCAAGTTTGGTGGAGTCTAAGGTTAATCTTGATATAGAGGTGGTCTAATTTCAAGGTTAACTTGTTCTTTTGGAGATTAACACTCTCCATCAGTGGTATCAGAGCAGGTTGTGTCAAAATTGAAGTGAAGGAGACTCCGACTATTGCAGAAATACAAAACTTTACATTTCGAAGGTGCAAAAGGTCAAAGTGTGAAGAAAGATTAAAGGAAGACATACAAAGAGTATCAAAAGGATCAGAAAGAGCAACATTCGAAGTAAAGGTACACTTATTATCTGTAAAGGTTAAAGATTTGAAGCTACAGGTGAAGTAAAGATGGGAGATAGTCTCCAAATTGAAAAGTTGGATAGAGAGAACTATCCTGCATGGTCTATGAGGATGGAAGCTCACCTTATGAGCAAAGATCTGATAGGATACATCACAGGAGATGAAGAAAAGCCAGAATTCAGAGATCCTAGTGTTCCAACTAGGGAGGAGCTTGCAGATTTGAAGAATTGGATGAAGAAGGATGCTCAAGCAAGAAGCATCATCTACATGGCAGTCAATGACTATTTGCTTCCTCACATTAGAGGACTTGAAAGTGCTTGTGACATTTGGAATGCTTTGGAAGAGCATTTCCAAAATACAACCAAATCAAGGAAGGCTTCACTATGGGCAGAATTTACTACCTTCAAGAAGAAGGCCTCACAATCAATCTCTAATTATGTGACAAAAATGAAGGATATTGCAGACTCTTTAGGTGCAGTGGATGAAGATATTGAAGAAGACAAATTGGTAAGACAAATACTCACAGGACTAAGAGGAGATGAGAAATGGAAGCCTTTCATTTTATCTACAGAACTTTCATTAGATCACTTTACTCCTGATTTGAATCAATTGTTAGGTCATATGCTAACTTTTGAGAATGATATCAAAGGAGATGTTGATAAGAGTGCAGGTCATGCAATGTATTCTAAAGACAAGAAGAAAGTCAACAAAGGGAAGCAACAATCAGGTGAAGAAGAAGGTACATCAAACCAAGCAAACTTCATAAGAGGAAGAGGAAATGGCAGGAGTAGAGGAAGAGGCAGAAACAACAAAGATAATGCAAGAGCTTGTTGGATATGTGGTAAGACCAATCATCTATCTCATGATTGTTGGCACAATAATCAAAACAATGGTAATTATCAGAACTTTAATCAAAGAGCAAGAGGTGGTAGATTTCAGAGAGGAAATTTCAGAGGTAGAGGTGGTAGGAATTCTTTTGGAAGAGGTGGAGGAAGAAGCTTCCAAAATCAATCCTATAATAACACCTACTACAACTATGCATCAGATCAAAAGGAGGATTCGACTCTCATTATGAATACATGTGAAACTTCACATGAGGACATGAGAGTGTTTTATATTGATTCAGGATGTAGTAATCATTTGAGTGGAAATATTGCTTTGATGACTGACCTAGATCACAATGCAATTAATCATACAGTGCAGACAGGTGATAATACAAAGCATAAGGTAAAGTCAATTGGTTCAGTCAAAGCTAAGGATGGGAGCACTCTTCTGAGTAAGGTACTTTATGTTCCCACAATTCCAAAGAATTTGATCAGTGTAGGTCAAATTGTGGAAAAAGGATATGAGGTAAGGTTCACAAATGATGGAGTTTATGTGGAAGACCCTAGTCAAGGGTATAAACAAGTTATTGCAGGAAAGAAAGAAGGAAGGCTTTTCACATTGAAGGTACAAGGAAATGTTGGACATGCTATGTTCACATATGGAGAGCAGAAGGTGTCAGAATTGGATCTTTGGCACAAAAGACTTGGACACTTTAATGAAAGAGGTATCAAAGAAATGATTAACAATGATTCAGTGCTTGGAATGCCTAACATTGCAGGTCAACACATGACATACAGATGTGAGGCATGTCAATTAGGTAAGGCTCATAAGCAATCCTATTCCAAGCATGGATTTATGTATTCAGAAAGACTTGAATTGGTGCATACAGATGTGTGGGGTCCTTCAAAGGACTTTAGTATAAATGGTTCAAGATATTATGTCATATATGTTGATGATGCTACCAGGTGGATCACAATTTATGTGATTAAGGAAAAGTCAGAAGTGTTTAATACATTTAAACACTATCATGCATATGCAGAAAGGATTACAGGTCAAAAATTGAAGAGACTAAGGTCAGATGGAGGGGGAGAGTATTTTTCAAATGAGTTCAATGATTATTTGTGGAATGCAGGTATAAAGAGAGAAGTTACTTGCAGGTACTCTCCTCAACAAAATGGGGTAGCAGAAAGAAGAAATAGGACTCTTGTTGAGTTTGCAAGGTCCATGATGAAAGAGAAGAATTGCCCAAATTATTTGTGGGCTGAGGCTGTTAATACAGCTACATATTTGGTTAATAGATTACCTTGTAAAGCTTTGCAGGGTATGACACCATATGAAGCTTGGTGGGGTAAGAAACCTACCTTGGATCATTGCAGAATATTTGGATGCTTGGCATATGCATATGTGCCATCTCAATTGAGGCATAAGTTGGAGCCTAAGGCAGAGAAGTATGTATTCATTGGTTATGATGATAAGCAAATGGGATACAGGTTGTGGAGTCCATCCACAAAGCAATTTATTGTATCCAAGGATGTTACATTTGATGAGCAAGGTACTTGGTATGCAGGTAAATATAATGTACATGCAGATGATGAAGAAGTAGTGGAACAAAGGAAAGGTAAAGCAAAGGTTCAATTACTTGATGAAAGTGAGAGTAATGAAGTGCAGATTGAAGTTGAAGAGAGGCCAAGGTTTGATCCAGAATGTGATGAACCAGAGACCTCAAGAAGTGCAGAAGTTAGGAGATCATCTAGGCACAGATGGCAACCTACAAGGTATAGCTATGACACTTCATTCTTGACTACTAAAGATTATGCTTATTTGGTAAAAACAGATGAAGACCCTTCTACATATGAAGAGGCCAAAGGAAAGAAGAATTGGGAAGATGCTATGCAAGAGGAGTATGATGCATTGATAGAGAATCAAACATGGGATTTGGTTCCTAAACCTAATAGTCAGAAGATCATTGGATGTAAGTGGGTTTACAAAACTAAAAGATTTGCAGATGGAAGTGTGTCTAGGTACAAAGCTAGACTTGTTGTGAAAGGGTATGCACAGACATATGGAGTGGACTATGATGAGACATATAGTCCTGTGGCAAAGATGACAACCATCAGGACACTCATAGCAATTGCTGCTTGTAAAGGTTGGAAGTTGTCTCAATTAGATGTTAAAAATGCTTTCTTGAATGGTTACATTTCAGATGAAGTCTACATGGAGCAACCAGATGGGTTCAAAGATCAAGTGAGTCCAAATTATGTGTGTAAGCTCAAGAGAGCTTTGTATGGGTTGAAGCAAGCCCCAAGGGCTTGGAATTATAGGCTTGTAAAATTCTTGAATGATCTTGGTTTTCAAGCATCAAAGGCAGATAGTAGCTTGCTAGTCAAAGCAAGTGAAGATGGGTTCATTTATGTGTGTATTTATGTTGATGACATAATACTTACAGGAACAGATGATAAGGGGATACAAATGATCAAAAAGCAGATGGAGAAAGAGTTCAAAATCAGTGATTTGGGGAACCTATCATTCTTCTTGGGAATGGAGATCTCTTATACTCAACATGGAGTATATGTGACCCAAGAAAGGTATCTTAAAAATTTGCTAACCAAATTTAAAATGGAAGATTGCAGGGTTGCACCTACACCTTTGGAAGTGAACCATAAATTGTCTAGGTTTGGAGGAGAAGAGTTCAGAGATATGAAACTCTATCAAAGTTTGGTTGGTAGCTTGATTTATGCTACATTTACAAGGCCTGACTTGTCATATGCAGTTGGTGTGCTTTCACAATTCATGCATTGTCCTAGAAAGGAACATTGGATTGCAGGACAAAGAGTACTTAGGTACATCAAGGGTACACTCAAAGAAGGGTTGTACTATGGGTTTACTTCAGATACAAGAATCAAGATATATAGTGATGCAGATTGGGCAGGTAATGTGGATGATAGAAGATCAACACATGGATACTTGTGCTATGTAGGAGACAAATTGATTTCATGGTGTTCCAAGAAGCAACATACAGTTGCTTTGTCATCTACAGAGGCAGAATATAAAGGTATGGTGGAAGCTGCAAAAGAGGTAATATGGCTAAAGACACTTTTGAAAGTTTTTGATGTGATTCAGAGTACTCCTATTATTTGTGGAGACAATATGAGTTCATTATACTTGGCAGCTAATCCTGTATTTCATGCTAGAACTAAGCATATTGAAATACAGTATCATTTCCTGAGAGAGAAGGTCATTGAGAAAGAGATTGAAGTCATACACACTCCCACAAAAGATCAAGTTGCAGATATGATGACTAAAAGTCTAGATGGACCAAAACTACAAAGATTCAAGGATATGGCTGGAGTAAAGAAGATAGAGAAGAACCTCAATTAATGATTGAGGGGGAGCTGTTGGTGCATGACAATCATCAATTGAAGGATTATGGAGAAATGAAGTCAAGGAGTCAAGAAGAAAACAAAGTCAGATGGTTGAAGGAAGGACATATTCAGAAAATCCAAAGACATGTACACATATGTACATTAGCTGACTTATACCTTTGTCTAGTCATACACTTGTATATATTCATCTATAAATATGTTGGAAAATGTCGGGCAAATAGAGCAGAAGAAGATTTGAGAATAGGGAGAGAGAAATTAGTGTCATTAGACACATGAAGAGTGAGTGAATTGTCCATCCTCACTTAGATGTAAATTTTCTGAGAAATCAAGAATTTTTGCGCCCGATATTTTGCTGTCTGCTCCTTCTGTGCTTAATCTTTTGAGAAATCCTTTTGCACGTATCTAAGTCCATAGCTAATCTATCTATGGCTAGAATTTGAGAGGTTAATTGTAATCAGGCTGTGAGAATTTCGTTTAGGAACATTCATATGTAAGAATGTTTTAACAGTCGAGAAATCTGGCGCACATTTCATCTTAAATGAAATGATCATTGCTCAGTCTACAGTGTAAAGTTTTACACAAGTGAGGGCTCAAAATCTAAGTTGGAAGGTAAGCCATCTATGGCTAGAAGATCTTGATCAAACGGGTTCAGAGTTGGGAGAACCAGTGCTAAGAAGTTGCAGGTGTCAAAGTCGCCATTGCAGAGAAGCACTTTCAGACATAGGTAAAGTGTTTCACACATTTCTCAGTGTGTACTTAATCTTTTTGAGAGATTTAACTTGGCAGAGTTGCGCAACCTTAAGGCGAAGTGTTGTGCAAAGTTTTATCAAAAACTTTACAGGATTGATTAGTCAATGAGTGATTAATCTGCAGCAGACTTTCTGAAAAAGTTGAATTTTTCAGAACTTTCAATTTTTCTGATAACTTGGTGAATGATCTCCAAGTTTGGTGGAGTCTAAGGTTAATCTTGATATAGAGGTGGTCTAATTTCAAGGTTAACTTGTTCTTTTGGAGATTAACACTCTCCATCATCTATGACCTAATTCTCTTGCTCTTCATAGCCCTTTTCTTCTTCCATTTCTTCTACCTACTTTTGCTCAATTTCCTATTGTTTTCCTTCAATGACCTGTCTTTCCTTTATCTGGACTTTGTTTTCTTGAGTTGAGGTTGGTTCACTCTCCACTGAGTTCTGTATCTGATCATTTATTTGCTGCTCCTTTTGTCCCTCCTCCTGCTCATCTATGTCCATAAGATCTAATTCTTCTTCCTTTTCTTGATTTTCTATATGTGTGAACTCTTCATTATGATTTAGATCATGAAGTATCTCTTCTATACTCTGATTTACATCTTTTTCTGTACTCCCTTCTTTAATCTCTTTGAGATCCATCTTTTCCAATAATTCCTCTGTTTCTTCAATCTGACCTTTATCTTCTTTATTGTGCACTGGGCTGCATATCTGAGCTTCCATTTCTACTTCTAGTTTTTCCTCATTTAGTTGGAAATAAGTTTGCCGAGATGGTTTTGTCCATATTGCTTTGAACCCTGTGTCCACCAATCCACTACTGAATTCTTTCCTTGCTTCAACCTCTTCTTCCCTCATTACTTCTTTACCTTTTAATATCCTTTTTTCCTCCTAGGACTAACTTGTTTCGCTACTTCTTCATGAACCTGTATTCTTGTGACTTTTGGCTCAAATCTTCTGGTGTTTTGTTTTTTTCAGAGGCTTGTACTGTCACTATTGGTGTGCTAGGTACTGAGAGATTCAAACTCTTCAAAAGAAAGTTCTCAATGTCACTTTCTGAATCTGATGAAAACTGTGAGGAACTGGCTATCCCTTGTTTGTCCATTCTATGTTCTTCTAATGCAATTGATTCCTCCTAATTCTTTTCTTCTAATGACAATTTTATCGACTCCTCCATCTGTACCTGTTCAACTGCTTTTCCCTTATTCTTCTTGGTTAGCCTCTTATTCTGCACATGTTTTTTCTGAACCTTCTTCTTCACTACTACTATAGTTCTGGTTTTAGGAGGACCTTGTAACTCCTTGAAATATGCTATCAATTCCACTTCCTTTTTGATGAACACCTCTTCAGTTTCTGTAGCCATCATCTGATCATGTAACTCTTCATAGTGTTCCACTTCTTCTTTTATCTAGTCACTTGCTTTACATGAATAGTCTTCCAACATTTTTTTATACTGAGCTTCATAGATTGCCCTCTTATTGTTTCCTTGAGTCAGATAAGCATACAATTGTTCCTTACTTGTTTGAGGTGGATGAGGTTCCTTTGCGGATTGTACTTCTTTCTGAGCAGCTTCATGCTCTTCTTTTGTTGCTTCCTCCTGCTCTAATTCTACTTTCCTGGGATCCAATCTTCTCTTCTTTACTCGAATAACTTCTTCTGATACCCCTTTCCTTTTTCTTTCTGATCCCCTCATGCTTGTTTGGGCTTCTGCTTCTCTTATGGACATCATCTTAGAAGGACTTTTAACTCCTGACATCAAACTTCTGAAATACTGAGCTTCTGGAGCCAATTTCAGTTGGAGTAGAACAATCAACAATTAGTGATTACATAAAATCTAGAAGTGGAAAAATGATTGGAAGATTGAAGATCACTTTCAAGAAAGAGGAGATTCAGAAACAAAGTTCTTTTGTACATTACTCTTGTAAATATTTCAATGTATTTGGAAAATTGACGAGTAAGACTCGTATATATATATAAATAGATACATGTTCATAGTCGTAGAGAGAGATATAGAAGAGATAGAGAAGACAATAGAAGTAAAGAATAGAAGAATAGGAGAGTATGAGATGAACATTATGCATGTCATCCATCAGATGTATGAAAAGTTATGAGAAGAAAAATCTTCAGAGAATTGCGCGTCGATCTTTTCTCTGATTCTCCTTTTGTGGTTAATCTTTTGAGAAATCCTTTTGAACATGTCTAAGTCTATAGTTAATCCATCTATGGTTAAAATTTGAGAGTCCAATTGCAAACAGGATGAGAGAATTTTGAATAGGAACATTCATATGTAGAAAGTTCTGAATGTCTTCTGAAACAGGCGCAGATTCGATGGTCAAAGAAATGGACAGTGCTCAGTGCATAGTGTAAATTTTTACACAAATGAGGATTCAAAATTTAAGTTGAGAGGTAAGCCATCTATGGCTAAAAGCATTTGATTAAACGGGTTGTAGTTTGGAAGAACCATAGCTTAGAAGTTACAGGTGTCAAAGTCGTCATTACAGAGAGACAGTTTTAGACATAGGTACATTATCTGAGTCATTTCTCACAATCTACTCAAGCATTTGAGGATTTTTAACTTGGAGAAGATGCGCAACCTCTAGACAACACATTCTACAGAGTTTTATGAAAAACTTTACACGAATGATTAATCAATGAATGACTAATGTGCAGCAGACTTTTTCTGAGAAGTGATTTTTCACAGTTGATCAATTTCTTGATAGTTTGGTGATTGTTCTTTAAAATTAAGTGGAGTCTGAAGTTATTCTTGATATAGAGGTGGTCTAACATCAAGGATAGCTTGTTCTTTTGGAGATTAACACTCTCCATCAGTGGTATCAGAGCAGGTTATATCAAAATTGAGGAAAAGAAGACTCTGACTGCTGTAGACATACAAACTTTACATCTCGAAGGATCAAAAGGATAAAGTGTGAAGAAAGATTGAAGGAAGACACATAAAGGTTGTCCAAAGGATCAGAAGGAGCAACATCCGAAGCTAAGGTACATTCATTCTTTATAAGGACTAAAGATTTGAGACTACAGGTGAAGCAAGGATGGGAGATAGTCTCCAAATTGAAAAGTTGGATAGAGAAAATTATCCAGCTTGGTCTATGAGAATGGAAGCTCATCTTATGAGCAAGGATCTGATGGGATATATCACAGGAGAGGAAGAAAAGCCAGAGTTCAGAGATCCTAGTGTTCCAACTAGGGAGGAGCTAGCAGATGTAAAGATTTGGATGAAGAAGGATGCTCAAGCAAGGAGCATAATCTACATGGCAGTGAATGATTATTTACTTCCTCATATTAGAGGACTTGAAAGTGCAAGTGACATTTGGAATGCTTTGGAAGAGCATTTTCCACCCATTGCAGATTCTTTAGGTGCAGTGGATGAAGATATTGAAGAAGATAAATTGGTAAGACAAATTCTCACAGGGCTAAGAGGAGATGAGAAGTGGAAGCCTTTTATTTTGTCTAGAGAACTTTCATTAGATCATTTCACTCCTGATCTAAATCAATTGTTAGGACATATGCTAACTTTTGAGAATGATATCAAAGGAGATATTGATAAGAGTGCAGGACATGCAATGTATTCTAAAGATAAGAAGAAAGCTAGCAAAAGAAAGCAACAATCAGTTGAAGATGAAGGTACTCCAAGCCAAGCAAACTTCCTAAGAGGAAGAGGAAGTGGTAGAAATAGAGGAAGAGGCAGAAATAACAAAGATAATGTTAGAGCTTGTTGGATATGTGGTAAGACCAATCATCTATCTCATGATTGTTGGCACAATAATCAAAGCAATGGTAATTTTAATCAGAATGTTAATCAAAGAGGAAGAGGTGGCAGATATCAGAGAGGAAATTTCAGAGGTAGAGGTGGTAGGTATTCTTTTGGAAGAGGTGGAGGAAGAAACTTCCAAAATCAATCATATAATAACACCTACTACAATTATGCATTAGATCAGAAAGAAGACTCGACTCTTATTATGAATGCAACATGTGAAGCTTCACATGAAGACATGAGAGTATTTTATATTGACTCAGGATGTAGCAACCATCTGAGTGGAAACATTGCCTTGATGACTGATCTAGATTATAATGCAATTAATCATACAGTCCAAACATGTGATAATACAAAGCACAAGGTAAAGTCAATTGGTTCAGTCAAAGCCAAAGATGGAAGCACTCTCTTGAGTAAGGTTTTGTATGTTCCTACAATTCCTAAAAATCTGATAAGTGTAGGACAAATTGTGGAAAAAGGATATGAGGTAAGGTTCACTAATGATGGAGTTTATGTTGAAGACCCTAGTCAAGGGTATAAACAGATTGTTACAGGGAAGAAGGAAGGAAGGCTCTTCACATTAAAGGTACAAGGAAACATTGGACATGCTATGTTTGCATATGGAGAGCAAAAGGTGTCAGAATTGGATCTTTGGCACAAAAGACTTGGACATTTTAATGAGAGAGGTATCAAAGAAATGATAAACAATGGTTCAGTACTTGGATTGCCTAACATTGCAACCTACAAGGTATATCTATGATACTTCATTCTTGACTACTAAGGATTATGCTTACATGATAAAAGCAGATGAAGATCCATCTACATATGATGAAGCCAAAGGGAAGAAGAATTGGGAAGAAGCTATGCAAGAGGAGTATGATGCATTGATGGAAAATCAGACCGTAATAGTCAGAAAATCATTGGATGTAAGTGGGTTTACAAAACAAAAAGATTTGCAGATGGAAGTGTGTCTAGGTACAAAGCCAGACTTGTTGTGAAGGGATATGCACAGACATATGGAGTGGACTATGATGAGACTTATAGTCCTGTGGCAAAGATGAGAACCATCAGAACACTCATAGCAATTGCTGCTTGCAAAGGTTGGAAATTATCTCAATTAGATGTTAAAAATGCTTTTTTGAATGGTTACATTTCAAATGAAGTTTACATGGAGCAACCAGAAGGGTTCAAAGATCAAGTGTATCCAAATTATGTGTGTAAGCTCAAGAGAGGTTTGTATGGATTGAAGCAGGCCCCAAGGGCATGGACTTATAGGCTTGTAAAGTTCTTGAAGGAACTTGGATTTCAAGCATCAAAGGCAGATAGTAGCTTGCTAGTCAAAGCAAGTGAAGATGGATTTATTTATGTTTGTATTTATGTTGATGACATAATACTTACAGGAACAGATGACAAAGGCATACACATGATTAAGAAACAAATGGAGAAAGAGTTCAAAATCAGTGATTTGGGAAATTTGTCATTCTTCTTGGGAATGGAGATTTCATATACTCAACATGGAGTATATGTAACTCAAGAAAGGTATCTGAAAAATTTGCTAACCAAATTTAAAATGGAAGATTGCAGGATAGCACCAACTCCAATGGAAGTGAATCATAGATTGACTAAATATGGAGGAGGAGATAGTTTCAGACATAGGTACATTGTCTGAGTCATTTCTCACAATCTACTCAAGCATTTGAGGATTTTTAACTTGGAGAAGATGTGCAACCTCTAGGCAACACATTCTACAAAGTTTTATGAAAAACTTTACACGAATGATTAATCAATGAATGATTAATGTGCAGCAGACTTTTTCTGAGAAGTGATTTTTCACAGTTGATCAATTTCTTGATAGTTTGGTGATTGTTCTTTAAAATTAAGTGGAGTCTGAAGTTATTCTTGATATAGAGGTGGTCTAACATCAAGGATAGCTTGTTCTTTTGGAGATTAACACTCTCCATCAATTTCAGCTGATCCTCCATTCCTAAAACATGATATATGATTCTGATTAGAAACTGTGCTCCATTCATAAACTTCTTCTATTCCCAATGCTTAGCTGCTTCCTTCAATTGGTCATGGATGTAGGGAGTTACATCCATTACTCCAAATGGTTTGGTCCTATCCTTGTTATTGAACATAATTAGTGTCACTGGCTTATGTGGCATGGTATATCTAGGCAGCTTTAGAAAACACAAATATTGAAGAAACATCCTGATAGCATATTCTTCATTCTCTTTTCCTTTGAAATCCACAAATTTGGAATATCCAGCATAGGTTGATTTATTCTTCTTGACAAAACTATTATCCAACTTAGTTCCCATGGGATAGAATTGGAGAGCTGCCCTGATGTGTTCTGCTTTTATAGTAATCTGTACCTCTTTGTTCTCTTTGTCCTTGACTGAACATCTGAAATATGCTTCATTGCCTTTGCCAACTTCTAGTAGACTATTCATCACTTGTGATACTCTCTCAAAATCCACAAAGAAAAGAGGTTCATCCAATAGTCTGTGTAATCCCACTGCTTTCCATCTTTTATAATTGACTGCAATTTTTTGAAATTTATAGAATTCCTGACACAACATTGTATACTTATGACCTCCAACTCCTACTGTAAAAATGTGCTGACCAATGATACTGAGGGTTTCCTTCAGTTCTTTAGCTATCTTTTCTGCTTCTGGGATATCTTGTTCTTCATCAAACTCTAGCTCCACCTTTTCCACTGCTGCTTCACTGTCTAAGAACCAATGTCCTCTAGACAAGGTTATTGAGTCTGCCTTGAAGTCATGAATAGGTAGTTCCTTTGAATTCACCATTCTGGAGAAAAGATAACATAACCAAAAAGAAAAATCCACCCACATGAGTCACAAGAAACATAAAAGAAATCACATTTGTCTTGAGGTGTAATGAAAAAGCAAAAATAAAATCTCAGATGAATCCTGACTTCCTTATTTGTATCACAGATATAAATCAATTGAAGTGATCATCACATGTGTAGCAAGATATCTAGTGCTCTCTTCCCTTCTCTCTGTTTTATTTCTTGATAATAAAAAGAAAAAATGAATGAATTTTTAAGAAAATTTAGATTTTTATAGGAAAAACAATTAAACAATGATTAAAAGAGTAGTGACTGCTTTAATCCTGCCAATTATAAACTATATCTTGCTTGTGCTATATAACTTATGTAAACAAAAGAGTTGTTATTTTTTCTCTATTTTTCTTTCTCTTTTCTCTCTTTTTTTTTAATAATAATTTCCTCTTTTCTCTCTTCCCCTCCTATTTCTTTTCCTAGAAAAAGGATGAGGTAAAATAAATGGAAATAATTTCCAGGATGTCATAATTCCTTTTTGATGAAATTCTGAATTCTTTCATAAGAATCCAAAGTGCGTGTCAAAAAGGAATTATGACATCCTGGAAATTATGGCCAATTTTCCCTTTCCTTCATTTGTGACTCATCATGCTTTTGCATTATTTTTGTATCTTGATCCTTATTTTCTTTCCATTGAAGCAGATCTGATTTTTTTACCCAAAAATACTTAATTCGTGTTGATTCCTTTTTTGGAGTATAAAAATCTTCTTTTGACACACAATACTTGGATGTCTTTGGTTTCCACATCCACTTAGTGTTGCTGCATTTTGTTGATAAGCAGTGCTTGGACTTTCTAGGTCTCCACATCCTTTCAGCCTTGATATCTCGATGTTTCTGATTATTCCACACTTTCCATCTTTCTTCTATCCTTTCAACACCTTTGGTTTCTTCAACTTTCTCCTATTTTTGACTGACATAGATTTGGTCATGAAGAAGTTTTATTTGTGGTTCCTTTGTAGCTTCTAGTGGAAAAGTAAATCCCTCCAAATCTGAGTCATAGATATCCTGTTGATTTTCCTGTTCTTTATCACTCAATGAAAACATTAAAAACCTTTTGTCATTTATTGTCAATTTAAGCTTCATCTTTTCAAAATCCAAAATTACTTTACCTTGCCTGAGCCATGGTTGTCCCAAAATCAATTTCTCAGTCATTATATGATCAGGCCATTCTTCACAATCTATTTTCATATATTCTTCATTGAACTTAACTTCAATAGATGGTGAAGACAAGCTTTGTATTATTTGTCCTTCCAGTGTTTTGATAAATGTTTTACTCTCCGTCCTTTTTAAGTTAAACTTATCCAACAAAAATGAACTGATCAAATTAACTTGTGCACTTGAATCTATCAAAACCTTGATTTTCTCATTATGAAGATTCATTATTATAACAAGCAAATGCTCTCTCACTCTTAAAGGTGTTTCACACAAGAGAACTTCTCTAATCTCCTTGATTTTTCTTATCCTTTCCTTTGCCTCCTATTGAGCCTCATACCTGATTTTTTCCTCTTCTTTTTTCCTGTTTTGAGCTTGATGTATTCTTCTCCATTCAGAAACAGTTAATGGAAGATCATACCTTTTTACCCTGCATCCACTTATGAAATTTGGCATGATTTCTCCATCTATATTAGCTAATTGGATAGCTCCACTGTTACTGATTTGATTGATAATATAAGGCCCATGCCCTTTCTTTTGAAAATTTTTTTGATGTTCCTTCACTATATATGCCAAAACTAAATCCCCTTCCTGCAAATCTTTTTCTTTAATATGAACATCATGATAAGCTTTCTGCCTTCTCTTGGTTGCATATATGCTCATGATTGCTTGAAGTCTGGAAGCTCCAAGTTTTTCCAATTCCACCACTCTCTCATATAACTCATGTCTAGTCCACTTGTATTGATTTCCCACTTTTAATGTTGGAATAAGAAATTCTAAAGGCAAAACTGCATTTTGTCCATATACCAAATTAAATGGTGTTGTTCCAATTGCAGTCTTGTATGCCACTCTATAAGCCCATAAGACATGATTAAGTTGCAAATCCCAATCATTCCTATTTGTATTTACCAATTTTGACAAAACAGTGCAAAGTACCTTATTAGTACTTTTTTCTAGTCCATTGGCTTGTGGATGATAAGGGGCTGAATTTCTATGACTAATCATGAAATACTCATTTATGTTTTCTATTATTTGGTTCAAAAAATGAGTCCCCCTATCACTTACCAATTCAATTGGTAATCCAAATCTAGTGATAATAGTTTCATAAAGAAATCTTGCAGTGGTCCGAGCCACTCTAGAATGTGCCATCTCCAAAATTTCCATATACTTATTTTCAGTAACACAAATCCTCAAATATCCATCCATCCCTTTCTTGTACAATTGATCTCCTATCAGTTGATACTCCTCAGAAATAATTTGTAAATTCCTTGAGTCTGCACTAGTTCTTACTGGCTCTCCTTTCTTCTCTCTTTCCAACTCCTCAATTATGTTTGCACTCCAATCTGGGTTTTTCTGAAACCAATACAAAGTTGTAATTTCTATATTTTGCAAGGATTGGCATTCCCAGTAGTTGGAAATATATTTTTTTACATCCTGAATCTCATTAGGCCAATGTACTCCCATCCTATTGAGATTGTTTAAGGTGACTATCATGGAAGCATGAATACACGGTTTCCTACTTTGTAATACCAGATGTGTGTTGTTTCCAGATGTTTTGCAAGGTCCCGTGGTTAACAAAGGTACTAAAGTCATGGCCCATTCATGAATACTTTCTATTTTGAATAGATATGCATCTGGTAAGTCATCATCTAAAGGTGAACTTGGCTCTCTGGTTTGGATTCTGGACAAATGGTCTACTCTTAAATGAGTTTTTCCTTGTCTGACCACTACCTCAAGTTCAAATTCCATCAATAAGAGGAACCATCTGACTATCCTACCTGTATGACATGGTTTGTTTACTAAATAGAGTAAAGATTGGTGATCCACAAAGAATTTAAACTTGTTTGCTAAAAGATAATGTCTATATTTCTTTACCGCAAATATCATCCCCAACCCTTCCCTCTCAGTGGTTGTATAATTTTTTTTTCTGCTGAATTCGATTGCCTACTAGCATAAGCAATTGGAAAGTCTAATTTGCTTCCTTCTATTGGTTGTGCTAACACACATCCCAAAGCATAATTTGAAGCATCCACATGAACATGAAAAATTTTATTCCATTGTGGGGTTTTTAGAATTGGTGCTGTTACCAAACAAGTTTTTAAAGTCTCAAAGGCTTGGTCACATTCTTTGGTCCACTCAAATTTTGTGATGAATGCATACAAAGGTTTTGCAATGTCTGCAAACTTGTGTACAAAGTTTCTATAATACCCACAATGTCCCATGAAAGTTTGAAGTTTTTTTACATTTGTTGGTCTTGGAAGTTCCACTATGGCCTTAATTTTTCTTTCATCAGTTGAAATTGCATTTCTAGAAACTATGTGACCTAGCATTCTCCCTTGCCTCACAAAGAACACACATTTCTCTAGATTTAAACATACTCTGTATGTTCTACATTTTTTGAATATATTTTCCAGATCCTTCAAATGATCTTGTCTTTTTAATGAAAAAGTGCAAAGATCATCCACATAAATTTCCATTATATTTCTAAGGAATTCTTTGAATATGTGACACATCGATCTTTGAAAAGTTGCTGGGGCATTAGTTAAACCAAAGGGCATAACCCTAAAGGCATAGATTCCCCATTCTGTGGAAAAGGTAGTTTTATGTTGGTCTTCCAAAGCTATTGGTACCTGATTATATCCTGAAAAACCATTCAAAAAGCTATAGACCTCTTTACCTGCAACTCTTTCGAAAAGATGGTCTGTTATGGGTAATGGATAGCTATCCCTTATAGTTGCAACATTAACTTTTTTCAAGTTGATACATACCCTGAGTTTCCCATTCTTTTTAGGTACCACAACTATAGGAGATATCCATTCTGTATACTCTATCTCATAGATGAAATTGGCAGTCAACATCTTCTCAATTCTGTTATGGGTAATGGATAGCTATCCCTTATAGTTGCAACATTAACTTTTTTCAAGTTGATACATACCCTGAGTTTCCCATTCTTTTTAGGTACCACATCTATAGGAGATATCCATTCTGTATACTCTACCTCATAGATGAAATTGGCCCAGCAGCTTCTCAATTCTTCCTTTATTTTAGCAGAGTATTTGTCATTAAATGTATTGTTACACTTATGTGTTCCTTGAGTAGCTTTGATGTGAACCTTTTCCCTATACATGGGCACTTTTTACTCTAGTGCTGGCTAGAGGTTTTTTCCCCATGTTACCACATACTTGATACTCTCATATGTGGTGGTACTTTGTACTTAGGGATATTATTCAGCTCTTACTTCAGTTCAGTTCATCGATCAATAGAGAGAGCTATTCCAGCCATCGTCTTCTTCGTGTGTCTTGCTGCGTTTGTGCTCCTTGTGTGTGCTTCTTGTGTGTCTCTCACACTTCTACACACACCCAACAGTGGTATCAGAGCCGAGTTCAACTCCTTCTCAAGTTTCGGTTTTTCGCGTCGTGGCGCGCGCACACTTTAATAGTGCAAATCGACTTCGGAGCATAGAAGTGTGGATTTTCAGTAGCCCGAAAATATTTCCACCAGGTGCACTGCAGTTTTACCCCCATTTCAAAGCCATTCGTGCAGTCAGAATTACCATCAGAGTGACGGTTTGTGAGCTGAAATTTCAGCACTCATTTCAGCTTTCATCGAGGTGAAGATTTTGTGACATTCTTGTTCCTTAGTGAAATGGCGGGCAGCAATGACTTGTTTGGCATGCTTCAAGGTGAAGATAAGCTTGATGGGACCAAGTATCCGATGTGGTCTTACATGATGAAGCATGTTCTTGTTGCAAAACAACTTTGGAACATAGTGGCAGATGTAGATCGAAGACTGGCAGGTTCTTCTACTTCACAGTCTACTGTCACAGATGGAGCTTCTTCTTCGAGTACAGTGGTTTCTCCTTCTCCACCTACACAGGAGAAGCTTAGATGGGATGGAAAAGATGCTCAAGCTCATGCTTTGAGTGCGCTTTCAGTGAAGCGTCATATAGTTCCACACATTCGGTCATGTTCTACATCGAGACAGGCATGGGACACTCTTGCTTCTTTGTATGCCGTGCGTAATAAAGCACGTGTTGCATACTTGAGGAAGCAACTTGAGGATGTATGTATGGCTGAAAATGAGTTAGTGGATGTGTATGTGACACGCATCAAGGACTTGAAAGAGCAATTGGCAAACATAGATGAGATCATTCCGGATGCATCACTCATTTCTACATTGTTGAAAGGATTACCCGAATCTTTTCAAAGCTTTGCTACTACACTCCGTTTGGTTGCAAAAGGAAATCCTAATATGTATGCATTTGATGAGGTTGTGTCTCTTCTTTTGCAAGAAGAGCAATCTAGAGTGAATAGGAGTGGTTTGATTGAGGGAATGCAAGCACTTGCTATCTCACAAAAGGGGAAAAGCAAGTATGGTTCAGCTTTGGGTTCATCAAAACCAAAGCCTCAAGCTTCCTCTTCCACTCATTCCTCTAATGATGGTGATTTGCAAAAGAAGAAGAGATGCAAATATTGCCGGAAGGCTGGTCATACTATTGATGAGTGTAGAAAGCTTGCTAAACGCAATGAAAAGAAGAAGGAATCTGGCATGTCTATTGCTGAAAATTCAGCAAATGCAAAGAATGATGAAGCTAACATGGCTCAAGATTTTTGGGCATGCGTTGTTACATGCCATTATGATGCTTCTTTACATTCTAAATGTATGGTTGTGAGTGAGGATGATTCGGATTGGTTCTTTGATAGTGGTGCTTCAAAGCACATAACATCATGCAAAAGATTTTTTGCCTCTTTGAAAGATGCACCTAAAGGAGGACATGTGGTGTGTCCAAACAATGCCTCTTATCCTATCAGTGGAGTAGGAGAAATTGAGCTTACGGCTACAAATGGAGGTGTGATTCTCTTGAAAAATGCATTGTATGTGCGCGGTATCAAGAAGAGCTTAATTTCTGTTCCGTTGATTGCCAAAGCTGGACTTCATGTACACTTTGTTGATAATAAGTGTATGGTTCATGATTTCAGCAATGGAGATGTTATTGTGATGTCTAGTACATTATGTAATGGTTTGTATCGCATGGATACATACAAGAGGGCTGCCTCGAATGCCTTAGTTGCTCATACTTCTTCCATGGCTGACATGGAGCTTTGGCATGCTCGTTTTGGTCATTTAAACTTCAATAGTTTGCTCTACTTGCAAAAGAAGGACATGGTTATTGGCTTGCCTACACTTGAGTCCATTGAAAAGCATGCATGTGAAGGTTGCATCCTTGGAAAAATGCATCGTGCTTCTTTTCCAAAAGATGGTCATACACACACTACAAGAAAATTACAGCTTGTTCATAGTGATGTATGTGGTCCCGTCAAGACTCCATCTTTTGGGAAGCATGTATATTTTTTTACCTTCATTGATGATGCTACTCGCCATACATGGGTGTATCCTATGAAAGCAAAGCATGAGGTATTTTCAAAGCATTTTTAGCTATGGCTGAAAATTTTTCTTCACAAAAGCTTTTGACTCTACGCACGGATCGTGGTGGTGAATACATGTCACATGAGTTTAATGCTTTTCTTCGTGAAAGAGGTATTTCACACCAATCTACGGTGCCATATATACCTCAACAAAATGGTGTTGCCGAGCGTAAAAATAGAACTCTACTTGAAATCATACGATGTATGGTTAAAGGAAAGCATCTTCCTGATAAGTTTTGGATGGAAGCGGTCATGTGTGCAAATTATGTGTTGAATCGCTGCCCTACAAAAGCATTGAGAGTCATCACTCCTTATGAGGCTTGGAATGGTCATAAGCCTATGGTTACTCATATGCGTGTGTTTGGTTGTTTGGCATATGCTCTTGTGCCATCACAACAACGTCAAAAACTTGATGATAAGGCAAAGAAATGTATATTTGTTGGTTATAGTGCTAAAAGTAAGGGATATTGGTTGTACCATCCATTGACGAACACAATTATTGTGAGTTGAGATGTGGTATTTGCTGAAAATTCAGTATTCCCTCTACTTGAATGCAAAAAACTGCCAACAGTTAGCTCACACGATGTGTTCGATACACTCATGCCTTTGTTCCAAAATGGTGCGCGTGACTATGGCCATGTAGACTAGCCAACTGAGGTTCAAAGGGCTGAAAAATTCCAACCAAATAGGGCTGAAAATGCAGAGAATTTCAAGCCAAACATGGCTGAAAAAATTCAGTCAAAAAATGTCCAAAACTGCTGGAAATTTCCAGCCACTATGGCTGAACATTTGCGTCAAAATATGGCTGAAACTGAGCATGAAATTCAGCCCACGCATGATGTACATATTGAAGATGTTTTACATAGTGAACGCATGTCTATCAAGAGTGCACAATCTATGCCAAAGTGGCTGAAAAAAACTTTGCAGGACAACAAATTGAGTGCACCTTTACTTGGTAGAACAAGATCAAGCTCTCACCATGCATCAAGTAATTTTGTGGATTATTCTCTTATTGCTACAGCATGTAATGAAGAGCCTTTTTCTTTTGAAGATGCATGTGACGATCCACAATGGATGAGTGCTATGCAATCAGAAATGGATTCCATACATAGGAATGGTACTTGGGAGTTATGTGAATTGCCAAAAGGAAAGAATGCCATTGGTACAAAGTGGGTTTACAAGATTAAGAGAAAATCTGATGGTAGCATTGATCGCTAAAAAGCTAGATTGGTTGCCAAAGGATATGCGCAACAATATGGCATTGACTATGAGGAAACTTTTGCACCTACTTCACACATGACTACCATTCATATCGTGGTTGCATTGGCTGCCCATCGACGTTGGAAAGTGCATCAGTTGGACATAAAAATAGCCTTCTTGAATGGTGATTTGCAAGAAGAGGTCTATGTGAAGCAACCTCCTGGATTTGCTATGAAAGGGAAAGAGCATATGGTTTGTCGCTTGCATAAAGCCTTGTATGGTCTCAAGCAAGCTCCACGTGCATGGTATGACAAAATACATAAGTAGTCCGATTGAAAGCACACTCTATGTACGCAAAAATGGGGCTGATCTTATAGTGCTTGTTCTTTATGTCGATGACATACTCTTGAATGGGTCATGTGATGCAAAACTTGACATTCTTATGGCTGATTTGCAGCATACTTTTGATGTCACTTATCTTGGTCTTTTGAGCTACTATCTTGGCATCCAGTTTGTATCTGTTGAGGGGGGAATTGTATGCATCAAGCAAAGTATGTTGAAAAACTACTTCAGCGTTTTGATTTTGAGGATTGTAAGCCAGTTTCCACACCAGTTGAGACAGGATTTAGGTTCTCAGTTGAGGATTCCAATGATGCATTTGACACTTCTCTTTATCAGCAAGTTGTGGGATGTCTTATATATGCATGCAACACAAGGCCGGATATACTGTACGCAGTTTCCCAGTTGAGTCGATTCATGCATAGCCCTGGCACTAAGCATTGGCAAGCGGCGAAACGTGTGTTTAGATATCTCCGAGGCACTTTGAGCTTAGGTCTCTTTTATGGTAGAGATGTTCATCCATGCTTGCATGCTTTTACAGATAGCGACTGGGCTGGTTGTTATGATACTCGTGTGTCCACTAGTGGTAATTGCTTTTTCCTTGGAGACTCATGCATATCTTGGTTGAGTAAGAAGCAACCTACAGTGGCGACATCGAGTTGTGAAGCTGAGTACAGGGCAGTTTTCACAGCCACAGTGGAGTGTATATGGCTGAGATACCTATTGATGGATCTTTGCATGGAGATTGATGCTGCTATGCATATTCTCACAGATCGTCAGTGTTTTGGCTGTTGCACGAAACCCAGTGTTTCATGCACGGACCAAACATATTGAGGTGCATTATCACTATGTGAGAGAGCGCCTTCATGTAGGAGATATTGATTTGGTATATGTGCCTACACAAGATAATGTGGCAGACATATTCACCAAAGCTCTTCCACGGGAAATGTTTGAAGCTTTTCGCAAAGCTTTAGGCTTGTTACCTTGTGGGGGCGAATCTGTCACTCCCTATGTGTGTTCACATCATTCGCTCTAGGGGGATTTGTTACACTTATGTGTTCCTTGAGTAGCTTTGATGTGAACCTTTTCCCTATACATGGGCACTTTTTACTCTAGTGCAGGCTAGAGGTTTTTTCCCCATGTTACCACATACTTGATACTCTCATATGTGGTGGTACTTTGTACTTAGGGATATTATTCAGCTCTTACTTCAGTTCAGTTCATCGATCAATAGAGAGAGTTATTCTAGCCATCGTCTTCTCCGTGTGTCTTACTGTGTTTGTGCTCCTTGTGTGTGCTTCTTGTGTGTCTCTCGCACTTCTACACACACCCAACATGTATAGTGTCTTTGTTTGCTAGGTTTTACATCAGGAGTAATAGGAATCTTATGTTCACAGAAATTTGGGTCAAATCCTTTCAAATCTTTATAACTGTAAGCAAACACATCCGTATAGCTTTTAGCCAAATTCCTCAATGCTTCCTCCTCTTGATTTGTCATGTCATCAGCTATGACAATATGTCTCTCTTCCCCTTCTTCTTGAGTGATCATCACCTTCTTAGTTTGTTCCTCATTGTCATACACCTCCCCCTTTTTCTTTTCTCTTTTTGGTTTTATTTTTAGAAGTAACCTGTCTTCTACTTCATAGGTCTTGAAGTTTGTAGGTACATCAAATTGTTGATCTTCTTTCTTTATGTTTTTATTTTTTCCATCTTCTTGATATTTTTCTATTTTTTTGTGTTTATTATTTTTATATGTTCCTGAGATTTTGTCTTTTATAGCATCAATAGCTTCCACTTCTTCCAGATATTGTGTTTTCCCATTTTTTAATATTATTCCTTCCTCCTCGTCTTCCTCTATTTTTGACACCTTTATCATCTGTATTCCTATGTGGAAAATATCATATCCTTCTTCATTTTGGAATTTCACTCCCACATACTCATCATTAGCTAGATCCATGGTGGTCAAAATCTGATTCCAACCATAAGGCTCAAACTCTTCATCTTTGAATTCCTGTGGTGTGTAACTTTCATCTTGTGATTTCCTTTTCTCCAGAAAATCTTCTTTCTTTAACACTTCTTTTTTATATGTGTGATTCCTTATAGCATTACATTTCCAAATTGATGGTTTTGTTTCATTCTGATCTTCACTCCCCGATTCTTCACTTAATTCCTGATTTTGTTTCTCAATCCAAACCACATTACCGTACAAGCAAAGACACCCCAATTGGTAATGAAGGCAGTTTTTGGTATATCCTCTTCAGCCATTCTAACCTGATTGTAACCACTGTATCCATCTAAGAATGAATACATTTCATGTCCTGCTACTCTATCAAGCATGGTATCCAGAAAGGGGATCGGGAAAGGATCCGGTACTGTTGCTGCGTTTAATTTTCGGTAGTCTACACAGATTCGTAGTTGCTTATTTTTCTTTGGCACGATCACAATCGGTGAAATCCATTCAGCATGTTCTACTGGTACGATGAATCCAACTTTTAATAATCTATCAAGTTCGGCTTTTACCTGTGATGCATAATTGGGATTCATCCTGTAGCTGGGCTGCTTATTCGGTTTAGCTTCAGGCTTCAACATGACTCTGTGCTGATAGATGCGCGGATCTAATCCTTTCATATCTTTGTAATCCCATGCAAAGACGTCTGAGAATTCGCGAAGTAGTCGAATCAAATCAGCTTTAAATGTTTTTGGTAAGTTTTGCCTTATCTTTACAGGTCGTGGATGATCTACGTCTCCTAGATTGTACAAGGTCAACTGGTCTTCGGAGACATAAAACTGTTGTGGTTTCTCTGTATCGTCTGTTGACTTGAACAGTGATTGTAATTCGTCGTCATGTGTTGAAACAGTATCTTCCTGCTTAGAATTCCCGGTGATCGGTACAATTGTACAAACTGAAGTACTCCAGTTATCTATCACGGACTGTAGATCAACAGTCCATAAGGTCATTAAATCAGCGTTATTCTTCAGAAATTCCTCTTCTTCATCATCTGATAGTCCATCTAACATGTGGACTGGTTTAGCAAAATATGGTCTAGCGTGTAGTTTGCAAGGTTGTATAGCATCTAATTTTACCACATATCTATGATTGGCATCTTTAAATGTAAGCTCTTGTGCAGACCAGTCCTGTACTACCTTTGCATGCTTCAGCCAGGGTCGACCGAAAAGAAGGTTGTAATCCAAAGTGGATTCTAGCAGATCTAGTATAACAAAGGTCATTTTAAAGGTCGTACCTTGTAAAGTGATGGGTACATTTCGCACAAGTCCTACAGGATGGACTCTAGATTGATCTGCCATTCTGACAAAAAATTGAACTGCTTCGATTTCGGTCCATCCTAACCTTTTGCATAATGCTGCGGTCGCAATGTTAACACTAGAGCCTCCATCAATCAATACTTGCGTGATCTTATGCTTCTTATACCATACTGTAATTAAGGGAACTGAATGATCAACCGTAGAATCAGGTTCCGGTTGAACTGCTGCTGTCGCCGAAATACAAGAAGGTACCGGATTGAACTGTTGCTGGAACTGTTGTCGAATCCCAGGTACTAATGCCAGTAGTTGGCCGAGAGGCAGAGTGATAGATACCTTGGATAAAATTTCCCAGGCCTGTTGAGATTGTTTGTCCTGCTCCTTTGAACTTGAGGTTTCTGCTGATGCAGAATTATCTGCTGTTATGTCTACTGCTGATGATGGCTCCGCTGCTGCTTCCTTTTGTTGGGTTGCTTCCTTTGTCGACGAGGCCTGAGTCGCCGGAATAGGTTCTGGGAACACTGGTGGTTCTGTTGCGGTCCAGTGACTAGCCTTATTATACATCCTATGTTGTTCTCGTATCCCTGGTTCGAATATTTCTGCTACCGACTGCAGTTGTTTACCAGATCGGGTCTGGACTGTAGCAGTCTGTGTTTCTACCGGTGTGATTCGTACCATGTTGGCCATTGGGTTTTGTCGCTCCTTCTTCCTTTGATCATACTCAGCTGCATCCTTGCAAAATCTTCTAATGTGCCCGAATTCACCACAAAAATGACAGCGTGGTGGTGGTAAATTGGGATTTTCCGGTGGTGGCCCGTTCTGCCAGCGATTTGGATTATAGTTGTTATTCCTCTGTCCTCGGTAATTTTGATATCCTTGCTGCTGGTTGTTTCTCATTTGTGGAGGCACATAATGATTGGCTAGCTGCCCTTGTTCCTGGATAATTGCATTGATAGTCGTTGTTCCCTGTACTCTAGCGTTGTATGCGCAGTGTTTGGTGGTGTGTCCGGCAATGTTGCAGATAGCGCAGAATGTCTGATTAAGTGCGCAATTGGTGCTGGTATGTCCTAAATTTTTGCATGTGGTACAATATACTTGTTTGGTCATATCTTCGGCAACATGTCTGTTTGTTTTTGCCCACTCCAGATCTTCTGTAAATCCGCCGACTTTGTTTTCCAGCTGTAGAGTCATTGCGATGACTGCATCAAGTGTCATAGCTCCGACACATCTTATGATCATGATCTGCTTAAGTTGAGGAACCAAGCCATTGATGAACCACTGAGTAATAACATCATCTGGTAAGTTAGCATGAGCCGGTGGTAGCTGCCTTAAGTGTGTTCTGAAAAGGGTAGCATATTCCTGTACAGATTGATTCACTCTCTGTCTGTTATTCTGTAGATAATCAAAAATTTCGGCTGGATTCTTTTTTAACCTGAATCGCTGCAAAAAAGCATCTCGAACTACTTCGTAGGTGCCGAAATGATTAATATTGTATTTTGTGAGCCACCTGGCTGCTTCATTGACAAGTGTAGATTGAAAGACAATGGCTTTGTAGGCCGGATCCAGTGGATGGTTGAGGACGGCGTAGCTTATCTCGAAAGTGCATACGTGAGCATCCGGATCATCTCCTGGAAATCCACCAAACTTCGTGTATGTCACTCCTGTTGGAGATGGCCTGTGTTGACATAACTGTTGTTTTTGTTGTTGTTGTCCATTCATCGTGAATGTATTATAACTTCCGTCTGTATTTCTGGTCTGAATATTTAAACTACCGGAATCTATATGGTCTGATGGCACACTTTCCGGTGAAATGAGCTTGCTTACTATACTGCGAATTTCTGTGTCAAACAGCCTTCCTTCTTCCTTGATGTCCAGTGTAGGAGAACTTGCTTCCAAGCATGGCAGTTGGGCTGAAGATTCAGCAGAAAGTGCTAATTCGTCACCGAATAACTGAGATTCTCTTACCGAAATATCACCGGGATAAACCGAACTTGTGCCCGAATGCGGTGTCTTTTCGCCTTCGCTGATTTCTTTGCCTAGGGTGTGTCTAATCGTAAGTGAATCTAAATCCTTTTCCAAGAGTGTTAAACTAGCTTCCAACTGCGACTTGGTAGGTTCTGGAATTACTATATCTTCGACAGACTAAGCCGAAATAGTACTGGAATGTACCAGAGATGTAACACGTTCTACCGGAATATGACCGGAATCAGCTTTAACGTTCTGAACTTTCTTGACAACTGGGTCAGTCCTAGTTGTACTTCTACCTTCCAGAGTTGTCTTTAGTACTCCAGACTGATGGTTCTTGGGGTACGTTTCGCTAGACCGAGTAACCGGCATTTATCATTTTTCGTATTAATCGTGGAATATTACTAACGAAACAGTTTGCAACAATCTAGTTCTGTTGCTACTGACAATCAAACAATAATCTGATTTTGACAGATGACTGGCAATCTTGATGCCACTTTCCCACAGGCGGCGCCAAATGTTAAATGTTAATCGTTAAACTTCCAATTTCAGACTCAAAATACTTTCAAGTTCATACGTTTCCGAACCTTTCCTAACCGTAAATTACCTCTTAGCCACGTGGGTCCTTGGGAGTGGTAGGGGTCTGTTGGACAGAGGCCCTGTACTATTTTCCCAACTTATTACACAATCATAATTACTTCTAGCGTCTTAGCTCCGTGCGCAATTCTGAACAACCAATGACTGTTCGTTGTACTGGACTTAGAATTTCTGAACTAATCCTGCTATGATGGTCTGAGCAGTAGTCCGGTGACTTGTGTCCAATAGAATAATCTACTTCAGTAAACGAAGATCACCTAATACGTACTTCTTCAGAACAGACAGGTATACCAAACACATATATATATATACTGAAATTGTACAACTCATCGTATACCAATTACGAGCAACAAATGTCCTGACAACAAGCGACTTGTTATAGGCTTAACAATGACCTACTCGCACTTCAACCGTTACAGATGCTAGTTTTCCTGTGATCGGAATCAACAGTGAACATAGACTACTGCATCGAACTTGGTCACTTACCAAAATGGTTAACATGCGATCAGTTCGGAACTACTTCCATACTTCCTTGTTCAGTATACTACTGACAAGTAACACACTGCACTTATTAACACTCAGAGACACACTCAACCATTACCAAACAGATTCGTAACACAAGATTACTAATTCGCAACTCTGCACTACAGAGTGAATAAACGACTAACCAAGCGCAGAACAGAACAGAAATCAACACAAACAATACTCAGACTTCGTAACAGTGTAATAATAATCTGACAAATAATCAGGCGAACAAACTGGCAATTCCAAGAAAAAAACCGTTTCTCACAAGCGTCTCTCTCTCCATTCTCTTTACATTGCTTTATATATCTTTTTCAAGATGCGTGTACCAACTTTTTTTGCACGGATTTTGATAATTCTGGTATATCAGGCGGTCATTACATCTGTCCCACTCCGGCGACCGTCTAACACTAGATTGTAGGAAAGTGAATTGATTCCCTCCAACAACCATTCCCACCTTCATTTGAATTCAAATTCAACTTGTAAAAGTCGTGGAACACTCCTAGAGTCTATATAAGGACTTGAAATCACTTGTACATTATATGGACGCAATATACATACACTTGTGACCATCATTGTCTTGCTCCTTCAATTCTCTGCATCATCTTCTTCACCAACAGTAATCTTGCAGAGGCTGGTTCTCTCTCTCTAGAGCTCCAAATTGAGTTCAAGATGACTCATTAGAAAGGTATTAGTGTCTAGTTTATGCCTATACATTTTCATAGCATTTTGTTTAGTAGATTGGGAGAAATCTGGGTTTTTTTGTCTCGGGGTCAATCTCTACATATTCCTAAAAAATAGGAAGTACCACCGGTGAATGTCGCATTCATTCCTATAGCATATTTTGCTTATTCCTTATACTTTTGTGCATTCAATACACTAAACCCTATGTGTATCACTCCCATAAAAGGATTTTTTCTAATTGTAATCACGCTGGTCGCTATGGGCATTTGAAGTTCATTGTCTCTTCCCTAGATAGTAAGTTTTTTGAGTTAGTCGACCCGCGAAGCTATCTATTTTGTATCGACTCATTCTCATTGATGCTCCAAAGTAAATAGTGCATTTCTTTGCACTTATCACATGCTTATAAGGTCTATTTGAGTCTCCATAAGTTCAAGGGCTGGTCTTGTGCCGGTTGGCTTGACCAAACTTCGTCACCTCGAGACGCACTTTTCTACCTTCTACAAGCTTCTCCAAGTTCTTTCAGTGGTATCAGAGCTAGATCAAGATGGGTGGCGGCTTTCCCTCAATGATCGAGAAGCTTGATCAACACAAGTATGCGGCTTGGCAAATCAAGATGGAGGCCTATTTGCAAGGTAGAAATCTTTATGGAATTGTAGCAGGTGATGAAGCTATGCCTATTCCAAGATCCATAGGAGGCCATACACAAGAGGAGACAGATAAGCTCACACTTTGGTGCGCAAGGGATGCTCAAGCAAGGTCGTATATACTAAACTCTATCTTTGACTTTCTATTACCACATATTAGAGGATGCAAGACATCTCAAGAGACTTGGGATGCCCTCGAGACTTTCTTTTCTGCTAGTACCAAAGCAAGAAAGAATCATCTTTGGAACGAGTTCAACCAAATGAAGAAGACACCTAAACAAACCATCACAGATTTTGTTACCAAGGTCAAAGAGGTTGCGGATCAGTTAGCATCCATTGGAGAGCTGATTGAAGAAGAGGTCATCATGAGGCAAATTCTCAACGGCATTCGAAGTGATAAACAATGGCAATCGTTCACGACGGCTTATGATCTCATCATGGATGTGCAAACTCCAGACTTCAATATCTTTCTTGGACAACTCTTCAATCAAGAATCCAACAATAGCATAAAGGAAGGTAACTCTTATCATGGTAATTCAACTAGTGCTCTATATGCAGATAAGAAGGATAAGAAGCAGAAAGGCAAGAAGAAGGAAGAAGAGACTTCTCAAGCCAACTTTGCAAGCAAGAGCAAGTGGAAAGGGAAGAAGAAAGGACCAAAGCAAGACAAAGCCAAAGGTCAGAATGTTCAACCTTGTGCCATATGCGATAAGACCAACCACACCACTCAGAATTGTTGGTTCAATGGAAAGAGCCAGAAAGGAAGTGGAAGAGGTGGATATGGCAGCAATAGAGGCAGAGGTGGACACAACTTCAACAACAACAATAGAAGCTATAATAGAAGGGACTACAACAATTATTCAGAAGATCAACCACATGAAGACTCATTGCTTCTTATGAATCTAAGCCACAAAGAAGGTAAAGAAGATGATCATTTGTTCTACATAGATTCAGGATGTTCGAATCATGTTGCAGGCAACATTGCTCTTCTATCTGATTTGGAAAGTCCAAAGCATAGATATGAAGTGCAAACAAGGGATGACACAAAGCACAATGTGGAGAAGATTGGTAATGTCAAAGCTTCCAATGGCAGGAAAAACATTCTGAGTAAGGTTCTCTATGTACCCACTATCACTAAAAACCTAATAAGTGTAGGCCAAATAGTTGAAAAAGGCTTGCAAGTTAGGTTCACCCAACATGGAGCTTTTGTGGAAGATCCATGTCAAGGCTTCAAAAAGATAGCCCGAGGTGAGAAGCATGGTAGGCTCTTTACTTTTGAAGTAGGAGAAACCAGGAACATAGCTCTATTCAACTTTGGGTCTCAAACCCTAAGTGAGCTTGAAGTGTGGCATAAGAGACTTGCTCATGTGAATGAAAGAACCTTGAAGGATATATGCAGGGATCAAAGTGTTCTAGGACTGCCGAACATATCAAAGCAACACATGATCAATAGGTGTGATGCATGTCAGATTGGGAAGGCACAAAGACAACCATTCAACCACAAAGGCTACATCCACAACAACTTATTGGACTTAGTACATACAAATGTATGGGGACCAAGTCAAGAACCTTCATTGGCAGAATCAAGGTATTATGTCTCATTTATTGACGACCATAGTAGATAGACTATTCTATACTTTATCAATAGTAAGAATGAAGTGTTTGATTGCTTCAAGAAGTATCTTGCACATGTGGAGAATCATACAGGTAGATCACTAAAGAAGCTCAGATCTGATGGAGGGGGAGAATACTTCTCCAAAGAGTTTGATGAGTTCTTACAGGACAAAGGTATCAAAAGAGAAGTGACTACTAGGTACTCTCCTCAACTAAATGGAATTGCAGAGAGGAGAAACAAGACATTGGTTGGATCAGCCCCAACAATGCTTGAAGAGAAGAAGTTGCCACATTATCTATGGGCAGAATCTATTTCAACTGCTGTGTACCTTGTCAATCAACTACCATCCAAATCACTTCAAGGTATGACTCCTTATGAAGCATGGCATGGAAGAAAACCTAGTCTTGGACATTGCAAGGTTTTTGGTTGTTTAGCTTATGTTCATGTACCATCACAAATAAGAGGTAAGCTAGATGAAAGGGCAACAAATGCAGTGTTTATTGGATATGATTCAACTCAGATGGGTTACAGGTTCTTCAATCCTTCAACCAAGCAATTCACTACAAGTAGAGATGTTGTGTTTGAAGAACACAGGTCTTGGAATGATGAAGACAAACAAAAGGTAACACTACCATATGATCTTGATTCTGACTCTCATCAATTAGGAAGCAAGCATGATACACAGGTCCAGGATCCAAGAAGTGATACAGACGATGACCAAGATGAAAGAGAAAAGGATTACAAGCTATGGAAGTCAAGAGGCAAAGCAAAGATGCAAGAGGTTGGAGAATGCTCAAAACAAGCACCTAGAAGATCAACAAGAGAGAAGAAACAACCAGAAAGGTATGGATATGATTCCACGTTTGTTACGAAGCATTCAATCTGCTTGGCAAAAGACTCTACTTCAGAGGAACCCTCAACCTATGAAGAGGCAAAGGGAAACCCTAATTGGGAAAAGGCCATGAACGAAGAGATAGATGCATTGAAGGAAATGGACACTTGGGATTTGGTTCCAATGTCACTGAGTCAAAAGGTAATTGGTTGCAGATGGGTATATAAAGTTAAAAGAAATTCAGATGGATCAGTTTGCAGGTACAAGGCAAGATTAGTTGCCAAAGGATGCTCACAAACTCATGGTATAGACTATGAGGAAACATTCTCGCCAGTTGCAAAGATGACTACAATCAGGACATTGATAAGTGTAGCTGCTGCACGGAATTGGAGACTCCTCCAACTTGATGTGAAAAATGCATTCTTCAATGGTTGGATAAGTGAAGAGGTATACATGTCACAACCACCAGGTTTTCAAAACCCTAATCATCCATCTTATGTTTGCAGACTTAAGAAAGCATTGTATGGATTGAAACAAGCTCCTAGAGCTTGAAATTACATGTTGGTTACATATCTTCAAGATCAAGGGTTCAAAGCTAGCAGCTCAGATCCTTCTCTATTCATCAAAAGGGATCACAATGAGGTTATCTATCTATGTGTATATGTAGATGATATTATTGTGACAGGTGATGATCTAAATGGCATTCAAAGGATCAAGAGACACATGCAAGAGGAGTTCAAAATCAGTGACCTAGGTGAGCTCACATATTTCCTAGGTATGCAGGTGATATATACAGATGAAGGAATGTATTTGACTCAAAGAAGATACATTCAAGATCTTCTTCTCTAGTTCAAAATGGAGAACACTGAACCTGCAGGTACACCTTTGGAGATGAATCATAAACTTGTCTATGGAAAGACAAAATGACTAGATCCGACTATTGGGAGCTCTTATCTCTTTCTCTCCTTCTTTAGAACATGCTCCCACTCCACTTTTATAACTAATGAGCATGTGAAGAATTTTGTGCCTCCTTCTTAACTCACCACTTTGCCCACTACATGCCACTGACTACAAGGCAGATATTATATCTTTTACTCATCATGAATTTTGACTAGACTTTTTTCTTTTCTTTTTTTTTTCTCTTCTTTTCCTTTATCTTTATATTTGGCAAGTTTATCCAAGCATATCTCATAGAAAATGATCTTGTACATTTATCTTCAACACTCCCCCTCAAGATCATTTGGGAGTTATCTTTAACCATGTCCTGCAAATTTATCACATCCTTGAAACCTTTGATTTTAGAAGCATCCAAGAACTTTGTGAACATATCTGCCACCTTCTCTTTGGTTTTGATGAACTTTATCTCCACATCTTTGCTCAATACCTTCTCCTTACATAATGGTTGTGGACCTCTATGTGCTTGCTCCTTGCATGAAACATAGGATTGCTTGCCAAGTAAATACTTGACATGTTATCATCGTATATAAGGATGGTTCCAACTTGCACTTCAAGATCAGCCAAAAGCTTTTTAATCCACATTGCTTCACATGTGGCAAATGCTAACCTCTATATTCAGCCTCCATGGATGAAAGTGCAACACTAGGTTGTTTCTTTGAACTCCATGTGATATGTTTGCTTCCTATCATGAACACATAACCTGAGGTTGATCTCCTATCTTCCTTTGAACCTACCTGTAGCTCAGTGATGAGTAGCACCTCCTTTAATGTCAATCCGGGAAGACATGAGGATGGTATGAAGACCTCGAGCAAGTGAAGGCACAAATATGTGAGTGAGAAGCACACAAACATGCACACACATACACACACAGGCACACACGGCAAGAACAAAGAGAGTAAGACAATGGAATCACTTCGATTATAACCAAGTTCTCATACAAGCTCAAAACTACAAGAAGCTCTCCCAAAAATGAGCTCTCTAGCTCTATTTATAGTTTTCGACTAGCTTTGGCCGTGTCCAAACCTAGTGTCCGGCCTAGTTAAAAATTAGGTTCCAGGGCTTATTCGAGGGATCAAACGAGATCTAAAAAATATGAAAATTGGCAGGCAACTACTTCTAAGGCTCCTCAAGCTCGAGGACTCCTCGGCTTGTACAAAATGGAGCTACAAAAAGGTGAAACGATATTTACAAGGATTTTTAGTGATGAGAATCACTTTTAAAATGATGTAAGGTTTGGAAAAGTTTAATGGGTTGCCTTAGTGCTAGATCTGCATGTATGTCGTACTTGCTTCTCCCCATATGATGCCAACACACTCGCCCCCTAGCGTCTGTCGCCTCTGACAGACCTTTGCTCCGCGGTCTGATCGATGTAGTGTTGCAGTATGTCGGTTGCCACTTCTTGTTCTTTGATCCGTAGTCCCCTGATCAGGTCTCGTTGAAGGGCATCCCAATTGACTGCTCCCGGTATGTCCGGTTGTGGCGTTGTGTAGAGCTTAGAATGCATCGTTTGTTCGCATGCGAAGAGTTGTAGCAAATGAGTGGGCCGTGGCGCGAACACTTCTGAGTGTGCTTCCCAGAACCCCATGATGAACATATCGTCAAAGGTTTGCTTGTAGCAGGCAGGGAGATAACTGATTCTTGCATGCCATGCATAAGTGACTCGTATGCTCGGGGTTGTGCTCATATCATAAAGTAGGTCATAATTACCATTTATGAAGCCGGGAATCGGAGGCTGAATGTGACATACATTGTGGAAGGTTTTGAGCACTACTTGCATCATATCCAAGATTTTGAGCATCATCTGGGCAGCTACGTCTGGCATGGGGTGAAGTCGTGGAAGCCAATGTCTGATAGTAGCCATCATATATGCTACTGTAGGTGTGCCTGTTGGTGGTGAGATCGAGGGGTAATTCAACCATTGCTTGCAGTTTGTGTTGTTCTGAACCTTTATAGCAAATGCTTTCCATGATTGTCTCCTTTGGACTAGTCCGAAGCAAGGGTTATATTTCAAATGCATTGGAATATGGCCCCCTTTTTGGCTGCCTCTGGGATATCCTCTGGTTCGAACTGAGTTGCGAAGGTAGGGTACTTGCTGGTGAGGCGTTTGATCTCAGCATTATAGTCAGCTAGCAGTACAAAATAGGGTTTATACTGTAACTCTGAACTAGTTATCAGTCTTCTAGGGGCCAGGTTTCTCAAATACTCTGATTGAAGTATGGTTTCTTCAATGGTCCGCATTGCCCGCATCTGAGTAGATATACGTTCCTCGTGAGTTGGCCCCATTTCTTCTACCTGTTTCATCCATGCCAAAGGGGGTTCCTCATATGTATCTTGTCCTTCCTCCGTGATTCGTCCTCTTGGAAGTGGTTGAGGCTCATAGTTGTCCCCAAATGTTTCCTCCACTGGAATGATTACTGCTTCTTCTTCTAGTGGCTGATCCGGTGGAGAGGGGGGTCATTCATACTGTAACAATTTGATCTTTAATTCAGCCACCTGCTGTCGTAGCTCAAGTACCTCATTGGTCATTGATGATTCAGGCTCTGGTGAAGTTGCAGCATTGGCCATCTCTTTAGGTGTTGGTGGGTGTGGTGTAGGCACTTGGGATCCTTGTAGTTCCTTTACCTGGTCTGCCAACTGCTCATGTGCCTCCAAGAGGGTTGCATAATCTTCTAACACCTGCTGAATGTGTTCTGAGGGAACAACTTGGAATTTGGCAGGGACTATAGGTGCTCCAAGGGTATTTTCCATGGCTGCTTCTAGATTCTCCTGGTTTTGTTGCTGTAGCCTTTTGTTCTCTTCTTGAGCCGCTGCTAAGTGGCGACAAAGTAAAGCCATGTTTCTTTGTAGTCTAGCGTTGCGGCCCAGCTGATCCCTAAGTTGTTCTTCCATTACCCTAGTCGTCTCTGTATGTTTGGCTTCGAGCTCCACCTGGGATTGTTGGAGGGTGGTCACTTCATGTTGTAGTGCTGTATTACTTAGCTCCAAGGCATTGACACATGCCTAGAGTTGAGCCGAGAGATTGCACAGCTCTATGTTATTTTCTTCCAGTAACCTATACTCTTGCTTAAGTTGAGTGGCCGCTTCAAACATGGTGTCTAGTGCATTACTAAATGATGTGGATGCAGGGGTAGAGGTGGAAAATGCAAAGGGTCGGGAAATGGGAAAGGGAAAAGTGGATGATGTGCCTATGAGTGAAGTGAAATGTGATGATGTTGGAACAAACGTGGTGGTGGGTGCTCCTGTGGGTGGTGAAATGTCCATGGGATCGGACGTGATAGTGTGTGAAGTGTGAATTGTGAATACGGGAATGGTAGGTGGTGTGTTAGTGGTGGCAGTGAATGTGGGGGAGTTGGGTTGGGGAAGGAACTTTTTATTAAAATTCTCAACTTGTTGGAGTATATTTACAAGGTGTGTCCAGAATGGAGGTTGGGTGATTTGGGTTGGTTCCGAGGGGGTTAAAAGGGGTACAGTGGATAGGGGTTGGGAGGGAGGAAATGTATTGGTGGATGGAAATGGGTGTGTTAAGGTTTGGCTAGTGGCAAGTTGCTGTCTGAGGGCTGGGAGATATGAAGGGTGACCTATTATAGTTTGATCGGTGGTAGGATGACCTATATGGGGTTCAGAAAATTGGGTGGAAGTGGTGGATGTAGGTAAAGGGGAGGATGGAGAAATGGTGGTGTGTATAACGGTTTCACCATGGGTAGATACTGGTTGTTCAGGAAGGCTAGTGGGGAAGGGTTCTGAGGACTGGATGGGAGGTGATGGTGGAGATGGTATTTGTGTATTTACATCTGGTTCCTCACTGTGAGTTGGGCTGGCCATGTGAACATCTTCTGAAGTGGTGGTAGGCAGGGTGGTAGAGACTTCCATTTGAATCATTTTTCCCCTTCGCGGTCGCGTATCAATCCTTCGTTGGTCATATTGATGGGTAGTGCGTTGTACCATGGTCCTCATGGCTTCCACTATCCCACAGGTATCTGCCAAAAGATTCAATGATTCTACAAAATGTGGGTCCACATTCTCCGCTTGCAGCATCTGGTTCACCAGTGCTGTATTAGCTTCTTCTGATAGCCTATGTCTCTTTTGTACCTGCTTGATCGTTTTGTAGAGCCGTTTGAGTTGTGCAGTGTAAGCTGGGGCTTCCTCCTAACTCTCCTCCTGTTCATTCCTTTGCCTCTCCACTTGTTCATGTGTGCCTCCCGCCTGCGTGCGTTGTGCCTCATCCTCCCAATGTACTCTTCGTGCTTCACCATGTGGTCGTGTTCTCTGGGATGGAGATTCAAGGCCGTCGGTCTCAAAAAAACACTCACTCTCAGATAAGTGGGCTGTCTGTAGGAAGCTGTTGCTCTAGCACAATGGTAAGTACCACGTTAAGAAGCTTCACCTCCTTAATTGTCAATCCGCGGAAGAGATAGGAGTGATATGAAGATCGTGAACGTGAGATGAAGTGAGAGTGAAGGTGAGAAGCACAAAGATGCACACACACATACACACACACTACGAAGAGACAAGCAAGACACAATGGAAGGTGAGAAATCAATTCTATTACTCAAGAACACTCTTACAAGTTCAAAATAGCTCTAAGCTCTTCTCTACTCAAACAAGCTAACCTCAAAAATGAGCTCTCTAGCTCTTTTTATAGTTTCTAAACTAGTTTTGACCGGTTTCACATCTAGTGACCGGCATAGTTAAAAATTAGGTCCTAGATGCTATTTGGAAGGGTAAACGGTATCTAAAAATAACGAAAATTGATACGCTTGTTCTACCTAAGCTCCTCAAGCTCGAGGACTCCTCGGCTTGCACAAAATGGAGCTATGGATTACAAAATGGGATTTTCTATGTTACATATGTTACAATAGTGATAAAAATCAATGTTGGAGGTTTTTGGAAAGTATTTGAAAACATAATTATTTGAAAAACGATTCGACTGGCTCCCTGCTCTGTCGTTACATGCTTCCGTGTCGTCTGTGCCTCTGGCTGCTTCCAACACCCCCCTCCCTCTCGCTTCTGTCGTCCCTGACAGAACCTTGTTGTGAGGTCTGCCGGATATAGTTCTGTAGGAGGTCTTGAGCGAGGGTGTGCTCGGAGATACGAATGCCTCGGGCCAGGTCTGCCTCGAGTTTCTCCCAGTCGATTGGTTGCGGTTCTTCCGGTGGCGGGAGCTGATAATGTGTGGAATAGACCATTCGTTCACAGGCAAATAATTGTAATAAATGTGTAGGCCTGCTTATGAATACCTCTGAATGATATTCCCAAAAGCCGGTTGTGAACATCTCTTTGAATGTCTGCTTGTAGCACGCCGGTAGGTACTTTATTCAATGTGCAGTGCCAGGCATAACAAACCCGTAGCGATGGCGTTGTACTCATATCATATACCAGATCAAAATTGCCATGCTCAAAGCCCGGGGTGTTGACATGTGGTGCCCTGACGCGTCGGAAGACTTTAAAAATCATTTGCATCATGTCAAAGATTTTGACAGTCATATGCGCTGCTATATCATCCATATGCTTTAATCTAGGGAGCCAGTGGCGAATTGTAGCCATCATGTAGCCAACAGTTGGTAACTCAATGGGTGGCTTAAAATAGGGGTAATTCAACCAGTCTTGGCACTGCTTATTGTTTTGTACCTTAATAGCAAAGGCAGTCCAGGAGCGGCGTCATGGCACTGGTCCCCAACACGGGTTATACTTCAAGTGCAAAGGTGCCTTTACCCATGTACTCATCATCTCTGGATACTGCTGTAGTAAATTTTTTCGCCACTCTGGTTGATAGATCTCTCCTTGCTGCGCATCTAGTGGCAAATCGTCTTCCTCGAACTGAGTCGCATGCGATGGTTTCTTACCTGTCTCTTTCTCAATGGCTAACTGGTATTCGGCCATTAACATGAAATATGGTTTATACTGTAGCTCATGCCCAGATATGTATCGTCGCGGGGCCAAATGAGCAAAGAATGGAGACTGTAATATCTTTTCTTCTATCATCGCCATGGCATGTAATTGTGCCTCTACTCTTGCTGAGTGCGTTGTTCCAATTTCCTCAATAGTCTTCATCCATGCGGGGGTCGGGAGTTCGTACGTCATCTGACCTTCGGCCGTGACGCGTCCGCCTGGGATGGGTTGTGGCTCGTACGCTTCTTCAAACGTTTCCTCCACCGGGATGGTGATCGTTTCTTCCTCAACTGGAAGCTCAGGTGGGGAATCTGGCCTTGGTGGCGCGTCATATACTGCAATCCTTGCTTCAAGGGTCGATACCTGGGCCCGTAATGAGTTGAGTTCCTCTAGGAGGTCAGGAGAGGGGTCCACAGGTGCTGGTATGTCGTGGTGTGCCGGTTCTCGTAACTGGAGTAATTTGTGATCTTCTTTGAGTTTCTGTAACTCCTCGTTCATGCGGTCGTATTCATCTAGCAATCTTACATGATCGTCTAGCAGCATTCTCATCGAGTCTGAAGGAATGGCTTTGAACCTGCTAGGACTGAGTGGTTGGTCTGGGTGGTCGAGCGCTGCTTCTAAGTTTTCTCGGTTCTGATCCTGTAAGCACTGGTTTTCTTCCTTGGCGGCTGCTAGGTCTCTTCGTAGTAAGCCCATGTTTCATGTTAGCGTTGCATTGCGGACTCTCTGGGCTCTTAATAAGTTATCCAGGTCAGCAGTGGCTTCCTTGGTCTTCTCTTCACTTTCTAGTTCCAATTTGTGATAAGCCTCGCGTAATTCCTGGTAGCGGGTGTTCAGAGAGGCATTCTCAATAGACAATAAATTAAGCTGCGACTGTAAGTCATTGGTTGTCCTCTGCAGCTGCTGATAATTATCACCAAGAGATGTGAACTCATCTCTTACTTGCATCATACACATGAACATCTGTCGGAATGCATTATCTACAGTGGGTGATAGTATTAACGGGGTGCTAAATGAAGATGCAGTTGGTGTAGATGCAACGGGAACGGGGAATGGGGATGGGAAGGTGGATGATGTAGTGATTGTTGAAAATTGTGATGTGCCTAAAAATGTTTGTGCCGTGAGTGAAGGTAGTGATGGTGCAGTGGGTGGTGAGATGTCCATGTCAGTGGACGTATCTAGTGCGGTGACCGTGAATATGGGTGTGATCGTGGGTGCTCGTGCTGGTGTAAATACGGGATTTACAAATGTTGAGGGGTAATTTACAGGGGGACTGGCTGGAGCAGCTTGGTGGAAAGGGGAAAGAGGGGTTACAGTGGGTCGGGGAGGTGAGACGGGCGAGAAGGTTAACAGCGGGGGGAATGGGAAGAGGGGTCTTGGAGTTGTGGGGAAAGATGGAAAAGATTGATGAAGGAATGGGTTGGGTAGAAAGGTGGGTGTGGGAGGGGGTAGACTAGGGCTAATGGGCGCGGGAATTGTGGGGTTAGTGGTCGTAAAGACAATTTCTGCAACACCACCGGCAAATGAAGATGTGGGTCTGGGGGAAGGAGGGTGAAGAGGGGAGGCTGGATGGACGGGTGGTGAGAGAGGAGCGGTTGGGGTGGTCGGTACTTCAGTGACTACTGAGGTTTGTACAGCTGTAGCACGGGGTGGGGAATCTACAAAGATGGTTTCTACAGCCAACGAACTTTCGGGGACGAGGCATGCCTCCCTGGCTTGTTCTGAAGATTGTGCTCCGGTTGGTACACGAATGTATTCGTTGGGCTTTGAAAGTAGTCGTACTCTGCGGGGGTCAAACTGTGGTAGTGGCTTTCTTTGCAAGTACCTGAGTGCCTCGTTGGAGCCTACTGATTGGACTAATTCTTTGAATCCTTTGATGTATGCGTCTTCGAATCCGCCTGTGACAAGTTCTTGTTCTATTATTTTTTGGCTCTCTTCCTCTGTCAGCTTCTTGCGTGCCCAAACTTTTTCCATGGTTCTATACAGCTTCTTGATAGCTAGTGTGTAAGCTGTTGCCTCGTAAGTTTCATCTTCATGGGTACTTGTATCGCCATGTGTGTCTGTTTGTTGGCCTTGGCCATCTGTCTGTTCATGCTCTTGGGATTCATGTGTTCCCTGGCTAGCTTCGTCGTCTCCTTCGTCGTCATCAGTTGCTGTTCTTTCGTCATCAGAGCTGGACACGATCTGTCCTTGTGGCTGATCCCTCGGTGTGGTAGGGTAGCTAGGCCTTTCAAATTCTTGAGAAAACAATTGTCCTTCTGAAAACTGGAACTCATTGGAGAATGCATCGGGCATGTCAAAATCAAAAGTTTGGTCCAGTGGCTCTGCTTGTCTTGCTTCTAAATGCGGTATTGGAAAAGAGAAAGCTTCCGCAACAATAGTGGTGGGAAGTTCAGCTGCTGTGGTGATAGGTTCTGTGGTTGTGGCTGCTTGGGGTGCGACAGTACTGGTGGTGCCCTCCGGCGTAACTGGTCTTGATAACCGTATACGAATTGGTGGTACCGTGGGAGTGGCTACTGTTGGTGACTGCTCTGGAGATGGTTGTGGAGAGGGTGATGCTGGGACTTGTAGGCACGGGACTTCTAGCCTTCCTAGTGGTCCCTTTGAATGCTTTCAGTTCCTCACTGGTCATGGCATGCTCTATGGGTAAATCATATGCCAAGCACATATATATGATCCTGGTGAGGGCACAGCACCCATTGATTACCTTCTCTCGCTCCCATCGATGTTGTGCCAAATAGAGCTCATCAATGATCCAGCTGGCTAGATCAACTGTTTGCGGTCCAGTACATGCTAAGTATAATCCAAACCAGATTCTCTTGTGGGGCATGGTAAAACGATCCTGAGCTGGGAAAGCAAAGTGCTGCATGCATATCCGTAATGGCTTAGAGAGCTCAGGTGTTATAGCAGAAATATCCTCCCACTTAGTTACGTCACCACGTTTCATCTGCTCTGGGACTAGCCGTTCTTTCTCCATTGGAGTGTGTGTTCCATGTATCTTGATGGCCGCTCTGATTAAATCCTTTGAAAGATAAAATCTTTTGTAAGGTGGATCATCCACTAAAGAAGGCAAAATAAAGGTTCCTGGGATGTCCTTATTCTCTGAGGCCAGCAAAGTGGTGATTAAGTAATAACACCTATAAAAGTTAGGTTTGGGCAGAGGATCACTGAAATACTCCGTGAAGCCGGCTCTAGCCCAAACATGAGTTAAGTCCTGGGTGTTCTGTAGGCCTTCGAATTCTCTTGAGAAGAATTGATACTTGCCCCATGTGCGGTCATCAAATGTCATATTTGCTTCAAAAATGAAGTCAGCATCAGCTAATGGTCCTGATAGGCCTTGGAACCAGTGAGAGTTACGGTGTATCTTCTCTGTGTATCCCATAGGTGGGTTATCAATTGGCATGGGTCCCGGAAATCCCTGGAACTCTGGCGGTGGAGCGGTCGGGTGGGATTCTGCGCGTAAAGCATTGAGGGGCACCGCAGCGACGCTGGGGCCTGCTTCCGATGGTCCTGCTTTGGTTTGCATGATGACTGATGAGCTAATGGAAAAGATCTGCTACAAAAGATTAACACATTAGTATGGAAATTAATTATGATCCCATTAAGGTGAGACCACAATCCCTTTCCATAACCGATGTGTAACCCGTGTAGCCAAGTGTCGTGAAGTGATTGATGCAATGATTATTTGCAAAACTAATGCAGGTCTCTAGACGACTACATGGTTCAGATTATGCATACATTTCTTGATGAGCTGTTATTATGCATGATGTGGGGTTTGGGTGTATGAATTTATACAAGGTTTGGTTGAAGGTGAATTAGTACAAGGGTGGAGTTTAAACGGGGTGGGAGAATTGTTAGATACGATGGTACAAGAAGACGTTTGGATACATTTCGGTATCCATTTCCTAAGAGTCTTGGAGTGGGTGGTATGTTTCTGCTGAGGGACAAAAAGTGGTATCGGGTTTGGTGGTATTAAAGGATGAAAAGATTTCTTAGGGGTATATATTACATGGCTAGAGGGTTGGGCTATAATACATGGTTTGGGTACCCAAATCTGCGTGGGTGTGGGTCGATTGATAAGATACTTCTTGGCGATCCAAATCTGTCGAGTATTTGTACTTGGGAAAGAAGATCGAGGGGACTTTGGATGCTGACTCTGCTTCTGTTGAAACTTTGTCCTGTTCTTGTCTGCTGTGTTGCCAATAGCCTGTGGTTGCTGTCCTTTTGGCACCCATATTTGTTTTGTGCCACTTGTTCTGTGATGTTGATACTTCTGCTTTCTTTGCCTTGCCTGGTGGTGTTGTCGGTCTGGGTTCCTCTGTTGTGGTTGACTCGTTCGTGGTTGGGTTTGAGACGTCCATTGGACGCTCTGCTTTGGAAAAGAAGGGAGATCCAACACTTGCGTGACCTGCCCATTAGGAAGTGATTTGTTATTTATCGTTAATCTAGGCCAGTCCGCAGCAAGTTTGGAAGGATGAGGACCGCAGGGTGTCGTGCTCATTTGGCCGCTGATGCAACCCACCTGACCGCTGATTGTGTTCATCTGCCCTGGCGGTTGGGTAGCTGCCCCTTCTAGTTTGCAGGAAGCCCCAGGGAAGATCTCCTGTAGTCCTTCTGATTGACAACTGTCCATAGCCAAGCCCGAGTGGGTTGGTGTAGACGTAACGTGACTAGTCTGACCCAAGATCTTCCAGTCTTCCGTCGCATGCGTTTCATAGGGTCTAGGGTTACAATCCTCAATCGAAATGCCGTTAGGGAAGTCAAGCGGTATCACTCGCTTCTGTTCTAAGTTTCCAATCTGTAAGGAGCCTTGTCTAAGATTTAGGTCCACTGAGTGATCGTATAGCCAATCTTGGCCAAGGATTAGGGGTTCTATCAGGTCGTCATCATGGCACACTAGTAGCTTCGCAGTCATGGTCACATCCTTAATGAGGATAGGAAGGTCCACCTCACCCATGCAAGGGGTTTCCATGCCTCCTAGGCCTATGAGGTATGCCTCAATTGGCCGCATTTCTATTCTTGAATCCTTATAGTGGGACCATCTAATCGCACTAGTCGCAGCACCTGAGTCAATTAAAGCCCTGAGCTCTTGGCAAGGGTTGCCGTGCTCTAACCTGACTGTAATGAATGGTCTCCTGTCCACTATACTAGGATGAGTGGTTGACTTTACTTGACACATGGCCATGGGATATCTGGATGTAGTTTCCAGATGGTTATAATGTTCTCTCCCTAGTCCTTGTCTTCTTAACTTCATGCGTTTAATGCGTTCTATTGCTTCTGCCTGAGCTTCCGCTCGTATTCTATTTTCTTCCTCCTTACGCTTCTTTGCCAACGTGAGTCGTCTAAGCATATCCTCAGTAAGAGGTTCCTGATATAGCCTGACTCTACAACCACTAATGTAATTAGGCATTATATCTCCTTCTAAAGTGGCTAACTGTATTGCTCCACTTGTTGAGAGTCTGTTAATGATCATAGGTCCATAACCTCGCTTTTCTAACTTACGTGCGTGTTGTTTCAGCGTATATACTAGAACTAAATCTCCTTCTTTTAGGCCTTTATCTTTCACATGTGCATCAAAATATGCTTTCTGTCGCTTCTTCGCTGCATATATTCCTGCTGCTGCCTTTAGCCTGGTTTCTCCTAATCGTTCCAAGTCCATTATCCTTGCTGATAATTCATGGCCGGTCCACTGATGTTCTTGTGCAACCTTAAGGGTCGGTATCAAGAATTCCAAAGGAAGCACAACATTCTGACCAAAAACCATCTGAAAGGGAGTTGCATTGAGTACGGTCTTGTAGGCCACTCGATATGCCCAAACAGCGTGGTGTAACTGTTTGTCCCAATCTGAACGTTTGTTGTTCACGAGTTTTGTCAGTACGTTACAAAGGATCTTATTAGTGCTTTCAGCCTGACCATTGGCCTGAGGATGATATGGTGCGGATTTCTTGTGAATCACCATAAAATCCTGTAACAAATATTCAATGACTTGGTTTAGAAAGTGAGTGCCTCGATCGCTCACTAACTCTATAGGCAGTCCATATCTTGTAAAGACATTCTCAAATAAGAATTTTGCAGTTGTGTGTGCATCATTCTTTTTCGTGGCTTTTGCCTCTACCCATTTGGTAAGATAATCTGTGGCAACAATAATGTATTCAGCATGTGTACCTTTTGCAGGGGGGTTAATGGGTCCTACAAAGTCTATACCCCACTTTGAAAATGCACGTCCGCCCATCATGGGTTTCAATGGCATTTCATCTCTGCGAGTAGGAGACTGAGTTCTTTGGCACACATCACATCTCTTAACATAGGTATGAGCATCCATGTGAAGAGTGGGCCACCATAATCCTGCAAAGAGGATGGCTTTGATTATCCTATCGGGTCCAAAATGACCTCCTGCAACACCTTGGTGTGCAGTCTCTAGTATGCTCAGATAATCGCTCTCATGAACACATTGTCTTAGATATCCATCTCGTCCTCTTTTGTATAGGTTATCGCCAATAAGTGAATAATCTTGAGCTTCCTGCTCTAGACTGCGTTGTCGAGCTAAGGTCATACCTTGAGGGAATGTGTTCGTCCTCAAGTATGTCACTAACTGTTCACTCCAGTCTGGTGTGAGAGACACGTGATATAATGTAGCATGCTCTACTGGTGGTCTTTCACAACAAAAATTGCATTCCTTACACAACTTATAGACATCTGCTTCCATCGTAAGCCAATATACTCCTAATCTATGCAGAGTCTGTAATGTTCGATGTTTTGAATGATGTTGCTTTAATGCACCTATGTGTGCTAATTGCAACCAATTCGCATGTTCTGATTCATCTATACAACAAGCAAGAATCTTTTGATTATCCTGTTTATATATGCTTCCTGCTATGATTTGGTATCTTTGAGACTTGGTAATCTCTCCCTCTTTGATCTTTATCCTAGGATTCTTGGGTCCATATGTGAGAACGGGGACTATTGGTTTAGCCCATTCTGGTGCTATCTCAAGGTTAAACAAATATGCGTCTGGTAACTCATCCACTACTCCTTGAGGAGCTTCTCCTGAGGTTAATCTTGAAACGTGGTCAGCTCTAAGATGTGTCTTTCCTTTCCTGACTACTACTTCAAAATCATACTCCATGAGTAATAGAAACCAACGTATCAGTCGTCCTGTGTTACATGGTTTGTTGACTAAGTACAATAGGGCTTGATGATCTGTAAAGAGCTTGAATTTGTTGGCCAACAAGTAGTGGCTAAACTTCTTTACTGCGTAGATCATCCCTAATCCTTCTCGTTCCGTCGTGGTGTAATTTCTTTCTACTGCGTTCAATTGTCTACTAGCGTAAGCTATGGGGAGATCTATGTTACCTTCATTCGTGGGTTGTGCTAACACGCATCCTATGGCATAATTGGATGCATCCACATGTACATGGAATGGCTTAGTCCAATCTGGGGTAGTCAATATAGGTGCTGAGCACAAGCGTCGTTTAAGTTCATTGAATGAATTTTCACATTCATCTGTCCATTCAAAGTTGGTTAGAAGAGAGTACAAAGGCTTGGCTATGATTGCATACATGTGTATGAATCTCCTATAATATCCGCAATGGCCCATAAATGCTTGTACCTCTTTCACATTAGTTGGTCTAGGTAAATCTGCAATTACCTTCACCTTTTCTTCATCCGTAGAGATTCCATTTTTTGGCACAATGTGTCCTAGAATTTTGCCTTGTCTGACCATGAAAACGCACTTATTTGGGTTCAAACAAACCTGATATTCTCGACATTTGTCAAATATTTGTCTTAACTCTGGAATATGTGTCTGTCTTACATTTGAATGAGCACATAAGTCATCGACATAAACTTCCAAGCTCTTGCGTAAGAATTCCTTAAAAACATGACACATGAGTCGCTGGAAAGTGGCGGGTGCATTTGTTAAGCCAAATGTCATCACACGAAATGCAAATATGCCCCATTCAGTGGGAAATGCCGTCTTGTGTTGATCTTCTGGAGCAATGGCTACTTGATTATAGCCTGAAAATCCATCAAGAAAGCTGTAAACTTCCTTGCCCGCAACTCTTTCCAATAGATGTTCCGTGATAGGAAGAGGATAACTATCTCTAATCGTTGCGGCATTAACTTTTTTAAGGTTAATACACACTTACAATTTTCCATTCTTCTTGGGCACAACCACAATGGGGGATACCCATTCGGTATGCTCAATTTCGTAAATGAATCCTGCTTCTATCAAGCGATCTATCTCCTCTTTAATCTTCGCAGCGTAGTTATCATTGTACGTGTAAGGTTTCTGTTTTGTCGGTTTTGCATCTGGAGTCATAGGGATCCTATGAGAACATATATCTGGATCTACTCCTTTCAAATCTTTATAACTCCAAGCAAAAACATCTCTATATTCGCGCAATAAGGCAACTAATTCTTCTTCTTCTTCCTTCGTCAAATCATGCCCTATGTATGTACATTTTTCTTCTTCTCCTTCTATGGCAACTATTATTTTCTTGGTTTTCTCTCGGTTATCATATACTTGTCCGTCATTCGCCTTTCTATTAGGCATTCGTACCATGATTCTTCTATCTTCGATTTCATATTTCTTGAAGTTCTCGGGTACTTCAAATAAAGATTCTTCTTTTTCTGACATGGTTGCTTTCTTCTTTCTTTTCTTGCCTTCACTCTTGCTAGTCACTTCCGTGGCTAACCTCACCTCATTCATAATTTCCTCGTGTCTCTGAGGGTGAGTCTCTACTTCGTAGAAATATTCTTCCTCTGATGCAAAGGGTGGGTCCATGATAATTGATTCTAAATCAAAATCGCTTGCATCCTCAAATGCATCAGTGTTAGGTTCACACTCTTCTAAAATTGCATCGCACATGATTGGCTCTATCGTGAAAACTAAAATGTCATAGCCATCCTCGTCACAGTGGGGTGTCCATTGTTCTTCATTGATGGCTACGTCCATGGTTGCTAGGATTTCTGCCAAACCATGGGGTTCAAACTCTTCGTCTGGGAATACTACAGGTGCGTAGGCTGGATCTTGAAGGGTTCATGGATTTTGTTCTGCACCTAAGGTCCTTGCTTCTAATCTTTCTTCCTCTTGTTTGGCTACTTTACGCATCCATAAATGAGTATCCTCATGCAACCAAGAAGGATCTGATTCTAATGAGTGCACGGATTCCGTCTCTACTGGTGTCTTATGGATGGTATTCCATTGTATTGGGGGTACATCTCGATGAGAATAGTCTTTAAGATTGACTTTGGTAGTCACTCCTAAATGTTTCAAGTACAAAGAATTAGTTCCCCAATCTTGTACAATTTGCAACTGACGCATGAATGGTCGTCCCAATATCATCTCATAAGCATGATTTTTTGCAAAGTCACAAATGGCAAAGGTATGCTCAAATTCCACACCACAAGTGGTGAGAGATATGCCTTCTAGTAAGCCTAATGGTTTTTCTATGTGTCCATCAGCCATTTGTAGCTTCATCCTGGTGGGTCTCAATGCTGGCTTACCCCATCGTTTCCATAAAGCGATGGTAGCTATGGCTACTCCGGCTCCTGAATCTAAGATGGCTTTCGTGGTGTAGCCCTGATGGGTTATCGGAAGATAAGTGTTACCTTCCTCTCCTTCGCTTACATCTCCAATCTTTTCTACTGGTATCTCTGGTACCTGATTTTGTGATTCTATTTGTGAGGGAGTAGTAGCAAGCTCGGGGAATTGATTTGCTACATGTTTCCACAATTCTGGTTTTATCTTCAGCAACTCCTCTAGAGTGAAGTTACATTGTACTTTAGTATTCTTGATCACTTCCGTGTTTCTAGGGATTACTGATTCTTCATTCCTCACTATTATCGTGGGTGCTCTCATACTAATAGACTTTGCTTCCCAAGGTCATGTGAACTGAGGTAATTCTTGTAAAGAATTAGATTCAAATCCTGTGTGTTCACTCAGTTGTTCTTCCTCTACATCATCGTAAATAGAGGGAATGTCTTGGGCAAATTGTTCCTGCAAGTCGTCTATTTCTTGAATAGGAGGATGGGTTCCTTGTTCCTTTCTCCATTTCTCTTCTTGGATTTCTCTCGAAAATTCATGTGAGTACCTATGTATGGAAGACAAATTGTCTTGACTTTCTGAGTTGGGTACTTGAGACAGAGATGGTGCATTCCTTTCCTGTGTCTCTGGGACAATAGGGTTCCTATGCTGATCCTTTTTCTCTTCGCTTTCAATCAAATATTATAGCCTCTCCATTAGTCCTTGAAAGTGTAGTTCAGGTTTCGCCATGTTATTCCAATTAAGATATCTAGAGGCTTCGAACAAAGCTTGTGCTAGTTCTACCATCTTCATGCAAAGTTTAGTTCTCTCAATTTCTAGATCAGCTCGAGGGTAGTTTTTGCTCATTTCAGCTACCTGAGGTCCCTCTTTTAATCTAGCCTGATATGCACGAAACATCATGTCTAGATTCTCTGGTATGGGTTCCGCTAAAACTGATCCTGATTTCTGAAATGGATTCTCTTGATTTAAGTCCTGTGAAGTCAATTCTTGGATTTTGGCTCTAGATTCCTTTAAACTTCCTTCCAACTCACTTATCTTTTTACTCCATTTTCTCTTTATCCTTTCTCTAGAATCTTTCCAAGATTTTGTCTTTTTACAGCTAGATTCTGCAACTTCACTACTTCCGACTACTTTCTCCTGATTAAGAGGTTGGTTCTGTAAGAGTGCCTGGGCTCTTGTTATAGCTTGGATAGGCACATATGTAGGGTTGGATCCATCTGCGTTATTTACAATACCTATCACATTGATCGGTGTCACATTCGAAGCATTAACAGGGTTCTTAGGACAATCTTTTATTATGTGCTCTTTGCCACAATCAGCACAAAAGCCTTGGATGTTATAGTACTGTGACTGTTCTGCTATCGGGGGATGTGGACAATCCTTTATGAAATGATCTCCTTGGCACCTAAAGCATGGTCCTCTAGGGGCCTGTGGTCTCTGTTGTCTTACTTGGGGCCGTGGATTTGGGTTTGTGTGCATCACATTAGCATAGTCGGGCTCCCAACTAGGTTCCACTGGTGGACTATCATAATGATATGTCTCCACATGTTCTGGTGACTCTGTGTAATATGCGGGTGGACTATCTACATGCGTAGAGTCAAAACTGTTTGAGTGTGGGTCACTCTCTGTGATCAAAGGTGAAGAAGGCACTAAGGCCCTACTTAGGTTCTCTTCTGCAGCAGCGTATTTGACTGAGATGACATTCGCTGGTGGGGGTGGCTGCTGAGCTAAGACAGGTTGAGGTCTCTGTTGAGCCTGGTATGGGTAGTTCTGAGGAGGCCTATAGTAATAAGGCTGAGTATTGTATTGGCCTTGATACCTACCTGGCTGCGGGTATGCTTGCGGATAGTTCTGTCTCACGGTTTGTTTGTTGTATGGGCAGTCCTGAGCCGTATGATTCGTGTATCTTCTCTCAATTGTACAGTATTGGCCACTAGGGTTGGCTTGTGGTTGTGGTGCATTGGGACACACATTTGCCATATGGTCACCACCACAGGTGTAACAACGCTTGTTTGTTAGCACCCTAGGTTTACTAGAAACTCCTAGTTTCTGGGCCACTTTTTCTGCTAGGTCTTCTATTGAGCTAGACAATTTTGTGGATGCTAGAGATGAACAGTCTGAGTCCTTATAGACCTTTGAGAGTTCCAACTCGTCTCCTAAGTTGTCCTCAATGTCTATACAAATTCTTACACATTGCTCTAGCGTTCTGGGTTCTTTTAGGTACACGTAGGAGCGTAGTTTAGAGCTCAACAAGCCATCTAAAAACAATGACACTTGCTTGGCTTGTGAGGGTAGCTCTTGCATTGGACATCGTTCAACATATTGTCTAAACCTACGTCCTGCCAGTCTTACTGTTTCTTGAGGGGTCTGTTTAAAGCTATGAATCAACGAAGACGTGTCATGTCTAATCCCACTTTTAGAGAATTCGGTGATGAATGACTCTAAAAAGTGATGGATGTCTCCAAATTGCCTTTGTTGCAATGGTTGGAACCAGGTTAAAGCGGTATTCTTTAACGTTAGTCCAAATGCGTTGTATTGTGTGAACATGTCTTCAACTTGTTCGGCTCTTAGTACTTGCTTGAATTCTGCGACATGGTCATAGGGATCTCCTGTCCCATCAAAATAATTCTTCATTGATTTTACTAATTGAGTGGGTCTCAATATTCTTGCGTGTTCACGTGGTCTAGGTAGAGGAAGATCATCTCTACCACCTAGTACTCCATGATCTCTTTGTCTGTCCGCTCTATTAGTGTCTGTGGTTGTTCTATCTCTCCCTACGGGATGATTAAAGCTTACTTCCGGTCTCTCTTTATTTCCCTCTCTTTGATTTCCATGGGCTAAGGATGTTCCTGCCCCTTGTTAACTTGTATTCATGTTCGTTCTAGATGGAGGGAATACCAATTCACCTCTCCATGTGTATGTGTTTTTAGCGCGATCAGGCACCACAAAGACTCTTTCTGAAGTCTCATCCAGGCATTCAACCTTTCCAGGTGTATCCGGGTCCTTGAACTCGTATATAGTGATGATACCTACCTCACTAAGTATTTCAGTCTTGTATCTCCAAAAGGCTTCATCAGTTTCTTTATTTACAAACAACTCTATGCTTCTAATGTCCTGAGGGATCCAATCCGGGATTAGTACTCGTGTCAGTACAGATTTCCCTCTAGGTGTTCTAGGCTCTTCTAATGGTTCTTTTCCTTGAGATTTTGTTTCCGTCTCTGGTTGAATCACGCCAAACTCATTGGTATTGTTTGGCTGCGTACTTAAGATGTACATCGTTCCTTCCTTGTCTATGTACGCGTCTCTTTCAAATTTCACCACTGGATGTTCCAATCCAATGGGTTGATCGGGGTTGTGCATTTGCACCACTTGCCTTCGCAAACCATCCTCATAGATGCGAGCACCTAATCGGTTGGTTCGGAGAAACTCTAGTTGCGTTCTATAGGGTCCTTCTGGCTTTTCTAAATAGGCTACATTCGACCCTTCTTCTGGTCTTTCTGTGCTAAATGCCATTTCTGATTCGCTAGTATCTGAGCTCTCGTAGGGATAACTAGTGTTCAATTGTTGAGCCCACGATCGTGCAGTAGTTCTTACACTTGCCTCTGATGATCTAAGGCTTCGTCGGTCTGAACTTACCTATATATTTGCCCGATCTAAGGTTCATTAATTTTGTTCCTTGCACACTCAGTACACGCTCAGATCGTCAATGATTCTTTGTTATTACTGTCTTGATTCTTTTTAAATTTCTTTAGATTCTTGTCTTAATGTATGCGTCAGGAATTCGACTTTCCGTTATAATTTTGAGTTCTCGTTCCGTCAGACTTATGTTCTTTCCTATAGGTTTTCGTCACACACCTTTACTTGTAGTCTTAGACTTGAAAGGATTAAATATCTTGAACTTGAGGCGTTCCTATCGTCTTAAATCCACAATGCTAACGTTTATCCTAAGCTAAGAATTGACTGAGGGGGTTGAGTAATCTTCCAACCTCGAGTCAGCTTTTCTGGTTGCTCTGATGCCCAAGAAGCCGCGCTTCCCAAGCTTTGTGCCCTTCACTGCCTTGCCTTGGTTGCCTTCGATTGCCCTTGCTAGACTTGAAAAAATCCAATATTAGACCAATTCACAGTTGGATGATCAAGCACTTGAGTATATACACCTTTTAAGTCCCTTCCCTTTTGCCCAACTTTTCAATGTTTGCCCCTTGGCTTTCTAGTCCCAAACTAGGTCAACCTCAAAATAGCTTATCTAAAAACGGACTTTGGATGAAAAAGTTATGACCGTTCAGGCCCTGGGGGGTAAAAACTGACAAACAGGTTTTTCTCCAAATATGAGCTAAGGGGTCTCCTATGAGTCTAATCACCCAAAAATTTCCCAAAAATAGCCCCAAAATTGGCCAAAAAATGAAACCCTAAAATTTGCGATGGGGGTGCACAATCGCGATGGTCTGAGATGATCGCGATGGTCTGGGACCGTCGCGATGGTGTGAGGGTGCACCGTCGCGATGGTGTGAAATTGGACAATCGCGATGGTCTGAATTTGCACAATCGCGATGGCGTGAACTTGGACCGTCGCGATGGCGTGAACTTGGACAATCGCGATGGCGTGAACTTGGACCGTCGCGATGGCGTGAACTTGGACAATCGCGATGGCGTGAAAGTGCACAATCGTGATGGCGTCAGTCAACGGTCAACATGCACAATCGCGATGGTCTGAAGAGCACCGTCGCGATGGTCTGGGCGCGATGGCGTGAGCCAATCGCGATGGTCTGAATTTTTGAAGTGTCGCGATGGTGTGAGGGTGTCGTCGCGATGGTCTGAAGTGCACCGTCGCGATGGTGTGAAGTGCACCGTCGCGATGGTCTGAAGTGCACCGTCGCGATGGTGTAGATTGCCACGTGGCACCGTCGGCGCGATGGCGTGACACAATCGCGATGGTCAGAGACCGTCGCGATGGTCCGGCCAAGCCGTCGCGATGGCGTGAGCCAATCGCGATGGTGTGACACAATCGCGATGGTCAGAGACCGTCGCGATGGTCCACCAAAATGCAAATTTTGTGAATGCAGCTATGGATTCCTGTAGGCGCAGGTGTGCTCTTCACGCTGGTGTGGTCGGCTTCTCCAAATTCCGAACTTTGCAGACCATCGCGATGGTCTGACACAGACGGAAATTTCTGACAGAAACTGAAGTTTTTACCTTTTTGCAGCCTTCTTGATGCACTGGAGCTCTGTACCTGCAAGAAAACTCAAGAAAACAAAAGTACACACAAGCACAAAAGCTCTCTCTCACTCTCTCGCATGCACAAATGAGGGGAAATGAGGAGAATGGGTGGATATGGTGAATTTTCTGATTTTTTTGGAGATGAAGATGATGATGCGGTGATGAAGATGGAGTGTGGGGGAGGTGAAAAACACTAAAAACTAAGTAAAAACAACAACAAAAACTGAATTTTTTACCTTCCAACGCCACTTCTTGCTATACTCTTACCATCACACATTCGTCCTAGACTCAATCCCCGGCAACGGCGCCAAATTTGGTGTTGCTCTAGCACAATGGTAGGTACCACGTTAAGAAGCTTCACCTCCTTAATTGTCAATCCGCGGAAGAGATAGGAGTGATATGAAGATCGTGAACGTGAGATGAAGTGAGAGTGAAGGTGAGAAGCACAAAGATGCACACACACATACACACACACTACGAAGAGACAAGCAAGACACAATGGAAGGTGAGAAATCAATTCTATTACTCAAGAACACTCTTACAAGTTCAAAATAGCTCTAAGCTCTTCTCTACTCAAACAAGCTAACCTCAAAAATGAGCTCTCTAGCTCTTTTTATAGTTTCTAGACTAGTTTTGACCGGTTTCACATCTAGTGACCGGCATAATTAAAAATTAGGTCCTAGATGCTATTTGGAAGGGTAAACGGTATCTAAAAATAACGAAAATTGATACGCTTGTTCTACCTAAGCTCCTCAAGCTTGAGGACTCCTCGGCTTGCACAAAATGGAGCTATGGATTACAAAATGGGATTTTCTATGTTACATACGTTACAATAGTGATAAAAATCATTGTTGGAGGTTTTTGGAAAGTATTTGAAAACATAATTATTTGAAAAACGATTCGACTGGCTCCCTGCTCTGTCGTTACATGCTTCCGTGTTGTCTGTGCCTCTGGCTGCTTCCAACAGAAGCTTTCAAAGTCAAAATTTGGATCCTCTGCCAAAGTGGCCATGGATGCAAACTCAGCATCTGTGGGTAGTGGAGGGGCAGATGGAGTGGGATGTACCATACCCCCTGATTGTGTTCCTTGGAGATGGATAGTGAAAGGGGCTACTTGTTCCTCTTCTCTGAGGGAGGCTTCTGTGGTGGCCTCACGAGGGATTAGAACCTGTGAAAGCGAACCACGCATTCTTTTTGTAGGTTGCACCCCTGACTTCCGCCCCTTGAAGAATTCCAATTGTGAGTACTTAAGGGCCCTTGCGATCGGTGCATCATAGGCAAGGCATCTGTAGATAATTCTTGTAATGGCACAACAACCATTCAAAGTAGGCTTCCGCACTCCTCGCTTGCCTGCTTCATATAATTGGTCCAGGATCCATACGGGCATTTTAATTGGCAAGCCTCCAGTCTCTGCTAGGTATAATCCATACCATATTTTCTTATGAGGTTGGGTGAACCGGTCTTGCGCTGGAAATGCGAAGTGTTGAAGGCACATCCGTAGTGGTATGGCGATGTTTGGGGTGAGGGCACACATTTCTTTCAACTTCTTGCTTTTGTTGTTCTTCATCGACTCAGGTATCAAAGGATCTCGATCGGAGGGTACATGGGTGCCATACATCTGAAGGGCCTCCCTGATTAAAGTGATATTCAACTCAAACTTCTTCATTTCTTCGTGGTTTGATAGAGAGGGCACCAGGAATGTGCTTGAATGATCTTTGTCTCCTGTTGCCTTGAGAGTTGCAATCAAGTAGTAGCACTGAAGAAAATCAGGTCTAGGCAAGGCTGCACTAAAATAATCTTGCAATCCCGCTTTTTGCCAAATAGCTTGAAGAGGGGCAACATTTTGCAATGCTTCAAATTCTCGTGAGAAGAACTGAAAGGTCCACCACACTCCTCCACATTCCAACTTGGATTCCCAGATATGATCTGCGTCTCCCAAATCTCCTGGCATCTCATTGAACCAATGAGAATGCCCCTTTACTCTTTTTGTCAGGCCACTTGGTGGATCCGGAATGGGAATTCTTCTCACATTCAAAAGCTCTTCAAGCCTTGCTGTCAGTGGGGCCTCCACAGGCATGGTATCCCAATTGCTTTGAGTGCTAGTGCCTGCCTGAGAGCTTGTGCCTGCTGCTGCTGCCATGAGAATCAGGTGCTTATCTGCTAGAAGAAGAATGTCACATTAGTGTTGCATAGGAAACAAGACGTAATGGTGTTCCCTTCACAATACTAACATGACAATCTAGAAGGTTAGTGGTTAGGGTGAAGTGTTCGTGTTAGATGTAAGTGGTGGTTAGTGGTTAGTGTCCTCCTAAATGCATACTGTGGACATGCAAAGTACTCAGAATGCACCTACATCAGAGTGGATGGATTTACAAAATTGGGTCTGGGGGTTTGATACAGGGTTTAAGTCTCCAAAATTTGACTGAGGATTCGTGGTTCTTAGAGCTGATGACATGTAAAGGTTGATGAACTAGATTGTGCTGGATTTGGTACCTTTTGGGTACCCATTTCTAGACATTCCTAGGTTTGACTAGGGGTGTGACAGTGGAAGGTGTAGGTATCTTCCCTGAGTTGTTTGCCACGAGTGCTTGTGAGTGTCGCTTTATTCTAGTGACTGGAGGTGAAGTAATTTGGGCTTGTAAGCAGGCCTTGGGCACCCATATCTGTCTAGCATTAGGGGTGGCCTTCATTGACCGCTTAGGGACCTAAATAGAAATGGTATAGCTAGGGTGTTGCCTAGGGAGCTCCTTCACTTTGGTCCTTGGTGGTGAGGCTCGCTTGATGCTTTTTTCAGAACCTATCTCTGGAGCCGTGGTTTTTTCCCCTTTGCGTATCCAGATCTGCTTCATGCCGTGAGGTACTTCATGTTGCCGGAGTTGGTGCTCATGCTTCTTGTTTATCGGTCTCCTCAGTGTCGGGTGTTGCTGAGCCTTCCCCTTTAGATTCTTCTCTGGAACAGATGGGAGTTCCTCCTTGACCTCTGTAACTTTGGCAAGAGTGACAATCCTCTGCACCATAGAACTTTGGACAAGAATAACATTATCTTCATGTGGGTTCCTGGAGGGACCAGGAGTTGGTGCCTGTTCTAATGGTTTGAGTGCTTGATGTTCTAATTCAATCGTAAGACGGCTTTGGCCTACCCAAGCCTGAAGAAGTCCACTTCGTAGGTTGAGGTTGACTGTGTGATCATAGATCCAGTCTTGGCCCAAGACAAGAGGTTCGGTAAGATCCTCGTCTTCACACACTAGCACTTTTGCTGGCCTGAGGACCTCTTGAATGTAGAGGGGAAGTTCCACCTCTCCCATGCAAGGGGTTTCAACACCTGCTAATCCTATCAGATATGCTTCTAGGGGTTTTACCTCCAATTGCAACTACTGGCAATAAGAAAGCCGAACTGCACTAGTGGCTGCTCCTGAATCAATTAAAGCTCTTACGGTCCTTGTACTGTCTCCTTGTCCAACTTCTAGGGTCACAAAAGGTCGTCGATCCACTATCTTATGGGTCCTCTTACCAGAAGCCTCACTGTTGCTCTAGCACAATGGTGAGAACCACGTTAAGAAGCTTCACCTCCTTAATGTCAATCCGCGGAAGAGATAGGAGTGATATGAAGATCGTGAATGTGAGATGAAGTGAGAGTGAAGGTGAGAAGCATAGAAATGCACACACACCTACACACACTACGAAGAGAGAAGCAAGACACAATGGAAGGTGAGAAATCAACTCTATTACTCAAGAACACTATTACAAGCTCAAAAGAACTCTAATCTCAAACAAGCTAACCTCAAAAATGAGCTCTCTAGCTCTTTTTATAGTTTCTAGACTAGTTTTGACCGGTTTCACATCTAGTGACCGGCATAGTTAAAAAATAGGTCCTAGATGCTATTTGGAAGGGTAAACGGTATCTAAAAATAACAAAAATTGGTACGCGCATTCTACCTAAGCTCCTCAAGCTCGAGGACTCCTCGGCTTGCACAAAATGGAGCTATGGATTACAAAATGGGGTTTTCTATGTTACATATGTTACAATTAGTGATAAAAATCACTGTTGAATGTTTTGAAAAGTGATAAAAAACATATTTGTTTGAGAAATTGATCCAACTGGCTCCTTGCTCCGTCGTTACATGCTTTCGTGGCGTCTGTGCCTCTGGCTGCTTCCAACACCCCCCTCCCTCTCGCTTCTGTCGTCCCTGACAGAGCCTTGCTGTGAGGTCTGCCGGATATAGTTCTGCAGTAGGTCTTGATCGAGGGTGTGCTCGGAAATACGAATGCCTCGAGCCAGGTCGGCCTCGAGTTTCTCCCACTCGATAGGTTGGGGTTCTTCCGGTGGCGGGAGCTGATAGTGTGTGGAATAGACCATTCGTTCACAGGCAAATAATTGTAATAAATGAGTAGGCCTACTTATGAATACCTTTGAATGGTATTCCCAAAAGCCGGTTGTGAACATCTCTTCGAATGTCTCCTTGTAGCACGCCGGTAGGTACTTTATTCTGCAGTGCCAGGCATAACATACCCGTAGCGATGGCGTTGTACTCATATCATATACCAGATCGAAATTGCCATGCTCAAAGCCCGGGGTGTTGACATGTGGTGCCTTGACGCGTCGGAAGACTTTAAAAATCATTTGCATCATGTCAAAGATTTTGACAGTCATATGCGCCGCTATATCATCCATATGCTTTAATCTAGGGAGCCAGTGGCGAATTGTAGCCATCATGTAGCCAACAGTTGGTAACTCAATGGGTGGCTTAAAGTAGGGGTAATTCAACCAGTCTTGGCACTGCTTATTGTTTTGTACTTTGATAGCGAAGGCAGTCCAGGAGCGGCGTCGTGGCACTGGTCCCCAACACGGATTGTATTTTAAATGTAACGGTGCCTTAACCCATGTGCTCATCATTTCAGGGTACGCCTGTAAAAGACGTGTACGCCAATCTGGTTGATAAATAGTGCCTTGTTGCGCATCCAATGGCAAGTCTTCAGGCTCAAATTGAGTTGCATGTGATGGCTTCTTGCCAGTTCGCTTCTCGATGGCCAGCTGGTATTCGGCCATTAGCATGAAGTAAGGTTTGTATTGAAGCTCATGCCCGGATATGTACCTGCGTGGGGCCAATTGAGCAAAGTAGGGAGATTGCAAAATTCTTTCTTCGATCATGGACATAGCATGTAGCTGGGCCTCGACTCTAGCTGAGTGCGTTGTTCCAATTTCCTCAATAGTCTTCATCCACGCGGGGGTCGGAAGTTCATACGTCATCTGGCCTTCAGCCGTGACACGTCCGCTTGGGATGGGTTGTGGCTCGTACGCTTCTTCAAACGTTTCCTCCACCGGGATGGTGACCGTTTCTTCCTCAACTGGAAGCTCAGGTGGGGAATCTGGCCTTGGTGGCGCTTCATATACTGCAATCCTTGATTCAAGGGTCGATACCTGGGCCCGTAATGAGTTGAGTTCCTCTAGGAGGTCAGGAGAGGGGTCCACAGGTTCTGGTACTTCTGCTGCTACTTGTACTTGTTGTGTTGCCGGTTCTCTGAGCTGTAGTAGCTTGTGATCTTCCTTTAACTTTTGATGCTCTTCGTTCATCCGATCATAGTCCTCGAGCAGTCTAACATGGTCTTCTAGCAACATCTTCATTGCTTCGGATGGGATTGCCTTGAATCTGCTAGGACTTAAGGGTTGTTCTGGATGGTCCAATGCCGCTTCCAAATTCTCTCTATTCTGCTCTTGGAGTCTCTGGTTCTCCTCTTTTGCTGCGGCTAGGTGTCTTCTTAGTAAGCCCATGTTTTGTGTTAGCGTTGCATTGCGGACTGTCTGGGCTCTTAATAAATTATCCAAGTCAGCAGTGGCTTCCTTGGTCTTTTCTTCGCTTTCTAGCTCCAATTTGTGATATGCCTCGCGTAATTCCTAGTATCGGGTGTTCAGAGAGGCATTCTCAATAGACAATAAATTAAGCTGCGACTGTAAGTCATTGGTTGTCCTCTGCAGCTGCTGATAATTATCACCAAGAGATGTGAACTCATCTCTTACTTGCGTCATACACATGAACATCTGTCGGAATGCATTATCTACAATGGGTGATAGTATTAACGGGGTGCTAAATGGAGATGCAGTTGGTGTAGATGCAACGGGAACGGGGAATGGGGATGGGAAGGTGGATGATGTAGTGATTGTTGAAAATTGTGATGTGCCTAAAAATGTTTGTGCCGTGAGTGAAGGTAGTGATGGTGCAGTGGGTGGTGAGATGTCCATGTCCGTGGACGTATCTAGTGCGGTGACCGTGAATATTGGTGTGATCATGGGTGCTCGTGCTGGTGTAAATACAGGATTTACAAAGGTTGAGGGGTAATTTACAGGGGGGCTGGCTGGAGCGGCTTGCTGGAAAGGGGAAAGAGGGGTTACCGTGGGTCGGGGAGGTGAGACGGGGGAGAAGGTTAACGGCGGGGGGAATGGGAAGAGGGGTCTTGGAGTTGTGGGGAAAGATGGAAAAGATTGATGAAGGAATGGGTTGGATAGAAAGGTGGGTGTGGGAAGGGGTAGAGTAGGGCTAATGGGCGCGGGAATTGTGGGGTGAGTGGTCGTAAAGACGGTTTCTGCAACACCACCGGCGAATAAAGGTGTGGGTCTGGGGGAAGGAGGGTGAAGAGGGGAGGCTGGATGGACGGGTGGTGAGGTCGGTACTTCAGTGACTACTAAGGTTTGTACAGCTGGAGCGCGGGGTGGGGAATCTACAAAGATGGTTTCAACTGCCACTGAACTTTCGGGGAGGAGGCGTGCCTCCCTGGCTTGTTCTGAAGATTGTGCTCCGGTTGGTACACGAATGTATTCGTCGGGCTTTGAAAGTAGTCGTACTTTGCGGGGGTCAAACTGTGGCAGTGGCTTTCGTTGCAAGTACCTGAGTGCCTCGTTGGAGCCTACTGATTGGACTAATTCTTTGAATCCTTTGATATATGCGTCTTCAAATCCGCCTGTGACAAGTTCTTGTTCTATTATTTTTTGGCTCTCTTCCTCTGTCAGCTTTTTGCGTGCCCAAACTTTTTCCATTGTTCTATACAGCTTCTTGATAGCTAGAGTGTAAGCTGCTGCCTCGTAAGTTTCATCTTCATGGGTACTTGTATCGCCATGTGTGTCTGTTTGTTGGCCTTGGCCATCTGTCTGTTCATGCTCTTGGGATTCATGTGTTCCCTGGCTAGCTTCGTCGTCTCCTTTGTCGTCATCGGTTGCTGTCCTTTCGTCATCAGAGCTGGACACGATCTGTCCTTGTGGCTGATCCCTGGGTGTAGTAGGGTAGCTAGGCCTTTCAAATTCTTGAGAAAACAAGTGTCCTTCTGAATACTGGAACTGATTGGAGAATGCATCGGGCATCTCAAAATCAAACGTTTGGTCCAGTGGCTCTGCTTGTCCTGGTTCTAAATGCGGTATTGGAAAAGAGAAAGCTTCCGCACCGATAGTGGTGGGAAGTTCAGCTGCTGTGTTGATAGGTTCTGTGGTTGTGGCTGCTTGGGGTGCGACAGTACTGGTGGTGCCCTCCGTTACCACTAGTCTAGATAACCTTATGCGAATAGGTTGTACTGTGGGAGTGGCTGCTGTTGGTGACTGCTCTGGAGATGGTTGTGGCGAGGGTGATTCTGGGACTTGTAGGCACGGGATAGTACCTCTCATCCGCTTTCCGGCTCTGCCTTTGCTAGACTTTCTAGCCTTCCTAGTGGTCCCTTTGAATGCTTTCAGTTCCTCACTGGTCATGGCACGCTCTATGGGTAAATCATATGCCAAGCACATATATATGATCCTTGTGAGGGCGCAGCATCCATTGATTACCTTCTTTCGCTCCCATCTATGTTATGCCAAATAGAGCTGATCAATGATCCAGTTGGCTAGATCAACTGTTTGCGGTCCAGTACATGCTAAGTATAATCCAAACCAGATTCTCTTGTGGGGCATGGTAAAACGATCCTGAGCTGGGAAAGCAAAGTGTTGCATGCATATCCGTAATGGCTTGGAGAGCTCAGGTGTTATAGCAGAAATATCCTCCCACTTAGTTACGTCACCACGCTTCATCTGCTCTGGGACTAGCCGTTCTTTCTCCGTTGGAGTGTGTGTTCCATGAATCTTGATGGCAGCCCTGATTAAATCCTTCGAAAGATAAAATCTTTTGTAAGGTGGATCATCCACTAAAGAAGGCAAAATAAAGGTTCCTGGGATGTCCTTATTCTCTGAGGCCAGCAAAGTGGTGATTAAATAATAACACCGATAAAAGTCAGGTTTGGGCAGAGGATCACTGAAATACTCCGTGAAGCCGGCTCTGGCCCAAACATGAGTTAAGTCCTGGGTGTTCTATAGGCCTTCGAATTCTCTTGAGAAGAATTGATACTTGCCCCATGTGCGGTCATCGAATGTCATATTTGCTTCAAAAATGAAAGTTGAGGGTGAATTAGTACAAGGGTGGAGTTTAAACGGGGTGGGAGAATTGTTAGATACGATGGTACAAGAAGACGTTTGGATATGTTTCGGTATCCATTTCCTAAGAGTCTTGGAGTGTGTGGTATGTTTCTGCTAAGGGACAAAAATTGGTATCGGGTTTGGTGGTCTTGAAGGATGAAAAGATTTCTGAGGGGTACATATTACATCGCTTGAGGGTTGGGCTATAATACATTGTTTGGGTACCCAAATCTGCATGGGTGTGGGTCGATTGATAAGGTATTTCTTGGCGATCCAAATCTGTCGAGTATTGGTACGTGTAGAAGAAGATCGAGGGGACTTTGGATGCGAACTCTGCTTCTTTTGAAACTTTGTCCTGTTCTTGTCTGCAGTGTTGCCAATAGCCTGTGGTTGCTGTCCTTTTGGCACCCATATTTGTTTTGTGCCACTTGTTCTGTGATGTTGATACTTCTGCTTTCTTTGCCTTGCCTGGTGGTGTTGTCGGTCTGGGTTCCTCTGTTGTGGTTGACTCGTTCGTGGTTGGGTTTGAGAGGTCCATTGGACGCTCTGCTTTGGAAAAGAAGGGAGATCCAACACTTGCGTGACCTGCCCATTAGGAAGTGATTCGTTATTTATCTTTAATCTAGGCCAGTCCGCAGCAAGTTTGGAAGGATGAGCACCGCAGGGTGTTGTGCTCATTTGGCCGCTGATGCAACCCACCTGACCGTCGATTGTGTTCATTTGCCCTAGCGGTTGGGTAGCTTCCCCTTCTAGTTTGCAGGAAGCCCCAGGGAAGATCTCCTGTCGTCCTTCTGATTGACAATTGTCCCTAGCCAAGCCCGAGTGGGTTGGTGTAGACGTAACGTGACTGGTCTGACCCAAGATCTTCCGGTCTTCCGTCGCATGCGTTTCATAGGGTCTAGGGTTACGAACCTCAATCGGAATGCTGTTAGGGAAGTCAAGCAGTATCACTCGCTTCTGTTCTAAGGTTCCAATCTGTAAGGAGCCTTGTCTAAGATTTAGGTCCACTGAGTGATCGTATAGCCAATCTTGGCCAAGGATTAGGGGTTCTATCAGGTCGTCATCATGGCACACTAGTAGCTTCGCTGTCGTGGTCACATCCTTAATGAGGATAGGAAGGTCCACCTCACCCATGCAAGGGGTTTCCATGCCTCCTAGGCCTATGAGGTATGCCTCAATTGGCCGCATTTCTATTCTTGAATCCTTATAGTGGGACCATCTAATAGCACTAGTCGCAGCACCTGAGTCAATTAGAGCCCTGAGCTCTCGGCAAGGGTTGCCGTGCTCTAACCTGACTGTAATGAATGGTCTCCTGTCCACTATACTTGGATGAGTGTTTGACTTTACTTGACATATGGCCATGGGGTATCTGGGTGTAGTTTCCAGATGGTTATACTGCTCTCTCCCTAGTCCTTGTCTTCTTAACTTCATGCGTTTAATGCGTTCTATTGCTTTTGCCTGAGCTTCCGCTCGTATTCTATTTTCTTCCTCCTTACGCTTTTTTGCCAACGTGAGTCGTCTAAGCATATCCTCAGTAAGAGGTTCCTGATATAGCCTGACTCTACAGCCACTAATATAATTAGGCATTATATCTCCTTCTAAAGTGGCTAGTTGTACTGCTCCACTTGTTGAGAGTCTGTTAATGATCATAGGTCCATAACCTCGCTTTTCTAACTTACGTGCGTGTTGTTTTAGCGTATATACTAGAACTAAATCTCCTTCTTTTAGGCCTTTATCTTTCACATGTGCATCAAATACGCTTTCTGTCGCTTCTTCGCTGCATATATTCCTGCTGCTGCCTTTAGCCTGGTTTCTCCTAATCGCTCCAAGTCCATTATTCTCGCTGATAATTCATGGCCGGTCCACTGATGTTCTTGTGCAACCTTAAGGGTCGGTATCAAGAAGTCCAAAGGAAGTACAGCATTCTGACCAAAAACCATCTGAAAGGGAGTTGCATTGAGTACGGTCTTGTAGGCCACTCGATATGCCCAAACAGCGTGGTGTAACTGTTTGTCCCAATCTAAACGTTTGTTGTTCACGAGTTTCGCCAGTACGTTACAAAGGATCTTATTAGTGCTTTCAGCCTGACCATTGGCCTGAGGATGATATGGTGCGGATTTCTTGTGAATCACCATAAAATCCTGTAACAAATATTCAATGACTTGGTTTAGAAAGTGAGTACCTCGATCGCTCACTAACTCTATGGGCAATCCATATCTTGTAAAGACATTCTCAAATAAGAATTTTGCAGTTGTGTGTGCATCATTCTTTTTCGTGGCTTTTGCCTCTACCCATTTCGTAAGATAATCTGTGGCAACAATAATGTATTCCGCATGTGTACCTTTTGCAGGGGGGTTAATGGGTCCTACAAAGTCTATACCCCACTTAGAAAATGCACGTCCGCCCATCATGGGTTTCAATGGCATTTCATCTCTGCGAGTAGGAAACTGAGTTCTTTGGCACACATCATATCTCTTTACATAGGTATGAGCATCCATGTGAAGAGTGGGCCACCATAATCCTGCAAAGAGGATGGCTTTGATTATCCTATCGGGTCCAAAATGACCTCCTGCAACACCTTGGTGTGCAGTCTCTAGTATGCTCAGATAATCGCTCTCATGAACACATTGTCTTAGATATCCATCTCGTCCTCTTTTGTATAGGTTATCGCCAATAAGTGAATAATCTTGAGCTTCCTGCTCTAGACTGCGTTGTCGAGCTAAGGTCATACCTTGAGGGAATGTGTTCGTCCTCAAGTATGTCACTAGTTGTTCACTCCAGTCTGGTGTGAGAGACACGTGATATAATGTAGCATGCTCTACTGGTGGTCTTTCACAACAAACGTTGCATTCCTTACACAACTTGTAGACATCTGCTTCCATCGTAGGCCTATATACTCCTAATCTATGCAGAGTCTATAATGTTCGATGTTTTGAATGATGTTGCTTTAATGCACCTATGTGTGCTAGTTGCAACCAATTCGCATGTTCTGATTCATCTACACAACAAGCAAGAATCTTTTGATTATCCTGTTTATATATGCTTCCTGCTATGATTTTGTATCTCTGAGATTTGGTAATCTCTCCTTCTTTGATCTTTATCCTAGGATTCTTGGGTCCATATGTGAGAATAGGGACTATAGGCTTAGCCCATTCTGGTGCTATCTCAAGATTAAACAAACAAGCATCTGGTAACTCATCCACTACTCCTTGAGGAGCTTCTCCTGAGGTTAATCTTGAAAGGTGGTCAGCTCTAAGATGTGTCTTTCCTTTCCTGACTACGACTTCAAAATCATACTCCATGAGTAATAGAAACCAACGTATCAATCGTCCTGTGTTACATGGTTTGTTGACTAAGTACAATAGGGCTTGATGATCTGTAAAGAACTTGAATTTGTTGGCCAACAAGTAGTGCCTAAACTTCTTTACTGCGTAGATCATCCCTAAATACTTCTCGTTCCGTCGTGGTGTAATTTCTTTCTGCTGCGTTCAATTGTCTGCTCGCATAAGCTATGGGGAGATCTATGTTACCTTCATTCGTGGGTTGTGCTAACACACATCCTATGGCGTAATTGGATGCATCCACATGTACATGGAATGGCTTACTCCAATCTGGGGTTGTCAATATAGGTGCTGAGCACAAGCGTCGTTTAAGTTCATTGAATGAATTTTCACATTCATCTGTCCATACAAAGTTGGTTAAAAGAGAGTACAAAGGCTTGGCTATGATTGCATACATGTGTATGAATCTCCTATAATACCCGCAATGGCCCATAAATGCCTGTACCTCTTTCACATTAGTTGGTCTAGGTAAATCTGCAATTACCTTCACCTTTTCTTCATCCGTAGAGATTCCATTTTTTGACACAATGTGTCCTAGAATTTTGCCTTGTCTGACCATGAAAACGCACTTCTCTGGGTTCAAACAAACCTGATATTCTCGACATTTGTCAAATATTTGTCTTAACTCTTGGATATGTGTCTGTCTTACATTTGAATGAGCACATAAGTCATCGACATAAACTTCCAAGCTCTTGCGTAAGAATTCCTTAAAAACATGACACATGAGTCGCTGGAAAGTGGCGGGTGCATTTGTTAAGCCAAATGGCATTACCCGAAATGCAAATATGCCCCATTCAGTGGCAAATGCCGTCTTGTGTTGGTCCTCTGGAGCAATGGCTACTTGATTATAGCCTCAAAAACCATCAAGGAAGCTGTAAACTTCCTTGCCCGCAACTCTTTCCAAAAGATGTTATGTGATAGGAAGAGGATAGCTATCTCTAATCGTGGCGGCATTAACTTTTTTAAGGTTAATACACACACGCAATTTTCCATTCTTCTTGGGCACAACCACAATGGGGGATACCCATTCGGTATGCTCAATTTCGTAAATGAATCCTGCTTCTATCAAACGATCTATCTCCTCTTTAATCTTCGCAGCGTAGTTATCATTGTACGTGTAAGGTTTCTGTTTTGTAGGTTTTGCATCTGGAGTCATAGGGATTCTATGAGAACATACATCTGGATCTACTCCTTTCAAATCTTTGTAACTCCACGCAAAAACATCTCTATATTCGCGCAATAGGGCAACTAATTCTTCTTCTTCTTCCTTCGTCAAATCATGCCCTATGTATGTACATTTTTCTTCTTCTCCTTCCATGGCTACTATTATTTTCTTGGTTTTCTCTCGGTTATCATATACTTGTCCATCATTCGCTTTTCTATTAGGCATTCGTACCATGACTCTTCTATCTTCGATTTCATATTTCTTGAAGTTCTCGGGTACTTCAAACAAAGATTCTTCTTTTTCTGACATGGTTTCTTTCTTCTTTCTTTTCTTGCCTTTACTCTTGCTAGTCACTTCCGTGGCTAACCTCACCTCATTCGTAATTTCCTCGTGTCTCTGAGTGTGAGTCTCTACCTCGAAAAAATATTCTTCCTCTGATGCAAAGGGAGAATCCATGATAATTGATTCTAAATCAAAATCGCTTGCATCCTCAAATGCATCAGTGTTAGGTTCACATTCTTCTAGAATTGCATCGCACCTGATTGACTCTATCGTGAAAATTGAAATGCCATAGCCATCCTCGTCACAGTGGGGTGTCCATTGTTCTTCATTGATGGCTACATCCATGGTTGCTAGGATTTCCGCCCAACCATGGGGTTCAAACTCTTCCTCTGGGAATACTACAGGTGCGTAGGCTTGATCTTGAAGTGTTCGTGGATGTTGTTCTGCACCTAAGGTCCTTGCTTCTAATCTTTCTTCCTCTTGTTTGGCCACTTTACACATCCATAAATGAGTATCCTCATGCAACCAAGAAGGATCTGATTCTAATGAGTGCACAGATTCCGTCTCTACTGGTGTCTTATGGATGGTATTCCATTGTATTGGGGGTACATCTCGATGTGAATAGTCTTTAAGATTGACTTTGGTAGTCACTCCTAAATGTTGCAAGTACAAAGAATTAGTTCCCCAATCTTGTACAATTTGCAACTGACGCATGAATGGTCGTCCCAATATCATCTCATATGCATGATTTTTTGCAAAGTCACAAATGGCAAAGGTATGCTCAAATTCTACACCACAAGTGGTGAGTGATATGCCTTCTAATAAGCCTAGTGGTTTTTCTATGTGTCCATCAGCCATTTGTAGCTTCATCTTGGTGGGTCTTAATGCTGGCTTACCCCAACGTTTCCATAAGGCGGTGGTAGCTATGGCTACTCCGGCTCCTGAATCTAAGATGGCTTTCGTGGTGTAGCCCTGATGGGTTATCGGAAGATAAGTGTTACCTTCCTCTCCTTCGCTTACATCTCCAATCTTTTCTACGGGTATTTCTGGTACCTTATTTTGTGATCCTATTTGTGAGGGAGTAGTAGCAAGCTCGGGGAATTGATTTGCTACATGTTTCCACAATTCTGGTTTTACCTTCAATAACTCCTCCAGAGTAAGGTTAGATTGTACTTTAGTGTTCTTGATCACTTCCGTGTTTCTAGGGATTACTGATTCTTCATTCCTCATTATTATCGTGGGTGCTCTCATACTAATAGACTTTGCTTCCCAAGGTCTTGTGAACTGAGGTAGTTCTTGTAAAAAATTAGATTCAAATCCTGTGTGTTCACTTAGTTGTTCTTCCTCTACATCATCGTAAATAGAGGGGATATCTTGGGGAAATTGTTCCTGCAAGTCATCTATTTCTTGAATAGGAGGATGGGTTCCTTGTTCTTTTCTCCATTTCTCTTCTTGGATTTCTCTCAAAAATTCATGTGAGTACCTATGTATGGAAGACAAGTTGTCTTGACTTTCTGAGTTGGGTACTTGAGACAAGGATGGCGCATTCCTTTCCTGTGTCTCTGGGACAATAGGGTTCCTAGGCTGATCCTTTTTCTCTTTGCTCTCTATCAAGTATTCTAGCCTCTCCATTAGTCCTTGAAAGTGTAATTCCGGTTTTGCCATGTTATTCCAATTAAGATATCTAGAGGCTTCGAACAAAGCTTGTGCTAGTTCTACCATTTTCATGCAAAGTTTAGTTCTCTCAATTTCTAGATCAGCTCGTGGGTAGTTTTTGCTCATTTCAGCTACCTGAGGTCCCTCTTTTAATCTAGCCTGATATGCCCAAAACATCATGTCTAGATTTTCTGGTATGGGTTCCGCTAAAACTGATCCTGATTTTTGAGCTGGATTCTCTTGATTCAATTCCTGTGAAGTCAATTCTTGGATTTTGGCTCTAGATTCCTTCAAACTTCCTTCCAACTCACTTATCTTTTTACTCCATTTTCTCTTTATCCTTTCTCTAGAATCTTTCCAAGATTTTGTCTTTTTACTGCTAGATTCTGCAACTTCACTGGTTCCGACTACTTTCTCCTGATTAAGCTTTTGGTTTTGTAAGAGCGCCTGGGCTCTTGTTATAGCTTGGATAGGCACGTATGTAGGGTTGGATCCATCTGCGTTATTTACAATACCTATCACGTTGATCGGTGTCACATTCGAAGCGTTAACTGGATTCTTGGGGCAATCTTTGATTATGTGCTCTTTGCCACAATCGGCACAAAAGCCTTGGATGTTATAGTACTGTGATTGTCCTGCTATCGGGGGATGTGGACAATCCTTTATGAAATGATCTCCTTGGCACCTAAAGCATGGTCCTCTAGGGCCCTGTGGTCTCTGTTGTCTTAATTGGGGCCGTGGGTTTGGGTTTGTGTACATCACATGAGCGTAGTCTGGCTCCCAACTAGGTTCCACTGGTGGACTATCATAATGATATGTCTCTACGTGTTCTGGTGACTCTGTGTAATATGCAGGTGGACTATCTACATGTGTAGAGTCAAAACTGTTTGAGTGTGGGTCACTCTCTGTGATCAAAGGTGAAGAAGGCACTAAGGCCCTACTTAGATTCTCTTCTGCAGCAGCGTATTTGACTGAGATGACATTCGCTGGTGGGGGTGGCTGTTGAGCTAAGACAGGTTGAGGTCTCTGTTGAGCCTGGTATGGGTAGTTCTGAGGAGGCCTATAGTAATAGGGCTGAGCATTGTATTGGCCTTGATACCTACCTGGCTGCACGTATGCTTGCGGGTAGTTCTGTCTCACGGTCTGTTTGTTGTATGGGCAGTCCTAAGCCGTATGATTCGTGTATCTTCTCTCAATTGTACAATATTGGCCACTAGGGTTGGCTTGTGGTTGTGGTGCATTGGGACACACATTTGCCATATGATCACCACCACAGGTGTAGCAACGCTTGTTAGTTAGCACCCTAGGTTTACTAGAAACTCCTAGTTTCTGGGCCACTTTTTCTGCTAGGTCTTCTATTGAGCTAGACAATTTTGTGGATGCTAGAGATGAACAGTCTGAGTCCTTATAGACCTTTGAGAGTTCCAACTCGTCTCCTAAGTTGTCCTCAATGTCTATACATATTCTTACACATTGCTCTAGCGTTCTGGGTTCTTTTAGGTACACGTAGGAGCGTAGTTTGGAGCTCAACAAGCCATCTAAAAACAATGACACTTGCTTGGCTTGTGAGGGTAGCTCTTGCATTGGACATCGTTCAACATATTGTCTAAACCTACGTCCTGCCAGTCTTACTGTTTCCTGAGGGGTCTGTTTAAAGCTATGAATCAATGAAGACGTGTCATGTCTAATCCCACTTTTAGAGAATTCAGTGATGAATGACTCTAAAAAGTGATGGATGTCTCTAAATTGCCTCTGTTGCAATGGTTGGAACCAAGTTAAAGCTGTATTCTTTAACGTTACTCCAAATGCATTATATTGCGTGAACATGTCTTCAACTTGTTCGGCTCTTAGTACTTGCTTGAATTCTGCGACGTGGTCATAGGGATCTCCTATCCCATCAAAATAATTCTTCATGGATTTCACTAACTGTGTGGGTCTAAGTATTCTTGCGTGTTCGCGTGGTCTAGGTAGAGGAAAATCATCTCTACCACCTAGTACTCCATGATCTCTTTGTCTATCCGCTCTATTAGTGTCCGTGGTTGTTCTATCTCTCCCTATGGGGTGATTAAAGCTTACTTCCGGTCTCTCTTTATTTTTCTCTCTTTGATTTCCATGGGCTGATGATGTTCCTGCCCCTTGTGGACTTGTATTCATGTTCGTTCTAGATGGAGGGAATACCAATTCACCTCTCCATGTGTATGTGTTTTTAGCGCGGTCAGGCACCACAAAGACTCTTTCTGAAGTCTCATCCAGGTATACAACCTTTCCAGGTGTATTCGGGTCCTTGAACTCGTATATAGTGATGATACCTACCTCACTAAGTATTTCGGTCTTGTATCTCCAAAAGGCTTCATCAGTTTCTTTATTTACAAACAACTCTATGCTTCTGTTATCCTGAGGGATCCAGTCTGGGATTAGTACTCGTGTCAGTATAGATTTCCCTCTAGGTGTTCTAGGCTCTTCTAATGGTTCTTTTCCTTGAGATTTTGCTTCCGTCTCTGGTTGAATCACGCCAAACTCGTTGGTATTGTTTGGCTGCGTACTTAATATGTACATCGTTCCTTCCTTGTCTATGTACGCGTCTCTCTCAGATTTTACCACTGGACGTTCCAATCCAATGGGTTGATCGGGGTTGTGCATTTGCACCACTTGCCTTCGCAAACCATCCTCATAGATGCGAGCACCTAATCGGTTGGTTTGGAGAAACTCTAGTTGCGTTCTATAGGGTCCTTCTGGTTTTTCTAAGTAGGCTACGTTCGACCCTCCTTCTGGTCTGTCTGTGCTAAATGCCATTTCTGATTCGCTAGTATTTGAGCTCTCGTAGGGGTAATTACTATTCAATTGCTGAGCCCACGATCGAGCAGTAGTTCTTACACTTGCCTCTGATGATCTAAGGCTTCGTCGGTCTGACTTACCTATATGTTTGCCCGATCTAAGGTTCATTAATTTTCTTCCTTGCACACTCAGTACACACTCAGATCCTCAATGATTCTTTGTTATTACTGTCTTGATCCTTTTTATATTTCTTTAGATTCTTGTCTTAATGTATGCGTCAGGAATTCGACTTTCCGTTATAATTTTGAGTTCTCGTTCCGTCAGACTTATGTTCTTTCCTTTAGGTTTTCGTCACACACACCTTTACTTGTAGTCTTAGACTTGAAAGAATTAAATATCTTGAACTTGAGGCGTTCCTATCGTCGTTAATCCACAATGCTAACGTTTATCCTAAGCTAAGAATTGACTGAGGGGGTTGAGTAATCTTCCAACCTCGAGTCGGCTTTTCTGGTTGCTCTGATGCCCAAGAAGCCGCGCTTCCCAAGCTTTATGCCCTTCACTGCCTTGCCTTGGTTGCCCTTGATTGCCCTTGCTAGACCTGGAAAAATCCAATATTAGACCAATTCACAGTTGGATGATCAAGCACTTGAGTATATGCACCTTTTAAGTCCCTTCCCTTTTGCCCAATTTTTCAATGTTTGCCCCCTGGCTTTCAAGTCCCAAACTAGGTCAACCTCAAAATAGCTTATCTAAAAATAGACGTGTCCTCTAAGAAAAAAATAGTTGAGGTCACGCAGTACTTGTCAAGAGCTTTCTAATGAGCTATTAAGCTCAAAAAACGGACTTCGGATGAAAAAGTTATGACCGTTCAGGCCCTGGGGGGTAAAAACTGACAAACAGGTTTTTCTCCAAATATGAGCTAAGGGGTCTCCTATGAGTCTAATCACCCAAAAATTTCCCAAAAATAGCCCCAAAATTGGCCAAAAAATGAAACCCTAAAATTTGTGATGGGGGTGCACAATCGCGATGGTCTGAGATGATCGCGATGGTCTGGGACCGTCGAGATGGCGTGAGGGTGCACCGTCGCGATGGCGTGAAAGTGCACCGTCGCGATGGCGTGAGAGTGCACAATCGCGATGGCGTGGGACTGCACAATCGCGATGGTCTGGAATTGCACAGTCGCGATGGCGTGAAATTGGACAATCGCGATGGCGTGAAAGTGGACAATCGTGATGCCGTGGACTTGCACCGTCGCGATGGCGTTAGTCAACGGTCAACGTGGACAATCGCGATGGTCCAAAGTGAACCGTCGCGATGGTCTGAACGTGATTGCGTGAGCCAACCGCGATGGTCTGGGCACGATGGCGTGAGCCAATCGCGATGGTCTGAATTTTTGAAGTGTCGCGATGGTGTGAGGGTGTCGTCGCGATGGTCTGAAGTGCACCGTCGCGATGGTCTAGATTGCCATGTGGCACCGTCGGCGCGATGGCGTGAGCCAATCGCGATGGCGTGACACAATCGCGATGGACAGAGACCGTCGCGATGGTCCGGCCAAGCCGTCGCGATGGCGTGAGCCTATCGCGATGGTGTGACACAATCGCGATGGTCAGAGACCGTCGCGATGGTCCACCAAACTGAGATTTTTTGAGATGCAGCTATGGATTCCTACTCACGCAGGGGTCGCCTACACGGTGGTGAACTCGCCTTCCTCAAAATCCGAACTTTGCAGACCATCGGGATGGTCTGACACAGTCGGCAATTTCTGACAGAAACTGAAAATTTTACCTTTTTGCAGCCTTCTTGATGCACTGGAGCTCTGTACCTACAAGAAAACTCAAGAAAACAAAAGTACACACAAGCACAAAAGTTCTCTCTCACTCTCTCACATGCACAAATGAGGGGAAATGAGGAGAATGGGTGGATATGGTGAATTTTTTGATTTTTTTGGAGATGAAGATGATGATGCGGTGATGAAGATGGAGTGTGGGGGAGGTGAAAAACACTAAAAACTAAGTAAAAACAACAACAAAAACTGAAATTTTTACCTTCCAACGCCACTTCTTGCTATACTCTTACCATCACACATTCGTCCTAGACTCGATCCCCGGCAACGGCGCCAAATTTGGTGTTGCTCTAGCACAATGGTGAGAACCACGTTAAGAAGCTTCACCTCCTTAATGTCAATCCGCGGAAGAGATAGGAGTGATATGAAGATCATGAATGTGAGATGAAGTGAGAGTGAAGGTGAGAAGCATAGAAATGCACACACACCTACACACACTACGAAGAGACAAGCAAGACACAATGGAAGGTGAGAAATCAACTCTATTACTCAAGAACACTATTACAAGCTCAAAAGAACTCTAATCTCAAACAAGCTAACCTCAAAAATGAGCTCTCTAGCTCTTTTTATAGTTTCTAGACTAGTTTTGACTGGTTTCACATCTAGTGACCGGCATAGTTAAAAAATAGGTCCTAGATGCTATTTGGAAGGGTAAACGGTATCTAAAAATAACGAAAATTGGTACGCGCATTCTACCTAAGCTCCTCAAGCTCGAGGACTCCTCGGCTTGCACAAAATGGAGCTATGGATTACAAAATGGGGTTTTCTATGTTACATATGTTACAATTAGTGATAAAAATCACTGTTGAATGTTTTGAAAAGTGATAAAAAACATATTTGTTTGAGAAATTGATCCGACTGGCTCCCTGCTCCGTCGTTACATGCTTCCGTGGCGTCTGTGCCTCTGGCTACTTCCAACACTCACACATGGCAATGTGATAACCATGAACTTCATGATTGTCATTCATGGGTTGATCTCTACCTTGCCTTCACAGTTTCATTCGTCGAATGCGTTCTAAAGCTTCGGCTTGTGCTTCTTCACGAATTCGCTTTTCCTCTTCCTTACGTTTCTTTGCAGTATTAAGTTGATTGAGCATTTCTTCAGTTAAGGGTTCTTGAAATAGCTTGACTCTACATCCACTTATGTAACTTGGTAGTACCTCACCCTCTAAGGTGGCTAGTTGTACTACTCCACTTGTGGAGATCCTATTGATAATCATTGGTCCATAGCCTCTTTTCTCTAATTTTCGTGCATGCTGCTTCAATGTGTATACTAGGACTAGGTCTCCTGCTTTCAATCCTTTATCCTTCACATGTGTATCAAAATACGCCTTCTGCCTCTTCTTGGCTGCATAGATTCCTGCTGCAGCTCTCAATCGTGTCTCACCTAAACATTCAAGATCAAAGATTCTAGAGGATAGTTCATGGCCAATCCAGTCATGCTCTTGTGCTATTTGTAATGTAGGTATCAAAAAATCCAATGGTAGCACCGCATTCTGGCCAAACACCATCTGAAAGGGTGTGGCTTGGAGTACCGTTTTATAGGCCACTCGGTATGCCCAAACAGCGTGGTGTAGCTGTTTGTCCCAATCAGAGCGTTTGTTATTCACCAGTTTATTCAACACATTGCATAAGATCTTATTTGTGCTCTCAGCCTGGCCATTAGCTTGTGGATGATAGGGAGCAGACTTCTTATGTATCACCAAGAATTCTTGGAGAAGGTTTTCTATGACTTCATTCAAGAAGTGTGTGCCTCTATCACTCACCAACTCTATTGGCAATCCGTACCTCGTGAACACATTTTCAAATAAGAACTTTGCTGTTGTTTGAGCATCATTTTTTGTAGTGGCTTTCACTTCTACCCACTTGGTTAGATAGTCTGTGGCCACGATGATATACTCAACATGTGAACCCTTAGCTGGGGGATTAATAGGACCCACAAAGTCTACTCCCCACTTAGAGAATGCACGTCCACCCATCATAGGCTTCAATGGCATCTCATCCTTGTGTATGGGATACTGGGTTCGCTGACAAACCTCACACCTCTTCACATAGGTATGTGCATCCATGTGAAGGGTGGGCCACCAAAATCTTGCAAATAGAATTGCCTTGATCACCCTATCTGGACCAAAGTGTCCTCCTGCTACACCTTGGTGAGCAGTCTCTAATATCTTGAGGTATTCACTCTCATGAACACACAATCTTAGGTAACCATCTTTACCCCGTTTGTATAAATTATCACCAAATGATGGTGTAATCCAAGGCTTCTTGTTCCAAAATTCTTTGTCTGGCCAAAGTCATATCTTGAGGGAATGTTTTCATCCTCAAGAAGGCTACTAATGGTTCACTCCAATCTGGCACTAAAGACACTCGATAAAGAGTGGCGTGTTCCACTGGTGGTTTAGTGTAGCAGATTGGGCATTCTTTGCACATTCTATGGACATCAACTTCCATGGTTGGCCAATGCACTCCTAGTCTCCTCAAGGTCTGTAGGGTTCATTGTTTTGAGTAGTGTTGCTCTAATGCACCTACATGTGCTAATTGCAACCACTTAGCGTACTCGTCCTCTTCCACACAACAGGCCAATACTCCTTGCTCCGTATGTTTGTACATACTTCCTGCCAAGATATGATACTTTTGAGCTCTTACTATCTCTCTATCTTCTGTGTGCACTACCGGGTGATTAGGACCGTATGTCAATACTGGCACTAATGGCTTAGCCCACTGAGGTACAACTTCCAAATTAAACAAGTAAGCATCAGGTAAGTCATCTGATACTCCTTGTGGGGCCTCTCCAGATGCGAGCCTAGAGAGATGGTCTGCTCTCAAATGAGTCCTACCTTTCCTCACTACTACCTCAAAGTCATATTCCATTAGTAAGAGAAACCATCTTACTAATCTGCCTGTATTACATGGCTTGTTTACCAGGTACAGTAGAGCTTGGTGATCAGTAAAAAATTTGAACTTATTTGCAAGCAAATAGTGTCTAAACTTTTTGACCGCGTACACCATGCCTAATCCTTCTCGTTCGGTGGTTGTATAGTTCCGTTCGGTGGTTGTATAGTTCCGTTCAGCAGCATTCAACTGTCTACTGGCATAGGCAATGGGAAGATCCATATTACCTTCACCCGTAGGTTGTGCAAGTACACATCCAATAGCATAATTGGAGGCATCCACATGAACATGGAATGGCTTGTTCCAATCTGGTGTGGTCAAGATTGGTGCTAAACATAATCGCCGTTTAAGCTCATTGAAGGAATTCTCACATTCGTCAGTCCACTCAAACTTAGTCAGAAGTCCGTACATGGGCTTTGCAATGACAGCATACATGTGAATGAACCGGCGGTAGTAACCACAATGCCCCATGAAAGCCTGTACTTCCTTGACGTTCTTTGGCCTAGGTAGTTCTGCGATGGCTCTCACTTTCTCTTCGTCAGTGGATATGCCGTTCTTAGACACTATGTGTCCTAGAATTTTGCCTTGCCTGACCATGAAAACACACTTTTCTGGGTTCAGGCAGACTTGATATTCTCTGCATTTATCAAAGATTTGTCTGAGTTCCGGTATATGGGTCTGTCTAATGTTGGAATGAGCGCAAAGATCATCAACATAGACTTCCAAATTCTTCCTCAAGAACTCTTTAAACACGTGACACATTAATCTTTGAAAGGTAGCAGGTGCATTGGTAAGCCCGAATGGCATTACCCGAAAGGAAAATATGCCCCACTCTGTGGCAAAAGCCGTCTTATGCTAATCTTCTAGGGCAATGGCTACCTGATTGTAGCCAGAGAATCCATCCAGGAAGCTGTACACTTCCTTGCCTGCTACCCTTTCTAATAGATGCTCAGTAATAGGAAGCGGATAATTGTCTCTAATCGTGGCAACATTAACTTTTTTAAGGTTAATACACACACGCAATTTTCCATTCTTCTTGGGCACAACCACAATGGGGGATACCGATTCAGTGTGCTCAATCTCATAGATAAACCCAGCTTCTACCAATCTATCTATCTCCTCCTTGATGTTAGCAGCGTAGTTATCATTGTAGGTGTAGGGCTTCTGCTTGGATGGTCTGGCATCTGAGGTCATGGGAATCGTGTGTGAGCATATGTCTAGGTCGACACCTTTCAGGTCCTTGTAGCTCCAAGCGAATACATCTCGGTACTCTCTTAGCAAAGCTACCAACTCTTGCTCTTCTTCTTCTGTCAGGTCATGCCCTATGTAGGTGCATCTTTCTTCTCCCTCTTCTATGGCGACAACTATTTTCTTGGTAGTTTCCTTGCTATCATAGGCCTACCCTGCTTGTGCCTCACGTTTAGGCATTCTTATCATGTTTCTCCTATCGTCTATCTCATATTTTTTAAAGTTTTCAGGGACCTCAAACAAGGATTCTTCTGCCTCCGGAGTGACGTCCTTCTTCTTTCTTTTCTTTCCTCCACTCTTAGTGGCTACTTGTGTGGCTAGCCTCACATCATTCGTGATTTCTCCGTGTCTCTGGGGGTAAGCTTCAACTTCATAGAAGTATTCTTCATCTGATGCAAAAGGTGGGTCCATAATGATTGACTCTAAGTCGGAGTTACTTGCATCCTCAAATGTTTCAGGGCTAGGTTCGCATTCTTCTAAAACTGCATCTCCCATGATTGGCTCTATTGATAAGACTGAAATGTCATAGCCATCCTCATCACAGTGGGGTGTCCACTGCTCTTCATTGATGGCTACATCCATTGTTATTTCTACCCAGCCGTGAGGCTCAAACTCTTCGTCAGGAAAAACTACAAGTGCATAGGCTGGGTCTTGAATTGATCTATGGGTTTCTTTTGCACCTACCTCTCTGGCTTTCTCTCTCTTCTCTTCTTCTACTGCTACCCTACACATCCATAAGTGAGTGTCTTCATGCATCCATGAGGATCCGGATCCTATGGAATGCACAGACTCAGTCTCATCTTTGGCTCTATGGATGGGATTCCATTGAATGGGCGGTACGTCTCTATGAGAGTAATCCTTGAGATTGACTTTGGTTGTAACTCCTAAGTGTTGCAAATATAAGGAATTGGTTCCCCAGTCCTGTACTACTTGCAATTGCCGCATAAATGGCCTTCCCAAAATCATCTCATAGGCTTGGTTTCTGCTAAAGTCGCATATAGCAAAAGTATGTTCGAACTCAACACCACATGTAGCGAGAGTTACGCCTTATAGCAATCCCAAGGGTCTCTCAATATGGCCATCGACCATCTGCAATTTCATTCTCGTCGGTCGGAGTGTTGGCTTGCCCCAACGCTTCCATAGGGAAGTTGTAGCAATTGCAACTCCTGCACTTGAGTCCAAAATTGCCTTGGTAGTGTATTCCTGATGGGTAACGGGGAGATAGGTATTTCCTTCTTCTCCTTCACTCATATCTCCTATCTTATTCAAGGGTATTTGTGGTACTGTTCTGTGGGATCCTACCTGGGAACGAGATTTCGTTACGTTTGGCACTTGTTTGGCTACATGTTTCCACACTTCTGGCTTAACTTTTAGTAGCTCTTCTAAAGTGAGGTTGCACTGCACTTTAGTGTTCTTTACTACCTCCGTATTCCTAGGTATGATCGAATCTTCATGTCTTATCATGACTGTGGGTGCTCTCATGCAAGTAGATTTGGTTTCCCAAGGTCCGATGAAATGGGGTAATTCCTACAAGGAATTAGACTCAAAATCTAATCTCTCATGAGATTGGGCACTCTCCTGTTCTTCATATATAGAAGGGATGTCCTGTGGGAATTGATCATGTGCGTCATCCACAAGTTCAATGGGGGGAGGGACTTCACTTTCCTTTGCCCACTTCTCTTCTTGAATCTCTCTCAGAAACTCTGGTGAATACCTATTCATAGAAGAAGAGGTGTCTGGTTCAGTGGAGTTAGGCACATAAGCTTCCTGGGGAGGAATGCTTATTCTATCATTCACCCTCTCCTTCGCCTGGGTGGTGGCTCCTTGTCCAGACTTTGCAAGTAACCTCTCCAATCTATCCAATAGACCATCAAAGTGCAATGGTGTCTAATGGAGTTAGAGCCGTTGAACAAGCGACTGGCTTCAAACATGGCTTGCGCCAATTCGACCATCTTAGCACAAAGCTTTGTTCGCTCTATCTCTAGATCGGCTCTAGGGTAAAATTTGTCATGATCTGTTACGGTTGGCCCTTCTTGGATTCTGGCCTGATATGCTTTAAGCATCATGTCTAGATCTTCAGGAGTGGGATCAGCTAGGAGTGATCCTACTCTGGGTGGTGGGTGGGTTAAGGGTGGTGTATTGAAAGGTTGGGGAATGGAAGAAGATGAACTGGCAGGTAAAGGGAAAGGTGGTGCAGGGGTGGTGTGAGAGTGGTTTTGAGATGCGAGTTCACTTATCTTTGCTTTGGTTTCTCTCAAGCTTTCTTCAAGTTCGCTCATTTTCTGTGACCATTGTCTTTTCATTCTCTCCCGGCTATCTCTCCATGCTCTTGTCCTTTTCTTGGTTATACTCTCTGTCTCACTAACCTCGTAACTCTTTTCCTGGCCTACTCCTTGAGTTTGCTGCAAGGCTTGGGCTCTAGTGACCACATGCACTGGGGATGTGGAAGTTATACTTCCCGTAGAGTCTACCACTAACCCAATGACGTTGATGGGAGTGATTTTAGGCATGTTGTTAGGGTTCTTTGGGCAATCTCGTAGGAGATGCTCTTTTCCGCAGTCTTGACAGAAACCTTGAATTGTCACTGGTTGGGGTTGTGTAGGAGCAGGCAGTGGACAATCACGTATAAGGTGATCTCCTTGACATCTGAAGCATGGTCCTCTAGGAAATGGGGGTCGTACCTGCCTAGGTTGAGGTCTAGAGTTGGGGTTTGGCTCCCCACTATTTTCACTTGGGTCCTCATAATACTATGACTTGTTATGCTCGGGTGACTGCATGTAGTAAGCCTGTGGGCTATCAATATGTGTGGAGTCAAAACTATGGTCACTTGGATCACTGTCTGATAGCAATGGGGTGACTGGGACTATGGCTCTGTTCGGATTTTCTTCAGCAGATGCATATTTCACTGGGATTACATTGGTTGGAGCAGGGGGTTGCTGCACTAGGACTGGTTGAGGTCTTTGCTACCCTTGATAAGGTGGCTGATAAGGTTGCTGTGGTCTGTTGTATTGTTGTGGTGGGTACTCATTCTGGTATCTACCCTGTTGTGGATATGGCTGAGGGTAATTTTGCCTAACAGTTTGTTTGTTATATGGGCAGTCCTGTGCAGTGTGGTTGGTGTACCTTCGCACTATGGTGCAGTACTGGCTACTAGGATTCACCTAGGGTTGGGCCATAATGGGACATACATTTGCCATATGGTCACCTCCACAAGTGTAGCACCGCTTAACTGGGGCAAATCTTGGAATTTGTTTGCTAGAGACACCTAGTTTTTGAGCTACCTTCTCTGCAAGTTCCTCAATGGATGTGGACTAACTAGATGTGAGACTACTAGAGCTATCTGAATCCTTATAGATTTTTCATAGCTCTAACTCCTCGCCTAGATTATCCTCAATGTCTATGCACATGCGCACACATTCTTCTATAGTTCTCGGGTTCTTCAAATACACATATGACCTAAGCTTGGTGCTCAACAAGCCATCTAAGAACAAAGCCACTTGCTTGGCTGGTGTGGGTAACTCAGGCATCGGGCACCTCTCTAGGTATTGCCTAAACCGTCTTCCTGCTAGTCTGACCGTCTCTTGAGGTGTTTGCTTGAAGCTATGAATTAGTGAGGAAGTGTTGTGCCTTATGCCACTCTTAGAAAACTCAATGATAAATGCCTCTAGGAGCTGGTCTATGTTTCTGAAATGCCTCTCGTTCAGTGGTTGAAACCACGTAAGGGCAGTGTTCCTAAGGGTTAGACCAAAAGCATTATATTGTGTGAATAGGTCCTCTACCTGTTCAGCTTTCAAGACTTGCCTAAATTCTGCCACATGGTCATAAGCGTCTCCAGTGCCATCGAAGTAATTCTTCATGGACTTCACCAGTTGAGTTGGCCTCAGGGTCCTAGTGTGTTCTCTCGGCCTTGGCAAAGGAAAATCATCAGCATTTCTTTGGTTCCTTGGGTCTCTAAATCTCTCAGTTTCTTCTCTATCTATCCCTGTTCTCCTTCTTTCTCTTCCCTGGGGGTTGGCAAAGATTATTTCAGGTCTATCTCTACTTCTATCTCCTTGAGCTCCATGAGCCTGGGAGGTGCCAGCTCCTTGGTGACTGTAGGACATATTGGACCGTGGTTGGGGAAAAACATATTCACCCTTCCATGTGTAGGCATGTCTGCCATGCTCGGTGACCACGAAGATCCTCTCTGATGTATTGTCTAGGTAGGTTACTTTGCTTGGGCTATCAGGGTCTTTAAACTCATAGATTGTGAGAGCACTTACTTCCTGAGGCTGGGCAGGTTTATACCTCCAAAAAGCCTCATCAGTTTCTCGGTTTAAAAGCAAATCTATGCTTTTATTATCCTGTGGAATCCACTCTGGAGTCATGATTCTGGTCAAGACGGATTTACCACGAGGAGTTCTTGGCTCTCTCTCTAAATTCCCTTGCTCTATATCACCCATGTCGGTCTCCGCAATCACATTTCCAGACTCATCTGTTCTATCAGGAAGAGTGGTGATTACATATATAGTCCCCTCTTTATCTAGGTATACTCCATTCTCAAACTTGACTACCGGGTGTTCTAGTCCATGGGATTGATCGGGGTTCCTAATCTGGACCACAAATCTTCTCAGGCCGTCTTCGTAGATGTGAGCACCTAGACAATTAGTCCTGATGTATTCCAATTGAGTCTTGTAAGGTCCTTCTGGCTTTTATAGATAAGCCACCCCTGAACTGCCTACAGGTCTCTCCATGTTATAGGACATCTCAGAATCACTTGTTTCTGATCGGGGAGTGTATGGGTAATCACTCAACTGCTGGGCCCAAGACCTAGCAGTGTGGTTGACACTAGCTTCAGAAGATCTGAGGCTTTGTCTGTCTCGGCCTAAGTGTCTGCCTGACCTAAGGTTCATATGCCTGGTTTCTCTACCCCCTTGGTCCCAAGTACACTCTCGTTGCAGGTTAATTGGCACCAATCACTTTGTTCTTTTTAGTTGATTATTATGTTATGCCCTTGTTCAAGATCACGTCGTCCAGAATATTTAAGTGAAGTTCGCACTTGATAAGTGATCGATTCGAGTTTACTTTTGTCCCTTAGGGTTTTTGCACTTAAGACTTACTTAATGCTTGCACTTAGTTGATTAGTTCTCTTGGACTTGATTCGTGCCTAACGTTGCCCTAATTAATTACCACACCTAAGTCGTACTTAGCCTAGGCTAGGAATTGACAAAGGAGGGTTGAGAGAACTTCCAACCTCAATCCTCTGGTTGCTCAGACTGCTGCACAAGCCTAGGAAGCCTTCTCCCAAGCTTGGTACACACCCTTGCTAGCTTGCTTTGAATTACCTTGCTTGCACACAATGTTCCTGCAAAAATTCACAAGTTAATGTAGCTCCTTTACCACAATGTATTGAAAGACACTGTAGCTCAGTGATGAGTAGCACCTCCTTTAATGTCAATCCGGGAAGACGTGAGGATGGTATGAAGACCTCGAGCAAGTGGCGGCACAAGTGCGTGAGTGAGAAGCACACAAGCATGCACACACATACACACACACGCGCACACACGGCAAGACAAAGAGAGAGAATCAATGGAGTTCTTTAGATTACTTTCAATAGCTCTTACAAGTTCGTTTCAATTACAATCCAACCTCAAAAATGAGCTCTCTAGCTCTTTTTATAGTTTTTGACTAGGTTTTGGGCCCTGTCCAGACCTAGTGTCCGGCCTAGTTAAAAATTAGGTTCCAGGGCTTATTTGGGGGCTCAAACGAGATCTAAAAAATACGAAAATTGGTACGCAACTACTTCTAAGGCTCCTCAAGCTCAAGGACTCCTTGGCTTGCACAAAATGGAGCTACAAAAAGGTGAAATGATATTTACAATGATTGTTAGTGATAAAAATCACTGTTGTTGTAGGGATTTCTTCTAGTGATCTGCCATACATATCTTTGAGCTCCCTACTTGCTCTTCCTCCCTGCATGTCCATCTCTTTGATTTGCATTAATGTCTTGAAAAAATATTGGCCTACTTGCCAGATCTTCTTTGACTGCCCTGTTTGCTTGTGCTGTCCCTTCGCTCTGACTCCCTTCTTTGACTTTCATGTCTTGTACGTCCTGGTGTACCAAGGCTACTGCCAACACCCCCCCCACTCTCGCGTCTGTCGCCCCTGACAGACCCTTGTCTAGCTGCTTTTTGAACATAGTATTGTACAACGTCGGCGGCGAGGTGGTGTTCTTCTAACCTGAGTCCCCTTGCTAGATCTGTCAGCAATGCATCCCAATTGACTGGCCCTGGGACATCTGGATGTGGCACCCGTAACTGCTCTGAGTGAATGGTTCGCTCCACAGCAAATAAATGGAGGAGATGTGAGGGTCTGGGTACAAATATTTCTGAGTGGTATTCCCAGAACCCTGTTATGAACATCTCTTCGAATGTTTGTTTAAAGCAGGCTGGGAGGTATTTTATTCTGGCGTGCCAAGCGTATATCACTTCTATGGAAGGAGTGGTGCTCATGTCATAAACTAAATCTTGGTTTCCTGTAAGGAATCGGACGCCTGAGAAGTGTGGGTCCTTGATATTCTTGAATGTCCTGAATGTAATAAGCATTAACTCAAAAATTTTCATGCACATCTGGGCCATTACATCAGGGGTATTCCTTAATCGGATGCTCCAGTGCCGTATAGTGGAAATCATGTAATTGACGGTGGGAGGCCCTTGAGGGGGTGCTAGATAGACGTAGTTTAACCATTTGGCGCAGCCCTTGATATTCTTGACTGCAATGGTAAACTCTGGCCATGTGCGTCTGCGGAGTACAGGAACATAACAAGGGTTATATTTAATAAAAAGGGGCATATTCGTCCAGGTTCGAACCATCTCCGGGTAGGTTTCGAGGAGTCGGATCCTCCAAGTGGGTTGATGAATGGATCCTTTTCGAGCGCTCGCTGGGATGTCATCTGGCCCAAATTGTGTAGCAAACGTTGGAGGTTTGCCACATCTTTGTTGGATTTCTGCATTGTAGTCCGCCAGGAGTATACAATATGGCACGTATTGATCATCATTGGTTCCTATCCATCTATGGTGGGACATGCTGCGGAAGTATTCTGATTTAATAATAGTGTCCTCTATCTTTGCCATAGATTGGATTTGAACTGCCACTCGATCTTCATGAGTTGATGCCGTTTTCTCTAGTGTTTGGAGCCACTCAGGTACTTCAATTTCTAACGTATCCATCCCTTCTGCGGTTTGCTCACCACCTGGCATTGGCATAGGAACGTAAGGTTCCTCATACGTCTCATCTACCTCGATGGGTACCAAATCCTTGGGTTCTGGTTCGACAACTGGAGAGGGTTGCCTTTCATGTGTGAGTAATCGTGCCTGTAATTCGGCCACCTGCTCTTTCAATGTCTTGACTTCCTCTGAAGTCATGGCCGTTTCTGTGATTTTGGGTGCTGTCTGTTGCTCTTGGAGTTGATTGCGCAACGTATCACGTTCCCTTTCCAAGTCATCATGAGCTTCTAATAGATCTGCATAGCTGTCCAAGATGGTCTTCATTGTCTCTGAGGGCACAGCTTTAAACTGCTCTGGATCAATTTCGTGTGGAGAGCCTTCCATTGCTGCTTCTAGATTTGCTTCATTTTGCTGCTGCAGTCTCTTGTTTTCCTCAAGGGCGGCCGCCATGTGTTTTCTGAGAAGTGCCAGGTTACGCCGGACTTTGAGATTATCGGCTTGGTATACCTCGAGCAAAGCTTCTAGTTGTTTGACACCTGATTCTGTCGATGGTTGGGGTGCCTCCAATAATGTTTGGTGAGCCTGCTCAAGCGTCGTGTAGCGTTGATTCAGTTCTGCATTTTCTGTTTGTAGAATGTGAAATTGTCTTTGTAAGTTCTGATGGTGCGTTTCCAGTTGCTGATACCGGTTGTCCAGAGCTTTGTACTCATTCTGGAGCTGGTATACACATTGGTTTAATGCTAAAAATATGTTATTTACATTAAATAATGCTGGGAGGGGTGAAGATGCAGGGGGAATGGGGGCGGGAATGGGAGAGGTGAATGATGTGGATGTAAGTGGAGATGTGGGTGGAGGGGGTATGGGTGATGAAGGTGGCATGGGGGGAGGGAGTGGTGCTGTGGCAGGTGATGTTTCCATCGTGTCAACTGTTTGAGTGACGGTGTAGATGGGAATCGTGGGTGGAGTGGATGTGACATCGGTGAACAGGGTGGTGAAGGTGGGCATGGTGAGTCCCCCGAATTGGATTCCCGGAGAGAGTGGGATGCCCATGACAATGGTAGTGGTAGTGGATGTGGTAGTGCTAGTGTCCTGTGGTGGAGTGAATTGTGTAGTGTGAGGTGGGGATGGTGGTGACAACGATGCTTCCTGATACTCTTCTGATTGCGCTGCCTCGCCTGGTGCTGATGTATTGATGTGAATTTGCTTCCCGGACCTCCTGGGACGAACGGGAACCCTTTTCTCAAACCTGTGAATGTAGGCCACTGCCTCATGAATGGCCTCATCCAGTCCTACGGCGTCGGCATGAAGGTTCATGGACTCAATGAACAACTCGTCCACACCTTCCTCAGCTAGCAAGTCGTTCATGAGTCTTTTGCCCTGTTCTAGAGACATCTGATGTTGTTCCTGAACCAGTCGCATGGTTCGATATAGTCTCTTGATTTGTGCCGAATATGCTGGGGCACTTGCTAACTCGGAGAGTTCGTCATATTCTTGATGTTGTTCTTCATCGGCTTCTTCTTCGTCTCCTCCTGCCTCATCTACATCGACTTCTACAACTTGTGGTTGGGTGGGGGCCGATGTTGTTTGGGGTTGTGGTTCCTGAGCTCGCGCTGCTTCAGCTTCGAGGTTAGAGTCATAGATTAATCTGGCAATTTCTTCATCCGTGAGGTCCTCAAGAGTAAATCCCTGCGGAAATTCCAACTCGGATGGAATGGGTGGAAACACCAGATTAGGCCCCTCTGTGCTTGGTCTTGGTAGCCGGATTGTGAATGGCCTAACTCGTCGTGTCTGGGGAGGGGTGATTTCTGGTGTAGCGGTAGCTCCCCTTGGTTGGGCACAGGGTAGTTGGACTCCCCCCCTCATCTTCTTTGATGGGGGACCTGCTGCTGATAGTCTTCTCTGGAATTCTTGGACTCGGGACCATACGAGTGCCCGCTGAACAGGCACGTCATAAGCCAAGCATCTATAGATTATTCTGGTCAGAGCACAACACCCGTGGAGCACATTCTTCTGTTTCTTGTTCCACCTTTGATGCGCTAGGTGGATCTGATCTATGATCCAGTGTGGCACATTGATGGGCAGGCTTTCGGTTTCTGCTAGATATAAACTGAACCATATTTTTTTCGGGGGCATTGTGAATCGTTCTTGGGCGGGAAAAGCAAAATGTTGCATGATGGTTCGCAGGTGAAGCGCAATGGTAGGTGTCATCGCTACCATGTCCAACTTATTAAGATCTTTGTGCTTCATTCGACCTGGAACCATGGTTTCCTTTTCTGTTGGGATGTGCATGCCATACATGCCCAATGCTTCTCTTACCAGATTGAGGGTCAACTTGAATCTTTTAAGCTCATTACCCGGCAGCAGTGATGGCAACACAAAGGTGCTGTCGCCTCCCTTGGCCCTGCTTGGCGTGATTGTACTGATCAGATATGAACATCGTAAAAAATCCGGCTTTGGTAAGTGAGTCCTGAAATAACTGTCCACACCCGCTTTGATCCAAACTGATCTCATAACTTCGGCGTTTTGATAGCTTTCAAACTCGCGTGTGAAAAAGTGGTATCGACCCCATTTGCCATTGAATTCCAATTCTGCTTCCCAGAAATAGGTTCCATCGCCCAGTGGTCCAGCAACATCACTGAACCAATGCGCATGCTTACCTACTTGAGAAGTGTGTCCTTGAGGAGGATCCTGGATGGGGAGCACATGCACTGCTTGAAGCTCTTGCGGTCTTGCGGTGAGACGTGGCTCAAGGAGAAGTGTTTCTATGTCCACAATCTGGGCACCAGATCCGGCTTGAGAACTGGTACCTGCTTCTGCCATGGCCCTGTTTGCTGGTTGGTTCTGTGAGAATATAGAACCAAGTGTTAACATCGTAATGGACAGAATAAATTTGTGTTGTCCCCGTTACAACATTAACATGAGGTGGATGGTGAGTTAGTGGTTAGTAAGTGCATGAAGACAGTGTGTGTAGTTAGTGCTTGTGTTGTCCTAGGAGACTACTGCAGTTAGTAAGTGGGCATGAATTTACAAATTGGGGTCGGGGGGTTTATTACAGGCCCTAGGCTGCCAAATGCAGTGAATGGGCTTTGTTTTCGGTTTCGGAGAGTCTCTAGAGAGCTTCCTTGGTGTCGTGGTTTGAAAACGAGGCCTTTTTGGGATCCATTTACAATTGATCACATGCACGCTCTTGGGTCTTGGTGTGTTCTTGAGCGTTGAGAACGAGTGAATACTGGCAGTATGCGTAGCTGCGTTATGCCGTTTAGGTTGTGGTCTCAGCGTAGCTACTTGTGCCATCAAGCAAGCCTTAGGCACCCAAATTTGTCTTGATTGTGGGTTAGCCTTCATCAACTTCTTGGGCACCCAAATATATTTCACGTTAGCAGAAGAACTTCCGAAAGACTTCTTATTAGCGTCGTGTTGTTGGTTACTAATAAGAGGCTTTGCCCGTGTAGTTGACGGTGGTGCACCCGGTCGTTCGCCTTTCCGCACCCACACTTTTTTCACTTGCTGGGACATTTTGCTGCACAGGTACTTTGGATCCCCGACATAGGTAGTACTCTGCTTCTTCGGCCTGTGATCCACCTGGGGTTGTTGCCTTCTTCTGGCCTTTGGAAAAGAAGGGAGTTCCTTTGCATCCCGGACTCCTTTTTTGCGAATATCCTTCCTCTGCAACACATAGTTTTGGACAAGAACAGCATGGTCATCTTCATGTGTACCCCTGGAAGGACCAGGAGTCTGTGCCTTTCCTAGTTCCTTGAGTGCTCCATTGTCTAATTCTACTGTAACTCGACTATGATTGATCCAAACCTGGAGAAGTCCACTTCTTAGGTTTAAATTGACTGCTTGGTCATAGATCCAATCTTGACCCAAGACAAGAGGTTCAGTGAGATCCTCATCCTGACACACTAGTACTTTAACTGTCATTGCTTCATCATGAATGTAGAGGGGAAGTTCCACCTCGCCCATACAAGGGGTTTCCACGCCTCCCAATCCTATAAGATATGCCTCCACAGGATTGACAGTTAACTGTAACTCTTGACAGTAAGACATTCTAACAGCACTAGTGGCTGCACCTGAGTCAATCAAGGCTCTTACAGTCCTTGCACTTTTTCCTTGTCCTATATCTAGGGTTACGAAAGGACGTCGATCAGTTATCCTAGGTGAGCTGGTTCCTGCGACTTCACACATTGCCATGGGATATCCTTGGTCTGCATAGTCATTTGTCCTAGGATGCTCTCTACCTTGCCTACGTAATTTCATCCTTCTGATGCGTTCTAAAGCTTCTGCTTGAGCTTCTTCTCTAACTCGCTTTTCTTCCTCTTTGCGTTTCTTAGCAGTGTTGAGTCGGCTGAGCATTTCCTCCGTGAGGGGTTCCTGATACAACTTGACTCTGCAACCGCTGATATAATTTGGGAGAACATCACCCTCTAATGTGGCCAATTGTACTGCTCCACTCGTGGAGATCCTATTGATAATCATAGGTCCGTAGCCTCTCTTTTCTAGCTTCCTCGCGTGTTGTTTCAGTGTATAGACTAAAACTAGATCTCCGGCTTTCAAGCCTTTATCCTTCACATGGGCATCGAAGTATGCCTTCTGCCTCTTTTTAGCTGCATATATTCCAGCAGCGGCTCTCAGTCTTGTTTCTCCTAATCGTTCAAGGTCAAAGATCCTAGAGGAAAGCTCATGACCTGTCCATTCGTGCTCTTGTGCTACTTTCAACGTAGGAATCAGGAAATCCAAGGGTAGCACATCGTTTTGGCCGAATACCATCTGAAAGGGGGTGGCTTGGAGTACCGTTTTGTAGGCAACTCGGTATGCCCAAACAGCATGGTGTAGCTGTTTGTCCCAGTTAGAGCGTTTAGTGTTCACTAATTTCGTCAGTACATTGCATAAAATCTTATTAGTGCTCTCAGCTTGTCCATTAGCTTGAGGGTGATAGGGGGCAGACTTCTTGTGTATTACCAAGAATTCTTGGAGTAGATTTTCAATCACTTCATTTAAGAAATGAGTGCCTCTATCACTTACTAGTTCTATGGGTAGCCCATATCTTGTGAACACATTCTCAAACAAGAATTTGACAGTTGTCTGAGCATCGTTCTTTGTTGTAGCCTTTACCTCTACCCACTTGGTGAGATAGTCTGTTGCCACAATGATGTATTCCGCATGAGAACCTTTGGCTGGGGGATTAATAGGACCTACGAAGTCTATTCCCCACTTAGAGAATGCACGTCCACCCATCATAGGTTTCAGTGGCATCTCATCTTTGCGTATGGGATACTGAGTCCTCTGACAGACATCACACCGTTTCACATAGGTATGTGCATCCATGTGAAGGGTAGGCCACCAGAAGCCCGCAAATAGTATTGCCTTGATCACCCGATCTGGTCCAAAGTGTCCTCCTGCTACACCTTGGTGAGCAGTTTCTAAGATCTTAAGATACTCACTTTCATGGACACACAGTCTCAGGTAACCATCCTTACCGCGCTTGTATAGATTATCACCAACGAGTGAATAATCCTGGGCTTCTTGTTCCAAACTCCTTTTTCTAGCCAGAGTCATGTCTGGAGGGAATGTGTTTGTCCTCAGGAATGATACTAGTGGTTCGCTCCAATCTGGCACAATGGATACTTGATAGAGAGTGGCATGTTCCACAGGTGGTTTAGTGCAACAGATTGGGCATTCCTTGCACAACTTTTGGACATCCGCTTCCATAGTTGGCCAGTGCACTCCGAATCTCTTTAGAGTCTGTAAAGTTCGTTGTTTTGAATGGTGTTGCTCTAATGCACCTACATGTGCTAATTGCAACCATTTAGCGTACTCATCCTCTTCTACGCAACAAGCCAAGATCCCTTGATCTGTGTGCTTGTACATGCTTCCGGCCATGATGTGATACTTTTGGGCTTTTACAACCTCTCTATTCCGTGTGTTTACCACTGGATGGTTAGGCCCGTATGTCAAGACTGGTACCAATGGCTTAGCCCACTGCGGCACAACTTCCAAATTAAACAAGTAAGCATCAGGAAGGTCATCTGATACTCCTTGTGGGGCTTCTCCAGACGTGAGTCTAGAGAGATGATCTGCTCTCAAGTGAGTCCTCCCTTTTCTTACCACGACCTCAAAATCATATTCCATTAGCAAGAGAAACCATCTTACTAATCTTCCCGTATTGCATGGCTTGTTTACTAGGTATAACAATGCATGATGATCAGTAAAAAATTTAAACTTATTTGCAAGCAAATAGTGTCTAAATTTCTTAACTGCATATACCATGCCTAATCCTTCTCGTTCAGTAGTGGTATAATTTCGTTCAGCCGCATTCAATTGTCTACTAGCATAGGCAATTGGAAGATCCATATTACCTTCACCAGTAGGTTGTGCAAGCACACATCCAATAGCATAATTGGATGCATCAACATGAACATGGAATGGCTTATTCCAATCTGGTGTGGTCAAGATTGGTGCTGAACATAATCTTCGTTTAAGCTCTTGGAAGGAATTCTCACATTCATCCGTCCACTCAAAGTTTGTCAGAAGTCCGTACATGGGCTTTGCAATGACAGCATACATGTGTATAAATCGTCGATAATAACCACAATGCCCCATGAAAGCTTGTACTTCCTTGACATTCTTTGGCCTAGGTAGCTCTGCTATGGCTCTCACTTTTCCTTCGTCGGTAGATATGCCATTCTTTGACACTATGTGTCCTAGAATCTTGCCTTGCCTTACCATAAAAACGCACTTTTCTGGGTTCAGGCAGACCTGATATTCTCTACATTTGTCAAAGATTTGTCTGAGTTCAGGAATATGGGTTTGTCTAACATTGGAATGAGCACAGAGATCATCAACATAGACTTCTAAACTCTTCCTTAGGAACTCCTTAAACACATGGCACATCAGCCTCTGGAAGGTAGCTGGTGCATTGGTAAGCCCAAATGGCATTACTCTAAAAGCAAAAATGCCCCATTCTGTGGCAAAGGCTGTCTTATGATGATCCTCTGGAGCTATGGCTACTTGATTGTAGCCCGAAAATCCATCAAGGAAGCTGTACACTTCCTTGCCTGCCACTCTTTCTAAGAGATGTTCTGTGATGGGAAGCGGATAGTTATCTCGAATTGTGGCTGCATTAACCTTTTTCAAGTTAATGCACACACGCAGCTTGCCATTCTTCTTGGGCACCACTACGATGGGGGATACCCATTCAGTGTGCTCAATTTCATAGATAAATCCGGCTTCGACCAGTCTATCTATCTCTTCCTTGATCTTAGCAGCATAATTATCGTTATATGTATAAGGCTTTTGCTTAGAGGGTTTAGCATCTGAGGTCATGGGAATGGTGTGTGAGCATATGTCAGGGTCAACACCTTTCAAATCCTTGTAACTCCAAGCGAATACATCTCTGTATTCTCTTAGCAAGGCAATCAATTCATGCTCTTCTTCTTCTGTCAGGTCATGGCCTATATACGTGCATCTCTCCTCTCCTTCTTCTATGGCCACTACTATTTTCTTGGTGGTTTCTTTGTTATCATAGGCCTCTCCTGATTGTGCTTCTCGTTTAGGCATTCTTATCATGACTCTCCTGTCATCTATCTCATACTTCTTAAAGTTTTCTGGGACCTCAAACAAAGATTCTTCCTCCTCTGGTGAGACTTCTTTCTTCTTTCGTTTCTTTCCTTCTTCCTTCGGGGTCATATGTGTCGCTAATCTTACATCATTTGTAACCTCTCCATGCCTCTGGGGTTGAAATTCTACTTCATGGAAATATTCTTCATCTGATGCAAATGGTGGGTCCATAATGATTGACTCTAGATCGGAGTCACTTGCATCCTCAAATGCATCAGGGCTAGGTTCGCATTCTTCTAGAACTGCCTCTCCCATGATTGGCTCTATGGAGAAGACTGAAATATCATAGCCATCCTCATCACAGTGAGGTGTCCATTGTTCTTCGTTGATGGCTACATCCATTGTTGCTAAGATTTCTGCCCGGCCATGGGGTTCAAATTCCTCATCTGGAAAGACTACAGGTGCATAGGCTGGGTCTTGAATGGGTCTATGAGTTTCGTTCGCACCTACCTCTCTGGCTTTCTCTCTCTTCTCTTCTTCTACTGCTACCTTGCACATCCATAAGTGAGTATCTTCATGCATCCATGAGGATCCCGACCCTATGGAATGCACCGATTCTGTATCCTCTTTGGCTCTATGGATGGGATTCCATTGGATAGGAGGGACATCTCTATGAGAATAATCCTTGAGATTGACTTTGGTTGTAACACCTAAGTGCTGCAGGTACAAAGAATTGGTTCCCCAATCCTGTACCACTTGCAATTGTCGCATAAATGGCCTTCCCAAAATCATCTCATAGGCATGATTTTTACTGAAGTCACATATGGCAAAGGTATGTTCAAACTCGACACCACAAGTGGTGAGAGTTATTCCTTCTAGCAATCCTAGGGGTCTCTCTATGTGGCCATCGGCCATCTACAATTTCATTCTCGTCGGCCTGAGTGCTGGCTTGCCCCAACGCTTCCATAAGGAGGTGGTGGCAATTGCAACTCCTGCACCTGAGTCCAAAATTGCTTTGGTGGTGTACTCCTGGTAGGTAATGGGAAGATAGGTGTTCCCTTCTTCACCTTCACACATATCTCCTATCTTATCCAAGGGAATTTCTGGCACTGTCCTATGGGATCCTACCTGGGAACGAGGTTTTGCTATCTCTGGTACTTGTTTCGCTACATGTTTCCATAATTCCGGTCTAACCTTGAGTAGCTCTTCTAACTTGAGATTACACTGCACGTTAGTGTTCTTCACTACCTCTGTGTTCCTAGGTATGACTGAGTCGTCGTTCCTTACCATTACTGTGGGTGCTCTCATACATGTGGACTTTGCTTCCCATGGGCCTGTGAAGTGGGGTAGCTCCTGTATGGAATTAGACTCAAAGTCCAATCTCTCATGAGATTGAGTACTCTCATGTTCCCCGTAAATTGATGGGATGTCTTGTTGGAATTGGTCATGTGCATCGTCCACAAGTTCAAAAGGAGGGGCGACCTCGCTTTCGTTATCCCATTTGTCTTCTTGAATCTCTCGTAGGAAGTCTGGTGCAAACCGATTCATAGAAGAAGAAGTGTCTGGCTCCGTAGAATTAGGTACATATGCTACCTGGGAAGGAGGGCTTATTCTATCGTTGGCTCTTTCCTCGTTGTCATAGATAGCTGAAGCACAAGCTTCTTGGGGAGGATTACTTATGCTATTACTTTTCCGAACAGGCTCATACTGGGAAGGAATGTGGGTTACCTGTGGAGGTACATACGCTTTCGAGGGAGGCTCCTGTGACCTTTGGGGAGGAAGATAGGCTCCTTGAGGAGGCACATGGGCTTCCTGAAGAGGCTGGCTTATCCGTTCTCTTGCCCTTTCCTTCCTTTGAGGGGCAGGTTCCTTCTCTGACTGTGCTATTGGCCTCTCTATTCTTTCTAAGGAGGGGAAGTTGTAAGGTTTAGTGGAATTGGCCACATAAACTTCTGATGGGGAATGGTTCATGTTATTGCTTGCTTTCTCTCCCCCTCTTGATTTTTTTCTTCCTTGGCAGATCTTGCAATTATCCTCTCTAACTTTTCTAGGAATCCATCCAAGTATAATTGCGTTTTGGCTGAGCCCGAGTAATTGAAAAGGCGACTGGCTTCAAACATAGTCTGAGCCAATGCGACCATTTTCGCGCACAGTTTGGTTCTTTCTATCTCTAGGTCAGCTCTAGGATAGCACTTGGCATGATCCGTGACGTTTGGCCCTTCTTGTATTCTGGCCTGATATGCTTTGAGCATCATGTCTATGTCTTCAGGAGTGGGATCAGCTAACACTGATCCTACCCTAGGAGGTGGTGGAATCGTATGACGTGGTGGGGAAGGTGGTGAGTCGGATGGAGATGGGAGTGGTGGAGGCGGGGTGATGTGAGAGGGAGTTTGAGCTGTGAGTTCAGTTATCCTCGCTTTGGTTTCTCTTATGCTTTCCTCAAGCTCACTCATCTTTTTGGCCCATTGTCGTTTCATTCTTTCTCGACTATCTTTCCATGCTCTAGTCCTTTTCTTTGTTACGCTCTCGGTTTCACTAGCCTCTGGGCCCTTTTCCTGGCTTGTCTCTTGGTTTTGCTGCAATGCCTGAGCTCTAGTGACTACCTGCACTGGTGCAGTGGAAGTGACGCTTCCTGAGGAATCTACAACCAAACCAATCACATTGATAGGAGTGATTTTTGGCATATTATTGGGGTTCTTAGGGCAGTCTCGTAAGAGATGTTCTTTTCCACAATCTTGGCAGAAACCTTGGATAGTCACTGACTGGGGTTGTGTAGGTGGAGGTAAGGGACAATCACGAATGAAGTGATCCCCCTGACATCGGTAGCATGGTCCTCTAGGAAAGGGTGGTCGTACCTGCCTAGGTTGAGGCCTAGGGTTGGGGTTTGCATACATGACGTTCGTGTAATCTGACTCCCAACTAGGTTCACTTGGTTCTTCACTATAGTAGGACTCACCATGTTCTGGAGACTGCATGTAGTAAGCCTGGGGACTATCGACATGTGTAGAATCAAAGCTATGGTCACTCGGGTCACTTTCTGAGATCAATGGGGTTACTGGAACTATGGCCCTATTCAGGTTTTCTTCTGCAACAGCATACTTTACTGGAATCACGTTAGAGGGGTTTGGAGGCTGTTGAGCTAGCACCGGTTGGGGTCTCTGTTGGGCTTGATATTGTGGTTGGTAGGTTTGTTGGGGTCTAGCATATTGTGGTGGTGGATTTTGGTTCTGGTATCGGCCTTGTTGGTAGGGCTGCGGATAGGGTTGCCTAACTGCCTGCTTGTTGTATGGGCAATCTTGTGCGGTGTGATTGGTGTATCTCCGTTCTATGGTGCAGTACTGGCTACTAGGGTTTACTTGGGGTTGAGCCATAATAGGGCAGACATTCGCCATGTGGTCGCCACCACAAGTATAGCATCTCTTCGCTGGGGTAAACCTTGGGATTTGTTTGCTAGTTACACCTAATTTCTGAGCTACCTTTTCGGCAAGTTCCTCAATTGATGTGGACTGTGTGGAAGAGTGACTAGATGCACTATCTGAATCTTTGTAAATTTTGGAAAGCTCTAGTTCTTCCCCTAGGTTATCTTCAATGTCAATGCACATGCGTACACATTCTTCTATAGTCCTAGGGTCCTTCAGATACACATAGGATCTCAATTTTGTACTCAGCAGTCCGTCAAGGAATAAGGCTACTTGTTTGGCAGATGTGGGTAGCTCCGAAATAGGACATCTTTCAAGGTATTGCCTAAATCTTCTTCCTGCAAGTCTCACAGTCTCTTGAGGGGTTTGCTTGAAGCTGTGAATCAGTGAGGAGGTATTGTGTCTTATGCCGCTCTTAGAGAACTCTACAGTGAAGGCCTCTAGGAGTTGGTCTATGCTCCTGAACTGACGCTCATCTAATGGCTGAAACCATGTAAGTGCCGTGTTCCTAAGGGTTAGACCGAAGGCATTGTACTGCGTGAACAGATCTTCCACTTGTTCAGCTCTCAAGACTTGCTTGAACTCCGCCACATGATCATAGGGGTCTCCTGTGCCGTCAAAGTAATTCTTCATGGACTTAACTAGCTGGGTGGGTCTCAAAGTTCTTGTATGCTCTCTAGGCCTCAGCAGAGGGAATCCATCTACATTTCTTTGGTTCCTGTGGGCTCTATGCATCTCAGGTTCTACCCTATTCGTCTCTGTTCTCGTTCTTTCTCTGCCCACTGGGTTGGCAAAGCTCACTTCCGGTCTATCTCTACTTCTGTCTCTTTGCGTACCATGAGCTTGGGAAGTTCCAGCTCCAGGGTGACCATAGGATACATTTGATCTTGGTTGGGGGAAAATGAATTCACCCTTCCAAGTGTAGGCATGCCTATCATTTTCTGTCACCACGAAGATCCGTTCTGAAGCATGATCTAAGTAGGTCACTCTGCCTGGGCTATTCGGATCCTTAAACTCATAGATCATGATATTTCCTATGTTTGTTGGCTGATTAGACTTATACCTCCAAAAGGCTTCATCAGTTTCTCGATTGAGGAGCAACTCTATGCTCTTGTTGTCTTGGGGGACCCATTCGGGCGTGATAATCCTAGTGAGAACTGATTTACCTCGAGGGGTTCTAGGTTCCGCATCCATGTTCCCTTGTTCTAGGTCACCTAAGTCCGCTTCTGAGATTACATTCCCGAAGTCATCTGTCCTATCAGGGTGACTAGTGACAACATATATAGTTCCTTCTTTGTCCAGGTATGCACCATTTTCAAACTTGACAGCTGGGTGTTCTAGTCCAATGGATTGATCAGGGTTTTTAATCTGGATCACAGATCTTCCAAGGCCGTCTTCATAGATGCTAGCACCTAGTCGGTTGGTCCTAAGATATTCCAGCTGTGTTTTGTAGGGGCCTTCTACCCTGTACAAATAAGGCACTCCTGAACTTCCCGTAGGTCTGTCCATGCCTTGAGACATTTCTGACTCACTGGTCTCAGAGCTCGGGTAGTATGAGTGGTGGCTCAACTGCTGGGCCCAAGACCTTGTAGTGTGATTAACACTAGCCTCTGAAGACCTAAGGCTTTGTCTCTCTCTTGCTAAATGTCGTCCTGATCTAAGGTTCATATGCCTAACTGATTAGTCCAATTTTTTTGCCCAGAGTACAACCTCGTTGCCGATCAATTGGTATTAGTTACTTGATTCTTTTTTAGTTAATTATTGTGTTTATGGTCTTGTCTGATATCACGTCGTCAGGAATACTTGAATGTTCTTCGTGCTTTCAGATTGATCGCTCCACGTTAGGTTCTTTTCCTTTATGTTATCGACAGTACAGTAACTCAGTTTTTAGCTTGAACTTGAGTTTTTAGATAGTCTTCAACTTGATAACTGCCTATCGTTCACCTGACTTACTCCTACCTCTTCTCGTTCTTAGCTTCAGCTAGGAAATGACAGAGGGGGTTGAGAATATTCCAACCTTACTTGTTGATCCCTTGCTTTATGGTGCTCAAGAACCCGGTTCTCAAGCTTGCAAAGAAACCTTGCTTTGTATGCTCTCCGTTGCTCTTAATGAACCTATAAAAGTCCCACGGTTAGCTCAATGCTTAGATTCAAAGGACGCAACCAACCACTTTCATTCATGTAACACAAACACACATTTGCATTGTGACTTTTAGGAAAATAATTCTAAAGACCCCTGACTTTGATCCCCCTGGGTATGGTCAACTTCAAAATACCCTCTCTGAAAATCAACACATTATCTTTATAAAAAACAGTTGAGGGCGTGTAGTATATGCCACGAGCTTTCCAACAAGCCCAAGAGCTCAAAAATTGGATTTCGTATGAAAAAGTTATGACTGTTCAGGGTTTAGGGAGTTAAATCAGGATTCAATACAAGCTAACAGTCAAACGGAATACTCGAGTAGCTTGTGGCACAGCCTCGCGATGCAATACTACACCCTAGTGTTTGTCCCACACTCAATCAAAATTTAGACCAATGATTTTGCCTTGAAAATTTGACCTAATTTGCCCTTCTAACGCGTTCGCAAAGTCTGTCGGTCGCGATTGACAGGTCAGTCGCGATCGACGTGTCGATCGCGATTGAGAGGTCCGTCGTGGCTGTCAATCGCGATTCACTGGTCAGTCGCGATTGACACGTGGCCGAAAAGTCAATCAATCGTGGTCAAAGCGTCGTTGACTCTGTCGGTCGCGATTGATGAGTCGATCGCGATTGACAGGTCGGTCGCGAGGGTCTGTCGATCGTGGTCAAACAGTCGTTGACTGTGTCGGTCGCGATTGACAGAGCCGTCGTGGTCTGTCCGTCGTGGTCAAACAGTCGTTGACTGTGTCGGTCGCGATTGATGAGTCGATCGCGATTGATGACTCGATCGCGATTGACACGTGTCACGCGTATGGTCAGTCGGTCGTGGTCAATCGGTCGTTGACTCTGTCGGTCGCGATTGACAGAGCCGTCGTGGGCTGTCGATCGCGATTGACGTGTCGATCGCGATTGACAGATCTGTCCGTCGTGGTTTGTCGATCGCGATTGACAGAGCGATCACAATTGACAGAAATCTGTGGAATTTCAAAAAACTAAACACATTTTTGGGAAGCTCTAGGCCTGTAGGTCATGGATATACACTTTGTTTAGCAATTAGAGCAAGTTTTCAGTCGGTCGCGATTGACAGAGCTCGGCGACACACAGACAGTTACTCAGATTTCCGTACCTGCGCAGAGTGCTGGGGATGATGATGCGGCCTGTACCTGCAGAATGCTCACAAAACATGCAAAAAATAGCACATGCAAATTCGCTCTCTCGCTCTCTCTCTCACAAGTGAAATGAGGGAAATGAGGTGGAGATGGGGATATAGTCAAAAACTGAAATTTTTCGCGATGATGGAGATGGACGTGGGAGATGGTGATGATGATGATGGTGATGAAGATGGTGAAGAAAGTAAAAGAAAATCGATGAGAGTGAAGAAAATACCTACAACTCCAACGCGTCAACTCTACGTCTTACCATCACACGCTCGTCCTCAAAGCTCGGTCCCCGGCAACGGCGCCAAAATTTGGTGTAGCTCAGTGATGAGTAGCACCTCCTTTAATGTCAATCCGGGAAGACGTGAGGATGGTATGAAGACCTCGAGCAAGTGGCGGCACAAGTGCGTGAGTGAGAAGCACACAAGCATGCACACACATACACACACACGCGCACACACGGCAAGACAAAGAGAGAGAATCAATGGAGTTCTTTAGATTACTTTCAATAGCTCTTACAAGTTCGTTTCAATTACAATCCAACCTCAAAAATGAGCTCTCTAGCTCTTTTTATAGTTTTTGACTAGGTTTTGGGCCCTGTCCAGACCTAGTGTCCGGCCTAGTTAAAAATTAGGTTCCAGGGCTTATTTGGGGGCTCAAACGAGATCTAAAAAATACGAAAATTGGTACGCAACTACTTCTAAGGCTCCTCAAGCTCAAGGACTCCTTGGCTTGCACAAAATGGAGCTACAAAAAGGTGAAATGATATTTACAATGATTGTTAGTGATAAAAATCACTGTTGTTGTAGGGATTTCTTCTAGTGATCTGCCATACATATCTTTGAGCTCCCTACTTGCTCTTCCTCCCTGCATGTCCATCTCTTTGATTTGCATTAATGTCTTGAAAAAATATTGGCCTACTTGCCAGATCTTCTTTGACTGCCCTGTTTGCTTGTGCTGTCCCTTCGCTCTGACTCCCTTCTTTGACTTTCATGTCTTGTACGTCCTGGTGTACCAAGGCTACTGCCAACAGACACACATCAACAATTACTGGCCCCCCCCTTGAAGTAACTCACTGCACCCCCAAAATCTCATGACCACCTAGTTCCACCTAAAGGTCAACTTAAAAATACATGTTCTAAAACTCCACATATGATTCTTACAAAAACCAGCCAAGGTCCACGTAGGATTCTCAACAAGCTTTCCAACGAGACCAAAATCTCATCAATCGGAGTTCTTATGGTGAAGTTATGACCAATCAAGCACTTAGGGGTCAAAACAGGCTCTCAAGGTTCAGGAGATTTCTCCCTAGTTTCTAGGTCTTTTGCCCACTCCTAAGGCTCTAATGTTATCCCAATGTGTCCAAAATTAAGCCCACATATACCTCAATTCACTCAATTAATTCACTCTAAAATTCCATGTGTTAAGCCCATGTGTCGCGATAGGTCGGGGTGTCGCGATAGGTCGGGGTGTCGCGATAAGTCGGGATGTCACGATAGGTCGGGGTGTCACGATAGGTGGAGGTGTCGCGATAAGTCGGGGTGTCGTGATAGGTTGGGGTGTCGCGATAAGTCGAGGTGTCGCGATAGGTCGAGGTGTCACGATAGGTCGGGGTATCGCGATAGGTCGGAAGTGTCGCGATACTCCGGTGTGTCGTGATACTTCAGTGTGTCGCAATAAGTCGTGGGTATCGCGATAGGTGGGGTCAGTGTGTCGCGATACTCCGAGGTGTCGCGATAAGTCGTGGGTATCACGATACTTCGAGGTGTCGCGATAGGTCGGGTTATGGTGAATTTTGTTGTTCTGTCTAGTGATCCTAGGAGCTTTGGGCCTGCGCAGTGTCGTGGTGCACTTAGAATCGTGATCGGGTGAAGTTTCCGGAGTGTCGCGATAGCTCGAGCTCGATGCCTCCGGGCTTGCGCAGACAAAAATCCGTACCTGCTGAGCTTGTTGGAGATGATGATGGAGCTGAAACCTGCAAGAAACATACAAAAAACACACACAAACAAGGACACACACTCGCTCTCTCTCAAACTCGCACAAAGCAAATGAGGGAAATGATTTGGAAGTGGGAATATAAGGTGGTGAAGAAGATGAAGATGGGGATTGAGATGGAAAAAAATCAGAAATTTACCTACTACTTACCATTCCAACGCGTCCTCTCTACGTCTTACCATCACACGCTCATCCTCAAAGCTCAATCCCCGGCAACGGTGCCAAAATTTGGTGTAGCTCAGTGATGAGTAGCACCTCCTTTAATGTCAATCCAGGAAGACATGAGGATGGTATGAAGACCTCGAGCAAGTGAAGGCACAAATATGTGAGTGAGAAGCACACAAACATGCACACACATACACACACACGCGCACACACGGCAAGAACAAAGAGAGTAAGACAATGGAATCACTTCGATTATAACCAAGTTCTCATACAAGCTCAAAACTACAAGAAGCTCTCCCAAAAATGAACTCTCTAGCTATATTTATAGTTTTTGACTAGCTTTGGCCCTGTCCAGACCTAGTGTCCGGCCTAGTTAAAAATTAGGTTCCAGGGCTTATTCGAGGGATCAAACGAGATCTAAAAAATATGAAAATTGGCAGGCAACTACTTCTAAGGCTCCTCAAGCTCGACGACTCCTTGGCTTGTATAAAATGGAGCTACAAAAAGGTGAAACGATATTTACAAGGGTTTTTAGTGATGAGAATCACTTTTAAAATGATGTAAAGTTTGGAAAAATTTAATGGGTTGCCTTAGTGCTAGATCTACATGTATGCCGTACTTGCTTCTCCCCATATGATGCAAACACTACCCAATCAGCATCGCTAAAGCCTTTGACCTGCAATTCTTCATCAAACTTGTAAAACAAAGCATGATTAACTGTATGCTTTATGTATCTCAACACCCTCTTGGCTGAATTTAAATGTTCACTTGTTGGTGCTTGCATAAACTGAGAAAGTACACCAACAACATAAGATAAATCAGGTCTTGTAATGTTTGCATAGATTAATGATCCTACAATGCTTCTGTATGTCGTTACATCTTCCAATAGTTCTCCATCATTTGAGAAAATCTTTGTATTTGTGTCCATGGGTTGAGTGAGTGGTTTGCATTCACTCATTCCAAATCTAAAAAGAACATCCAACAAGTACTTCCTTTGCATCAAGTAGATGCCACTTTTTCCATAAACAACTTCAATTCCTAAACAATATTTCAGCTCTCCAAGATCTGAAATTTTAAACTCCTTACCAAGATTCCTTTTGATATCTTTAATCCCTGTAACATGATTTCCTGTTATGATGAGGTCATCAATGTATATGCAAATATATACCTCTCTATTTTCTTCCTTCTTCATGTACAATAAAGGATCTGCACTACTTGGGTTGTATCCACACTTAGTTAGATATTCTACCAATCTCTAAGTCCATGCTCTTGGTGCTCGCTTCAAGCCATAAAGTGCCTTTTTCAACCTGCAAAAAAATTCTTGATGGTTTTCATCTTCAAATCCAATCGGTTGACTCATGTATACCTCTTCTTGTAGTTCTTCATTAAGAAAAGCATGTTTGATGTCGAGTTGATATAATGGCCATCTCCTTGAAGCACCAATTTCTATTAATGTTTTGATAGTTCCCATCTTTGCAACAGGGTTGAAAACTTCGTCATAATCTATGACTTGTGTTTGTTTAAATCCTTTGGCAACTAATCTAGCTTTATATCTAGCTAGTGAACCATCAGCATTCCTCTTTACTTTAAACATCCATTTGTTTGGAACCATCTTCATACCTTCTTTCTTTGGCACTAGCTCCCATGTGTGATTATCTTTGAGAGCTTTGATCTCCTCTTTCATAGCTTGCTTCCATTCCTTTTGTGTGCAAGCTTCTTCATATGTCTCAAGCTCTTTGTCTTTGATAATCTGCATCATGTATGCAAAATGTGTTGCCATGAAACTATCATAACTCAACCTTTGAGTTGCATACCTTGTCCTTGAAGATCTTCTTTCATTGCCTTAAGAAAGTTGCTTCTTTAACCTATTTAGCTTTACGATCGCAGTGATTACCTCTTCATATTCTTCTTCACTTGCATCTATCTCACTATTTGGAGTAGCACTTGCTTCTTCCACTCTACTATGAGCTGAATTTGGAAAGACAAAATGACTCCCCCTCCATGTTGAACATTCTTCATTTGATGTAGATGCCTCTAGACGTGAAACCTTTGTGCTTTATTGTTGAATTTCTCTTTGATTTGTTCCTGCATAATCATCACAATCTTCTTCAAGAATCTTTTTCTTTCCTTTATCTTCATACCATGGTCTTAGTTCATCAAAGACCACATCTTGCAAGACTCTTAATTTGTTTGTTCTAGGGTTGTAACACTTGTATCCTTTTTGCTCCATCGAGTAGCAGATGAAAATGCATTTTTCTGACCTTGGTTCCATCTTTGTTCTAACTTTTTGTGGAATGTGAACAAAGCAAACACATCTAGAAACTTTGAGGTTTGTAAGATCATGTTTCTTACCGGAATATACCTCCTTTGGAGTCAACTGATGTATTCTTGATGTTGTGCACCTATTCAAGTAAATGGCGGTTGTGGTAGCTTCAACCCAATAGTACAATGGTACCTTCATCTCGTTGAGCATGCATCTTGCGATTTCAGCAATTCGCCTATTTTTTCTCTTAGCTAATCCATTTTGTTGTGGTGTATACCTACAAGTGAACTGCCTTTTTGTTGGAGCAAGTCTATGACAAGCCTAAGTATTGGCTTGAGTCCCACAAAGTCATAAAAGAAGCTTCAAAATGAAGACTATGTAAAGTTCACTTGTGAACTACCTCTTGTAACTTTTGAAGAGTTTACTTAATGTAAAAGTGAAAGAATCTTAAGTGGTTGAGTCCACATGATCAAAAAGGGAAAGAGGAGCCACGAATTCGTGATTTGTGGTAGGTAGAGAATCAAATCAATCATTGATTGATTGGAGAGTGATTGAGGGAAGTTAGCCTCCCAAACTCAACTATAAATAGATGGCAGGTTTAGTCGTGGTTAGAGAGACCTATGTGAAGACCTCCAAGAGCTGAGCTTTATGCCATATCAAGGTGTGATTCCAAGGCACACATATGTATCAGTAAGTCCATTGTATTGTACAAGCAATATACTTTCATTTTCATTATCATTTGGGTTCATATTTCCATGTTCTTGTGAAGTGTACTACTCACTGCCATATCTCTCAGTTTTCCCAGTCAGATTGAAGAGATGGTTTCTCTGAGCTTGGTGCACCCTTTTCAGTGTGTTGCTCTAGCACAATGGTGAGAACCACATTAAGAAGCTTCACCTCCTTAATTGTCAATCCGCGGAAGAGATAGGAGTGATATGAAGATCGTGAATGTGAGATGAAGTGAGAGTGAAGGTGAGAAGCATAGAAATGCACACACACATACACACACACTACGAAGAGACAAGCAAGACACAATGGAAGGTGGGAAATTAGCTCTATTCCTCAAGAACACTCTTACAAGCTCAAAATAGCTCTAAGCTCACACTAGCCAACACTAACCAACCTCAAAAATGAGCTCTCTAGCTCTCTTTATAGTTTCTAGACTAGTTTTGACCGGTTTCACATCTAGTGACCGGCATAGTTAAAAAATAGGTCCTAGATGCTATTTGGAAGGGTAAACGGTATCTACAAATAACGAAAATTGGTACGCGCATTCTACCTAAGCTCCTCAAGCTCGAGGACTCCTCGGCTTGCACAAAATGGAGCTATGGATTACAAAATGGGGTTTTCTATGTTACATATTACAATTAGTGATAAAAATCACTGTTGAGTGTTTGAAAAAGTGATAAAAAACATATTTGTTTGAGAAATTGATCCGACTGGCTCCCTGCTCCGTCGTTACATGCTTCCATGGCGTCTGTGCCTCTGGCTGCTTCCAACACCCCCCTCCCTCTCGCTTCTGTCGTCCTCGACAAAACCTTGTTGTGCGGTCTGTCGGATGTAGTTTTGTAGGAGGTCGTGAGGGAGGGTGTGCTCAGATACTCGAATGCCTCGGGCTAGGTCTGCCTCGAGTTTCTCCCAATTAACTGGTTGTGGTTCATCTGATGGTGGAAGTCTGTAATGCGTGGAATACACCAACTGTTCACAGGCAAATAATTGCAATAAGTGGGTCGGCCTGCTGATGAACACTTCAGAGTGGTATTCCCAAAAACCGGTGGTGAACATTTCTTCGAATGTTTGCTTGTAGCACGCCAGTAAGTACTTGACTCTGCAATGCCAGGCATAACACATCCGGAGCGATGGCATCGTACTCATGTCATATGCGAGATCCAAGTTGCCATGCTCAAAGCCCGGGGTATTAACATGTGGTGCTTTGACTCGCCGGAAGACTTTAAATGTCATTTGCATCATGTCAAATATCTTGACAGTCATATGCGCTGCTATATCATCCATATATCTCAAGCGAGGGAGCCAGTGACGAATCGTTGCCATCATGTAGCCAATTGTCGGTGGTCCTGTAGGTGGCCTGAAATATGGGTAGTTCAGCCAGTCTTGGCACTGCTTATTGTTTTGTACCTTAATAGCAAAGGCAGTCCAGGAGCGGCGACGTGGCACGGGTCCCCAACATGGGTTGTATTTTAAATGTAAAGGTGCCTTAACCCATGTGCTCATCATTTCAGGGTACTCCTGTAAAAGACGTGTATGCCAATCTGGTTGATAAATAGTGCCTTGTTGCGCATCCAGTGGCAAGTCTTCAGGCTCGAATTGAGTTGCATGTGATGGTTTCTTGCCAGTTCGCTTCTCTATGGCCAGCTGGTATTCGGCCATTAGCATGAAGTAAGGTTTGTATTGAAGCTCATGCCCGGATATGTACCTGCGTGGGGCCAATTGAGCAAAGTAGGGAGATTGCAAAATTCTTTCTTCGATCATGGCCATAGCATGTAGCTGGGCCTCGACTCTAGCTGAGTGCGTTGTTCCAATTTCCTCAATAGTCTTCATCCACGCGGGGGTCGGAAGTTCATACGTCATCTGGCCTTCAGCCGTGACTTGTCCGCCTTGGATGGGCTGTGGCTCGTACGCCTCTTCAAATGTTTCCTCCACCGGAATAGTTATGTTCTCGTCGTCAGCTGGGATCTCCGGAGGGGAGTCTGGTCTTGGTGGCGCTTCATATACTACAATCCTTGATTCAAGGGTCGATACCTGGGCCCGTAATGAGTTGAGTTCCTCTAGGAGGTCAGGAGAGTGGTCCACAGGTTCTGGTAATTCTGCTGCTACTTGTACTTGTTGTGTTGCCGGTTCTCTGAGCTGTAGTAGCTTGTGATCTTCCTTTAACTTCTGATGCTCTTCGTTCATCCGATCATAGTCCTCGAGCAGTCTAACATGGTCTTCTAGCAACATCTTCATTGCTTCGGATGGGACTGCCTTGAATCTGCTAGGACTTAAGGGTTGTTCTCGATGGTCCAATGCCGCTTCCAAATTCTCTCTATTTTGCTCTTGGAGTCTCTGGTTCTCCTCTTTTGTTGCGGCTAGGTGTCTTCTTAGTAAGTCCATGTTTCGTGTGAGCATTGCATTGCGGACTGTCTGGGCTCTTAATAAATTATCCAAGTGAGCAGTGGCTTCCTTGGTCTTTTCTTCGCTTTCTAGCCAATTTGTGATATGCCTCGCGTAATTCCTGGTAGCGGGTGTTCAGAGAGGCATTCTCAATAGAAAATAAATTAAGCTGCGACTGTAAGTCATTGGTTGTCCTCTGCAGCTACTGATAATTATCACCAAGAGATGTGAACTCATCTCTTACTTGCGTCATACACATGAACATCTATCGGAATGCATTATCTACAGTGGGTGATAGTATTAACGGGGTGCTAAATGAAGATGCAGTTGGTGTAGATGCAACGGGAACGGGGAATGGGGATGGGAAGGTGGATGATGTAGTGATTGTTGAAAATTGGGATGTGCCTAAAAATGTTTGTGCCGTGAGTGAAGGTAGTGATGGTGCAGTGGGTGGTGAGATGTCCATGTCAGTGGACGTATCTAGTGCGGTGACCGTGAATATGGGTGTGATCGTGGGTGCGCGTGCTGGTGTAAATACGGGATTTACAAAGGTTGAGGGGTAATTTACAGGGGGGCTCGCTGGAGCAGCTTGGTGGAAAGGGGAAAGAGGGGTTACAATGGGTCGGGGCGGTGAGACGGGGGAGAAGGTTAATGGCGGGGGGAATGGGAAAAGGGGTCTTGGAGTTGATGAAGGAATGGGTTGGGTAGAAAGGTGGGTGTGGGAGCGGGTAGACTAGGGCTAATGGGCGCGGGAATTGTGGGGTGAGTGGTCGTAAAGACGGTTTCTGCAACACCACCGGCGAATGAAGGTGTGGGTCTGGGGGAAGGAGGGTGAAGAGGGGAGGCTGGATGGACGGGTGGTGAGGTCGGTACTTCAGTGACTACTGAGGTTTGTACAGCTAGAGCGCGGGGTGGGGAATCTACAAAGATGGCTTCAACTGCCACCGAACTTTCGGGGACGAGGCGTGCCTCCCTGGCTTGTTCTGAAGATTGTGCTCCGGTTGGTACACGAATGTATTCGCTGGGCTTTGAAAGTAGTCGTACTCTGCGGGGGTCAAACTGTGGTAGTGGCTTTCTTTGCAAGTACCTGAGGGCTTCGTTGGAACCTACTGATTTGACTAATTCTTTGAATCCTTTGATGTATGCGTCTTCGAATCCGCCTGTGACAAGTTCTTGTTCTATTATTGTTTGACTCTCTTCCTCTGTCAGCTTTTTGCGTGCCCAAACTTTTTCCATAGTTCTATACAGCTTCTTAATAGCCAGTGTGTAAGCGGCTGCTTCGTAAGTTTCGTCTTCATGGGTACTAGTATCGTCATGTGTGTCTGTTTGTTGGCCTTGGCCATCTGTCTGTTCATGCTCTTGGGATTCATGTGTTCCCTGGCTAGCTTCGTCGTCTCCTTCGTCGTCATCGGTTGCTGTCCTTTCGTCATCAGAGCTGGACACGATCTGTCCTGGTGGCTGATCCCTGGGTGTAGTAGGGTAGCTAGGCCTTTCAAATTCTTGAGAAAACAAGTGTCCTTCTGAATACTGGAACTGATTGGAGAATGCATCGGGCATCTCAAAATCAAAGGTTTGGTCCAGTGGCTCTGCTTGTCCTGGTTCTAAATGCGGTATTGGAAAAGAGAAAGCTTCCGCACCAATAGTGGTGGGAAGTTCAGCTGCTGTGGTGATAGGTTCTGTGGTTGTGGCTGCTTGGGGTGCGATAGTACTGGTGGTGCCCTCCGTGACCACTGGTCTAGATAACCTTATGCGAATCGGTTGTACTGTGGGAGTGGCTGCTGTTGGTGACTGCTCTGGAGATGGTTGTGGAGAGGGTCATTCTGGGACTTGTAGGCACGGGATAGTACCTCTCATCCGCTTTCGGGCTCTGCCTTTGCTAGACTTTCTAGCCTTCCTAGTGTTGCCTTTAAATGCTTTCAGTTCCTCACTGGTCATGGCACGCTCTATGGGTAAATCATATGCCAAGCACATATATATGATCCTGGTGAGGGCGCAACATCCGTTGATTACCTTCTTTCGCTCCCATCGATGTTGTGCCAAATAGAGCTGATCAATGATCCAGCTGGCTAGATCAACTGTTTGCGGTCCAGTACATGCTAAATATAATCCAAACCAGATTCTCTTGTGGGGCATGGTAAAACGATCCTGAGCTGGGAAAGCAAAGTGCTGCATGCATATCCGTAATGGCTTGGAGAGCTCAGGTGTTATAGCAAAAATATCCTCCCACTTAGTTACGTCACCACGTTTCATCTGCTCTGGGACTAGCCGTTCTTTCTCCGTTGGAGTGTGTGTTCCATGTATCTTGATAGCAGCTCTCATTAAATCCTTTGAAAGATAAAATCTTTTGTAAGGTGGATCATCCACTAAAGAAGGCAAAATAAAGGTTCCTGGGATGTCCTTATTCTCTGAGGCCAGCAAAGTGGTGATTAAATAATAACACCTATAAAAGTCAGGTTTGGGCAGAGGATCACTGAAATACTCCGTGAAGCCGGCTCTAGCCCAAACATGAGTTAAGTCCTGGGTGTTCTGTAGGCCTTCGAATTCTCTTGAGAAGAATTGATACTTGCCCCATGTGCGGTCATCAAATGTCATATTTGCTTCAAAAATGAAGTCAGCATCAGCTAATGGTCCAGCTAGGCCTTGGAACCAATGAGAGTTATGGTGTATCTTCTCTGTGTATCCCATAGGTGGGTTATCGATTGGCATGGGTCCCGGAAATCCTTGGAACTCTGGCGGTGGAGCGGTCGGGTGGGATTCTGCGCGTAAAACATTGAGGGGCACCGCAGCCACGCTGGGGCCTGCTTCCGATGGTCCTGCTTCGGTTTGCATGATGACTGATGAGCTAATGGAAAAGATCTCCTACAAAAGATTGACACATTAGTATGGAAATTAATTATGATCCCATTAAGGTGAGACCGCAATCCCTTTCCATAACCGATGTGTAACCCGTGTAGCCAAGTGTCGTGAAGTGATTGATGCAATGATTATTTGCAAAACTAATGCAGGTCTCTAGACACCTACATGGGCAGATTATGCATACATTTCTTGATGAGCCGTTATTATGCATGATGTGGGGTTTGGGTGTATGAATTTATACAAGGTTTGGTTGAGGGTGAATTAGTACAAGGGTGGAGTTTAAACGGGGTGGGAAAATTGTTAGATAATGGGGTACAAGAAGACGTTTGGATACGTTTAGGTATCCATTTCCTAAGAGTCTTGGAGTGTGTGGTATGTTTCTGCTGAGGGACAAAAATTGGTATCAGGTTTGGTGGTCTTGAAGGATGAAAAGATTTCTGAGGGGTACATATTACATGGCTAGAGGGTTGGGCTATAATACATTGTTTGGGTACCCAAATCTGCATGGGTGTGGGTCGATTGATAAGGTATTTCTTGGCGATCCAAATCTGTCGAGTATTGGTACGTGTAGAAGAAGATCGAGGGGACTTTGGATGCGAACTCGGCTTCTTTTGAAACTTTGTCCTGTTCTTGTCTGTAGTGTTGCCAATAGCCTGTGGTTGCTGTCCTTTTGGCACCCATATTTGTTTTGTGCCACTTGTTCTGTGATGTTGATACTTCTGCTTTCTTTGCCTTGCCTGGTGGTGTTGTCGGTCTGGGTTCCTCTGTTGTGGTTGACTCGTTCGTGGTTGGGTTTGAGAGGTCCATTGGACGCTCTGCTTTGGAAAAGAAGGGAGATCCAACACTTGCGTGACCTGCCCATTAGGAAGTGATTCGTTATTTATCTTTAATCTAGGCCAGTCCGTAGCAAGTTTGGAAGGATGAGCACCACAAGGTGTTGTGCTCATTTGGCCGCTAATGCAACCCACCTGACCGCCGATTATGTTCAACTGCCCTAGCGGTTGGGTAGCTGCCCCTTCTAGTTTGCAGGAAGCCCCAGGGAAGATCTCCTGTCGTCCTTCTGATTGACAATTGTCCCCAGCCAAGCCCGAGTGGGTTGGTCTAGACGTAACGTGACTGGTCTGACCCAAGATCTTCCGGTCTTCCGTCGCATGCGTTTCATAGGGTCTAGGGTTACAAACCTCAATCGGAATGCAATTAGGGAAGTCAAGCGGTATCACTCGCTTTTGTTCTAAGGTTCCAATCTGCAAGGAGCCTTGTCTAAGATTTAGGCCCACTGAGTGATCGTATAGCCAATCTTGGCCAAGGATTAGGGGTTCTATGAGGTCGTCATCATGGCACACTAGTAGCTTCGCTGTCATGGTCACATCCTTAATGAGGATAGGAAGGTCCACCTCACCCATGCAAGGGGTTTCCATGCCTCCTAGGCCTATGAGGTATGCCTCAATTGGCCGCATTTCTATCCCTAAATCCTTATAGTGGGACCATCTAATCGCACTAGTCGCAGCACCTGAGTCAATTAAAGCCTTGAGCTCTTGGCAAGGGTTGCAGTGCTCTAGCCTGACTGTAATGAATGGTCTCCTGTCCACTATACTAGGATGAGTGGTTGACTTACCTTGACACATGGCCATGGGATATCTGGGTGTAGTTTCCAGATGGTTATAATGTTCTCTCCCTAGTCCTTGTCTTCTTAACTTCATGCGTTTAATGCGTTCTATTGCTTCTGCCTGAGCTTCCGCTCGTATTCTATTTTCTTCCTCCTTACGCTTCTTTGCCAACGTGAGTCGTTTAAGCATATCCTCAGTAAGAGGTTCCTGATATAGCCTGACTCTACAGCCACTAATATAATTAGGCATTATGTCTCCTTCTAAAGTGGCTAGTTGTACTGCTCCACTTGTTGAGAGTCTGTTAATGATCATAGGTCCATAACCTCGCTTTTCTAACTTACGTGCGTGTTGTTTTAGCGTATATACTAGAACTAAATCTCCTTCTTTTAGGCCTTTATCTTTCACATGTGCATCAAAATACGCTTTCTGTCGCTTCTTCGCTGCATATATTCCTGCTGCTGCCTTTAGCCTAGTTTCTCCTAATCGTTCCAAGTCCATTATCCTCGCTGATAATTCATGGCCGGTCCACTGATGTTCTTGTGCAACCTTAAGGGTCGGTATCAAGAAGTCCAAAGGAAGCACTGCATTCTGACCAAAAACCATCTGAAAGGGAGTTGCATTGAGTACGGTCTTGTAGGCCACTCGATATGCCCAAACAGCGTGGTGTAACTGTTTGTCCCAATCTGAACGTTTGTTGTTCACGAGTTTCGTCAGTACATTACAAAGGATCTTATTAGTGCTTTCAGCCTGACCATTGGCCTGAGGATGATATGGTGCGGATTTCTTGTGAATCACCATAAAATCCTGTAACAGATATTCAATGACTTGGTTTAGAAAGTGAGTGCCTCGATCGCTCACTAACTCTATAGGGAGTCCATATCTTGTAAAGACATTCTCAAATAAGAATTTTGCAGTTGTGTGTGCATCATTCTTTTTCGTGGCTTTTGCCTCTACCCATTTCGTAAGATAATCTGTGGCAACAATAATGTATTCCGCATGTGTACCTTTTGCAGGGGGGTTAATGGGTCCTACAAAGTCTATACCCCACTTAGAAAATGCACGTCCGCCCATCATTGGTTTCAATGGCATTTCATCTCTGCAAGTAGGAAACTGAGTTCTTTGGCACACATCACATCTCTTTACATAGGTATGAGCATCCATGTGAAGAGTGGGCCACCATAATCCTGCAAAGAGGATGGCTTTGATTATCCTATCGGGTCCAAAATGACCTCCTGCAACACCTTGGTGTGCAGTCTCTAGTATGCTCAGATAATCGCTCTCATGAACACATTGTCTCCATCTCGTCCTCTTTTGTATAGGTTATCGCCAATAAGTGAATAGTCTTGAGCTTCCTGCTCTAGATTGCGTTGTCGAGCTAAGGTCATCCCTTGAGGGAATGTGTGCGTCCTCAAGTATGTCACTAGTTGTTCACTCCAGTCTGGTGTGAGAGACACATGATACAATGTAGCATGCTCTACTGGTGGTCTTTCACAACAAACGTTGCATTCCTTACACAACCTGTAGACATCTGCTTCCATCGTAGGCCAATATACTCCTAATCTATGCAGAGTCTGTAATGTTCGATGTTTTGAATGATGTTGCTTTAATGCACCTACATGTGCTAATTGCAACCAATTCGCATGTTCTGATTCATCTACACAACAAGCAAGAATCTTTTGATTATCCTGTTTATATATGCTTCCTGCCATTATTTGGTATCTCTGAGACTTGGTGATCTCTCCTTCTTTGATCTTTATCCTAGGATTCTTGGGTCCATATGTGAGAATAGGGACTATAGGTTTAGCCCATTCTGGTGCTATCTCAAGATTAAACAAGTATGCATCTGGTAGATCATCCGCTACTCCTTGAGGAGCTTCTCCTGAGGTTAATCTTGAAAGGTGGTCAGCTCTAAGATGTGTCTTTCCTTTCCTGACTACTACTTCAAAATCGTACTCCATGAGTAATAGAAACCAACGTATTAGTCGTCCTGTGTTACATGGCTTGTTGACTAAGTACAATAGGGCTTGATGATCTGTAAAGAACTTGAATTTGTTGGCCAACAAGTAATGCCTAAACTTCTTTACTACATAGATCATCCCTAATCCTTCTCGTTCCGTCGTGGTGTAATTTCTTTCTGCTGCGTTCAATTGTCTGCTCGCGTAAGCTATGGGGAGATCTATGTTACCTTGACTTGTGGGTTGTGCCAACACACATCCTATGGCGTAATTGGATGCATCCACATGTACATGGAATGGCTTACTCCAATCTGGGGTAGTCAATATAGGTGCTGAGCACAAGCGGCGTTTGAGTTCATTGAATGAATTTTCACATTCATCTGTCCATTCAAAGTTGGTTAAAAGAGAGTACAAAGGCTTGGCTATGATTGCATACATGTGTATGAATCTCCTATAATATCCGCAATGGCCCATAAATGCCTGTACCTCTTTCACATTAGTTGGTCTAGGTAAATCTGCAATTACCTTCACCTTTTCTTCATCCGTAGAGATTCCATTTTTTGACACAATGTGTCCTAGAATTTTGCCTTGTCTGACCATGAAAACGCACTTCTCTGGGTTCAAACAAACCTGATATTCTGGACATTTGTCAAATATTTGCCTTAACTTTGGGATATGTGTCTGTCTTACATTTGAATGAGCACATAAGTCATCGACATAAACTTCCAAGCTCTTGCGTAAGAATTCCTTAAAAACATGACACATGAGTCGCTGGAAAGTGGCGGGTGCATTTGTTAAGCCAAATGGCATCACACGAAATGCAAATATGCCCCATTCAGTGGCAAATGCCATCTTGTGTTGACCTTTTGGAGCAATGGCTACTTGATTATAGCCTGAAAATCCATCAAGAAAGCTGTAAACTTCCTTGCCTGCAACCCTTTCCAATAGATGTTCTGTGATAGGAAGAGGATAGCTATCTCTAATCGTGGCGGCATTAACTTTTTTAAGGTTAATACACACACGCAAATTTCCATTCTTCTTGGGCACAACCACAATGGGGGATACCCATTCGGTATGCTCAATTTCGTAAATGAATCCTGCTTCTATCAAGCGATCTACCTCCTCTTTAATCTTCGCAGCGTAGTTATCATTGTACGTGTACGGTTTCTGTTTTGTCGGTTTTGCATCTGGAGTCATAGGGATTCTATGAGAACATATATCTGGATCTACTCCTTTCAAATCTTTGTAACTCCAGGCAAAAACATCTCTATATTCGCGCAATAGGGCAACTAGCTCTTCTTCTTCTTCAGTTGTCAAATCATGCCCTATGTATGTACATTTTTCTTCTTCTCCTTCGATAGCAACTATTATTTTCTTGGTTTTCTCTCGGTTATCATATACTTGTCCGTCATTCGCCTTTCTATTAGGCATTCGTACCATGATTCTTCTATCTTCGATTTCATATTTCTTGAAGTTCTCGGGTACTTCAAACAAAGATTCTTCTTTTTCTGACATGGTTGCTTTCTTCTTTCTTTTCTTACCTTCACTCTTAGTAGTCACTTGAGTGGCTAACCTCACCTCATTCGTAATTTCCTCGTGTCTCTGAGTGTGAGTCTCTACCTCGAAAAAATATTCTTCCTCTGATGCAAAGGGTGGGTCCATGATAATTGATTCTAAATCAAAATCACTTGCATCCTCAAATGCATCAGTGTTAGGTTCACACTCTTCTAAAATTGCATCACACATGATTGGCTCTATCGTGAAAACTGATATGTCATAGCCATCCTCGTCACAGTGGGGTGTCCATTGTTCTTCATTGATGGCTACATCCATGGTTGCTAGGATTTCTGCCCAACCATGGGGTTCAAACTCTTCGTCTGGGAATACTACAGGTGCATAAGCTGGATCCTGAAGGGTTCGTGGATGTTGTTCTGCACCTAAGGTCCTGGCTTCTAACCTTTCTTCCTCTTGTTTTGCTACTTTACACATCCATAAATGAGTATCCTCATGCAACCAAGAAGGATCTGATTCTAATGAGTGCACGGATTCTATTTCTACTGGTGTCTTATGGATGGTATTCCATTGTATTGGGGGTACATCTCTATGTGAATAGTCTTTAAGATTGACTTTGGTAGTCACTCCTAAATGTTGCAAGTACAAAGAATTAGTTCCCCAATCTTGTACAATTTGCAACTGACGCATGAATGGTCGTCCCAATATCATCTCATAAGCATGATTTTTTGCAAAGTCACAAATGGCAAAGGTATGCTCAAATTCTACGCCACAAGTGGTGAGAGATATGCCTTCTAGTAAGCCTAATGGTTTTTCTATGTGTCCGTCAGCCATTTGTAGCTTCATCCTGGTGGGTCTTAATGCTGGCTTACCCCAACGTTTCCATAAAGCGGTGGTAGCTATGGCTACTCCGGCTCTTGAATCTAAGATGGCTTCCGTGGTGTAGCCCTGATGGGTTATCAGAAGATAAGTGTTACCTTCCTCTCCTTCGCTTACATCTCCGATCTTTTCTACAGGTATCTCTGGTACCTTATTTTGTGATCCTATTTGTGAGGGAGTAGTAGCAAGCTCGGGGAATTGATTTGCTACATGTTTCCACAATTCTGGTTTTACCTTCAATAACTCCTCTAGAGTGAGATTACATTGTACTTTGGTATTCTTGATCACTTCCGTGTTTCTAGGGATTACTGATTCTTCATTCCTCACTATTATCGTGGGTGCTCTCATACTAATAGACTTTGCTTCCCAAGGTCGTGTGAACTGAGGTAATTCTTGTAAAGAATTAGATTCAAATCTTGTGTGTTCACTCAGTTGTTCTTCCTCTACATCATCGTATATAGAGGGAATGTCTTGGGGAAATTGTTCCTGCAAGTCGTCTATTTCTTGAATAGGAGGATGGGTTCCTTGTTCCTTTCTCCATTTCTCTTCTTGGATTTCTCTCAAAAATTCATGTGAGTACCTATGTATGGAAGATAGGTTGTCTGGACTTTCTGTATTGGGTACTTGAGACAGGGATGGCGCATTCCTTTCCTGTGTCTCTGGGGCAATAGGGTTCCTAGGCTGATCCTTTTTCTCTTTGCTCTCTATCAAGTATTCTAGCCTCTCCATTAGTCCTTGAAAGTGTAATTCCGGTTTTGCCATGTTATTCCAATTAAGATATCTAGAGGCTTCGAACAAAGCTTGTGCTAGTTCTACCATCTTCATGCAAAGTTTAGTTCTCTCAATTTCTAGATTAGCTCGAGGGTAGTTTTTGCTCATTTCAGCTACCTGAGGTCCCTCCTTTAATCTAGCCTGATATGCACGAAACATCATGTCTAGATTCTCTGGTATGGGTTCCGCTAAAACTGATCCTGATTTCTGAGCTGGATTCTCTTGATTCAATTCCTGTGAAGTCAATTCTTGGATTTTGGCTCTAGATTCCTTCAAACTTCCTTCCAACTCACTTATCTTTTTACTCCATTTTCTCTTTATCCTTTCTCTAGAATCTTTCCAAGATTTTGTCTTTTTACTGCTAGATTCTGCAACTTCACTACTTCCGGCTACTTTCTCTTGATTAAGCCGTTGGTTCTGTAAGAGGGCCTGGGCTCTTGTTATAGCTTGGATAGGCACGTATGTAGGGTTGGATCCATCTGCGTTATTTACAATACCTATCACGTTGATCGGTGTCACATTCGAAGCGTTAACTGGGTTCTTAGGACAATCTTTGATTATGTGCTCTTTGCCACAATCGGCACAAAAGCCTTGGATGTTATAGTACTGTGATTGTCCTGTTATCGGGGGATGTGGACAATCCTTTATGAAATGATCTCCTTGGCACCTAAAGCATGGTCCTCTAGGGCCCTGTGGTCTCTTTTGTCTTAATTGGGGCCGTGGATTTGGGTTTGTGTACATCACATTAGCATAGTCGGGCTCCCAACTAGGTTTCACTGGTGGACTATCATAATGATATGTCTCCACATGTTCTGGTGACTCTGTGTAATATGCGGGTGGACTATCTACATGCGTAGAGTCAAAACTGTTTGAGTGTGGATCACTCTCTGTGATCAAAGGTGAAGAAGGCACTAAGGCCCTACTTAGGTTCTCTCCTGCAGCAGCGTATTTGACTGAGATGACATTCGCTGGTGGGGGTGGCTGCTGAGCTAAGACAGGTTGAGGTCTCTGTTGAGCCTGGTATGGGTAGTTCTGAGGAGGCCTATAGTAATAGCTGAGTATTGTATTGGCCTTGATACCTACCTGGCTGCGGGTATGCTTGCGGGTAGTTCTGTCTCACGGTTTGTTTGTTGTATGGGCAGTCCTGAGCCGTATGATTCATGTATCTTCTCTCAATTGTACAGTATTGGCCACTAGGGTTGGCTTGTGGTTGTGGTGCATTGGGACACACATTTGCCATATGATCACCACCACAGGTGTAACAACGCTTGTTCATTAGTATCATAGGTTTACTAGAAACTCCTAGTTTCTGGGCCACTTTTTCTGCAAGGTCTTCTATTGAGCTAGACAATTTTGTGGATGCTAGAGATGAACAGTCTGAGTCCTTATAGACCTTTGAGAGTTCCAACTCATCTCCTAAGTTGTCCTCAATGTCTATGCATATTCTCACACATTGCTCTAGCGTTCTGGGTTCTTTTAGGTACACGTAGGAGCGTAGTTTAGAGCTCAACAAGCCATCTAGAAACAATGACACTTGCTTAGCTTGCGAGGGTAGCTCTTGCATTGGACATCGTTCAACATATTGTCTAAACCTATGTCCTGCCAGTCTTACGGTTTCCTAAGGGGTCTGTTTAAAGCTATGAATCAACGAAGACGTGTCATGTCTAATCCCACTTTTAGAGAATTCAGTGATGAATGACTCTAAAAAGTGATGGATGTCCCTAAATTGCCTTTGTTGCAATGGCTAGAACCAAGTTAAAGCGGTATTCTTTAACGTTAGTCCAAATGCATTATATTGCGTGAACATGTCTTCGACTTGTTCTGCTCGTAGTACTTGCTTGAATTCTGCGACGTGGTCATAGGGATCTCCTGTCCCATCAAAATAATTCTTCATTGATTTTACTAACTGTGTGGGTCTCAATATTCTTGCGTGTTCACGTGGTCTTGGTAGAGGAAAATCATCTCTACCACCTGGTATTCCATGATCTCTTTGTCTATCTGCTCTATTAGTGTCCGTGGTTGTTCTATCTCTCCCAATGGGATGAGTGAAGCTTACTTCCGGTCTCTCTTTATTTCCCTCTCTTTGATTTCCATGGGCTGAGGATGTTCCTGCCCCTTGTTGACTTGTATTCATGTTCGTTCTAGATGGAGGGAATACCAATTCACCTCTCCATGTGTATGTGTTTTTAGCGCGGTCAGGCACCACAAAGACTCTTTCTGAAGTCTCATCCAGGTATACAACCTTTCCAGGTGTATCCGGGTCCTTGAACTCGTATATCGTGATGATACCTACCTCACTAAGTAGTTCGGTCTTGTATCTCCAAAAGGCTTCATCAGTTTCTTTATTTACAAACAACTCTATGCTTCTGTTGTCCTGAGGGATCCATTCTGGGATTAGTACTCGTGTCAGTACAGATTTCCCTCTAGGTGTTCTAGGCTCTTCTAATGGTTCTTTTCCTTGAGATTTTGCTTCCGTTTCTGGTTGAATCACGCCAAACTCGTTGGTATTGTTTGGCTGCGTACTTAATATGTACGTTGTTCCTTCTTTGTCTATGTACGCGTCTCTCTCGAATTTCACCACTGGATGTTCCAATCCAATGGGTTGATCGGGGTTGTGCATTTGCACCACTTGCCTTCGCAAACCATCCTCATAGATGCGAGCACCTAAGCAGTTGGTTCGGAGAAACTCTAGTTGTGTTCTATAGGGTCCTTCTGGCTTTTCTAAATAGGCTATATTCGACCCTCCTTCTGGTCTGTCTGTGCTAAATGCCATTTCTGAATCACTAGTATCTGAGCTCTCGTAGGGATAATTACTATTCAATTGCTGAGCCCACGATCGTGCAGTAGTTCTTACACTTGCCTCTGATGATCTAAGGCTTCGTCGGTCTGACTTACCTATATGTTTGCCCGATCTAAGGTTCATTAATTTTCTTCCTTGCACACTCAGTACACGCTTAGATCGTCAATGATTCTTTGTGATTACTTTCTTGATTCTTTTTAGACTTCTTTAGATTCTTGTCTTAATGTATGCGTCAAGAATTCGACTTTCCGTTACAATTTTGAGTTCTCGTTCCGTCAGACTTAGGTTCTTTCCTTTAGGTTTTCGTGTCACACACCTTTACTTTAGTCTTGAACTTGATAAATTTAACTCTCTTGAACTTGAGGCGTTCCTATCGTCTTTAATCCACAATGCTACCGTTTAGCCTAAGCTAAGAATTGACTGAGGGGGTTGAGTAATCTTCCAACCTCGAGTCAGCTTTTCTGGTTGCTCTGATGCCCAAGAAGCCACGCTTCCCAAGCTTTATGCCCTTCACTGCCTTGCCTTGGTTGCCTTCGATTGCCCTTGCTAGACCTGGAAAAATCCAATATTAGACCAATTCACAGTTGGATGATCACGCACTTAAGTATAGACACCTTTTAAGTCCCTTCCCTTTTGCCCAACTTTTCAATGTTTGCCCCCTGGCTTTCAAGTCCCAAACTAGGTCAACCTCAAAATAGCTTATCTAAAAATAGACTCGTCAAGAGCTTTCTAATGAGCTATTAAACTCAAAAAACGGACTTCGGATGAAGAAGTTATGACCGTTCAGGCCCTGGGGGGTAAAAACTGACAAACAGGTTTTGCTCCAAATATGAGCTAAGGGGTCTCCTATGAGTCTAATCACCCAAAAATTTCCCAAAAATAGCCCCAAAATTGGCCAAAAAATGAAACCCTAAAATTTGCGATGGGGGTGCACAATCGCGATGGTCTGAGATGATCGCGATGGTCTGGGACCGTCGCGATGGCGTGAGAGTGCACCGTCGCGATGGCGTTGAATTTGCACAATCGCGATGGTCTGAAAGTGCACAATCGCGATGGTCTGGATTTGCACAATCGCGATGGCGTGAGATGATCGCGATGGTCTGGGACCGTCGCGATGGCGTGAGGGTGCACCGTCGCGATGGCGTGGATTTGCACAATCGCGATGGTCTGGGCGCGATGGCGTGAGCCAATCGCGATGGTCTGAATTTTTGAAGTGTCGCGATGGTCTGAAGTGCACCGTCGTGATGGTCTGAAGATGTCGTCGCGATGGTCTGAAGTGCACCGTCGCGATGGCGTGAAAGTGGACAATCGCGATGGCGTGGACTTGCACAATCGCGATGGCGTGGATTTGCACAATCGCGATGGTCTGAAAGTGCACCGTCGCGATGGCGTCGGTCAACAGTCAACGTGCACAATCGCGATGGCGTGAAAGTGCACCGTCGTGATGGTCTGAACGCGATGGCGTGAGCCAATCGCGATGGTCTGAATTTTCGAAGTGTCGCGATGGTCTGGATTGCCACATGGCACCGTCGGCGCGATGGCGTGAGCCAATCGCGATGGCGTGACACAATCGTGATGGTCAGAGACCGTCGCGATGGTCCGGCCAAGCCGTCGCGATGGCGTGAGCCAATCGCGATGGTGTGACACAATCGCGATGGTCAGAGACCGTCGCGATGGTCCACCAAACAGTGATTTTTTGAGATGCAGCTATGGATTCCTACACACGCAGGGGTCGCCTACACGGTGGTGAACTCGCCTTCTTCAAATTCCGAACTTTGCAGACCATCGCGATGGTCTGACACAGTCGGCAATTTCTGACAGAAACTGAAAATTTTACCTTTTTGCAGCCTTCCTGATGCACTGGAGCTCTGTACCTGCAAGAAAACTCAAGAAAATAGAAGTACACACAAGCACAAAAGTTCTCTCTCACTCTCTCGCATGCACAAATGAGGAGAAATGAGGAGAATGGGTGGATATGGTGAATTTTCTGATTTTTTTGGAGATGAAGATGATGATGCGGTGATGAAGATGGAGTGTGGGGAAGGTGAAAAACACTAAAAACTAAGTAAAAACAACAACAAAAACTGAAATTTTTACCTTCCAACGCCACTTCTTGCTATACTCTTACCATCACACATTCGTCCTAGACTCGATCCCCGGCAACGGCACCAAATTTGGTGTTGCTCTAGCACAATGGTGAGAACCACGTTAAGAAGCTTCACCTCCTTAATTGTCAATCCGCGAAAGAGATAGGAGTGATATGAAGATCGTGAATGTGAGATGAAGTGAGAGTGAAGGTGAGAAGCATAGAAATGCACACACACATACACACACACTACGAAGAGACAAGCAAGACACAATGGAAGGTGGGAAATTAGCTCTATTCCTCAAGAACACTCTTACAAGCTCAAAATAGCTCTAAGCTCACACTAGCCAACACTAACCAACCTCAAAAATGAGCTCTCTAGCTCTCTTTATAGTTTCTAGACTAGTTTTGACCGGTTTCACATCTAGTGACCGGCATAGTTAAAAAATAGGTCCTAGATGCTATTTGGAAGGGTAAACGGTATCTAAAAATAACGAAAATTGGTACGCGCATTCTACCTAAGCTCCTCAAGCTCGAGGACTCCTCGGCTTGCACAAAATGGGGCTATGGATTACAAAATGGGGTTTTCTATGTTACATATGTTACAATTAGTGATAAAAATCACTGTTGAGTGTTTGAAAAAGTGATAAAAAACATATTTGTTTGAGAAATTGATCCGATTGGCTCCCTGCTCCGTCGTTACATGCTTCCATGGCGTCTGTGCCTCTGGCTGCTTCCAACACAGTGATTTAACTTGGTAAAGTTAGCTCTATAAGTCTACTATATGCTCACAAAGTTTCATTTCATTGGGATGCTGCAATCTTCAGTTATGTTCAATTGAAGTCAACAGTGTCTGTTCATCTTCACTTTTCTGTCAGGTACCCAATTTTTTTACTCACCTTGTCAGAGCCATTTCTCAGTGGTTACTCATCCAAATTCAATGCTTTAAAGTTTGTTGGATTTGGCTTACTGTCTAGTATAACCATACAAATTCTCGTAATCATTGGATTCCTACATTTGGAGTTATGCTCATGTTTCTGGCTTACTGGTCTCAAACTGTAGCAGCCCGTGAAAATCAGGATGATGTCATCACTTGTTAAAACTCATTCTTAGTGTGTGGTTTATTATTTTTGATGAGATTACTCTTTAAAGTTAGCTCTTTAAGTTAACTAGACTTCCCCAAGAGGAATTAAGCTAATTGCTGCTGTGCTCAGAGAATTATGCAAAACACTCGACAGGTGTATGAACCAAATTAGCAAGTTTTTCACCTCTAAGCTAACTCCAACTTATCTGTTTTTTATCTATCTTTTTGAGAGTGATCTTCCAAGGTACATAGGGTGTCTAATACATCCATTTCCAAGCTAAAAGGGCCCACCATATACTCTTGGAGTTCATTTGGCTAGTGTAGATCAAGGATTTTGCAACACCTCTTCATCTTCAAGCATATACCTATCCATCTCTTCACAGTGGTATCAGAGCAAGGTTGGACAACATGGCAGATGGATTTCCTTCATCAATTGACAAATTGGACAGAGGTAACTACTCAGCTTGGTCATTAAGAATGGAAGATTATCTCCAAGGTAGAATTTTATATGGTTATGTGGCTGGAGATGAAGTTATGCCAAGTTTCAGGAACAAAAGTCAACCAACACAAGAAGAGCAAGAAAGATTGAGCACATGGTGCTCCAAGGATGCACTTGCAAGGTCTTATCTTCTCAACTCTATCTCAGATTTTTTGTTGCCTCACATTAGAAGTTGTAAGACATCTCAGGAAGTGTGGGATGCACTTGAAGCTTTCTTCTCTTCAAGTACCAAAGCTAGGAAGCATCAACTATGGCTCGATTTCACAACTCTCAAGAAGGCTCTCAAACAAAATATGACTGATTTTGTCACAAAGCTCAAGGACATAGCAGATCAGTTGGGAAGCATTGGAGAGGTAATAGATTAAGAGCAAATTGTAAGGCAGGTCATCAATGGCTTGAAGGCAGATGACAAGTGGGAAGCATTCACCACAGCTATGGATTTGTACATGGACATGCATGTACCTGATTTCAACACACTCATTGGACAACTACTTACTCAAGAGGAAAAGCTTATCAAAAATGGAGAAAGCGATAAAGGTAATCAATCTTCAGCTTTATACACTGATAAAAGCAAGTCCAAAGATAACAAAGAAAAGGCAAAGAAAGTGGATGATGAAGTAGGTACATATCAAGCTAACTATGCAGGAAGAGGAAGACATGGCAGAGGTAGAGGAAGAGGAGGTAGACAAGGCAGGGGGAGATCCCAAGACTCCAACTCATGTTCTATTTGTGGATTAACTAATCATACAACTGAAAATTGCTTTAGGAATTCCAGGAATCAAAGAGGCAGAGGATACAATAGAGGAAGTTATGGCTACTCAAGAGGAAGGTTCAACAATTACCATGGCAATTACAACAACTACAATCATTCAAACTATCAAGGAGGCTACAAAGGAAGGAGAGACTACAATAACTACACAGAAGACTCAAACAAAGAGGATTCATTATTGATCATGAACATGGCTATGCCACAAGGTAAATCTGATGAGCATGTTTTCTACATAGATTCAGGTTGTTCAAATCATGTGGCAGGAAATGTGGCACTCCTATCAGATTTAGAAGATCCAAGGAATAAGCATGAGGTACAAAGATGAGATGATACAAAACATCCTGTGGAGAAAATAGGCAATGTCAAAGCACCTGATGGAAACATCAACCTACTCACTAAGGTACTATATGTCCCTACCATTACAAAGAATTTGATAAGTGTTGGGAAGATAGTAGAGAAAGGGTTGCAAGTCAGGTTCACAAAGGCAGGAGCATTTGTTGAAGATCCAAGTCAAGGATTCAGAAAAATTGCAAAAGGTGAAAAGACAGGTAGATTGTTCACACTTGAATTACAGGACACTAGAAACATTGCTCTTTTTAATTATGGTAGTCAGACACTCACAGAATTGGAAGTATGGCACAAAAGGTTAGCACATATTCGTGAAAGGTCATTAAAGCAAATTTGCAGGGACCAAAGTGTACTTGGACTCCCTAATTTGTCAAAACAACATATGATTTATAAGTGTAGTGCATGTCAATTTGGAAAGTCTCACAGGTTACCATTCATGAAGAAAGGTTATATGCATGAAGATCTCTTGGAGTTGGTTCATACAGATGTATGGGGACCTAGCAAGGAAGCTTCAATATCTGGATCAAGGTACTATGTCTCCTTTATTGATGATTGCAGCAGATGGACTATCCTATTCTTTATGAAACACAAAGATGAAGTTTTTTCATGTTTCAAAAGATATTTGGCTCTTGTGGAGAATCAAATAGGTAAATCACTAAAAAGGTTAAGGTCAGATGGAGGGGGAGAATACTTCTCCCATGAGTTTGATTCTTTTCTTCAAGAAAGAGGAATCAAAAGAGAGGTAACTACAAGGTACACTCCTGAGAAAAATGGAGTGGCAGAAAGGAGGAATATGACAATTGTTGAAGCTGCAAGGTCTATGTTAAATGAAAAGCATTTACCTAATTACTTATGGGCTGAGGCTGTATCTACAGCCACTTACTTGATTAACAGGTTGCCTTCAAAATCCCTTGATGGGATGACTCCATATGAGGCTTGGAATGGAAGAAGACCAAGCTTAGATCATTGTAAAATTTTTGGATGTATTGCTTTTGCTCATGTTCCTTTACAGGTTAGAGGCAAGATGGATCCAAAGGCAAAAAGGTGTGTATTTATTGGATATGACAACAATCAAAAGGGCTACAGGTTATACAACCCTACCGACAAAGGATTCTTGGTAAGCAGAGATGTAGTTTTTGATGAAAACAATTCATGGTAGGAAGATTCATGCAGGAAGGTCAATTTACCATATAATCTTGAAGAAGATTTTCCAAAGCTTGGTAGAGAACAACCAAAGATTGAAGAACAAGACACCTCGGAGGATGATGAAGAATCTCATATGGAAAATATCAAAGCATGGAAGTCTAAAGGTAAAGCAAAGATCATTTGAAAGATCATGGTTTGTTTTTCACTCAAAGAAAGTTGTCACTCCAGCACAATGGTGAGTACCAACATAAGGAGATCCACCTCATAATTGTCAATCCGTGGAGACGTGAGGACTAGTATGAAGACTATGAGCAAGTGAAGGCACAAGTGCGTGAGTGAGTGTTGGCATACAAAGCAATAAAGGAGTCATGCACAATACGGCAACAAGGCCAGATCATTTTTTCCCATAGATTATGTACAACCCAAGTGATTTTAATCACTACACAAACATTGTAAATCCCGTTTTTGGTAGATTAGACTCCATTTTGTGCAAGCCGAGGAGTCCTCGAGCTTGAGGAGTATTAGAAGTACCATCGTACCAAATTTCATAATTTTTAGACTTCGTTTGAGCCCTCAAATAAGCCCTGGGACCTAATTTTTAACTAGGCCGGACACTAGGTCTGGACAGGGCCAAAAGCTAGTCAAAAAACTATAAAAAGAGCTAGAGAGCTCATTTTTGGGGGTAGATTGTAATTGAAACGAACTTGTAAGAGCATTTTGAAAGTAATCTAAAAGCTCCATTGATTCTCACTCTTTGTCTTGCCTTGTGTGCGCGTGTGTGTGTATGTGTGTGCATGCTTGTGTGCTTCTCACTCACGCACTTGTGCCGCCACTTGCTCGAGGTCTTCATACCATCCTCACGTCTTCCCGGATTGACATTAAAGGAGGTGCTACTCATCACTGAGCTACACCAAATTTTGGCGCCGTTGCCGGGGATCGAGCTTTGAGGACGAGCGTGTGATGGTAAGACGTAGAGTTGACGCGTTGGAGTGGTAGGTATTTTCTTCACTCTCATCGAATTTCGTTTACTTTCTTCACCATCTTCATCACCATCATCATCATTCCCATCTCCCACCTCCATCTCCATCATCGCAAAAATTTCAGTTTTTGACTATATCCCCATCTCCACCTCATTTCCCTCATTTCACTTGTGAGAGAGAGCGAGAGAGCGAATTTGCATGCGCTGTTTTTGCATGTTTCTTGAGCTATTTTGCAGGTCTTTTGCTGTACCATCATCCCCAGCAGTGTGCGCAGGTACGACAGGCTCTGCACAGTTCCCGAGACGACGATCTCTGTCTATCGCGACAGACAGAAAATCTTAACATTTTGTGAATGCATGAGTAGCACTGTAACCTACACCTTGAGGGCATTCTAGATCACTAGAAGTTTTTCAAAAATTTGCGTTTTTTCTGTCTATCGCGACAGACACCGTCTATCGCGACAGACACCGTCTATCGCGACAGACAGAAATCCACGATAGATAGCGTCTATCGCGACAGACACCGTCTATCGCGACAGACAGAAATCCACGATAGATAGCGTCTATCGCGACAGACACCGTCTATCGCGACAGACACCGTCTATCGCGACAGACAGAAATCCACGATAGATAGCGTCTATCGCGACAGACACCGTCTATCGCGACAGACACCGTCTATCGCGACAGACAGAAATCGCGACAGACACCGTCTATCGCGACAGACACCGTCTATCGCGACAGACAGAAATCCACGATAGATAGCGTCTGTAACCTACACCTTGAGGGCATTCTAGATCACTAGAAGTTTTTCAAAAATTTGCGTTTTTTCTGTCTATCGCGACAGACACCGTCTATCGCGACAGACAGAAATCGCGACAGACACCGTCTATCGCGACAGACACCGTCTATCGCGACAGACAGAAATCCGCGACAGACACCGTCTATCGCGACAGACACCGTCTATCGCGACAGACACCGTCTATCGCGACAGACAGAAATCGCGACAGACACTGTCTATCGCGACAGACAGAATTTCACGATAGACACCGTCTATCGCGACAGACACCGTCTATCGCGACAGACACCGTCTATCGCGACAGACAGAATTTCACGATAGACACCGTCTATCGCGACAGACACCGTCTATCGCGACAGACAGCCCCCACGATAGATTGTGTCTATCGCGACAGACACCGTCTATCGCGATAGACAGGCATTTTCGGCAAAAAATTAAGGAGTGAATTTTTGGAAATTTAGGCTAAATTTTGGGCATATTTGCACTTTCATGTACTCATCTACTTACGAAGGCCTTAGAAAATGCATTAAAACCCCCGAAAGGTTCTGTTTGTCTAGTTAACCCCCTAAACCCTGAACGGTCATAACTTTTTCATACGAAATCCATTTTCTGAGCTCTAGGGCTTGTCGGAAAGCTCGTGACATATACTACACGCCCTCAACTGTTTTTTATAAGAATAACGCGTTGATTTTCAGATAGGATATTTGGAAGTTGACACACTGAGGGGTAGGAACACCAAGGGAGCTCTAGAGTAAATTTCTAACAATGCAAAAGGGGGAACAAGGGTCATTAAAAAAGTGTCTGAAATAAATTGTCTGTCAATTGAAAGATCTACTTGGAGCTAATCTTGGGATTTATGCAGGCCTATTGAGAAGCGACTGAGAGTATCCAAGCAACGGTGTGGCACACGCTTGAGAATCAACTTCTCGAGCACTAAAGAGCAAGGTTCGGCAAGAAAGGTCGGAATATTCTCAACTCCTCTTTGTCAATTCCTAGCTTAGGCTAAGAGCGATTAGAAGTAGGAGCAAGTCAGGGCGACGATAGGCCACTATCAAGTTGAAGACTACTTAAAAACTCAAGTTCAAGCTAAAAACTTAATCTCTGTACTGTCGACAACATAAAGGAAAGAACCTAACGTGGAACGATCAACTTGAAAGTACGGAGAACATTCAAGTATTCCTGACGACGTAATAACAGATAAGACTTTAAACACGAGGAATAACTAAAAAGAATCAAGTGACTGGTACCAATTGAGCGGCAACGAGGTTGTACTCTGGAAAAAATTTGGGGCTAATCAGATAGGCATATGAACCTTAGATCAGGACGACACCTAGTAAGAGAGAGACAAAGCCTTAGATCTTCAGAGGCTAGTGTCAACCACACTGCTAGGTCCTGGGCCCAGCAGTTGAGTCACCACTCTCATTACCCTAGCTCGGATACCAGTGAATCAGGGATGTCTCAAGGCATGGATAGACCTACGGGAAGTTCAGGTATGCCCTACTTGTACAGGGTAGAAGGCCCTTACAAAACACAGTTGGAGTACCTGAGGACCAACCGATTAGGTGCTAGCATCTATGAGGACGGCTTAGGAAGATCTGTGGTCCAGATTAAAAACCCTGATCAATCCATTGGACTAGAACACCCAGCTGTCAAGTTTGAAAATGGTGCATACCTGGACAAAGAAGGAACTATATATGTAGTCACTAGTTATCCTGATAGGACAGATGACTTTGGGAATGTAATCTCAGAAGCGGACTTAGGTGACCTGGAACAAGGGAACATGGGTGCGGAACCTAGAACCCCTCGAGGTAAATCAGTTCTCACTAGGATTATCACGCCTGAGTGGATCCCCCAAGATAACAAGTGCATAGATTTGCTTCTCAATCGAGAAACGGACGAAGCCTTCTGGAGGTATAAACCGGATCACCCAACTGACATAGGAACAATCATGATCTATGAGTTTAAGGATCCAGATAGCCCAGGTAGAGTGACCTACTTAGACCACACGTCAGAGAGGATTTTTGTGGTGACAGAAGATGATAGGCATGCTTACACTTGGAAGGGCGAATTCATTTTCCCCCAACCAAGATCAAATGTAGCCTATGGTCACCCTGGAGCTGGAACATCCCAGGCTCATGGTATGCAAAGAGACAGAAGTAAAGATAGACCAGAGGTAAGTTTTGCCAATCCAGTGGGCAGAGAAAGAACGAGAACGGAGACGAATAGGGTAGAACCTGAGATGCATAGAGCCCACAGGAACCAAAGAAATGTAGATGGATTCTCTTTGCCGAGGCCTAGAGAGCACACAAGAACTTTGAGACCCACCCAGCTAGTTAAGTCCATGAAGAATTACTTTGACGGCACAGGAGATCCCTATGATCATGTGGCAGAGTTCAAGCAAGTCTTGAGAGCTGAACAAGTGGAGGATCTGTTCACGCAGTACAATGCCTTCGGTCTAACCCTTAGGAACACAGCACTTACGTGGTTTCAGCCATTAGATGAACGCCAGTTCAGGAGCATAGATCAACTCCTAGAGGCATTCATTATAGAGTTCTCTAAGAGCGGAATAAGACACAACACCTCCTCACTGATTCACAGCTTCAAGCAAACCCCTCAAGAGACTGTGAGACTTGCAGGAAGAAGATTTAGACAATATCTTGAAAGGTGCCCTATTTCGGAGCTACCCACATCTGCTAAACAAGTAGCCTTATTCCTTGACGGATTGTTGAGTCCAAAATTGAGATCCTATGTGTATCTGAAAGACCCTAGGACTATAGAAGAGTGTGTACGTATGTGCATTGACATTGAAGATAACCTAGGAGAAGAGCTAGAGCTGTCCAAAATTTACAAAGATTCAGATAGTGCATCTAGTCAATCTTCCACACAAGCCACATCAATTGAGGAACTGGCCGAAAAAGTAGCTCAGAAATTAGGTGTGACTAGCAAACAAATTCCAAGGTTTGCTCCTGTGAAAAGGTGCTATACATGCGGTGGTGACCATATGGCGAACGTCTGTCCCATTATGGCTCAACCCCAAGTAAACCCTAGTAGCCAGTACTGCACCATAGAACGGAGATACACCAACCACACCGCACAAGACTGCCCATACAACAAGCAGGCGGTTAGGCAACCCTACCCTCAGCCCTACCAACAAGGCAGATACCAGAACCAGTACCCTCCACAACCATATGGCAGGCCACAACAAAATTTCCAACCTCAATATCAAAACCAACAAAGGCCTCAGCCTGTGCTAGCACAACAAACCCCAGCCCCAGCTAATGTGATTCCGGTAAAGTATGCTGTTGCAGAAGAAAACCTGAATAGAGCTATAGTCCCTGTAACATCCTTGATCTCTGAAAATGACCCAAGTGATCATAGCTTTGATTCTACCCATGTGGATAGCCCCCAGGCTTACTACATGCAGTCTCCAGAACATGGTGAGTCCTACTATAGTGAAGAGCCGAACGAACCTAGTTGGGAATCAGATTACACGAACGTCATGTATACAAACCCCAATCCTAGGCCTCAATCTAGGCAAGTCAGACCTCCATTCCCAAGAGGGCCGTGCTACAGATGCCAAGGTGATCACCTCATTCGTGATTGTCCCTTACCTCCGCCTACACAAACTCAGTCCGTGACTATCCAAGGCTTTTGCCAAGACTGCGGAAAAGAGCATCTCTTACGAGATTGCCCTAAGAACCCCAATAGCATGCCAAAAATCACCCCTATCAACGTTGTTGGGTTAGTGGTAGACTCCTCAGGAAGTGTCACTTCCACTGCACCAGTACAGGTAGTCACTAGGGCTCAGGCTTTGCAGCAAAACCAAGGGGTAGGCCAGGAAAAGAGTCCAGATGCTAGCGATACTGAGAGCCAAAATAAAAAGAGAACAAGAGCTTGGAAAGATAGCCGCGAACGTATGAAAAGGCAATGGGCAAAGAAGATGAGTGAACTTGAGGAAAGTCTACGAGAAACCAAGGCTAAAATCATAGAGATCACATCTCAACCGCACTCTCACACGTTACCACCGCTACCATCCCCATCACCCTCCACCCCTCCACCCTCTAAGACAGCCCACGTAACCCACCCACCACCCCAAACAGGATCGGTATTAGCTGATCCCACTCCCGAAGACATAGACATGATGCTTAAAGCATATCAGGCCAGAATCCAGGAAGGGCCAAACGTCACGGATCATGACAAGTGCTATCCTAGAGCTGACCTAGAGATAGAAAGAACCAAACTATGCGCGAAAATGGTCGCATTGGCTCAGACTATGTTTGAAGCCAATCGCCTTTTCAATTACTCAGGCTCAGCCAAAACGCAATTACACTTGGATGGATTCCTAGAGAAGTTAGAGAGGATAATTGCAAGATCTGACAAGGAAGAAAAAAATCAAGACCAAGAAAAAGCAAGCAAAAACAGGAATCAGTCCCAATCAGAAGTGTATGTGGCCAATGCCCCTAAACCGGACAACTTCCCCTCCGTAGAAAGAATAGAGAGGCCAATAGCACAGCCAGAAAAGGAATCTACCCCTCAAAGAAAGGGAAGGGCAAGAGAACGGGTAAGCCAGCCTCTTCAGGAAGCCCGTGGGCCTCCTCAAGAAGCTTATATTCCCCCCCAAAAGGCAGATGAGCCCCCCTCGAAAGCTCAAGTACCTCCACAGGTTGCCTACATTCCTTCTCAGGGAATGTGTGAGCCTGTTCGGAAAAGTAATAGAATGAGTAATCCTCCCCAAGAAGCTTGTGCTCCAGCCATTTGCGAGAACGAGGAGAGAGTCAACAATAGAATCAGCCCTCCTTCACAGGTTGCTTATGCGCCCAATTCTACGGAGCCAGACACTTCTTCTTCTATGAATCGGTTTGCACCAGACTTCCTACGAGAGATTCAAGAAGACAAATGGGATAACGAAAGCGAGGTCGCCCCTCCTTTTGAACTTGTGGACGATGCACACGACCAATTCCCACAAGACATCCCATCTATTTACGGGGAGCATGAGAGTGTTCAGTCTCACGAGAGATTAGACTTTGAGTCTAATTCCATACAAGAGCTACCCCACTTCACAGGCCCATGGGAAGCAAAGTCCACATGTATGAGAGCACCCACAGTCATGGTAAGGAACGACGACTCAGTCATTCCTAGGAACACAGAGGTAGTGAAGAACACTAATGTGCAGTGTAATCTCAGGTTAGAAGAGCTACTCAAGGTTAGACCTGAATTATGGAAACATGTAGCCAAACAAGTACCAGAGATAGCAAAACCTCGTTCCAAGGTAGGATCCCATAGGACAGTGCCAGAAATTCCCTTGGATAAGATCGGGGATATGTGTGAAGGTGAAGAAGGGAACACCTATCTTCCCATCACCTACCAGGACTACACCACGAAGGCAATTTTGGACTCAGGTGCAGGAGTTGCAATTGCCACTACCTCCTTATGGAAGCGTTGGGGCAAGCCAGCACTCAGGCCAACGAGAATGAAATTGCAAATGGCAGATGGTCACATAGAGAGACCCCTAGGATTGCTAGAAGGAATAACTCTCACCACTTGTGGTGTCGAGTTTGAACATACCTTTGCCATATGTAACTTCAGCAAAAATCATGCCTATGAGATGATTTTGGGAAGACCATTCATGCGACAGTTGCAAGTGGTACAGGATTGGGGGACCAATTCTTTGTACCTGCAGCACTTAGGTGTTACAACCAAAGTCAATCTCAAGGATTATTCTCATAGAGATGTCCCTCCTATCCAGTGGAATCCCATCCATAGAGCTAAAGATGACACAGAATCGGTGCATTCCATAGGGTCTGGATCCTCATGGATGCATGAAGACACCCACTTATGGATGTGCAAGGTAGCAGTAGAAGAAGAGAAGAGAGAGAAAGCCAGAGAGGTAGGTGCGAAAGAAACCCATAGATCAATCCAAGACCCAGCCTATGCACCTGTAGTTTTTCCAGACGAAGAATTTGAACCTCACGGTTGGGCAGAAATCTTAGCAACAATGGACGTAGCCATCAACGAAGAACAATGGACACCTCACTGTGATGAGGATGGCTATGATATTTCAGTCTTCTCCATAGAGCCAATCATGGGAGAGGCAGTTCTAGAAGAATGCGAACCTAGCCCTGATGCATTTGAGGATGCAAGCGACTCCGATCTAGAGTCAATCATTATGGACCCACCATTTGCATCAGATGAAGAATACTTCCATGAGGTAGAATTTCAAACCCAGAGGCATGGAGAGCTAACAAATGACGTAAGATTAGCAACACATGTGACCCCTAAGGAAGAAGGAAAGAAACGAAAGAAGAGAGAAGCCTTACCAGAAGAGGAAGAATCTTTGTTTGAGGTCCCAGAAAATTTTAAGAAGTATGAGATAGATGACAGGAGAGTCATGATTAGAATGCCCAAACGAGAGGCACAATCAGGAGAGGCCTATGATAACAAAGAAACTACCAAGAAAATCGTAGTGGCCCTAGAAGAAGGAGAGGAGAGATGCACGTATATAGGCCATGACCTGACAGAAGAAGAAGAGCACGAATTGATTGCCTTGCTAAGAGAATACAGAGATGTATTCGCTTGGAGTTACAAGGATTTGAAAGGGGTTGACCCGGACATATGCTCGCACACCATCCCCATGACCTCAGATGCCAAACCCTCTAAGCAAAAGCCTTATACGTATAATGATAATTACGCTGCTAAGATCAAGGAGGAGATAGATAGACTGGTCGAAGCTGGATTTATCTATGAAATTGAGCACACTGAATGGGTATCCCCCATCGTAGTGGTGCCCAAGAAGAATGGCAAGCTGCGTGTGTGCATTAACTTGAAAAAGGTTAATGCCGCCACAATTCGAGATAACTATCCGCTTCCTATAACAGAGCATCTCTTAGAAAGAGTGGCAGGCAAGGAAGTGTACAGCTTCCTTGATGGATTTTCGGGCTACAATCAAGTAGCCATAGCTCCAGAGGATCAGCATAAGACAGCCTTTGCCACAGAATGGGGCATTTTTGCTTTTAGAGTAATGCCATTTGGGCTTACCAATGCACCAGCCACCTTCCAGAGGCTGATGTGCCATGTGTTTAAGGAGTTCCTGAGGAAGAGTTTAGAAGTCTATGTTGATGATCTTTGTGCTCATTCCAATGTTAGACAAACCCACATTCCTGAACTCAAACAAATCTTTGACAAATGTAGAGAATATCAAGTCTGCCTGAACCCCGAAAAGTGTGTTTTTATGGTCAGGCAAGGCAAGATCCTAGGACATATCGTGTCAAAGAATGGCATATCTACTGACGAAGAAAAAGTGAGAGCCATAGCGGAGCTACCTAGGCCAAAGAATGTCAAGGAAGTACAAGCTTTCATGGGGCATTGCGGTTATTATCGACGATTTATACACATGTATGCTATCATTGCAAAGCCCATGTACGGACTATTAACAAACTTTGAGTGGACGGATGAATGTGAGAATTCCTTCCAAGAACTTAAACGAAGATTATGTTCAGCACCAATCTTGACTACACCAGATTGGAATAAGCCATTCCATGTTCATGTGGATGCATCCAATTATGCTATTGGATGTGTGCTTGCGCAACCTACGGGTGAAGGTAATATGGATCTTCCAATTGCCTATGCCAGTAGACAATTGAATGCGGCTGAACGAAATTATACCACTACTGAACGAGAAGGATTAGGCATGGTATATGCAGTTAAAAAGTTTAGACATTATTTGCTTGCAAATAAGTTTAAATTTTTTACGGACCATCAGGCATTGTTGTACCTAGTAAACAAGCCATGCAATACAGGAAGATTAGTGAGATGGTTTCTCTTGCTAATGGAATACGACTTCGAGGTTGTGGTAAGAAAAGGTAGAACCCACTTGAGAGCAGATCATCTCTCTAGGCTCACATCGGGAGAAGCCCCACAAGGAGTGTCAGATGACCTTCCTGATGCTTACTTGTTTAATTTGGAAGTGGTGCCGCAGTGGGCCAAGCCAATAGTACCAGTATTGACATACGGGCCTAATCATCCAGTGGTGAACACACGGAATAGAGAGATAGTAAAAGCCCAAAAATATCACCTCATGGCAGGCAGCATGTACAAGCACACAGATCAAGGGATCTTGGCTTGTTGCGTAGAAGAGGATGAATACGCTAAATGGTTGCAATTAGCACATGTAGGTGCGTTAGAGCAACACCATTCGAAGCAACGAACGTTGCAAACTCTAAAGAGATTCGGAGTGCACTGGCCAACTATGGAAGCGGATGTCCAAAAGTTGTGCAAAGAATGCCCAATCTGTTGCACTAAACCACCTGTGGAACATGCCACTCTCTATCAAGTATCCATTGTGCCAGATTGGAGTGAACCTCTAGTATCATTCTTGCGGACAAACACATTCCCCCCAGACATGACTCTAGCTAGGAAAAGGAGTTTAGAACAAGAAGCCCTGGATTATTCACTCATAGGTGATAATCTATATAAGCGCGGTAAAGATGGTTACTTGAGATTATGTGTCCATGAGAGTGAATATCTTAAGATCTTAGAAACTGCTCACCAAGGTGTAGCAGGAGGACACTTTGGACCAGATCGGGTGATCAAGGCAATATTATTTGCGGGCTTTTGGTGGCCTACACTTCACATGGATGCACATACCTATGTGAAACGGTGTGATATCTGTCAAAGGACTCAGTATCCTATACGCAAAGATGAGATGCCACTGAAACCTATGATGGGTGGACGTGCATTCTCTAAGTGGGGAATAGACTTCGTAGGCCCTATTAATCCCCCAGCGAAAGGTTCTCATGCGGAATACATCATTGTGGCAACAGATTATCTCACCAAGTGGGTTGAGGTAAAAGCTACAACCAAGAACGATGCTCAAACAACTGCCAAATTCTTGTTTGAGAATGTATTCACGAGATATGGACTACCCATAGAGCTTGTAAGTGATAGAGGCACTCATTTCTTGAACGAAGTGATTGAAAACCTACTCCAAGAATTCTTGGTAATACACAAGAAGTCTGCCCCTTATCACCCTCAAGCTAATGGTCAAGCTGAGAGCACTAATAAGATTTTATGCAATGTACTGACGAAATTAGTGAACACTAAACGCTCTGATTGGGACAAACAGCTACACCATGCTGTTTGGGCATACCGAGTGGCCTACAAAACGGTACTCCAAGCCACTCCCTTTCAGATGGTATTCGGTCAAAACGCTGTGTTACCCTTGGACTTCTTGATCCCTACATTGAGAGTAGCACGAGAGCACGAATGGACAGGTCATGAGCTCTCCTCTAGGATCTTTGACCTTGAACGATTAGGAGAAACAAGACTGAGAGCCGCTGCAGGGATATATGCAGCCAAGAAGAGACAGAAGGCATACTTTGATGCCCACGTGAGGGATAAAGGCTTGAAAGCAGGAGATCTAGTCTTAGTCTATACACTAAAACAACACGCGAGGAAGCTAGAAAAGAGAGGCTACGGACCTATGATCATCAATAGGATCTCCACGAGCGGAGCAGTACAATTGGCCACATTAGAGGGTGATGTTCTCCCAAATTATATTAGCGGTTGCAGAGTCAAGTTGTATCAGGAACCCCTCACGGAGGAAATGCTCAGTCGACTCAATACTGCTAAGAAACGCAAAGAGGAAGAAAAGCGAGTTCGAGAAGAAGCTCAAGCTGAAGCTTTAGAACGCATCAGAAGGATGAAATTACGAAGGCAAGGTAGAGATCAGCCTGGAGCGAATGACTATGCAGACCAAGGATTTCCTATGGCCATGTGTGAAGTCGCAGGAACAAGCTCGCATAGGATAATTGATAGACGTCCTTTCGTAACCTTAGACATAGGACAAGGAAAGAGTGCAAGGACCGTAAGAGCCTTGATTGACTCAGGTGCAGCCACTAGTGCTGTTAAATTGTCTTACTGCCAAGAATTACAATTGACTGTCAATCCTGTGGAAGCATATCTTATAGGATTGGGAGGAGTGGAAACCCCTTGCATGGGCGAGGCGGAACTTCCCCTTTACATTCATGATGAGGCAATGACAGTTAAAGTACTGGTGTGTCAAGATGAGGATCTCACTGAACCTCTAGTCTTGGGTCAAGATTGGATCTATGACCAAGCAATTAACTTAAACCTAAGAAGTGGACTTCTCCAGGTTTGGGTCAATCATAGTCGAGTTACAGTAGAATTAGACAATGGAGCACTCAAGGAACTAGGAAAGGCACAGACTCCTGGTCCTTCCAGGGGTACACATGAAGATGACCATGCTGTTCTTGTTCAAAACCCTGTGTTGCAGAGGAATGATATTTGCAAAAAAGGAGTCAGGGATGCAACGGAACTCCCTTCTTTTCCAAAGGCCAGAAGGAGGCAGCAACCAAAGGCGGATCACAAGCAGAAGAAGCCGAGTACTACCTATGTCCGAGATCAAAAGTACCTGCGCAGCAGAATGTCCCAGAAAATAAACCAGGTGTGGGTGCGGAAAGGCGAACGACTGGGTGCACCACCGTCAACTACACGGGCAAAGCCTCTTATTAGTAACCAACAACACGACGCTAATAAGAAGTCTGTCAGAAATTCTTCTGCTAAAGTAAAATCTATTTGGGTGCCCAAGAAGTCGATGAAGGCAAGACCACAATCTAGACAAATTTGGGTGCCTAAGGCTTGCTTGAGGGCACAAGTAGTTACGCCAAGGCCACAACCTATGCAGCATAACCCATCTACGAGTACAACCAGTATTCCCTCGTGCTCAACACTTAGGAACACACCAAGACCCATGAGCATGCATGTAATCACTTATAAGTGGGTCCCTAAAAGGCCCCATTCCCAAACAGCGACACCAACACAGCTCTCTGGAGTCTCTACGAAACCGAAAGCAAAGCCCATCCACTGCATTTGGCAGTCTAAGATCTGTGATAAACCCCCCGACCCCGATTTGTAAATTCACCCCACTTACTAACGGCATTAGTCTCCTAGGAATACACAAACGTTAACTACACTCACTGTCTTCGTGCACTTACTAACCACTAACTCACCATATACCTCATGTTAATGTTGTAACGGGGACAGCAACGGATTTAGTCTGTCCATTACGATGTTAACACATGCTTCTATATTCTCACAGAATCAGAAGGCAAGCAGTAAAATGGCAGAAGCGACAGGTTCGGGCTCACAAGTAGGGATACTTACTGCAGGAATTGATGTGGATAGCCTACCGGTGGACGTGCCCCCGACTGAACGACCAGTGGAGATGCAACACCTTCAGCAACTCCCGGTGCCAGACCCACCTACAGGAATCACGGAAAGAGTCCATGCCAACTCTCATTGGTTCAATGGCATGCCCGGTCCATTAGGAGAGGCTAAGTATATCTGGGAGTCTAAATGCGAGTATGACAGATCATGGGTGCGTTTCCAATTTTTCTCCAAGGAGTTCGAGACTTTACAGAACACCGAGGACCTCCAGATCATATGGCAACGAGCAGGGTTGGCAGAATATTTTGAAGCCCCACTACCTAAACCCGACCTCCTCCGATGTTACTATCTGGTCTCTACATTACAAGCTCATGAAGATAAGGACCAACCCGGATCATTTGTTCTCCCCTCATTGCTGGGCAACAACGAGTTGAAGAGGTTTGAACTTACTGTGGAGCTAGTGAGTGATGCTTTAAAGATGCATGGCACGCATGTACCCTCAGAAAAGGATGCTCTCGTTCCCAACAACATGAAGGACAGGAAAGTAGTGAAGCTGAAAGACATGGCAGCCCTCACCCCAAATGTGTCCATCCCTCTCCGCATGTGCATGCAACATTTTGCCTTCCCCGGTCAAGACCGATTCACGCAACCACACAAGAAGATCTGGTTTGCTCTCTACTTGGCGGAAGCAGGTGCGCTACATATTAAGCTACCAGTGTGGATTATAGATCAGTTGTATGAAGCGAACAAACGGGCTTCTAGGAAATTAGTGGTGAACGGATGCTGTGCACTCACACGCATCATTTACCGATGCTTGGCATATGATGTCCCCATTGAGCGTGCCTTAACTTGGGCACAATTACAAATGTTTAAAAGGCTCAAGACATCCACACATCAGTCCAAGCGCATGAGGGGCGCGATTCCGTGTGTCCAGACAAGGGAAGTCCTGACTACTCCTGAGGCATCACCATTAAGAGAGGGCACTGTACCTCCTTTTACCATTAGGATACCCAGGTCGGAATCTGACACTACGACACAACCCACCCCATCGGCTCCTCCGGTTACACCTGAATTCGAGTTTGCTGCCACTGGAGAGGCTGAAGGACTGGACCCCCAGGATTTCGAAGCATTCCTACAAAGCACACAATTCTCGGATGTGGAGTTTTATTCAGAGGCAGAGGAGCAGGGCACATCCTCACGGAGAAGAAGAAAGTCTACAGACGGTAGACATGTCCATTGGAGTGACGCTCAGCAAAGCCAACAACACGGACACCCGGAAGAAGAAGAAGCATATGAAGAAGAGACCACTGAAGCCCCAGCATATACAGCAGAACTCCGAAGGCTGTATCAGATTATGGAAAGAGTGCGATCGCAGCAGTTACTCACTGAACAGAGCAGCAGAGTACTTATGACTCAGTTGTTGGAAGAAGCGGGAGTTGACTCAGAGTATAGGGAAGGTCTCTTATTGATGGCAGAAACATATGGAGTTGTAGAAGCTGTGCGCACTGCCATTCAGAGGCCTTCAGTTCAATATGACCCACGAAGGTTCCAGACACGACCTCGCTCAGGTAAAAATATCCAAATTCCCGTTACAGTTGCAGAAGAGCCCACTACTACACCAACCTCCCAAACAGCTAGTCAACAGCACCCCGCCACCCATGAGGAGTCCACCGAACCACTACCATCCACTCCCCCACCATCACCTCCTAGAAGAGAAACAGTGGAAACCACATCGACTGCTCAACCCACCGACCCCACCTTCACCTTCCGTACTCCGATCTCCAGTGCCACCCTATTCTCTACCACTAATAACCCGGTCTTTGACGCAAACCCCATCACTACACCACCCACCGAAACCACTCCCGAGCCTGCCCAAGGACAACCATCCCCAATGCCTTCAGCCACCGGTCATCCTGACCCCAGATCCACATTCATGGGCTTCCCTGCTACCACGCAACCCTTTCAGCCCTCCTCAAATTTACGACCCCAACCCCCGATATCCCTCTCTCCATTTCTACAATCCCTCCAAGACATCTTTGCCAGGGCTTTTCAACCAGGCCCTCAACCATTCCCTGTCTTTTCAGCTCCCCACCCCACGTCACATCTATTCACCACTTCCACACACACACCACCTACCATACCAATGTATATGGCAGGTCCCACACTAACACCCACTCCTGAAGGTATGGACATTTCACCACCCACGGCACCTCCACCCACGGTTTCACCTCCTCCCATTCCCCCTCCACCAATTTCACCCACACACACAACTTTCGTAGACACATCATTCACTGTCTCCCTTCCCCAATTCCCTTCCCATGCATCTTCCACAGTAAACACCCCCCACTCATCTATAGGTAATGCATTGGACACCATGTTGGCTTGTATATCAAATTTAAGAACAGATTACATTCAGCTCCAGCAACAAAACGCACGCCTGCAAGAGCACTCAGCGACACTACAGCTCCGCCTTGCGGTACTAGAAGAGGAGAATGCTCGCCTCCACACACAGTTCCAAACCCTCCAAGACGCCCATAATATATTGGAAGTACAGCTACAGAACGTAGATCAGGAAGCAGTGCAGGTGGTAGAAAGTCACCTACGGACACAACTGGAACGCAACTCAAAACTTCAGCAAAATATGGCGCTACTTAAACGCCATCTTGCGGCTGCTCAGGAAGAGAACAGACGTCTGCAAATACAAAATCAAGAGAACCTGGAGGCAGCTATTGAGAGCACACCGGGGGCACCCATCAGCCCATCCAAGTTTCAAGCAGTGACCCCCGATAATATCAAGATTATATTGGAAGATTATGCCATGCTACTCGAAGCACATGATAAGCTATCGGAGGAGCTAGGACAACTGAAGCAGGGACACCAACAAGGCCCAACAGCTGCCCCTCCAACCACCCCCTCTGCAGCTTCGCTTCCCTCCGACGCAGAGGCCATAAAAGATCTCCAGCAACAGGTAACTGAATTGCAGACACGCCTACTACAATATGAGAGGCCATCTTCCCCTCCGGAGGCTCCCACGGACGAAGAAGTTGTGCAAATTCCTGTGGAACAAACGTTTGATGAAGAATATGATCCGCAACCATTCCCAGGAGGCCAACAAACAGAAGAAGCGCAGGACACGTTCGAGGCACCACGGCCGCCATGGTTACGACAAGTGGAGGAAATAGGGACCTCGCATGAAGAGCGCACCGTAGTGCAAAATCAGGCTATGAGGGTCATAGAGGAGACTGTTTTACAATCAGATTACTTCAAGAACTTGTCATCGAGACGCCTGATTCTCTCATCGGAACTCCAGTACAGGCCATATTATATTATCTTGGCTGATTATAATGCAGAAATACAAAGAGTCACGGGTCAGATTCCTACTTTTGCGACCCAATTTCAACCCGAAGACCTTCCTCCAGAGGTGCGAAAAGGCAAGATTCGTCAACCAACATGGCGGCAGAAACTTTTAGAGACTTATCCAGAAATGCTACGCACATGGAACAACGCGCCGTTGCACCTCCTGTACAACCCATGCTACGGTCCAGTCCCCCGCCGCAGGTCGTGGAAGGCATTCAATATCAAGGTACAGAACAATGCGCAATGCAAGGAATGGCTGAACTACCCGTACATAGCGCCACCACAAGGACCACCATCGGTAGCATATATGATGGGGACCATTCGCCACTGGATGCCGCGCTTGAAGCCCATGCAAGATGTAGCAGCGCAAATGATGCTTAAAATCTTAGATATGATGCAAGTGGTGCTGAAGACCTTTAGAAATGCAGCCGCACCACAGGTACGCCTTCCGGGGTTTAGCAATGGAAATTACGACTTGGTGTATGACATGAGCACCACCCCCAGTATCCGTGTGGCTTACGCTTGGCATGCACGCATCAAATACCTCCCCGCCTGCTACAAACAGACCTTCGAAGAAATGTTCAGATCAGGGTTCTGGGAGTACCACTCGGAGATTTTCGCGCCAAAGCCGACACATCTGCTTCAACTGTTTGCTTGTGAACAAGCAATGTATTCAGAGTACTACACCACCCCGCAACCAGAGACCCCCGGTGCAATAAATTGGGAGGCATTGGAAGCCGATCTAGCAAGAGGCTTAAGGATAGGAGAACATGAACTGGCCACCAATGTCATCCAATATTACATCGACCACCCGAGGGAACAAAGGTCTGTCAGGGGCGACAGACGCTAGGAAGGGGGGAGTGTTGGCATACAAAGCAATAAAGGAGTCATGCACAATACGGCAACAAGGCCAGATCATTTTTTCCCATAGATTATGTACAACCCAAGTGATTTTAATCACTACACAAACATTGTAAATCCCGTTTTTGGTAGATTAGACTCCATTTTGTGCAAGCCGAGGAGTCCTCGAGCTTGAGGAGTATTAGAAGTACCATCGTACCAAATTTCATAATTTTTAGACTTCGTTTGAGCCCTCAAATAAGCCCTGGGACCTAATTTTTAACTAGGCCGGACACTAGGTCTGGACAGGGCCAAAAGCTAGTCAAAAAACTATAAAAAGAGCTAGAGAGCTCATTTTTGGGGGTAGATTGTAATTGAAACGAACTTGTAAGAGCATTTTGAAAGTAATCTAAAAGCTCCATTGATTCTCACTCTTTGTCTTGCCTTGTGTGCGCGTGTGTGTGTATGTGTGTGCATGCTTGTGTGCTTCTCACTCACGCACTTGTGCCGCCACTTGCTCGAGGTCTTCATACCATCCTCACGTCTTCCCGGATTGACATTAAAGGAGGTGCTACTCATCACTGAGCTACAGTGAGAAGCACACAAACATGCACACACATACACACACACGCGCACACAAGGCAAGAACAAGGAGAGGAACAATGGAGCTCTTTGTATTAGTCAAAAAGTCTCTTACATAAGCTCAATTCACAAACAATCTACCCAAAAATGAGCTTTCTAGCTCTTTTTATAGTTTTCTCACTAGCTTTGGCCTTGTCCAGACCTAGTGGCCGGCCTAGTTAAAAATTAGGTTCTAGAGCCTATTTGAGGGCTCAAACGGAGTCTAAAAATTATGAAAATTAGTATGTAGCTAATTCTAATACTCCTCAAGCTCGAGGACTCCTCAGCTTGAATAAAATGGAGTCTGTTCTATCAAAAATGAAATTTACAATGTTTGTGTAGTGATTAAAATCACTTGAGTTGTGAATGGTCCATGGAAAAAATGATTAGGCCTTATTGTCGTATTGTGCATGACCGCTCTGTTGTGCTGGTATGCTCTTCATCTGACTTGTATGCCAACACTCCCCCCTTCCTAGCGTCTATCGCCCCTGACAGACCTCTGTTCTATACGGTGGTCGATATAGTATTGGATGACATTGGTGGCTAATTCATGTTCTCCTATCCTTAAGCCTCTTGCGAGGTCAGCTTCCAATGCATCCCAATTTATTGCACCGGGGACCTCTGGTTGCGGTGTGGTGTAGTACTCGGAGTACATGGCTTGTTCACAAGCAAAGAGATGGAGCAGGTGTGTTGGCTTTGGTGCAAAGACCTCCAAGTGATACTCCCAGAAACCTGATCTGAACATTTCTTCGAATGTCTGTTTATAACATGCAGGGAGGTATTTGATGCGTGCATGCTAGGCGTAAGCCACACGAATACTGGGGGTGGTGCTCATGTCATACACCAAATCGTAATTTCCGTTGGTAAACCCCGGTAGACATACCTGTGGTGTTGTTGCATTTCTAAAGGTTTTCAGTACTACCTGCATCATATCTAAAATCTTAAGCATCATTTGGGCCGCCACATCTGGCATGGGCTTCAATCAAGGCATCCAATGTCGAATTGTGGCCATCATGTACGCTATTGATGGTGGTCCCTGCGGCGGTGCTATGTATGGGTAGTTTAGCCATTCCTTGCATTGTGCATTGTTCTGAACTTTAATGTTGAATGCTTTCCAAGACCTGCGCCGTGGAACTGGACTGTAGCATGGATTGTATAGGAGATGTAAAGGCGCATTGTTCCATGTCCGCAGCATTTCAGGATATATCTCAAGAAGTTTCTGCCGCCATGTTGGTTGAAGAATTTTGCCTTTTTGCATGTCTGGAGGAAGGTCTTCCGGTTGAAACTGGGTAGAGAAGGTAGGAATCTTGCCTGTGACTCTCTGTATTTCTACGTTATAGTCTGCCAAAATGATATAGTACGGCCTGTATTAGAGTTCAGATGAGAGGATAAGGCGTCTAGATGACAGGTTCTTGAAGTAATTGGATTGTAATACAGTGCCTTCTATGACCCTCATGGCCTGATTTTGCACGACTGTTCGCTCTTCATGTGAACTCCCAATTTCCTCCACTTGTCGTAGCCAAGGGGGTCGTGGTGCTTCGAGCGTATCCTGACCTTCTTCTATTTGTTGACCTCCTGCGAATGGTTGTGGGTCATATTCTTCTGGAATTTGTACTGTTTCCTCATCGGTGGGAGCCTCAGGTGGGGAAGGTGGTCTCTCATATTGTAGTAGACGTGCTTGCAATTCTGTGACCTGTTTCTGGAGATCTTTTAAGGCCTCTGAGTCTGTGAGAAGTGAAGCCATGAAGGAGGTGGTTTGAGAGGCAGCTGTTGTTTCTTTTTGGTGTTTCTGCTTCAGTTGACCCCGTTCCTCTGATAACTGGTCATGGGCTTCAAGTAGGGTGGCATAGTCTTCCAAGATTATCTTGATATTATCGGGGGTCACAGCTTGAAACTTTGAGGGACTGATGGGTGCCCCAGGTGTGTTTTCGATAGCTGCTTCTAGGTTTTCCTGATTCTGTAATTGCAGGGGTCGATTCTCTTCATGAGCGGCTGCAAGGTGTCGTTTGAGTAGGGCCATATTTCGTTGAAGTTTTGAATTGCGTTCTAGCTGTGTCTGTAGATTACCTTCTACCACTTGTATTGCTTCCTGGTCTGTGTTCTGTAATTGTACCTCCAATATGCTATGAGCCTCTTGTAGAGTTTGGAATTGTGTAAGGAGGCGAGCATTCTCCTCTTCTAGTGTAGCAAGACGATGTTGCAGTACCTCCGAGTGCTCTTGTAGTAGTGCATTATGTTGTTGGAGCTGATTGTACTCTGTCCTTAACTGTGATATACATGCGAGCATAGTGTCCAATGCATTGCCTATGGATGAGGGTGTGGTGTGTACAATGGACGATGCATGGGAAGGGAATTGGGGAAGGGGAAGAGTGAATGATGTGTCTATTGAAGACGTGTGTGTGGGTGAAATTGGTGGAGGGGGAATGGGAGGAGGTGGAAGTGTGGGGGGTGGGGGAGGTGCTATGGGTGGTGAAATGTCCATGCTTTCAAGAGTGGAAGCAAGTGTGGTGTCTACCATATACATTGGAATGGTAGGTGGGGTGTGTGTGAAAGTGGTGAATAGATGAGAAGTGGGGTTGGGAGCTGAAAATAAAGGGAATGGTTGAGACCTGGGTTGAAAAGTTCTAGCAAGAAAGGCATGGAGGGATTGGAGAAGTGGAGGGATGGGGTTTGGGGGTTGAGGTCATAGAGGCGGGGAGGTCATGAAGGGTGGTGTGGTGGTAGGGAATCCAAAGAATATGGATCTAGAGTCAGGATGACCTATGGCTGAGGGTAAGGGGGATGGTTGTCCTAGGGCAGGCTCTATGAGCGATTCGGTGGATTGGGTTGTGATGGTGGTGGCTTCATAGATTGGGTTGTCACCGGTGGAGAAGAGGGTTGAACTCGAGGTGGGAGTGCGGAAGATGAAGGTTTGCTTGGTGGGTTGGGTGGTCGAGGTGATCTTCACGGCTTCTGTTCTAGGAGGCGATGGTGGGGGTGTGGGTGGTAGTGATACAGTTGACTCTTCATGGATGATTGTATTCTCTTGGCTAGCGGTTACTGCTGCTTGGGAGGTTGTCTCAATGGGTTCGGATGTAATAATTGGCTCTTCTGCTGTTGTAATGGGGATCTGGATGTTTTTACCTGACCGTGGTCGTGTTTGGAATCTTCGTGGATCATATTGAACTAGAGACCTCCTAATGGTGGTCCGAACTGCTTCTACTACCCCATATGTTTCTGCCATTAATAAGAGACCTTCACTGTATTCTGAGTCAACGCCTGCTTCTTCCAAAAGCTGAGCCATGAGCACCCTACTACTCTGTTTGGTGAGCAACTGTTGCGACCTTACTCGTTCCATTATTTGGTATAGCCTCCGGAGTTCTGCTGTATAAGCTCGGGCTTCAGTTGTTTCCTCTTCTTCTGCTTCTGAATGTTCCTGTTGTTGCGACAAAGTTCTCTGTTGTTCCTCATCCCAATGTACATGGCGGCCTTCTATGGATTTTCTTCTTCTTTGAGAAGAGGTGCCCTGTTCTTCTACATCTGAATAGAACTCCACATCAGAGAATTGTGTATTTTGCAAGAATGATTCGAAGTCGAAAGTGCCCATCCCTTCAGTGCCCTTAGTTGTAGGAAATTCGAATTCAGGAGGGACAGGAGGAGCGGAGGGGGCAGCTTGAGTTGTAGCTTCAGATCCAGACCTGGGTATTCTAATGGTAAAGGGAGGTACGGTGGTCTCTCCTCGTGGCGATACTTCAGGAGTAGTCAGAACTTCACGTGTCTGGACACAACGGATCGAACCCCTCATGCGCTTGGATTGATGTGTGGACGTCTTGAGCCTCTTAAACATTTGTACTTGTGCCCAAGTTAAAGCACGTTCAATGGGTACATCGTATGCTAAGCACCGGTAGATAATGCGTGTGATTGCACAGCAACCATTCACCACTAATTTCCTAGATGACCTTTTATTTGCTTCATACAACTGCTCCACAATCCATACAGGAAGCTTAATTGGTAACGCACCTGTCTCCGCCAAGTAGAGAGCGAACCAAATTCTTTTGTGCGGTTGTGTGAAGCGGTCTTGACCCGGGAAAGCAAAATGTTGCATGCACATACGGAGAGGGATGGACATGTTTGGTGTGAGTGTTGCCATATCTTTAAGCTTCAGTAGTTTCGTATCCTTCATGTTAGTAGGAATGAGAGCATCCTTCTTAGAAGGTACATGTGTACCGTGCATATTCAAAGCAGCGCTCACCAATTCCAGTGTAAGTTCAAACCTTTTCAACTCGGTGTTGCCCAGCAAGGAAGGAAGTACGAATGTTCCTGGTTTGTCCTTTTCTTCGTTAGCTTGTAATGTGGAGACCAAATAATAGCATCGGAGGAGATCTGGTTTAGGTAGTGGTGCTTCAAAGTATTCAGCTAGCCCTGCACGTTGCCATATGGTCTAGAGATCTTCTGTGTTCTGTAGAGTCTCAAACTCCTTGGAGAAAAATTGGAATCGGACCCATGATCTGTCATACTCGCACTTAGACTCCCATATATACTTGGCCTCTCCTAATGGACCTGGCATGCCATTGAACCAATGAGAATTGGCATGGACTCTCTCTGTGATCCATGTGGGTGGATCCGGTACCGGGATCTGCTGAAGGTGTTGCAGCTCCACAGGTCGTTCAGTTGGTGGCAGATCAACAGGTAGACTATCCACATCAATTCTTGCAGTACTTACTCCTGCCTGTGAGCTCGGACCTGCTGCTTCTGCCATGAGAGTGCTTGTAGTTGTTGATGCTTATCTACTAGAAGAAGAGAGAGGCACATTAGCATTGCATGGGAAACAGGATGTTATGGTGTTCCCTCCACAATACCAACATGACATTCCGAGTGGTTAGAGGTTAGTGGGTGAAGTGTTCGTGATGTGTGTACATGTGGGTTAGTAGGTTAGGGTTCACTCTAGATGCATACTTTGGATGTGCAATGTTCTCAGAATGCACCTACATCAGAGGGGAAGGATTTACAGAGGTGGGTCAGGGGGTTTAATATGGGGTTTAGGTCTCCAAACTTTGATGCTGGAATCGTTGCTTTTATTGGCGATGATGTGTGAAGGTTTGCGTACTCGAGTGTATTGGGTTTGGGACCTTTTGGGTACCCATTTCCAAACATTCCGAGGCGTGACTGAGAATGTGGTGGTGTGGAGTGTAGATGTTTGCCTTTGGATGGGAGCCAGTAGGACTCGTGAGTGTTGGTTTGATCTTGTGATTGGAGGTGAACTTATTTGAGCTAGTAAGCAGGTCTTGGGCACCCATATTTTTCTAGCTTTTGGGATCGCCTTCATTGATTGCTTTGGAACCCAAATAGAAATGGTTTGTCTAGATTGATGCCTAGGGTACTCCTTCGCCGTAGTCCTCGACACTGTAGCTTGCTTGATGCTTCTTTGGAATCCTGTCTCCAAAGCCGAGGGTTGTTCACCTTTGCATATCCAGATTTGCTTCATGCCATGGGGTATTCTGTATTGTACCGGTTGGTGTTCATTCTTCTTGGTCCTCGGGCTCCTCTGTATCTTGTATTTTCCGGCTTGCTTTCCTCGAATTCTCTTTGGAAAAGAAGGGAACTCCTTGTTGACTTCTGTACCTTCGTCATGAGTGACAATCTTTTGCACCATAGAACTTTGGTCAAGAGTAGCATGGTTCATTTCAGGTGGACTCTTGGAAGGACCAGGATTTGGTGCCTCTTCTAGCGGCCTATGTGCTTGATTTTCTAATTCAATCGTTATGTGGTTTTGGCCTACCCATGCCTGAAGAAGTCCACTTCTTAGGTTGAGGCTGACTGCATGATCATAGATCCAGTCTTGGCCCAGGACAAGAGGTTCGGTAAGATCCTCGTCTTCACACACTAGCACTTTGACTGCCATTAGCACCTCTTGAATGTAGAGGGGAAGTTCCACCTCACCAATGTAAGGGGTTTCCACACCTCCCAATCCTATGAGATATGCCTCTATAGGATTGATTTGTAATTGAAGCTCTTGGCAGTAAGAAAGTTGAACTGCACTAGTGGCTGCCCCTGAGTCAATTAAAGCTCTCACTGTCCTTACACTCTCTCCTTGTCCTACTTCTAGGGTTACAAAAGGCCGTCGGTCGATTATTCTATGGGAATGTCCACCTGAAGCTTTGCACATGGCCATGGGATAGCCTAGAGATTCTTGAGTGTCAGGCATAAGCTGGTCTCTACCTTGTCTCCTCAATTTCATTCGTCGGATGCGTTCTAAAGCTTCTGCCTGTGCTTCTTCTCGAATTCGTTTCTCTTCTTCTTTACCTTTCTTGGCAGTGTTGAGTCGATTTAGCATCTCTTCAGTCAGGGGTTCTTGATATAGCTTGACTCTGCATCCACTTATGTAACTTGGTAGAATATCATCCTCTAGAGTGGCTAGTTGAACTGCTCCACTTGTGGAGATCCTATTGATAATCATTGGCCCATAACCTCTCTTCTCTAACTTCCGTGCATGTTGCTTCAAGGTGTAGACTAGGACTAGGTCTCTTGCTTTCAAGCCCTTATCCTTCACGTGTGCATCGAAATATGCTTTTTGCCTCTTCTTGGCTACATAAATTCCTGTTGCAGCCCTCAATCGTGTTTCACCTAATTGTTCAAGATTGAAGATTCTAGAGGACAACTCATGGCCTGTCCAATCATGCTCTTGTGCTACTTTCAAGGTTGGTATCAAAAAATCCAATGATGCACTGCATTCTGGCCGAAAACCATCTGAAAGGGCGTGGCTTGGAGTATCGTTTTATAGGCAACTTTGTATGCCCAAACATCATGGTGTAGCTGTTTGTCCCAATCAGAGCGTTTGTTATTCACTAATTTGGTTAGCACATTGCATAGAATCTTATTTGTGCTTTCGACTTGTCCATTAGCTTGTGGGTGATAGGGGGCAGACTTCTTGTGTATTACCAAGAACTCTTGAAGAAGATTTTCAATGACTTCATTCAAGAAGTGAGTCCCTCTATCACTTACTAGCTCTATGGGTAGCCCGTATCGAGTGAACACATTCTCAAATAAGAATTTAGCGGTCGTTTGGGCATCATTCTTTGATGTGGCTTTCAATTCTACCCACTTGGTTAGATAATCCGTGGCCACAATGATATACTCAGCATGTGAACCCTTAGCTGGGGGATTAATAGGACCAACAAAGTCTATTCCCGACTTAGAGAATGCACGTCCACCCATCATAGGTTTCAATGGCATCTCATCTTTACGTATGGGATACTGAGTTTGTTGACACACATCACACCTCTTCACATAGGTATGTGCATCCATGTGAAGGGTTGGCCACCACAAGCCTACAAATAGGATCGCTTTGATTACCCGATCTGGTCCAAAGTGTCCTCCTGCTACACCTTGGTGAGCAATCTCTAATATCTTCAGATACTCGCTCTCGTGGACACATAGTCTCAGGTAACCATCTTTACCATGCTTGTATAGATTATCACCAATGAGTGAGTAATCCAGGGCTTCTTGTTCTAGACTTCTTTGTCTGGCCAATGTCATATCTTGAGGGAATGTTTTCATCCTCAAGAATGCTACTAGTGGTTCACTCCAATCTGGCACTATGGATACCTGATAAAGAGTGGCATGTTCCATAGGTGGTTTAGTGCAGCAGATCGGGCAGTCCTTGCACAACTTATGGACATCAGCTTCCATAGTTGGCCAATGCACTCCAAGTCTCCTTAATGTCTGTATGGTTCGTTGCCGTGAGTAATGTTGCTCTAATGCACCTACATGTGCCAATTGCAACCATTTCGCGCACTCATCTTCTTCCACACAACAAGCTAGGATACCTAGATCGGTATGCTTGTACATACTCCCTGCCATGATGTGGTACCTTTGAGCCTTTACTACCTCCCTATCTTTAGTGCTTATGACAGGGTGATTAGGCCTGTATGTCAATACTGGCACTAGTGGCTTAGCCCACTGAGGTACCACTTCCAAATTAAACAGGTAAGCATCAGGAAGGTCATCTGATACTCCTTTTGGGGCTTCTCCAGATGTGAGCCTAGAGAGATGGTCTGCTCTCAAGTGAGTCTTCCCTTTCCTCACCACAACTTCGAAGTCATACTCCATTAGCAAGAGGAACCATCTTACCGATCTACCTGTATTGCATGGCTTGTTTACCAAGTACAACAATGCCTGGTGGTCAGTAAAAATTTAAACTTACTTGCAAGCAAATAGTGTCTAAACTTCTTAGCCGCATACACCATGCCTAAGCCTTCTCTCTCAGTAGTGGTATAGTTCCGTTCAGCAGCATTTAGCTGTCTACTAGCATAGGCAATGGGAAGATCCATATTACCTTCACTAGTAGGTTGTGCGAGTACACATCCAATAGCATAATTGGATGCATCCACGTGAACATGAAAGGGTTTATTCCAACCTGGTGTGGTCAAGATTGGTGCTGAACACAACCTTCTTTTGAGTTCATTAAAGGAGTCCTCACACTCATCAGTCCACTCAAAGTTAGTCAAAAGTCCATACAGAGGCTTTGCAATGATGGCATACATGTGTATGAAACGCCGGTAATAACCGCAATGCCCCATGAAAGCTTGTACTTCCTTGACATTCTTTGGCCTAGGTAACTCTGCTATGGCTCTTACTTTCTCTTCATCAGTGGATATGCCATTCTTCGATACTATATGTCCTAGAATCTTGCCTTGCCTGACCATGAAAACACATTTTTCTGGGTTCAGGCAGACTTGATATTCTCTACATTTGTCAAAGATTTGTCTGAGTTCAGGAACATGGGTTTGTCTAATGTTGGAATGAGCACAAAGATCATCAACATAGACCTCTAAGTTTTTCCTCAAGAATTCTTTAAATACATGATACATTAGCCTCTGAAAAGTGGCTGGCGCATGGGTGAGACCAAAGGGCATTACTCTAAAAGCAAATATGCCCCACTCTGTGGCAAAAGCCGTCTTATGCTGATCGTCTGGAGCAATGGCTACCTGATTGTAGCCCAAAAATCCATCAAGGAAGCTGTACACTTCCTTGCTTGCTACTCTTTCTAGTAGATGCTCCGTGATGGGAAGTGGATAATTATCTTGGATAGTGGCTGCATTAACCTTCTTCAAGTTAATGCACACACGTAGCTTTCCATTCTTCTTGGGCACCACTACAATGGGGGATACCCACTCAGTGTGCTCAATTTCATAGATAAATCCAGCTTCCACGAGTCTATCTATCTCCTCCTTGATCTTAGCAGCATAATTATCATTATATGTATATGGCTTTTGCTTTAAGGGTTTAGCATCTGAGGTCATGGGAATAGTGTGTGAACATATGTCAGGGTCCACACCTTTCAACAAATCCTTGTAGCTCCAAGCGAATACATCTCTGTATTCTCTTAGAAAGGCTATCAATTCATACTCCTCCTCCTTGGTGAGGTCGTGTCCTATGTAAGTGCATCTTTCTTCTCCTTCTTCTATGGCTACCACTACTTTCTTGGTGGTTTCTTTGTTATCATAGGCCTCTCCCGATTGCGCCTCACGTTTAGGCATTCTCACCATGACTCTTCTATCGTCTATCTCATACTTTTTAAAGTGTTCAGGGACCTCAAACAAAGATTCTTCCTCCTCAGGTGTGACTTCTCTCTTCTTTCTTTTCTTACCTTCATTCTTGGTAGTCACTTGTGTGGTTAACCTCACATCATTTATAAGTTCTTCATGTCTCTGAGGATAAGCTTCCACTTTGTAGAAGTATTCTTCATCTGATGCAAAAGATGGGTCCATAATGATTGACTCAAGATCGGAGTCACTTGCATCTTCAAATGCATCAGGGCTAGGTTCACATTCTTCTAAAACTGCATCTCCCATGATTGGCTCTATGGAGAAGATAGAAATGTCATAGCCATCCTCATCACAGTGGGGTGTCCATTGCTCTTTATTGATGGCTACATCCATAGTTGCTAGAATTTCTGCCCAGCCGTGAGGTTCAAATTCTTCGTCTGGAAATACTATAGGTGCATAGCTTGGGTCTTGAGTTGATCTATGTGTTTCCTTCGCACCTACCTCTTTGGCTTTTTCCCTCTTCTCTTCTTCTACTACTACTTTGCACATCCATAAGTGGGTATCTTCATGCATCCATGGGGATCCTGATCCTATGGAATGCACTGATTCCGTATCATCTTTGGCTCTATGGATGGGGTTCCATTGGATAGGAGGGACATCTCTATGAGAGTAGTCCTTGAGATTCACTTTGGTCGTAACACCTAAGTGTTGCAGGTACAAGGAATTGGTTCCCCAATCCTGTACCACTTGCAACTGTCGCATAAATGGTCTTCCCAAAATCATCTCATAGGCATGATTTTTGCTAAAGTCACATATGGTGAGGTGTGCTCAAACTCAACACCACATGTAGTGAGAGTTATTCCTTCTAGAAACCCTAAGGGTCTCTCTATGTGACTGTCAGCCATCTGCAATTTCATCCTCGTGGGCCTGAGTGCTGGCTTGCCCCAACGCTTCCATAGGGAAGTGGTGGCAATTGCAACTCCTGCACCTGAGTCTAGAATGGCCTTGGTGGTGTATCCTTTGTGAAGAGAGATGGTGGATGCAATCCAAAGATGAGTAGGTGCTGCTACAACCAGCTTCACACCAGCCAGCTGAGACTTCAGAGTTGATTAGTAGACCCTTTGAGCTTCCTAAATCCACCAAAATATCAGCCAAGTACTTTGGAACATGTATCCCAAAAGTTTAAGTCAAGACAGACTAGTTGCAAAATGACTAGCTCCCAAAACTTGCTATTTTTGGACATACACCTGCTAGAAAAAATGAACAGTGCTCTCAACCTGGAAGGAATTAGAAAAATTACTTTTGGGCATAGCAAATAGACTTAGCAAGCTTTCCAATCCAAGTTAAAACACTTCAAATGATGGACTGAGCACTGAGAACAAGTTTCAACAATTTCTGGAACCTCCCCACAATTCTCGGGGCTCTACAGAGATAGACCAGTAAGCAGTAAAATGCAGATATCTCCAAAAGTATTACTCCAATGACCTTGAAAATGTATATGCACAAAGTAGACAGTACAAGCTATCCAACGCAAGAAAAATCATTGAAAAAGGTTCAGTAAAAACTCGAGATATGACCTTCTGAAGGTACTGCTCTGAGTGAGTATAGCGGAGAACAAAACAGAGAAGTAGATGATAATAAATGTATAGATTCACATATGATTACAACCACATTGGCAATGAATCTTTGCACAATGGGAGTAGAATGATAGAGCTATGGAGTAAGCTCTTCAATCTCTACAAAATGACATGAAGTGGTCACGTACAAGGCTTGCTATTCGCCTCTTCCTTCTTGCTCCTTTTATAGCTATTCTTGGAGGGAGTTTTGAATTCGAATTTGAATGGCTCCACCAAAAAATGATCCCCAAAGTTAGGAGAGATTCCCTCAGCTCAAAAATTTGTGATTTTGGTAGTTGGAGCCACGAATTTTCTTTTACATCATGGATGAGGTAAGCCATCCTTTTCCTTTTTTCTTTTTCCATTTACAAGAGATAAAATGTACTCTTTTACAAGAGGTGTTCACATGACTACTCATGTGACTTACAAATGAGGATAATATCAAATATATCAAGCATGTAGGCTTGGGTAAAATGCACCAACAGCTCCCCCTCAAGCCTAACATGCTTGGCCTTCAAATAAGTCTTGAATTGTCCTTGATTTCCTGCAAGCCAATCATCAACTTGAATCTACTTAATTTTGTACCATCAAGAGCTTTAGTCAACATGTCGGCACATTGCATATCTGTAGAGACATAGGATAGTTGAATATCCTTGCTCATTAGCTTCTCCCTTACGTAATGGTAGTGGACTTCAATATGCTTGGTTCTAGCATGGTATACCGGATTAGCTGCTAGATGTAGTGAGCTTGTGTTGTCACCAAAAATGTGAGGTGTTGAAGAATGAAGTCCAAGATCTGTGTACAAAGACTTTAACCACATGATTTCTTGAGTTGCATTAGCCAAACCTCTATATTCGGCTTCGGTAGAAGATAATGCCACGGTTGGTTGCTTCTTCGATGACCAAGAAATGATTTTTGAACCTGCAAATGATATATATCCTGATGTGCTTCTTCTATCATCTTTAGATCCGGCCCAATCTGCATCTGAATAGACCTTTAGCTCAATATCTAAAGTAAATGAATAAAACAAACCTTCATTCATGGTCCCCTTTAGGTACTTGAGGACTCTCTTGGCCGCTTCCATATGTGGTCTTCTCGGCTTATGCATAAACTGACTCAATATGCTAACACTATAGCATATATCCACCCTTGTGAGTGTTGCATAGTTCAAACTTCCAACCAAGCTTTGATAGCTTGTGATGTCTTCAATTGGCTCTCCTTCATAAGCACTAAGCTTATGATTTTGCTCCATAGGTGTACCTGCACACTTGGTATTTTGCATCTTGAACTTGACGAGCATGTCATGGACATACTTCATTTGTGTGATGTATATACCTGAATCTGTGTAGATCAACTCCAATCCAAGAAAATAAGTGAGTGGTCCGAGGTCACTTATTTTGAACTCCTCCTTCATTTGACTCTTTACCTGTTTGATTCCTTCAAGATCATTGCCTGTGATAATAATATCATCAACATACACACATAAATAGATCACTTCAGATCCATTCCTCTTTATGAACAAAGAGGTATCCGCCTTGCTAGCTTTGAATCCTTGGTCCTGCAAATAAGTTACCAATCTGAAATTCCAAGCTCTTGGAGCTTGCTTCAATCCATACAAAGCTTTCTTTAGTTTGCATACATAGTTAGGATGATGTGCATCCTCATATCCAAGAGGTTGTGCCATATACACTTCCTCAGAAATCCATCCATTCAAGAAAGCATTCTTTACATCAAGTTGATAAAGATTCCAATTTCTAGATGCAGCAAGACTAATGAGAACCCTAATTGTAGGCATTTTTGCAACAAGAGAGAAAGTCTCCTCATAATCAATACCATGGGTTTGAGCAAACCCTTTAGCAACTAACCTTGCTTTGTGTCTATTTATACTTCCATCTGGATTCCTCTTGATTTTGTATATCCATCGAGATCCGATTATCTTCATAGATGGCTTGTTAGGTACAAGCTCCCAAGTGTCATTCTCCTTCAAGGCTTCCATTTCTTCATCCATTGCATCTCTCCAAGCTTTCTTGCTTTGTGCTTCTTCAAATGTGGTAGGTTCTTTGGTTGAATCCTTTGCAATGTAGATTGAGTGCTTCGTGACCAAAGAAGTATCATAACCAAACCTCTCTGGTTTCTTCTTCTCCCTTGAAGACCTTCTAAGTGGTTGATGTGAGCTCTCGGGTCCATATGTAGCATCCTGCATCTTTGCTTTTCCTTTGTTCTTCCATAGCTTTAGTCTTTCCAAGTCTTCTAGGTCAATCTCCGAATCACTTTCTTCAATCTGCTTTGGCTCCTTTGGTTGAAGTGATGGAAAATCTTCATCCAATTCATAAGGCAGCTTCACTTTCCTGTCATCATCAAACCATGATTTGTTTTCATCAAAAATTACATCTCTACTCACAGAAAATCCTTTATTGGTTGGATTGTACAATCTATATCCTTTTTGGTTTTGATCATAACCAATGAATACACACTTCTCTGCCTTGGGATCCAATTTCCCTCTTACTTGAGAAGGAATGTGAGCATAGGCTAAGCATCCAAAGTTTTTGAATGCTCTAGACTAGGTCTTCTTCCATTCCACACTTCATATGGAGTGGTTCCATCTAGTGACTTAGATGGAAGTCTATTTATGAGATATGTGGCTGTCGACACAGCCTCTACCCATAGGTAGTTTGGCAATCCCTTTTCGTTGAGCATGGACCTTGCAGCTTCGACAATAGCTCTGTTCCTCCTCTCTGCTACACCATTGAGTTCGGGTGTATACCTTGTAGTGACTTCCCTTTTAATGCCTCTTTCATGCAAGAAGGCATCAAATTCAGAAGAGAAGTATTCTCCTCCACCATCTGATCTGAGTCGTTTCAAAGTCCTACCTGTTTGGTTTTCAACAAGAGCAATATACTTCTTAAAGCAATTAAACACTTCATCCTTGTGCTTCATGAAAAACAGAATGGTCCACCTGCTACAATCATCTATGAAAGACACATAATATCTTGAGCCTGATATAGATGGCTCCTTACTTGGACCCCACACATCCGTGTGCACTAGATCCAAAGGATTTTGATACATATATCCTTTCTTATTGAAAGGTTGTCTATGAGCCTTGCCTAGTTGACAAGCTTCACACTTATAAATCATGTGTTGCCTTGTGATATTAAGCAAACCAAGTACACTTTGGTCCCTGCAAATCTGTTTGAGTGTCCTCTCACCAATGTGAGCAAGCCTTTTGTGCCATATCTCCAACTCTGTTAGAGTTTGAGATCCATAGCTAAACAAAGCTATGTTCTTTGTATCTTCCACTTCAAAAGTGAAAAGCCTTCCTGTCTTTTCTCCTTTGGCAATCCTTCGAAAGCCTTGCCTTGGGTCTTCAACATATGCTCCAAATCGATTGAATCTAACCTGCAATCCTTTTTCAACAATCTGTCCAACACTTATTAAATTTTTGGTAATTGTAGGGACATACAAGACTTTGCTTAAGAGATTCATATTCCCATCTGATGTCTTCACATTACCTATCTTCTCCACTGAGTGCTTTGTGTCATCTCCTGTCTGCACTTCATGCTTGTTATGAGGATCTTCCAAATCAGAAAGTAAAGCCACATTTCCTGCTACATGGTTCGAGCATCCTGAATCAATGTAAAATATGTGATCATCATCCTTACCCTTCTTCGCTGATAGATTCATAATCAATAATGAATCTTCTTGACTTTGGTCCTCTGCATAGTTATTGTAATCTCTTCTTCCTCTATGGCCACTTTGATAGTTGTTGTTGTTGTTGTTGTAATTGTTGTTGTAGTAGTTGTTGTTGTAGCCTCCATTGTACCTGCCTCTATTTGATCCATAGCCACCTCTATTGAATCCTCTTCCTCTTGAGTTCCTCGGGTTCCTGAAACATTCTTCAGTAGTATGTTTAGATAAGCCACATATGTTGCAAGGTTGAGATGATTGGAATCTCCCCCTGCCTTGCTTTCCACTTCTGCCTCTTCCTCTAGCTCTTCCTCTACCTGCAAAGTTTGCTTGGAAAGAGCTACCTTCATCTTCATTCTTCCTATTCTTTGACTTGTCCTTGACCTTAGCTTTATCGGAATATAAGGCAGAAGTTTGATTACCTCTTGAGGACTCACCACCTTTGCTAATCTTTGCTTCATGAGCGAAGAGTTGGCCCATGAGTGTGTTGAGGTCGGCTACATGCATATCCATGTATAAATCCATGGCTGTTGTGAATGACTCCCACTTGTCGTCTGCTTTGATTCCATTCATGATTTGTCTTATGATTTGCTCCTCTTCAATTACCTCTCCAATGCTTCCAAGTTGGTCGGAAATCTCCTTCATTTTTGTGACATAATCAGTCACATTTTGCTTCGGGCTTTTCTTCATTGTTGTGAACTCCATCCACAATTGGTTCTTCCTTGCTCGAGTGTTGGAAGAGAAGAAAGAAGCAAGTGCATTCCAGGTCTCTCTTGATGTCTTGCATCCCTTGACATGAGGTAAAAGAAAATCAGAGATTGAGTTTAGAATATAGGACCTTGCAAGTGCATCCTTCGAACACCAATTCGAAAGTCCTTCCACTTCTTCATGTGATGGTTGCCCTTTGTTCCTCATGGTTGGCATTGCTTCATCTCCGGATATGAATCCATATAGATTCCTCCCTTTAAGGTAAGCCTCCATCCTTAGAGACCATGCTAGGTAGTTGTTTCGATCCAATTTGTCAATTGTTGATGGAAATCCATCTCCCATGTTGCTTGACTATGCTCTGATACCACTGTGAAGAGAGATGGTGGATGCAATCCAAAGATGAGTAGGTGCTGCTACAACCAGCTTCACACCAGCCAACTGAGACTTCAGAGTTGATTAGTAGACCCTTTGAGCTTCCTAAATCCACCAAAATATCAGCCAAGTACTTTGGAACATGTATCCCAAAAGTTTAAGTCAAGACAGACTAGTTGCGAAATGACTAGCTCCCAAAACTTGCTATTTTTGGACATACACCTGCTGAAAAGAATAAACAGTGCTCTCAACCTGGAAGGAATTAGAAAAATTCCTTTTGGGCATAGCAAATAGACTTAGCAAGCTTTCCAATCCAAGTTAAAACACTTCAAATGATGGACTGAGCACTGAGAACAAGTTTCAACAATTTCTGGAACCTCCCCACAATTCTCGGGGCTCTGCAGAGATAGACTAGTAAGCAGTAAAATGCAGATATCTCCAAAAGTATTACTCCAATGACCTTGAAAATGTATATGAACAAAGTAGACAATACAAGCTATCCAACGCAAGTAAAAGCATTGAAAAAGGTTCAGTAAAACTGGAGATATGACCTTCTGAAGGTACTGCTTTGAGTGAGTATAGCAGAGAACAAAACAGAGAAGTAGATGATAATAAATGTATAGATTCACATATGATTACAACCACATTGGCAATGAATCTTTGCACAATGGGAGTAGAATGATAGAGCTATGGAGTAAGCTCTTCAACCTCTACAAAATGACATGAAGTGGTCACGTACAAGGCTTGCTATTCGCCTCTTCCTTCTTGCTCCTTTTATAGCTATTCGAGGGAGTTTTGAATTCGAATTCGAATGGCTCCACCTAAAAATGATCCCCAAAGTTAGGAGAGATTCCCTCAGCTCAAAAATTCGTGATTTTGGTAGTTGGAGCCACGAATTTGCTTTTACATCATGGATGAGGTAAGCCATCCTTTTCCTTTTTTCTTTTTCCATTTACAAGAGATAAAATGTACTCTTTTACAAGAGGTGTTCACATGACTACTCATGTGACTTACAAATGAGGATAATATCAAATATATCAAGCATGTAGGCTTGGGTAAAATGCACCAACATCCTTGATGGGTGATAGGAAGATATGTGTTTCCTTCTTCGCCCTCACTCATGTCTCCTATCTTGTCCAAGGGTATTTCTAGCACTATTCTCTAGGATCCTACTTGGGAACGAGGTTTTGCTATCTCTGGTACTTGTTTGGCTACATGTTTCCATAGCTCTAGCCTAACCTTGAGTAGTTCTTCTAAAGTGAGATTGCACTGCACCTTAGTGTTCTTCACTACCTTCGTGTTCCTAGGTATGACTGAATCTTTGTTTCTTACCATGACTGTGGGTGCTCTCATACAAGTGGACTTTGCTTCCCATGGGCCTGTGAAATGAGGTAGTTCCCGTAAAGAATTAGACTCGAAGTCTAATCTCTCTTGAGATTGGGCACTCTCCTGCTCTCCATAAATGGAAGGAAGGTCTTGTGGGAATTGATTGTGTGTGTCATCCACAAGTTCAATGGGAGGAGGAACTTCACTCTCTTTAGCCCATTTCTCTTCTTGAATCTCTCGCAAGAATTCTGGTGTGTATCGATTCATAGAAGAAGAGGTGTCTGGTTCAGTGGAGTTAGGCACATAAGTTTCCTTGGGAGGAATGCTTATTCTATCACTTGCCTTCTCCTTAGCCTGGGAGTTGGCTCCTTTTCCAGACTTTGCAATTAACATCTCCAATCTGTCTAACAGACCATCAAAATGCAATGGTGTTCTAGTGGAGCTAGAGCAAGTGAAAAGGCGACTGGTCTCAAACATGGCTTGAGCCAATTCCACCATCTTGGCACACAACTTAGTTCGTTCAAGCTCTAGGTCAGCTCTAGGGTAACATCTTTCATGATCCGTTACATTTGGTCCTTCCTGGATCCTGGCCTGATATGCTCTGAGCATCATATCTATGTCTTCGGGCGTGGGATCTGCTAAAACTGATCCTACTCGGGGTGGTGGGTGGGTTATGTGTGGTGGATTAGATGGTAGTGGTGGGGATGGTAGTGAAGGGGATGGTAGTGGTGGGGATGTGTGAGAGTGCATTTGAGATGTGATTTCTATGATTTTGGCTTTGGTTTCCCGTAGGCTCTCCTCAAGTTCGCTCATCTTTTTTGCCCATTGCCTTTTCATACATTCACGGCTATCTCTCCAAGATCTTGTCCTCTTTTTATTCTGACTCTCAGTCTCGCTAACCTCCGCATTCTTTTCCTGGCCTAAGTCTTGGTTTTGTTGCAACGCTTGAGCTCTAGTGACCACTTGTATTGGTGCGGTGGACGTGACGCTTCTTGTAGAGTCTACTACTAACCCAATAACATTGATAGGAGTAATTTTTGGCATATTATTGGGATTCTTTGGGCAATCTCGTAAGAGATGCTCTTTTCCACAATCTGTACAAAAGCCTTGGATTGCCACTGACTGGGGTTGTGTAGGTGGAGGTAAGGGGCAATCGCGAATGAGGTGATCTCCCTGACATCTGTAGCATGGTCCTCTAGGGAATGGGGGTCTTACTTGCCTAGGTTGAGGTCTAGTGTTGGGATTTGTGTACATGAGATTTGCATATTCTGGCTCCCAACTAGGTTCACTTGGCTCTTCACTGTACTAGGACTCACCATGTTCAGGAGATTGCATGTAGTAGGCCTGGGGGCTATCTATATGTGTAGAATCAAAGCTATGGTCGCTCGGGTCACTTTCTGACAGCAATGGCGTTACCGGCACTATGGCTCTATTCAGGTTCTCTTCTAGAGCTGCGTACTTTACAGGAATTACATTAGATGGGGCAGGGGGTTGTTGTGCTAACACAGGCTGAGGCTTTTGTTGGTTTTGGTATTGTGGGTGGTAGGTTTGTTGAGGCCTAGCATACTGCTGTGGTGGGTATTGGTTTTGGTACCTGCCCTGTTGAGGGTATGGTTGTGGGTACGTCTGCCTAACTGCTTGCTTATTGTAGGGGCAATCTTGCACAGTGTGATTGGTGTACCTCCGTTCTATGGTGCAGTATTGACTACTAGGATTCACTTGGGGTTGAGCCATGATGGGACATACGTTCGCCATATGGTCACCTCCGCAAGTGTAACATCTTTTCACAGGGGCAAATCTTGGAATCTGCTTGCTAGAGACACCTAATTTCAGAGCTACCTTTTCTGCTAATGTGGATTGTGAGGAAATGAGGCTACTAGAACTATCTGAATCTTTATAGATTTTTGAGAGCTCTAATTTCTCCCCTAGGTTATCCTCAATGTTGATGCACATGCGTACACATTCTTCTATGGTCCTAGGGTCTTTCAAGTACACATATGACCTCAGTTTGGTACTTAAATCCATCCAAGAATAAAGCCACTTGTTTGGCTGGTGTGGGTAACTCAGGCACAGGGCATCTCTCCAGATATTGCCTAAATCTTCTTCCTGCAAGTCTCACGGTCTCTTGAGGGGTCTGCTTGAAGCTATGTATCAATGAGGAAGTATTATGCCTTATCCCACTCTTAGAGAATTCCGTGATGAAAGCCTCCAAGAGTTGGTCTATGCTCCTAAACTGTCTCTCATTCAATGGTTGAAACCATGTAAGGGCTGTGTTCCTAAGGGTTAGACCAAAGGCATTATACTGCGTGAATAGGTCCTCAACTTGTTCAGCTCTCAAGACTTGCCTAAACTCAGCCACATGATCATATGGGTCTCCTGTGCCATCGAAGTAGTTCTTCATGGACTTAACTAGCTGGGTAGGTCTCAAAGTCCTCGTGTGCTCTCTAGGTCTTGGTAGAGGGAATTCATCCACATTCCTTTGGTTCCTTGGAGCTCTAAGTACCTCAAGTTCCCCTCTATTTGTTTCCGTTCTCGTTCTTTCTCTGCCCCCTGGGTTGGCAAAGCTTACCTCAAGTCTATCTCTACTTCTGTCTCTCTGAGCTCCATGAGCTTGGGATGTTCCAGCTCCTGGGTGACCAAAGGACACATTAGACCCAGGTTGGGGGAAAATAAATTCACCTTTCCAAGTGTAAGCATGCCTATCATGTTCTGTAACCACAAAGATCCGTTCTGATGCATTGTCTAGGTAAGTCACTTTGCCTGGGCTATTCGGGTCCTTGAACTCATATATCATGATTGTTCCTACCTCATTTGGCTGATCAAATTTATACCTCCAAAAGGCTTCATCAGTCTCTTGGTTCAGGAGCAGATCTATACTCTTATTGTCCTGGGGAACCCACTCGGGATTAAGGATTCTAGTAAGAACAGATTTTCCTCGAGGGGTCCTCGGCTCTCCTCCTATGTTCCCTTGCTCTAGGTCACCTATGTCCGTCTCAGGGATCACATTCCCGAATTCATCTGTCCTGTCTGGGTGACTAGTGACTACATATATGGTTCCTTCTTTGTCCAAGTATGCTCCATTTTCAAACTTGACTGCTGGGTGTTCCAGTCCAATGGATTGATCTGGGTTTTTGATCTGCACCACAAACCTTCCTAGGTCGTCCTCATAGATGCTAGCACCTAATCGATTGGTCCTAAGGTATTCTAGCTGTGTCTTATAGGGGCCTTCCACCCTATACAAATATGGCAAACCTAAACTCCCCGTAGGTCTTTCCATACCTTGAGACATCTCTGATTCACTAGTCTCAGAGCTAGGGTAATGTGAAAAGTGGCTCAGCTACTGGGCCCAAGACCTAGCAGTGTGATTGACACTAGCCTCAGAAGACCTAAGACTTTGTCTATCTCTCCCTAGATGTCGTCCTGATCTAAGGTTCATATGCCCTTTGTACGTTGGTGATTTCTTTGGTACCGGTCACTTGTTCCTTTTAAGTTCCTTTGGATGTGTTTCCTTGTTTTTAATTGAGCGTCGTCAAGAGCAATTTAGTGTGTCGTACTTGATGTTCTGCCTCCGCTTAGTTTAAGTTCTTTTCCTTTGAGTTATCCCTTGACTGCAATTTAGACTATTCTTGGACTTGAGAAGTTAAAGACTCTTAGAACTTGAGTATTCCTATCATATCTCTATTCAAACAAGACAACTACTCGCACTTAGCCTATGCTAAGAATGGACTGAGGGGGTTAAGAGATGTTCCAACCTCAAGACACTCCTCCTTGCTATGCTTCTCTGCCCAGGAAGCAAGTTCCCAAGCCTACACACAATGGCACTCGCTTTGATTTCTCCAAGAGCTCTCGATAATCCTGTAAAAAATTCCCAAGTTTAGCTCCAACTTGATCCTTCAATTGACAGACAATTTATCACAGACACTTTTAATGACCCTTTTTTTCCCCTTTGCTATTGTCAAAATTTTTTTCCTCTAGAGCTCTCTTGGTGTACCTACCCCTCAGTAGGTCAACTTCAAAATACTCTATCTGAAAATCAATGCGTTATTCTTGTAAAAAACAGTTGAGGGCATGTAGTATATGCCACGAGCTTTCTGACAATCCCTAGAGCTCAAAAAATGGATTTCAAATGAAAAAGTTATGACTGTTCAGGGTTTAGGGGGTTAAAATTGACAGACAGGACCTTTCAAGGTTCTAGGGCATTTTTTTCCAAGGCCTATTAAGTGTATGAGTGAGTGGGTATGTAAATATGCCCAAAATTTAGCCTAAATTTCCAAAAAATTACCCCTTTATTTTTTGTCGAGAATGTTTGTCTATCGCGATAGACGGTGTCTGTCACAATAGACACTAACTGTCGCGTGGGGTTGTCTGTTGCGATAGACAGGTGTCTGTCGCGATAGATGGGGTCTATCGTGGGTCTCTGTCTGTCGCGATAGACGGGTGTCTGTCGTGATAGACGGGGTCTATCGTCTGTCGTGGTTTTGGTCTGTCGCGATAGACGGTGTCTGTCGCGATAGACTGAGTTTATCATGGGTCTCTGTCTATCGCGATAGACGGGTGTCTGTTGCGATGGACGGGGTCTATCGTCTGTCGTGGTTTTGGTCTGTCGCGATAGACGGTGTCTGTCGCGATAGACTGAGTTTATCGTGGGTCTCTGTCTGTCGCAATAGACGGGTGTCTGTTGCGATAGACGGGGTCTATCGTCTGTCGTGGTTTTGGTCTATCGCGATAGACGGTGTCTGTCGCGATAGACTGAGTTTATCGTGAAATTTGGTCTGTCGCGATAGACAGGTGTCTGTCGCGATAAACGGGGTCTATCGTGGGTCTCTGTCTATCGCGATAGACGGGTGTCTGTCACGATAGACGGGGTCTACGGGGTCTATCGTCTGTCGTGGTTTTGGTCTGTCGTGATAGACTGAGTTTATCGTGGAATTTGGTCTGTCGCGATAGACAGTGTCTGTCGTGATAGACTGAAAAAACGCAATTTTTTTAGAAACTTCTAGTGATTTGGAGTGCTCTAATGGTGTAGGTTAACGTGCCAAACATGCATTCAAAAAATGTCAAGTTTTCCTGTCTGTCGCGATAGACAGAGGTAGTCGTCTCGGGACCTGTGCAGTGTCTGTCGTACCTGCGCAAGCTGCTGGAGATGGTGGTACAGCTAGTTCTTGCAACAAAAGCTCAAAAAACACACAAAAACAGATCGCATGCAAGCTCTCTCTCGCTCTCTCTCACAATGAAATGAGGGAAATGAGGTGGGGAGTGGAATATGACCAAAAAACTAAAATTTTTGTGGAGATGGAGATGGAGGTGGGAGATGGTGGAGATGATGATGGTGATGATGGTGATGCAAAAATAAGAAAAAATGAAGAAAAATAAGGAAAAGAAAGGATATTACCTATAACTCCAATGTCTCAACTCGACGTCTTACCATCACACGCTCGTCCTCGAAGCTCTCTCTCCGGCAACGGCGCCAAATTTGGTGTCACTCCAGCACAATGGTGAGTACCAACATAAGGAGATCCACCTCATAATTGTCAATCCGTGGAGACGTGAGGACTAGTATGAAGACTATGAGCAAGTGAAGGCACAAGTGCGTGAGTGAGAAGCACACAAACATGCACACACATACACACACACGCGCACACAAGGCAAGAACAAGGAGAGGAACAATGGAGCTCTTTGTATTAGTCAAAAAGTCTCTTACATAAGCTCAATTCACAAACAATCTACCCAAAAATGAGCTTTCTAGCTCTTTTTATAGTTTTCTCACTAGCTTTGGCCTTGTCCAGACCTAGCGTCCGGCCTAGTTAAAAATTAGGTTCTAGAGCCTATTTGAGGGCTCAAACGGAGTCTAAAAATTATGAAAATTGGTATGTAGTTAATTCTAATACTTCTCAAGCTCGAGGACTCCTCGGCTTGAACAAAATGGAGTCTATTCTACCAAAAACGGAATTTACAATGTTTGTGTAGTGATTAAAATCACTTGAGTTGTGAATGGTCCATGGAAAAAATGATTAGGCCTTGTTGCCGTATGCACACAAGGAAGATAGAAGGAGCACTTCATGTTATCTTACCTTTGCAGGTTCAAAGCTTATTTCATGGTCATCCAAGAAGCAACCCACAGTTGCTCTCTCTTCTACTGAAGTTGAATACAGAGGTCTTGCGATAGCTACTCAGGAAGCTATGTGGATGAAGACATTATTCAAAGATCTTGGATTGGATTTTGGAACTCCAACTATTTTTGGTGACAATATGAGTTCTATTCACTTAGCTGCTAATCCTATTTTTCATGCAAGGACTAAACATATTGAAGTTCATTATCACTATGTACAAGAGAAGGTTCTAAGCAAAGAGATTCAAATATCATATGTGTCCACTCATCAACAATGTGTAGATATTCTAACCAAAGCATTGGATGGTACAAAGCTTTGCAAATTCAAGGCTATGATTGGTTTGCACGTAATCTTGGAAGATTGAAGACCTCAAGCATACTTGGCTTGAGGGGGAGTTGTTGGAGCAAGTCTATGACAAGCCTAAGTATTGGCTTGAGTCCCACAAAGTCATAAAAGAAGCTTCAAAATGAAGACTATGTAAAGTTCACTTGTGAACTACCTCTTGTAACTTTTGAAGAGTTTACTTAATGTAAAAGTGAAAGAATATTAAGTGGTTGAGTCCACATGATCAAAAAGGGAAAGAGGAGCCACGAATTCGTGATTTGTGGTAGGTAGAGAATCAATCAATCATTGATTGATTGGAGAGTGATTGAGGGAAGTTAGTCTCCCAAACTCAACTATAAATAGATGGCAGTTTTAGTCGTGGTTAGAGAGACCTGAAGACCTCCAAGAGCTGAGCTTTATGCCATATCAAGGTGTGATTCCAAGGCACACATATGTATCAGTAAGTCCATTGTATTGTACAAACAATATACTTTCATTTTCATTATCATTTGGGTTCATATTTCCATGTTCTTGTGAAGTGTACTACTCAGTGCCATATCTCTCAGTTTTCTCAGTTAGATTGCAGAGATGGTTTCTCTGAGCTTGGTGCATCCTTTTTAGTGCTTGAACTTGGTAAAGTTAGCTCTATAATTCTACTATATGCTCACAAAGTTTCATTTCATTTGGATGTTGCAATCTTCAGTTATGTTCAATTGAAGTCAACAGTGTCTGTTCATCTTCACTTCTTTGTCAGGTACCCAATTTTTGCACTCATCTTGTTAGAGCCATTTCTCAGTGGTTACTTATCCAAATTCAATTATTTAAAGTTTGTTGGATTCAACTTACTGTCTAGTATAACCATACAAATTTTCATAATCATAAGATTTCTACATTTGGATTTATGCTCATGTTTCTGATCACTAGTCTCAAACTGTAGCAGCCCGTGAAAATCGGGATGATGTCATCAATTGTTAAAACTCATTCTCAGTGTGTGGTTTATTATTTTTGATGAGATTACTCTTGAAAGTTAGCTCTTTAAGTTAACTAGACTTACCCAAGAGGAATTAAGCTAATTGCTGCTGTGCTCAGATAATTATGCAAAACACTGTACAGGTGTATGAACCATATTAGCAAGTTTTTCACCTCTGAGCTAGCTCCAACTTATCTGTTTTTTATCTATCTTTTTGAGAGTGATCTTCCAAGGTACATAGGGTGTCTAATACATCCATTTGCAAGCTAAAAGGGCCCACCATATACTCCTGGAGTTCATTTGGCTGGTGTAGATCAAGGATTTTGCAACACCTCTTTATCTTCAAGCATATACCTATCCATCTCTTCACACTTTTGATCCCATTCTCTTGTAGAAAATCTGAAAATTCTTTGGAGAAGTATTCTCCTCCACCATCAGACCTTAAGGTTTTGATAGACCTTCTTGTTTCTTTTTCAACTTCAACTTTGAATCTTTTGAATATAGAAAACACCTCTGATTTCTGCTTCATACAAAACAACCATACCTTTCTTGAGTGATCATCAATGAACGCGACAAAAAAACTATTACCAGCCATTGATGCTTCTTGGTTTGGGCCCCATACATCCGTATGTATCAAGTCCAAGACATTTGGGGCCACATAATTGCTCCTCTTGAATGGCTGCCTCATTTGCTTTCCTAGTTGACAAGCTTCACATAACTCATGTAGTCCAATGCTATTAAATTTTGGAAGACCTCTTACCACTTCATGTTTGCTCATTTCCTTTAGCTTTGGAATGTTGATGTGTCCTATTCTTTTGTGCCATAAGTCCAGATCTGAAATCTTCTTGTTCCCACATTGAATGTACATGACCTTTCCATTTGGATGTTGGACGTCCAAAGTGAACATCCTTCCTTCTCTTCTACCTTGAGCAATGACCTTGAAGCTTTCCTTTGGATTCTTTATGAAGCACCCATTCTCATTGAATATGACATGATAACCCTTCTCTACCATTTGTCCTACTAAAATCAAGTTCTTTGAAATCGTAGGAACATGAAGAACATTAGATAGTACCTTTGCTCTACTTGTATCTCCAAGCCTTATATCTCCAATATGTTCAATCATGTGTTGAGTATCATCAACTATTTCAACACATCCTTTTCCACTTGGTACCTGTGGATTAGTGAACAAACTTCCTTGGCATGATATATGGTTACGAAAACCTGAATCAATGTATCATTTTTTGTCATCTTCATAAGAGCTTCTATACTCATGTCTCATTGCAAGTAGTGTGTCCTTGCTTCCTTCACTTGAGGTGCGCATAGTTTCTTTCGTTCCTTTGATTGAATCCATTTGGTCTTCCATTCTTCAGCCAACAATCACTAGCATAGTGTCCTACTTTACCACAATGATAGCATGTTATACCTTTATGAGAATGTCAGAGCCTCGTGTCACGAGGAAGGAGATAAGGAAGAGAGCTCTCACACACACTCTCACTCTCAAGGAGAAGCACACACATAGATTGAGACAAGGAAGAATGATCTTCTTCTTCTTCTTCTATTACATAAAAAGGAATGTACAAGAATGACCTAAAAACAAGAATACAACAAATGCAATATATAAAGATCAGTACATAAGGAAAAACCTAATGTCCGTGAATGAGTGAGCTGGCAAGGAACAAATGTGCCATCACTCTCGATAGATAAATCTAATAAAGCTCAAAGAAGTATCCTTGACATGTTCTCGCGTGACCACTATACATGTCAGAGAAACCAAAAACTGGTACGTGTCATCCTGGATCATCACATGTTGAGCTTGATATCTCAACACTCCCCCTCAAGCTCAACTGCATATCCTGTAATCCAAGCATCTCCCGAAACTTCTTCAACTTCTCAACTCCAAGTGCTTTGGTGAAAATATCAGCAACCTGCTCATCTGTTCTCACATAAACAAGATCAATATCACTTGCTAATACCTTCTCTCTGATGAAGTGATAATGTACCTTGATATGCTTTGTTCTAGCATGGAAAAGAGGGTTCCGTGCTAACTGTATGCTGCTAAGATTATCACAATAGGTAGTGATAGGCTTTTGCACTTCCACACCTAAATCTGCAAGTAACATCTTCAGCCATGATGCCTCACATGCTCCCATTGTAGCACCTCTATACTCGGCCTTTGTACTGGAGAAAGCAACAGTGGGTTGCTTCTTGCCGCTCCTTGTAATAGCTGCACTCCCAAGTGAGAATAGAAAGCCACTAGTAGATCTTCTATCTGGAATGCTACTAGCCCAATCTGCATCGATGTATCCATAAACCTACAAATCTACACCAGCCTCATAAAACAATGCATAATCCAAAGTAGCACTCACATAACGTAGAGTGCACCTCAGAGCATCCAAATGTGGCTTCTTGGGAACCTGCATAACTTTACTTTCAAGTCCAATAGTATATCTTAGATCAGGCCTTGTAATTGTGAGATATATAAGACTTCCCACAATTTTCCTGTACATAGTAGCATTTTCCAATGCTTCACCTGATGTAGTATCCAACTTCAAATTCTGATCTAATGGCATAGAAATTGGCATACAACTAGCCATACCATACTTTTGCAGCATATTCAAGGCATATTGCCTTTGTGACATCCATATACCTGTTTCTGTATGTATAAACTCAATGCCCACGAAATAGCGTAGCACACCAAGATCTTTTATGTCAAATTCCTGCATAAGAAGTTGCTTTACCTCTTTGATGCTTCCTTCATTATCACCACCTACAATCAGGTCATCAACATAAATAGCCACAATAATGATGCCATCCTCAGCCTTCCTTGCATATAGTGAGTGATCTGCATCACACATAGAAAACCCAATGCTGGTTAAGTAATCAGCAATCCTTGCATGCCATGCACGAGGGGCTTGCTTCAGCCCATACAAAGCCTTTTGCAACCTACAAACACATTCTGGATGCTTTGAATCTTCATATCCTTGTGGCTGGTCCATATATACTTCTTCCTATAACTCACAATGTAGGAAAGCATTCTTCACATCCATCTGATGCAAAGTCCATCCTTTTGTTGTAGCTAATGCAACAAGTGTCCTAACAGTAGAAATTTTAGCTACATGGCTGAATGTTCCTCATAATCAATGCCATATGTCTGTGCATATCCTTTAGCTACCAATCGTGCTTTATATCTGCTTATGCTACCATCAGCATTATGCTTTACCTTGTAAACCCATTTGCAGCCTATGGTTTCTTTCCTTGCGGCATGGAACAACTTCCATGTATCATTCCATAAAGTGCAGCCATCCCCTCATCCATAGCTTTTTCCCAATCTGCAATTCCAATTGCATCTTCAAAGCAAGAAGGTTCAACTTCTTGTATTACCTTTGTCATGTAGGCATAATTGTTGGTGCAGACCAATCACCAATTGAAGGCTTGGAAGATCAAATGATGAAGGAAGAATTAATTCCTAAAGTGTGGAAGAAGATTACAATCAGATGACAAGAGAAGTGTACACATATGTACATTAGCATAGTCATAGATGACTTAGATCTTTTGTTCAGTAAGAATTATGTACAAATTATCTATAAATACCTTGAGAAAAGTCGGGGCATGTATGAGAGCATATGTGACAATAGTCATATGTCAAGATTGAGGGAGATAGAAGTCATAAGATAGAGGAAAGTGAATTTGAGTTAGCTCTCATCACTCAGTTGTATTTTCTCTGAGTAAATGAAAAATTTTGCGCCCGATGTTTCTGCGTGTTCTCCTTCTACAGTAGATCAATTGTGGAATGCTTTTGTACAAGTCTAAGTTGAGAGTTGCTTGACCTCTGTGCAAAGTTTTAGCTTCCAATTGTAATCAGGCTGAGTGAATTAAGTGTAGGAACATTCATATGTGAAGCATGTTCACTAGTTCCTAAAACAGGCGCAGATTTCGAAGTCAATGTTTTGGTCATTTCTCCTAGCACAGTTTAAAGTTTTGCATGAGTGAGGGCTTAATCTTTAAGTTAGAAGATAAGCTACTTATGTCTAAAAGCATTTTGTAAAACGGGTTCTATTCAAGGAGAACCAAGTCTTAAAAGTTACAGGTGTAAAGTCGACTGTTTTGGATGACAGTTTCTGACATAGGTAACTTGTGAAATCAATTTCTCAAGTTATACTTAATCTTGTGGAGTAATTCAACTTGGAATAGTTGCGCAATCTCTAGGAGATGATTCGTACAAAGTTTCATCAAAAACTTTACACGTTTGATAAGTCAATCTAAGGAAATAGTGCAACAGACTTTTCTGTGTATCACCTTCTTCACAGATTTGTTCATCTTTTGATAATTAGAAGTTGATCCTCTAAAGAGTGGAAAGTTTTTGACTTATTCTTGGTATAGAGGTGCTCTAATCACAAGAATAGGTTATTCTTTTGGAGATTAACACTCTCCATCAGTGGTATCAGAGCAGGAGACATCAATTTTGAAGAAAAGGAGGATTCCGACTGCTGCAGATTCAAGAAATTCAACACTTGAAGGATTAAGAAGTGAAAGCTTGGAGTCAAAGCTCGAGGAGAAGACTATTTGACATCAAGAAAGGCAAAAGGAGTTCAACTCGAAGTAAAGGTACATACATTGTTTGTAAAGCTTGAAGATTTCAATATACAGGTGGATACAAGATGGGAGAAAGCTTGCAGATTGATAAGCTAGATAGGGAGAACTATCCAGCTTGGTCCATGAGGATGGAAGCACACCTCATGAGCAAAGATCTTATATCATTTATTACAGGAGATGAAGAAAAACCAGAATTTGCAGATCCAAGTATTCCTACTAGGGAAGAACTTGCAATGTTGAAGACTTGGATGAGAAAGGATGCTCAAGCAAGGAGTATCATCTACATGGCTGTAAATGATTACCTTCTACCTCACATCAGAGGTTTAGAAAGTGCTACAGATGTTTGGAATGCCTTGGAAGAGCATTTCCAAAATACAACTAAGTCAAGGAAGTCCTCACTATGGGCTGAGTTCACAACTTTCAAGAAGAAGAGCTCACAATCAATTTCAGATTATGTGGCAAGAATGAAAGATATTGCAGATAGCTTGGGAGAAGTGGATGAAGATATTGAAGAAGAAAAGTTGGTAAGACAAATACTTACAGGTCTAAGAGGTGATGAGAAGTGGAAGCCTTTTATCTTGTCCATAGAATTGTCACTTGATCACTTTACTCCTGACCTTAATCAATTGCTAGGACATATGCTAACCTTTGAGCAGGATCTTAAAGGAGACAATGATAGAAGTACAAGTCAAGCTATGTACTCCAAAGACAAGAAAAAGAATGGCAAGGGAAAGCAATCAAATGATGATGAAGGGAATTCAAATCAAGCCAACTTCACAAAAGGGAAGACAAATTTCAGAGGTAAAGGAAGAGGAGGTAAGAACAAAGATAATGCTAAAGCTTGTTGGATTTGTGGCAGAACAAATCATTTGGCAAATGATTGTTGGTATAATAATCAAAGTGGAGGATACAACAATCAGAATTATAGTCAAAGAGGTAGAGGAGGCAGAAACCAAAGAGGCAATTTCAGAGGAAGAGGTGGTAGGACATCATATGGTAGAGGAGGTGGAAGAAACTTCCAATCTCAGTCCTACAACAATAATTATTACAATTATGCATCAGATCAGAAGGATGACATGACTCTTATCCTGAATGCAACTCATGAATCAATGGGAGAAGATCAAAGAGTGTTCTATATTGACTCAGGGTGCAGCAACCATCTGAGTGGGAATCTATCCTTGATGACTGATATGGAAGCAAGGGTGAATGGACATACAGTTCAAACAGGTGACAATACCAAACATAAAGTGGAGAGCATTGGATCAGTTAAGACAAAGAGTGGAAGTACACTTCTGAGCAAGGTACTTTATGTTCCTACTATTCCTAAAAATTTGATAAGTGTAGGGCAAATTGTGGAGAAAGGATATGAGGTAAGATTCACAAATGATGGTGTTTATGTACAAGATCCAAATCAGGGATATAGAACCATAATTGCAGGTAAAAAGGAAGGAAGATTGTTTACTCTCAAAGTCCAAGGTAATGTGGGACATGCATTGTTTACCTATGGAGGTCAAAAGGTATCTGAATTAGACCTATGGCATAAAAGGCTAGGTCATTTCAATGAGAGAGCTATAAAGGAGATGTCAAAGAATCAGGTGGTACTTGGATTGCCAAACATTGAAGGGCAACATATGGTGTACAAGTGTGAAGCTTGTCAATTAGGTAAAGCACATAAAAGTTCTTATAACAAATCAGGGTATAAGTATTCAAACATGCTTGAATTGGTTCATACAGATGTATGGGGTCCCTCAAGGGACTATAGCATAAATGGATCCAGATATTATGTGTTGTTTGTTGATGATGCAACCAGGTGGATTACTTTGTATGTAATCAAGGATAAATCAGAAGTCTTCAAGACATTCAAACATTTCCATGCTTATGCAGAAAGGATCACAGGACAAAAGCTCAAGAGGTTAAGATCAGATGGAGGGGGAGAGTATTTCTCAAAAGAGTTTGATGATTATTTGTGGAATGCAGGTATCAAAAGAGAAGTAACTTGCAGGTACTCCCCTCAACAGAATGGAGTAGCAGAAAGGAGGAATAGGACTCTTGTAGAGTTTGCAAGAGCCATGATGAAGGAAAAGAATTGTCCAAATTATTTATGGGCAGAGGCCATTAACACTGCAACATACCTTGTGAATAGGTTGCCTTGCAAAGTTTTGGATGGAGGAACCCCTTATGAAGCATGGTGGGGTAAGAAGCCTAGTCTTGATCATTGTAAAGTATTCGGATGTATTGCATATGCTTATGTTCCTTCACAATTAAGACATAAGCTAGAACCAAAAGCAGAGAAGTATGTTTTTATTGGATATGATGATAGACAGATGGGTTATAGGTTGTGGAGTCCATCCACAAAGCAATTTCTTGTTACTAAAGATGTAACATTTGATGAGCAAAACATGTGGTATACAGGATCACCAAATGAGTATACAGGTGTTGAAGAAATTCAAAGGAAAGGAAAGGCAAAGGTAAAAGTATGTGAAGAAATTGTTGATGAAGTTGACTCTAGATGTAGAGTGCAGGATCATGTAGAAGAAGGGCCAAGATTTGATCCAGAATCAAATGAGGCTGAAACTTCAAGAAGTGCAGAAATCAGAAGATCTACAAGAGAAAGGAAAGAGCCTATAAGGTATAGTTATGATACATCTTTCCTAACAACAAAAGATTATGCCTACATTGTGAAAACAGAAGAAGATCCAACTACTTATGAAGAAGCCAAAGGTAAACAGAATTGGGAGAAGGCAATGCAAGAAGAGTATGATGCTCTACTTGAAAATGAAACTTGGGAATTAGTACCAAGACCAAAGAATCAGAAAGTCATTGGATGCAAGTGGGTATATAAAACAAAGAGGTTTGCAGATGGTAAGGTGTCTAGATATAAGGCTAGACTTGTGGTTAAAGGTTATGCCCAAACTTATGGGGTAGATTATGATGAAACCTTTAGTCCTGTTGCTAAGATGTCTACAATTAGGACATTGATTGCTATTGCTACTTGCAAGGGATGGAAATTATCACAATTGGATGTGAAGAATGCATTTCTTAATGGTTACATTGCAGATGAAGTATATATGGAGCAACCAGAAGGCTTCATGGAGTCAATTGGATCAGATTATGTGTGTAAGCTCAAGAGAGCTTTATATGGGTTGAAGCAAGCCCCAAGAGCTTGGAATTACAGATTGGTCAAGTTCTTGAATGAATGTGGTTTTCAAGCATCAAAGGCAGATAGTAGCTTGCTAGTGAAGGCAAGTGAAAATGGATACATTTACATGTGCATTTATGTTGATGATATTATTGTTACAGGAACAGATGCTCAAGGAATCAATGAACTCAAGAAGCAAATAGAGAAGGAGTTTAAGATAAGTGACTTGGGAAACTTATCTTATTTTTTAGGAATGCAGATTGTGTATACTCAACATGGAGTATATGTTTCACAAGAGAGATACTTGAAGAATCTTCTAGTCAAGTTTAACATGGAAGATAGCAGGACCTCAACTACACCATTGGAGGTAAATCATAAATTAAGCAGGTATGGAGGTGAAGAGTTCAATGACATGAAGAAATATCAGAGTTTGGTAGGTAGTCTAATCTATGCTACCTTGACAAGGCCAGATCTATCATATGCAGTAGGTGTGTTGTCACAATTCATGCATTGTCCAAAGAAGACTCATTGGATTGCAGCCCAAAGGGTACTCAGATATATCAAGGGAACCCTAAGTGAAGGTTTGTATTATGGTTTCACTTCTGACACAAGAATCAAAGTGTTTAGTGATGCAGATTGGGCAGGTGACTCAGATGATAGAAGGTCTACTCATGGATATCTATGTTATGTTGGAGACAAGTTAGTGTCTTGGTGTTCAAAGAAGCAACACACAGTTGCTTTATCATCCACAGAAGCTGAGTATAAGGGAATGGTAGAAGCTGCAAAAGAAGTGATATGGTTGAAGACCTTGATGAAGAGTTTTGAGTTTGATCATAGTACTCCAATAATTTTTGGAGACAATATGAGTTCTTTGTATTTGGCAGCTAACCCTGTTTTTCATGCCAGGACTAAGCATATAGAGATACAGTATCATTTCTTGAGGGAAAAGGTACTAGATAAAGAGATTGAAGTGATGTATACTCCAACAAAAGAACAAGTGGCAGATATGATGACAAAGAGTCTGGATGGACCTAAGTTACAAAGGTTCAAAGACATGGCAAGTATCAAGAAGACAGAGAAGACCTCAATTGATGATTGAGGGGGAGCTGTTGGTGCAGACCAATCACCAATTGAAGGCTTGGAAGATCAAATGATGAAGGAAGAATTAATTCCTAAAGTGTGGAAGAAGATTACAATCAGATGACAAGAGAAGTGTACACATATGTACATTAGCATAGTCATAGATGACTTAGATCTTTTGTTCAGTAAGAATTATGTACAAATTATCTATAAATACCTTGAGAAAAGTCGGGGCATGTATGAGAGCATATGTGACAATAGTCATATGTCAAGATTGAGGGAGATAGAAGTCATAAGATAGAGGAAAGTGAATTTGAGTTAGCTCTCATCACTCAGTTGTATTTTCTCTGAGTAAATGAAAAATTTTGTGCCCGATGTTTCTGCGTGTTCTCCTTCTACAGTAGATCAATTGTGGAATGCTTTTGTACAAGTCTAAGTTGAGAGTTGCTTGACCTCTGTGCAAAGTTTTAGCTTCCAATTGTAATCAGGCTGAGTGAATTAAGTGTAGGAACATTCATATGTGAAGCATGTTCACTAGTTCCTAAAACAGGCGCAGATTTCGAAGTCAATGTTTTGGTCATTTCTCCTAGCACAGTTTAAAGTTTTGCATGAGTGAGGGCTTAATCTTTAAGTTAGAAGATAAGCTACTTATGTCTAAAAGCATTTTGTAAAACGGGTTCTATTCAAGGAGAACCAAGTCTTAAAAGTTACAGGTGTAAAGTCGACTGTTTTGGATGACAGTTTCTGACATAGGTAACTTGTGAAATCAATTTCTCAAGTTATACTTAATCTTTTGGAGTAATTCCAAAGTTTCATCAAAAACTTTACACGTTTGATAAGTCAATGTAAGGAAATAGTGCAGCAGACTTTTCTGTGTATCACCTTCTTCACAGATTTGTTCATCTTTTGATAATTAGAAGTTGATCCTCTAAAGAGTGGAAAGTTTTTGACTTATTCTTGGTATAGAGGTGCTCTAATCACAAGAATAGGTTATTCTTTTGGAGATTAACACTCTCCATCAATAATGACGAGCCATGTAACTATCATATGTCAATCGTTGCACAGAATTCCGCATCCTCCCAAATCTTCTTGGTCCTGGGTCACTTCTCCTTGTATCATCTCCATGTGCCCTTCTTACTCCTGGAGTCTTCACAGAGGGCAATCCAACTTCCTCATCAAGACTCTTTTCTAAACCGCTTGAATCCCCATCAACATCTTCAAAACTTGCACATGTTTTATGACCAGCAAAAAGCTTTTCTTTACCTTTCTTGGATGTATTTGATGAATTTGCTGGAGTGAAATTTCCAGGTAATCTTCCACTCCATGGATTTGAGTTGGAACTGTTGCTTGGTGATGCATTCGGTCCACTCAAAACCTGAGATTTTGCACTTGATTTTTCAGCATTTTCTTTGTCATTTGGTTCAAGACTCAGTCCTTCTTTGGCATCTGCATAGAAGCTTGACATTTCATCAAATACCACATCTCTGCTCACCTTTACCTGTCGTGTGAGTGGGTTATAACATTTATATCCCTTTTGCTCAAGGGAGTATCCAATGAAGACACACTTTTTGCTTTTCGATCAAGCTTCAGCCTCAATTCATCTGGGACATGTACATATGCAATACATCCAAAAACTTTCAGATGTGATAAGTTTAGCTTTTTACCTGTAAACTTCTCTTCAAGTGTAACTTGATGTATGATAGCAGTCGGAGTTCTGTTCATGATGTATACAGCAGTATGCACAGCTTCTGCCCAATAACAATGAGGCATATTCTTCTCAGCCATCAAGGCTCTTGCTATTTCTGCAATATTTCTATTTTTGCATTCAGCAACACCATTCTGTTGTGGTGTGTACCTGCATGAAAACTGACGCCGAATTCCATGATTTTTTAGAAAACTGCTGAACTCATTTGACATGTATTCACCTCCTCCATCAGATCCTAATGTCTGAATGTACTTCCCTGTCTACCTTTCCACCATAGCTTTAAAATTCTAGAAGTGAGTGAACACCTTTCTCTTCTCTTTCATGAAATATACCCATACTTTGCGTGTATGGTCATCAATGAAAGTAACATAAAACCTACAACCTCCCATAGATGTGGTCTTTGCTGGACCCCAAACATCTGTATGTACTACTTCTAGTACATTCTCACTAACATGCTTGTCATGTGGAAATGATGCTCTTGATTGTTTATCAAATCGACATGCTGCACATACCTTTTGCATTTTTGCAACTTTGAAATTTGGTAGTCCATGGACAATCTCCTTTGACTGCATCAATTTCAGCCTTTGCAAGTTTGCATGTCCAATCAGTTTGTGCCAGATCTCTATATCTGCAATAACTCCTGAACCTTTTGCAAACATGGCTACATTCATTTCAGGAATCTTCATATTTAAGGTGAACATCCTACCCACTTTGTTTCCTTTGGCAACCAATCGTCCATCTTGCTTGTACTCTTCTACATATAATCCATCAAATTTTGAACCTGACTTGTAATCCCTGGTCAACCATTTGTCCAATAGAAACCAGATTCTTTGTTATATTTGGAACATGCAACACACCAACAAGATGTTTTACCTTCCCATCCTCCATAGATAATGCTATGTTTCCTATATGCCCAATAGGATGTGATGTATCATCATCTGTTTCAACATATCCAGGAGCTCGCATTTTCTGCAAACTACTTAACCATTCTACATGACTGGCCATGTGATTTGAAGCACCTGAGTCAACATACCAGACATTATCATTCAATTTTGAAATACGAGTAGACATCGTATTCATCATGTGATGTTGAACCATGAACAACTTCTCAGAATCATTTTCACTTGTGGATGCAGAGTTGTTTTGCTGCCTTCTGTTATTTTGATTCTTCAACCTGCAATCACGTTCAAAGTGTCTAGGTTTACCACAATTCCAGCATCCTTTACTATCATTACCTGAATCATTTCTTTGGAAATTTCTACGACCTCTTTGGCTCCCCCTACCTCAAAACTGTCCTCTTCCTCCTGCATGATTCTGTTGTTGACCTTGGTCTTGGTTATTGTTTCCTCTTCCACTTCCAAAACCTCTACCTTTGCCTCTTCCTCTACCAGAGTAGAATACCTGCTCAGAACTAGATTTTCCTTGGGAGTTTGAGTCCTCATCAAGATTCTTTTCTTCAATAAACAGCATAGATACCAGATCAAAAAACATTTGGAATATTTTCCTTGGTTTATATAGAAGTTCTGAACTACTTATATGCAGCTTCTAAACCACGAAGACACACTTCCACCTTATCATCATCATCTACATTCACGCAATAGATGCAAGTGACTCACATATGCTTTTGATTTTCAAGGTGTTGTCACTTACCGACATGCTCTTCTTCTCCAATGTATGCAGCTCGTTCTTGAGTTGCAATTTATGTGCCTTTGTATTGGTCTCATACAATGTGACCAAATTGTTCCAAGCCTCTTTTGGAGTCTTGGCATCCTGTATGTGTCCAATCATACTATCCTGTATGCTAACATATAGCCAGTACATTACCTTTCGTGCTCCTTGATTCTATTCCTCATATGCTCTTACCTGATCTTCAGTCTGATTCCTTTCTAAGAACTGCGGAGCATTTTCATTCTCTCCTTCGATGTACTTCCTGTAGCCTTTTCCATAAGGAAATTTTTCATTCTGAATCTCCAAGCATGGAAGTTGTTCTTGTCCAGCTTATTGCTCATAAGCTGACTCATTCCATCTGTGTTTGCCATTTTTTTGTAGCAATTCATCACATTGCAAAACACTACAAGCAGCACTTCTGCTTGAACACTATCGAACTATGACGTGACAGTTTGATCTCAAAAAAACACAGTTTTCGTGTATCAATAGTACACGGAATCGCTTGAAACTCTAGATATGGAATATATGAGTGTTACCAAACACAACGCAAGTTATAGATTCTAAAACTGACTTGGTTTTTTTGCGAGCCCCACCTTGCGGGCTTGAAATGAGGTCGAGATGGCTCTAAAACTTTGATCTGACAAAAACGAGTGACCCTAAAGGGATAACTCATGAAAATATTTTGAGGTCTTCTACCTTCACGCCCATTTTCGTAGCAAACAGACGTCATTTGTGAATTGCATTTTCTCGATGCCTTGCTGCGTACTCTTCACCATCGCCTTCTCCACGAGCTTTGTATAGCCACACTGGCTCTGATACCATTTCACAAGGAAGGAGATAAGGAAGAGAGCTCTCACACACACTCTTACTCTCAAGGAGAAGCACACACACAGATTGAGGCAAGGAAGAATGATCTTCTTCTTCTTCTATTATATAAAAAGGAATGTACAAGAATGACCTAAAAACAAGAATACAACAAGTGCAATATATAAAGATCAGTACATAAGGAAAAACCTAATGTCCGCGAATGAGTGAGCTGGCAAGGAACAAATGTGCCATCACTCTCGGTAGATAAATCTAATAAAGCTCAATGAAGTATCCCTGACATATACCGGCGTGACCACTATACATGTCAGAGAAACGAAAAACTAGTACGTGTCATCCTGGATCATCACATGTTGAGCTTGATATCTCAACACCTCAGCCTCTTCCTCTACTTCTACCTCGACCTCTTCCTTGTGTGTTGGCATTTGATGCATCCTTGTTCTCTTTTGAACTGTTTTGATTGTAGTTGTAATTGTTGTGAACTCTTGCTCTTCCTCTTCAGCCTCCTCTTGAGTTCCTTCCTTTACCTCAACCTGCATATAACATTTGGTTGTGGCTGTCCTTTCCTTTGGGACCACCAAAGCTAAGCTCTTTTGTGACAAGATGAGGGATTAGTTGTTCAAAGCCTGGGTATGCATCTTTCATGTTAATGGAAGTTATAAAAGGATTCCATCTTTCATCTTCTCTCAATCCATTGAGAGTACACACAAGATCTTTCTTCAACTGTTGTGCCAATAGAAGCTAAAGCATCACTTAGCTCCTTAATCTTCAAAGTATATTCAACTATGGATTGACTCAAACGTTTTTTTATTGTGTTCAACTCATTCTTGAGTTGAAGTTTCCTAGCTTTGGTATTTGTTGAATACATCCTTTCAAGAGCTTCCCAAGCATCTTTAGCTTTCTCTAGATGTTGAATATGCCCTACCATAGCATTAGTAATGAATTGTGAAATGAGGAACATGACTCTCCTATTCCTCTCTTCCCATTCTTTTGCTTGCCTCCTTTGGACTTAGATGGCCATAGCTTGATTGATTTGAGGTTGAGCATCATCACTGCTCATAATACCCCATAAGCCTTTGCCCATTAGGTAGTTGGTCATTCTAAACTTCCGCATGATAGTTATCCTTATCCAATTTCTCTACTTGTTGACCCAAGTCAGCCATTGAAGACTATCAAAAACTTTGAGAGTTACCTCGAATAGTTATATTGTCATTTGCTCTTGCGTTTGTGAAGTTCCCCCTTGTTTTGTAGCTCCTCTTTTGATTTGCTTTAACTCCATCTCTGTTGATGAAGCTTGAGCACCAAGTTTTCTCTGATACAAGCTGTGAAGAATGAGTTCTCCTATGTGCAATGAAAATGTGTAGTGAACCCTTGTATGTCCAGCACTTGGACAAATAGCTGCACCTCAAAAATAGCTTGATGATCTCAACACAAAACTCAAATGGACTTGTGCATTTATCCAATCAAATTAGACAAAGAGAGCTATCTAACAAGCTATAAATAACTTAATTTGGACAAGTTTTGATTAGGTAATGCAACTATTAAAGATGAACTACCTATCCACACAAGTATGCTGAAGAACTGAACTTCACTCTCAGACTTATGACTCCCTGACTATAGATCCTTTGAGGAAGATATTTGGTATAGAGAAATTACACAAAAATAGATTTCCAAAAAGCTAAAATCAAGTAATTTGGATGAGTTTTGATCAGGAAATTCAACTCACCAAAATAGACCACCTGTGCACATAAGTATACTAAAAAATTGGGCTTCACTATCTGATAGATATCTCACAGAATATAAATCCTTTGAATGCGATATTTGAGACATAGAAAGTAAATGCATAGAGCTTTCTAACAAGTCAAAAAGCAAGCAATTTGGATATGTTTTGTTTGGGAAACTTAACCAACCAAAATAGATTACCTGTTTACACAGGTATGCTCAAAAATTGGAATCACACTTTCACTGATATCTCACAGAATATATAAGATTTGAAGAGGATACTTGAGATTCAAAACAACACAAGATAAGCTTTCCAATGAGTGTTTAAAAGCAAGAAATGGTTACATATACACTGAGATATGAGCTTCACAATAGAGCTATGTACAAATTGACGTACTGACTACAAGGTAGATATTGTATCTTTTACTCATCATGAATTTTGACTAGACTTTTTTCTTTTCTTTTTTTCTTTCTCTTCTTTTCCTTTATCTTTATATTTGTTAAATATATCCAAGCATAGCTCATATGAAAATGAGCTTGTACATTTATCTTCAACATGGAATACCATCGATAAGACATAGGAAGAAACGAAGTCGATACACTCATTAGAATTAGAATCCTCATGGTTGCACGAAGATACTCATCGATGGATGTGTAAGGTAGCAAAACAAGAGGAAGAGCAATTAGAAGCCAGAAACTTAGGTTCAGAATGACATCCACCAACTCTTCAAGACCCTGCCTATGCACCTATAGTATTTCCAGACGAAGAATTCAAACCTCATAGTTGGGTAGAGATTTTAGCTACTCTGGATATAGGAGTGAATGAAGAAAAATGTACTCCTCATTGCGATGATGAAGGTTACAACATTTCCATGTTTATGATTGAACCTGTTGAGGAAGAATTTATCCTAGAAGAGTTCGGAGAAGTGACCCAAGAACCAGACCAATCGGAGGACGAGGGTTTAGAATCCATCATCATGGAACCCTTGTGTTTGAGAGAAGAGGAATATCTTTATTTTGTAGAAGCCAAAACTCATGAAATGGACAAGGAAAGTCAAATTGAACAACTTGAGTCACTCATAAAAGATGCAGAAAGTAAGCAAAAGAAGAGGAAGAAATCACTCAAGACACAAGCAGAAGAAGAACCACTCATGGAAGTACCTGAGAACTTCAAGAAGTATGAAAAAGAAGATAGAAGAATTATGGTATAAATGCCCAAGAGAGAAGCAGGCATCGGAGAAGTACATGATAATCGAGAGAAAACCAAAAAATCATAGTCACCATAGAAGAAGGAGAAGAAAAATGTACATACATAGGGCATGGTTTGATGGATGAAGAAGAGGAAGAAGAGTTAATTTCTCTATTGCGAGAATATAGAGATGTGTTCACTTGGAGTTACAAAGATTTGAAAGGAGTAGACCCAGATATATGCTCCCATAGAATCCATATGACTCCACAGGCCAAGTGTCACTCTAACACAATGGTAATTACCAACATGAGGAGATACACCTCATAAATGTCAATTTTTGGAGACGTGAGGACTGGTATGAAGACTGTGAGAAAGTGATGGCACAAGTGCGTGAGTGAAAGCACACAAGAATGCACACACATACACACACACATGCACAAAGTAAGAGCAAAGAGTGGAACAATGGAAGTTTTTCGATTAGAGAAGAAATCTCTTACAAAGCTCAAATCTACAACAAGCTAACCCCAAAAATGAGCTCTCCAGCCCTTTTTATAGTTTTTTTGAGTGGTTTTGGCCTTGTCCAGACCTACTGTCCAACCTAGTTAAAAATTAGGTTCCAGGGCTTATTTGGGGGCTCAAACGGAGTCTAAAAATTATGAAAATTGGTAGGATGATACTTCTAATACTCCTCAAGCTCAAGGACTCCTTGACTTGAACAAAATGGAGTTGCAAAAATGGAAAATGGTATTTACAATGGTTTTTAGTGATAAAAATCACTATCTTTATAGGGTTTCTTCTAGAGATTTGACATGTTCTTCTTAGAGCTCCCTACATGCTCTCTCTTCTTCTGTGTCCACTTCTGTGATATGCTTCTATGCTTTGTCCTTGACCTTGAGCTTCAACACTCCCCCCCCTCTTGAGTTTGTCGCTTGACAGACCCTTGTTGGAGGGGTTGTTTCATGTAGTACTTTGAGGGATAGTGTTCTTCATGTATCAACAGGAGCGGTCCATCTTCCAAATGTAGCTTGGTCTGGTTCTTTTGTTTTCCACTACTAGCCTACCCGAGAGTTGGTCCCCTTGTAGGTACTTCTTCCTTGGATTTGAGCTACATGGTGTATTTATGTGCTTTCAAAGATTGCTAGTTGCTCAAAAGAGGTTGTCAAGATTGAACGTGAGCAGTTGTCGACTATGAATTGCTTCATAGGTATTGATGTTGTACCTGTGATGTCTTTGGATCTTTGAACATGAGTTTCATAGTAGGATGCCAAGTACTTTTGACCCATAATGACTGAAAGGTAAGTGCATTAGTGCATGGGTTGAAACAGATATGTTCCTTATGCACGACCTTGGAATGTGGCCCTATGCATGCATACTTGGGGAATGCATTGGAAGAATTCTGGTGCAAGAAATTGGTTCTTGAGAAAAGTGCTCAAGGGTATGCTGACAAAGAGGTTCTGTAATCTATCATGGTTGAAGTGTTGTCGAAGCAGGTCATTCTTACCATGGTCAAAGGTTCATCGATATTCATCTCTTCATGTTGTGCTCCAGACCATTGGCTTATCTTCCGTTGCTAATGGACGTCCTTGTTGGATTACACACTATTGGCTCCAGACCATTGGCTTATCTTCCGTTGCTCCAGACCATTGGCTTATCTCTCAATCCGTAGGTCGGATTGAGGCATGTAAGATACCTTTGGAAAGCTCTCGCAACAAACTTTCCAATGATCTAGCTTGAAAGTGTGGGAATACTTGGGTGCCACTTGAATGAGTGTTCAAGATACCAAACATGGGTGAGAACAAGGTTCAAGGCTGAGGTTGAGAACAAGGGCTCAAGACACCAAGGTTGCAAACAAGAAGGTTCAAGACACCAAGGTTGAGAGCAAGGGTTCAAGAGATCGAGGTTGCGAACAAGGTTCAAGAAACTATGCGAGGTTGAGGACATCAATTCAAGGGTACCTAGGGAGTTCAAGGGGTTGATCACTAAGGCTAGAGGGATACAAGATTAGATCATTGAGGACAATGATCAACCAAGGGGGGATGGTGGGTCAATTATTCGAGAAGCAATTGCACTTGATGTTTGACACACGGCCATGTGGTATCTTGGGGCCTCAGGATTGACATCTAGGCCTAGTCACATTAACTTATTTGTCCTAATGTGTTCCCTAGCCTCTGCTTGTGCTTCTTCTCTAACCCTTAACCCTTCATCTTTTTGCTTTTTAGCAGTGTTGAGTCTCATTAGGATATCCTCTATAAGAGGTTCTTGATATAGCTTGACTCGATAGCCACTAATATAGCTTGGCAAGATGTCGCCTTGTAGGGTGGCCAATTGAACAACACCGCTAGTGGAAATTCTATTAATGATCATGGGTCCATATCCTCTTTTTTCCAATTTACGGGCATGTTGCTTTAGTGTGTAAACCAACACAGGTCTCCCTCTTTTAGTCCTTTATCCTTAATGTGTGCATTGAAGTATGCCTTTTGCCTTTTCTTTGCAGCATAGATGCCTGCATCCGCTCGTAGCCTTGTCTCACCTAAACGTTCTAGATCAAAGATCCTGGAGGATAACTCGTGTCCATTCCACTCATGCTCTTGTGCTACTTTTAAGGCAGAGATTAGGAAGTCCAATGGTAGCACAACATTCTGTCCGAAGACCATCTAAAATGGGGTGGCATTGAGTACCGTTTTATAGGCAACTCGGTAATCCCAAACCGCATGATGAAGTTGTTTATCCCAATCAGAGCATTTATTATTTACCAATTTTGCCAATACATTACATAGGATCGTGTTTGTGCTCTCAGCTTGTCCATTAGCCCGTGGCTAATAGGGGGCCGACTTCTTATGTATCACCAAGAACTCTTGAAGAAGGTTTTCAATGACTTCATTTAAGAAGTGTGTGCCTCTATCACTTACTAACTATATTGGAAATTTGGATTTGGTGAACACGTTCTCAAATAAGAACTTAGCCATTCTTTGAGCATCATTCTTTGCTGTGGCTTTGAATTCCATCCACTTGGTAAGGTAATCTGTGGCTACAATAATGTACTCAGCATGGGAGTTTCTAGCTGGGGGGTTAATAGGACCTACGAAGTCCATGCCCCACTTCGAGAATGCACGTCCTCCCATCATTAGCCTCAAAGGCATCTCATTTTTTCTTATCGGATATTGTGCATGTTGGCATGTATCACATTTCTTCACATACATCCATATGAAGAGTGGGCCACCAAAGTCCTGAGAATAGAATGGTCTTGATTACTCGATCAAGCCCGAAGTTTCCACCGACGGCACCACTGTGTTGAGTTTCTAAGATTTTCAAATAGTCTGATTCATGAACGCACAATCTTAGGTAACCATCTTTTCCTCTTTGGTATAGGTTTTCTCCAACTAAGGCATAGTCCTGAGCCTCTTGCTCCATGCTTCATCTTCTTGCTAGACTAGCCTCATTCCATAGTGTTCCTGGCTTCATAAATTCTACCAACGGAGCACTCCAATCTGGAATTCCTGACACGTGATAAAGGGTAGCATGCTCCACTAGGAGTCTCTCTTGGTACATTGGACAATTGTTAATCCATTCATGGATTTCTTTATCCATGCTAGGCCAATACACTCCTAAATGTTTTAGATTTTGCAATGTTCGTTGTTTAGAATAGTGATTTCCTAGAAATCCTTCATGGGCTTGTTGTAACCACTACTATGTTCATCGTCCTTGACACAACAAGCTAGTACACCCTCTATATCTTGTTTATACGTGCTTCCTGCCATTATTTGATAGTTTTGTGATCCTAAAATTTCATCTTTATTTGTTTTCACATTCTTATTTGCGGGCCCAAAGGTTAGGACTGGTACCAACTTATTTACCCATTTAGGAACAACTTCTAGATTGAACACATAAGCGTTCGGCAATTCATTAGGCACTCCTTGTGGTGATTCTCCTGAAGTGATGCAAGAAAGGTGATCCACTCTAAGGTGGGTCCTACCTTTCTTGACAACAACTTCAAAGTCATATTCCATCCGTAAGAGGAACCATCTTACTAAGCATCCTGTATTACAAGGTTTATTGAACAAATATAATAAAGCTTGATGATCAATGAAAAACTTGAACTTGTTGGCCAATAGATAGTGTCTAAACTTCTTCACGGCATATATCATGCCTAATCCTTCTCTCTCGGCTGTTGTATAGTTGCGTTTAGCTGCATTTAGCTATCTGCTAGCATATGCTATAGGCAAATCTAGATTTTCTTCACCTGTGGGTTGTGGTAGCACACATCCTATTGCATGATTGGATGCATCTACATGGACATGGAATGGTTTAGTCCAATCAGGAGTGGTCAATATTGGTGTTGTGCACAAACATCTCTTCAGCTCATTGAAGGAGTTTTCACATTTATCATTCCACTCAAAATTTGTCAACAAGGCATAAAGAGGCTTAGCTATAATTGAATACATGTAAATAAACCTTTGGTAATATCCACAATGGTCCATAAAGGCTTGTACCTCTTTAACATTCCTTGGCCTTGGCAACCCCACTATGGGTCTTACTTTATCCTCATTTGTGGATATTCCGTTCTTAGAAACAATATGACCTAAGATTTTACCCTGTCGTACCATGAACACACACTTCTCTGGGTTCAGACAAACTCAATATCTCTATTCTTGTTGAAGATCTGTCTGAGCTCAGGGATGTGACATCTTCTTTCTTGGGAATGAGGACATAAATCGTCCACATATACTTCTAAGCTCTTTTGCAAGAACTCTTTGAAGACATGGCACAGGAGCCTTTGGAATGTTGTAGGTGCATTGGTGAGTCCAAATGGCATCACACAAAATGCAAAGATTCCCCACTCTGTGGCAATGGCCGTTTTGTGTTGATCTTCTCGGGCTATGGTTACTTGGTTGTAGCCTAAAAATCCATCAAGGAAGCTATACACTTCCTTGCCTGCAACACACTCCAATAAATGTTCAGTGATTAGAAGCACATAGCTGTTGGAAATTTAGTAGGCCCATAACTAATATCACAGGTCCAAGTTCCATAGGTCTAGGATCTACAACATAGATTTCAGCAATCTTCCAATATTGACAAAACATGAACATACCACACTTAATCATACAAATGATGAGACAAAGATAGAGAAAGATTAGACAACATGTGTAAAGTGTTACGTAAGCCACTACTTACTCACACTATCATATATACAAATGTCAATTTACAATGTGGGAGCAAAACTCTCAACCACTCTATGTGAACAGAAATAGATGGAAGAGTGTATGTACAAATGTAATAAACATATTCAGATGTATGGATAGAAATCTGAATATATATGATATGTGTAATCTAATAGGTTGTAGAAGATTGAATATGAATGATAGAAAAAGGAAGGATCAGTCTAAATCTGATAATCAACAAACCCTCATCTAACCTTAGGCTATGGAAGTCCCTAAGTTAGACACGTGTGTGAAAAGATCACATACTTACAAAAGTAGCAAAGAATGCTAACAAGTTTGCTGCCAGAAATCCTCAATCTCATATGAACATATCTTCTCTAACACCTCATCCAAATATGCATAAAGCATATACATACTGATTCTCTTGTAGATATGCCGAATAGGACTCCTCCTGATATGGATGTTACTGCCTCCATAAACTCCAAGTAGTACCTGTGTGCATAAAGAGAATATGTACATGAATTCTTAACATAAGATGCAAATCTTATGTTAGCCACCATCCGATGTCTTTGAAGTAACCCAAAATCTTCATGTAGAAGGCAATCTTCAAATACATCATGTGGATGGTTGATCCACACCACCAAGCTGCTAATAGCCTATCCCTAAGCAAGAGTGTGAGCACACTCTTCTTCTCCAAGAAGAACTCCATAGTCGCTCCTCAACATGCTCCAAAATAGCAACATGGCTACCCCATGTGCTAAGAAGCACCACCCCTATTGAGGTAACAAAGCTTCCAAAGCTTGTGTTGAACTAGGTGAAGGATGATTTGAACAATGATCCAATGGCTTCTTATATAGCTTTGTGTGTCCCTTGAAAAGCTCCATAAAAAAAACTCTCATCCGTAAAACGCTCCGTGATCGCTAAGAATAAAAACACCATTGTCCATCGCGAAGTTTTCCGTTGTTTGTGTGTTTTTAATAAAGCAAAAGCACTAAAAAAATTTTCTGCGAACACTGCTGCCGCCAGGATTCGAACTTGCGCCAGTTCGATGGAAGGCCTTTGCTTTATTCATGAGTGCTAGGCGCTTTTCTTTGTAGAGAGTTAGAACAATAACTACTAAGCCTGGGAATTGTGAGTAATATGGACCAATAAGACATTGTTTTCCAACAATCCCCCCTGCAATGTCATATTGGTACAAAATGAATTGAATCTACAAACTTCATAAGCTTCAAGCTTATACTCCCAAACTGACCTTCAAACCTTTTCTTCAAAAGTCTTCTTCAAAACTGAATTTGACTTTCTTTTAAACTTCAAACACTGAACTTGCTGAATATGAACCATAATAGTTGAGAAAATATGCAAACTAGATATCCAATAGTGTACTCATCAAGCAATCATTTTCTTGACAACAAATATAGCATGTACTGACTCTGAACGAGCTATCTTCTATCTTCTAAAACCTAGAAACATACACTAGGATCCACATATTTGCATTTACCTTACAAAAGTTTTCTCAATGTACTTGTGTTGTGTCATGTAGATACAATAAACAAAATCAAGAACTGAATCCTGGAACCTGTGACTGACAACTCACAACTTAGTGTATTATGAACACTGCTGGTTCATCTCGAACTGTACTAAACTCAAGTGAACTCAACTCAACCCAACTCAACTCATGGGTCTCACCAAAATCTCATATTTATGAAGTCATCACGTCTTCATCCTTGTTTTATCTGTAAGTCTTTCATACATCTTTCCTTCATAACCTGATATAAACATAAATGTGCACACCTCTTAAATATACCTCTCTGAAATATCAAATTTCTCTTTAATAGAACTCTGGAACCTTATCCTGAACAGGAACATCCTAACAGGAACTTTCTCCAGACATTGTCCTTCTTCCTTCTTCTTTCAAAGTTGGAACATAAAGAGAACCTGAAAAAGGAAATATAGGAATACTTGAAATAGGAATACATGGAATTCTTAGAGGTATGACTCTGCATTCTTTCACATATGGCTAAAAAATAAGTCTTCATGTTTCATCACCCCCTTGGATGATTTAACACTAGTATCCAGAATTCTTCAAATATATCAGACTCTATAAAATCAGGAACGTCTTCCTTCTTTCAATAAATATGATCTTTAGTGATCAATACCTGTATCTAAAACAAAATCTCTGAACCCTTTTTATTAGCACTGCAGTTGCTAATAGTTTTCACTATAACTCTTCAGCTTCCCATATTATAGAATAAGGTTAGCTGATCCATTACATGATAATAAAAAACCTCACTGAAAGCATTTTAGGATCCATAATCTTCTGCAACATAACAAGTATCTTCTTCTATTTCTGCAACATAAATCTGATAGAATCTGAATCTTTGACTTACTTCTTCCAATGTTAAGAATTTGTGTAGAATCTGCTCTCATCAAAACTTCATGACTTAATGTTTGATTTGCTACTTGAATGTCTCTAAGTGTCCATACTTCTCACATACGGTTGTAAAAACTTTTCTTTAACCAAATCCTTCTAGGAATCTGCAATTCCTATTTGAAACATAAGTGGACAAAATTCTCACCTTGAGAACTCCAAAAGTTGCAAGTTGATACTTCATCTCTTCATATTCTACCCGGGTGAAATGTGATAGTATCTGCTCGACTTTCTTTTGGCTAACTCCACTTCTCAATCAAGTGATAGGATTTGATGGAACACCTTTTTGAATACAAGCATGTATCTAAAAATCAAGATAATCATAGAAAGTAGATCTTCAACTGACTGGTATATCAACAAATCTGAATTTTCTGAAGTTTTCTAAGAATATTGAATATGAGGTAACCTTTCCAAATATAAAACCTCAACCCAAGTCTTCATCATCTGCTACAAAAAACTCTTTTACCTCAAGAGTAAGATAAAGAAAAAATATACTTCTTTGTAACTTGTCATATACCAAGTAGCTGTGTATTGACACTCCAAGAATTCTTTGAGGGAACATATAAGGTGCCTGCTTAAAAAATCTTCAACTTATATATAACTCATACATATGAGTCAAAATATATAAGTTGTTTTCAAAATCTGCTGCTTTTCTTTCTCTCAATGCAATTCTTTGTCAAATCTACTAAATCATGACCAAGTATAGTGCAAAACAAGAAACTACTTCTTCTTTAAACTATCTTCACACAAGATGTTCTAGTAGACTTGTCTTTGGGTGTAGAGGATAAAATATGAAAAGTATATGGAAAATATAAGAGAAAAGGAAGTCTTACTTTCCCTTTGGAATTATTGGACTTTCTTCTTCTGCATCTTTCTTCCACCTGATGATGATGTCAACATCTTCAAACTTCTCTTCCATACCTTTTGTTCTCTTCATCTTGAAGTAGCAAGCACTCTTAACTTCTTCAAATGAACTTTTTTCTTTCTCTAGTGCTAAGAGTAAAACAAACATGGTATACAAATGGAAGTGAACATAGAATCATGTTTTACCATCTTCTCATATCTCTGAATCAAAACTCTACTTCAAATGTGACTAATATGACTGAATTCACCAACCTTTTCCTTAAGTTGACTGAATGTTGAATTACCTCTCTAGTGTACCTAGATCAAATTCTGTACCTGGATATCCAACCAACTTACAACATATAATTGGCTGAAAACAAAACTGATGCTCTCCACATTTCTCTTTGTAGATGAGCTTTCTTGTCATGAAATAGATCTCTCAAAACTTTCTAGAAAAACCTCTAGATACCTGTTTTGATGTAGTTAATGCTTTTTATATTCAAAAGATGAAAGTGTATAAAAGCACTCCTTGAATCCTTCAAATCTCTTCATAACTGCTCTTCTAAGATATGACCTGCAAATGATAATCTGATACTAGAAACTGATACCTGTGATTTGATGTTGATCTGGTTCCTTCATCTTCTCCAAACCATTCTTTTTCCTTGAATTTGAAGTAGCCTTCTCTTCATCAATTCTTGGTCTTCAAACAATACTTTCTATAAAGTATTTTCATACTCTTCCAAAAGTATTCGGCTGCTAACAGATCATCAACTTCATACTCCACATTGATAGATAAACATGTGACTGAATTGTCTAATTCTCAAATCTCTACTCGTCAAGATTAAGTGTGTATGTCAAATGTCAAAGTTAGAAGATGCTCTTAATTCATATGTTGTAAACTTGGAAGTCCGGGAACCTAGGAATCTGAGAGCTTGAATGAACTCTGATATCAAAACCCTAAAGCTCTCATACCAAAATGTTGGAAATTTAGTAGGCCCATAACTAATATCACATGTCCAAGTTCCATAGGTCCAGGATCTACAACACAGATTTCAACAATCTTCCAATATTGACAAAACATGAACATACCACTTTTAATCATACAAATGATGAGACAAAGATAGAGAAAGATTAGAAAACATGTGTAAAGTGTTACATAAGCCACTGCTTACTCACACTATCATATATACAAATGTCAATTTACAATGTGGGAGCAAAACTCTCAACCACTCTATGTGAACAGAAATAGATGGAAGAGTGTATGTACAAATGTAATAAACATATTCAGATGTATGGATAGAAATCTGAATATATATGAGATGTGTAACCTAATAGGTTGTAGAAGATTGAATATGAGTGACAGAAAGAGGAAGAATCAGTATAAAACTGATAATCAACAAACCCTCATCTAACCTTAGGCTATGGAAGTCCCAAAGTTAGACATGTGTGTGAAAAGATCACATACTTACAAAAGTAGCAAAGAATGCTTACAAGTTTGCTGCCAAAAATCCTCAATCTCATATGAACATATCTTCTCTATCACCTCATCCAAATATGCATAAAGCATATAGGTACTCATTCTCTTGTAGATATGCCGAATATGACTCCTCCTGATATGGATGTTACTGCATCCATAAACTCCAGGTAGTACCTGTGTGCATAAAGAGAATATGTACCTGAATTCTTAACATAAGATGTAAATCTTATGTTAACCACCATCCAATGTCTTTGAAGTAACCCGAAATCTTCATGTAGAAGACAATCTTCAAAAACATCATGTGGATGGTTGATCCACACCACCAAGCTGCTAATAGCCTCTCCATAAGCAAGAGTGTGAGCACACTCTTCTTCTCCAAGAAGAACTCCATAGCCGCTCCTCAACATGCTCCAAAATAGCAACATGGCTGCCCCATGTGCTAAGAAGCACCACCTCTATTGAGGTAACAAAGCTTCGAAAGCTTGTGTTGAACTAGGCGAAGGATGATTTGAACAATGATCCAATGGCTTCTTATATAGCTTTGTGTGTCCCTTGAAAAGCTCCATTAAAAAAAAAAAACTATCGTCAGTAAAACGCTTCGTGATTGCTAAGAATAAAAACACCGCTGTCCATCGCGAAGTTTTCCATTGTTTGTGTGTTTTTAATAAAGCAAAAGCACTAAAACTTTTTCTGTGAACACTATTGCCCCCAGGATTCAAACTTGCGCTAGTTCGATGGAAGGCCTTTGCTTTATCCATGAGCGCTAGGCGCTTTTCTTTGTAGAGAGTTAAAACAGCAAGTACTAAACCTGTGTACTGTGAGTAATATGGACCAATGACATTGTTTTCCAACAATAACTATCTCTTATCATGGGGGCATTAACTTTCTTAAGGTTAGTACATACACACAACTTTCCATTCTTCTTGGGCACCACTACAATGGGGGACACCCACTCTGTATGCTCAATCTCATAGATAAATCCAACTTCAATCAGTCTGTCAATTTCTTCTTTTATTTTGGCTGCATACGTGTCATTATATGTGTAATGCTTCGATTTGGTAGGCTTGGCATCCTCTATCATGGGGAACATATGCAAACAAATTTTCGGATCTACTCCCTTCAAGTATCTATAGTGCCATCCAAACACGTCCCTATATTCCCTTAATAAAGCTAACAACTCTGCTTCCTCTTCTTTACTTAGGTCATCTCCTATGTACGTACATCTCTCTTTGTTCTCTTCAATGGTGACTACGATTTTTTTGGTCTTTTCTTTGTTATCATATGCATCTCCTATAGTGGCCTCTCTCTTAGGCATTCGTACCAAAATTTTTTGGTCCCCAACTTCATATTTCTTGAAATTTTCTGATACTTCGAGGAATGCTTCCTCCTCTTCTTGTTTCACTAATTTTCTTTTCTTTTTCTTTTGACCACCTTCACACCCATCCTTTGAATTTACCATTTCGATGCTTGTGAGAGGTTCTTCTTCTTTTTGGATACCAACTATTACATCTTCTAGATAGTGCCCCTCTGGATTAAAGCAACTATCCATCACAATGGACTCTAGATCATCATCATTCTCTTCTTCTTCTATGAAGTCACTAGAGTCACGTTCTTCTAGCATGGGCTGACACATGAACACTCAAATATCATAACCCTCCTCATCACAGTGAGGTGTCCACTATTCTTCATTGATAGCAATGCCCATGGTGGCTAAGATTTCTACCCCTCCATGAGGCTCAAATTCCTCATCTGGAAAGATCATCGGTGTGTAGGCTGGGTCTTTAATTGGTCTATCTCCTTGAGAAGGTTCCTTCTCTTGCTTTTAGGAATTTTTCCTCTTCCTTTGCGATTTTGCACATCCACAAATGTGTATCTTCATGCATCCAAGATGTATCACATGAATTTTTAGAATGCATAGAGACTGAATCTTCTTGCTCCTTGTGGATTGGATTCCACTGTAGGGGTGGTGCATCTCTGAAGGTGTAATCCTTCAAATTTACCTTGGTTATGACCCCTAAGTGCTGCAAGTATAAAGAGTTGGTTCCCCAATCCTGTACTATTTGTAGTTATCATAGGAAGGGCCTTCCTAGGATCATTTCATAGGCATTACTTTTACCAAAGTCACATATAGCAAAGGTGTGTTCAAACTCTACACCACAAGTGGTTAATGTTATCCCTTCTAGCAATCCTAGAGGTCTTTCAATATGGCCGTCAGCCATTTGAAGCTTCATTCTAATTGGCCTTAATGCGGGTTTACCCCATTGCTTCCACAAGGAGGTTGTTGCAATAGCAACACCAGCACCAGAATCTATGATCGCTTTGATTGTGTAACCTTGGTAGGTGATCGGAAGATAAGTATTACCTTCTTCACCTTCGCTCATGTCCCCTATTTTTTCTAGAGGTATCTCTGGAACTTTTTGCTTAGAGCCTACTTTTGAGATCTTGGAATCAAGTTCTGGAACTTGATTTGCCACATGATTCCATAACTCAGGTTTTACTTTGAGCAGCTGTTATAAAGTAAGATGACAATGAACCTTAGTGTTCTTCACGACTTCAGTGTTTCTTGGAACCACCGAGTCTTTGTTTCTGATCAATATTGTGGGAGCTTTGATCTAGAGACATTCAAATTCCCATGGGCTTGTGAACTGTGGCAACTCTTGTAAAGAATTTGATTCAAATTCTAACCTTTCTTCTTCTTGTTTCTCTACTTGGTTTCCATAGATAGATGGAATGTCTTGTGGAAATTGATCATGAAGGTCATTGATCTTAAGAATAGGAGGGGGATTATCCTTCTCCTTGACCCATTTCTCTTCTTGTATTTCCCGCAAGAACTTTTGAGAGTACTGTTGAATTGAAAGAGTTTCTCCATGATCTATCGAGTCAAGAACATAGACTTTCTTTGGTGGTGAACGTTCTCTTTCAACATTTGGTTGAGCCTGTGGAGGTAAAGAAACTTGTGGTTTATTTATCAACTTCTCTAATCTATCTAGTAAGCCTTGGAAGTGCAAACTCGATGTAATAGAATTTGTCTGATTGAACACTTGATTGGCCTCGAACATAGCTTGAGCTAGTTCCACCATTTTTATGCACATTTTTGTCCGTTCAATCTCTAAATCTGCTCTAGGGTATCTCTTGTGTAGGTTTGCAGGTGTTGGTCCTTCTTGAAGTCGAGCCTGGTATGCCTTGAACATCATGTCCAAGTCTTCTGGGATTGGATCTGCAAGAACAGACCCTGGTTGTGGTCTATTTACAATGGTTGGTGGGCTGGGATGAGGTGGCATGGATGGAGTTTCGGCATGCGAGGGGTTTTGAGAGGCAATATCTTCTATTTTGTTTTTGAGTCTTTTAGGCTTTCTTCTAGTTTGGATAACTTTTTGGTCCACTTACAATTGACCTTCTCTCTCGTATCCTTCCATGTTCTCGTTTTTCTCTTACTAGGCCCTCCTAACTCACTTGGCTCTGATTGCTCAACTAGTTTAGCTTGTTGTAAGGCTTGTGCCCTAGTAACTACCTGTATAGGAACCATATTACTGCTAATGGAACTTGAATCCCCAACTAAGCCCACTACGTTAACGGGTGTAACCTGGTGTGCACTAGAGGAATTCTTGGGACAATCTCTCGGGAGCTATTCTTTGCCACACTCAGGATAAAAGCCTTGTATTGTGATGTTCTACCCTTGTCTTGGAGCTGGTGGGTGGGTACATTCGCGAATGACATGGTTGCCCTGATATCTAAAACATGGTCCTTTAGGCACTTGTGGTCCCATTTGTTTCACTTGGGGCCTAGCAGAGAGATTCGTAATTATGAGATTAGCATATTTTGGTCCATAAGGGTTTTCATGTCCCTCGTAATCATATTATTGCTTCCTATAGATTTGGTCATATTCCCTCAGGCTTTCCTCATAACAGTAAGACTCTCCTTGGTTTTGATCAAAGCCTTGATTTGTTGTTTTGGAACTGGTCAAAGGTGTCACTGGTACTAGGGCTTTTTCTAGGTTTTCTTCCAGTTGGGTGTACTTTACTGGAACTACATTATGTGGGGGTGGTTGTTGTCCTAGTATCGATTGAGGTTGGCCATATCCTCCAAGTTCATATGGTCTAATTGCTCATTATGGTCTTGGATATGGGTTATACCTAGGAACTTCTTTGCCTTGTTCTCTAGGAGGGTATTTTTATGGCCTATATTGGGGTGGTACAAACGGTCGTAATTGTCTATTAAATGGATAGTTTTCGGTGTTGTGGTTGGTGTACTTGAGTACATGTTAGACCCTTGAGTTGATTGTCTATCATAAGTGTAAGGTGGTGATAACCCTAAACCTTCTCTCGTGTAGACATGAGATGGATGATCTCCACCACAAAGTGTGCAGCTTCTTAACATTGGCGCTCTCACGAGGGGGTTCTCGTGGTTCCTTGTACTCCCAATTTCTTGGCCACTAACTCTGCCAATTCCTCCACATTACTCAAACTAGAAGTCTCATTGCTCCTTGTATCCTCTCGTTTGGTAGAATTTTGTGTTGTTTTAAGATCCTCAGCTAAGTTGTCTTCCAAATCTATGCACTCTTGAAGACACCCACTCAGGGTTTACAATCGTTTTACGTATACTAAGATTTGCAATGTTCCATTGGTTAGACCTTCTAAAAATAGGGATATCATTTTCTACTGAGAAGGTCTCTCTGTCACAAGGCATCGGTCTACATATTGACTAAATCTTCTTGCTGCATTTTTTACTGTCTCATTAGGAGCTTGTTTGAAACTATGTATCAAGGATGAGGAATTGTGCTTAATCCCTCGCTTAGTGAATTCCCCAATAAATTCTTGGAAGAATTGTTCCATATGGCCAAAGAAATTTGGATCCAAGGATTGAAACCAAGTTAAGGCTATTCCCTTGAGGGTTAGCCCAAAGGATTCATATTGCATGAAAAAGTCATCCACTTGCTCTGCTTGCAACACTTGTTTGTATTCTGCAATGTGGTCATAGGGCTCTCCTGTGCCATCGTAATGATTTTGCATACATTTGGCCAATTGGATTGGACTCAGTCTTCTGCCAAGCTCTGATGGGAATAGCGGGTGTTACGGGGTGTATTCCAGCTCCCACATCTTGGGGTGGTTCTACCCTAAAGGTGGTTCTATTCATATTTCCCATTCCCTGGCTAGTTTGGTTGTGGGAGTTAATTCATGGCATGGTGAATTGTACCTATGGTCCGTTGGGTATACTACCTTGGCTCGTTTGTCCTAACATCACATTTTCCGTTCTTTGATGGGTCTCGAATGGGTTTTGTGAGGTAGTTGCCTGATCTCATGGAGGGAATATAGGCAGACCCATGTACTTTCATCTAGACCTATCCACTTTACCTACAGGCCAATATCTCCTTTGATTTTGCTCTAGGTATGTAACTCTAGATGGATTTTCTGAATCCCTTAACTCGTATATAGTTGTTGGGCTAATGGCTTCTCCTTTGTGTCAGTGAATCAGTTTGTAGGAGTAGGCCTGATGCATGTACCAAGTACACATCCATCAGATAGTCATCTTGGGGTATCCTGCCCCCTCGCAATACTTGAGTCATTACTGACTTTCCCCTAGGGGTGTTCACCGTATTTCCATTGTTGGTTCTCCCAAAAATTCCTTGTCCCCCTAACTCTCTTCTATCGTTAATTTGATCAGGGTCTTCCGTTACTACATAGGTCTGGCCCCTTTTGTCCATGTAAACTCCATCTTCGTACTTGATAGCTGGTCTTGGAACTATTTCTAATTCTGTAGTGTTTATCATCCTTGCTACTAACCTATGTAGACCATCAAGGTAGATGATATTCCTTGCAAGTTAGTGGATACATATTGAAGAGACATCCGATATTCCCCTTCCACAGTAGACATAGAACCTTCCCTAGGTACTGAGCTATGCATGTCTTCAGAAGCCAAGAGTCTCTCCATGTTAAAAGACATTTCTGACTCACTCGTCTGTGAACTCAGCACGTAATGATAACCACTGAGTTGTGAGCCCATGACTTGGTTGTATGGTTGACACTAGCCTCAGGAGATTTGATACTTTATCTATCTTTTCCTAGGTATCTACTTTATCTCAGGTTCATAAGCCTTGTCTACAAGTCCAAAGTTCTCCTTTGTATTGCTCAAAATCCTTTGGAACCCCTTGCTTCCTAGTCCCACCCAAGGGTCAACTTCAAAATACTATATCTAATAATCATTATATTAGTTTTACCCAAGTATTAGTTTTCCAACAAACCCAAAATCACAACAAACAGATTTCGTATGAGAAAGTTATGCCAATTCAGGGTTGTGGGGTTAAAACAGGGTCTCTTGGGAATTATTGTGGAACATGCGATACACGATACTGGGTCTAACAATATGATACCTATGGTTGGCGATACTTGGAATTCCACGATATGATACTTGATACCACCATGATACAATACTGCTCTAGATGATACGATACCAAGTGTCTGATGATGTGATACCTCTACACTGATGATATGATACCACTCCCTAGACGATACCTCACTTCTCATGATACGATACCACAAGGTGCACGATATGATACCCCTGATTGGCACGATACGATACCAACCTCACGATATGATACCAAGATAGCAAACGATATGATACTTCATTGGCTCACGATACGATACTGGTATTCAGGATGATACGATACCAGTGAAGTTATGATACCAAGTTACCAAACGATACGATACCAGTCTGTGAACGATACGATACCACTGCACCGACACGCTACGATACCACCAAAATGATGGTGATACGATACTTAAGTTCACCGTGATACGATACCTAGTATGCTCAAGATACGATACCACCGAAGGACTGCGATCATGATACCAACACTTGGCGATACACGATACTCGACAAGTATCGTGATACATGGGAGTCTTGGTATCACGATACCAAAACTCAACCGGACATGATACCTATAGTTTTTGACACTCAAATTCAAAAAATTTTGTGGATAGGTGTACCTTATGCCCTTCTTGTCACTCTTATGTGCCTGTAGATGCAAAAACTCTCACCTATTCCATGATATTGCACTCACGATACCAGACACTATAGGTAGTCTCAGTTCCCATGATACTTCACTTAGTTTGTGATGTGTTGAGAGGATTTCAAGACTATTTCTTCAGTGTTTCAGCTCTAAAGTCCCTCCATGTTTCTTGCTCGCAGCCACAAGTGAAAATGAAGTGAATATACAGTCAAGAATGGAGAAAATATGAGAAGATTAAGGTGAGAGAAAATGGTGGTGATGGTGAAGCTAAAGATGAAGAAAAACTCAGAAATTGAACTGAAAATGGTGATCTTTTTTTACCTTCCAACATCGCTACTCTACATCTTAGCGTCACACGCTTGTCCTCCAAGTGCTCTCCCCAACAACGGTGCCAAATTTGGTGTCACTCATAAGTACTAACGTGAGAAAATACACCTCATAAATGTCAATCTGTGGAGACATGATGACTGGTATGAAGACCGTGAGCAAGTGATGACACAATTGCATGAGTGAAAACACACAAGCATGCACACACATACACACACACACATGCACAAAGTAAGAGCAAAGAGTGGAACAATGGAAGATCTTTGATTATAGAAAAAATCTCTTACAAAGCTCAAATATACAACAAGCGAACCCCAAAAATGAGTTCTCCAGCCCTTTTTATAGTTTTTTGAGTGGTTTTGGCCCTATCCAGACCTAGTGTCTAGCCTAGTTAAAAATTAAGTTCCAGGGCTTATTTGTGGGCTCAAACGGAGTCTAAAAATTATGAAAATTGGTAGAATGATACTTCTAATACTCCTCAAGCTCGAGGAACAAAATGGAGTTGCAAAAATGGAAAATGGTATTTACAATGGTTTTTAGTGATAAAAATCACTATCTTTATAGGGATTTCTTTTGAAAATTTGACATGTGCTTCTTGGAGCTCCCTACATGCTCTCTCTTCTTCTGTGTCCACTTCTTTGATGCGCTTCTTTGACCTTGAGATTCAACACCAAGCCTACCAAACAGAAGCCATACTTGTACACTTATAATTATACTGCCAAGATTAAAGAAGAAATAGATCATTTGATAGAAGTAGGGTTCATTTATGAAATTGAGCATACCGAATGGGTTTCCCCCATGTTCGTGCCCAAGAAGAATGGAGAATTGTGCATGTGTATTAACCTTAAAAAAGTTAATGCCACCACTATTAGAGACAATTATCCTCTTCCTATCACGGAACACTTATTGGAAAGAGTCATGGGCAAGAAAGTTTATAGCTTCCTTGATGGATTCTCAGGCTATAATCAAGTAGCCATTGCTCTAGAAGATCAATATAAGATGGCATTTGCCACAGAATGGGGCATATTTGCATTTTGTGTGATGCCATTTGGGCTGACGAATGCACCCACCATCTTTCAACGACTCATGTGTAATTTTTTTAAGGAACTATTATGCAAGAATTTGGAAGTTTATGTGGATGACATATGTGATCATTCGAATATGAGGCAGACTCACATCCGTGAATTAAGGCAAGTATTTGACAAATGTTTAGAATATTAGGTTCGTTTGAACCCAGAAAAGTGTGTTTTCATGGTCACACAAGGCAAAATTCTAGGACACGTGTCAAAGAACGAAATTTTGATAGATGAAGAAAAGGTGAAAGTAATTGTAGGCCTACCTAGGCCAAAAAACTTAAAAGAAGTACAGGCTTTCATGGGCCATTATGGATATTATCGACGATTTATACACATGTACACAATCATAGCAAAGCCTCTATACTCTCTTTTGTGTTGTTAGGGAAGTCAAGTGGTATCACTAGCTGCTGGTCTAAGGTCCTGATCTCATAGGAGCCTTGTCTAAGATTTAGGTCCACTGAGTGATCATATAGCCAATCTTGTCCAAGGATTAGGGGTTCTATCAAGTCGTCATCATGGCACACTAGGAGCTTCACTGTCATGGTCACTTTGTGTATGAGGATAGGAAGGTCCACATCACCCATGCAAAGGGTTTCCATGCCTCCGAGCCCTATGAGGTACGCCTCAATTGGCCGCATTTCTATTCATGAATCTTGATAGTGGGACCATCTAATGGCACTAGTCATAGCACTTGAATCAATTAAAGCCCTAAGCTCATGGCAAGTGTTTCCGTGTTCTATCATGACTGTAATGAATGGTCTCCTATCCACTATGCTAGGATGAGAAATTGAGTTTGCTTGACACAATGTCATGGCCATGGGGTATTTGGGTGTTTCTTCCAGATGGTTATAATGTTCTCTCCCTAGTCCATGTCTTCTTAGCTTCATGCACTTAATGCATTCTAGAGCTTCTGCCTGAGCTTCCGCACATATTCTCTTTTCTTCCTCCTTACGCTTCTTTGCCAATGTGAGTCGTCTAAGCATATCCTTAGTAAGAGGTTTCTGATATAGCTTGACTCTATAGCCGCTAATGTAATTATGCATTATCTCTCCTTCTAGGGTGGCTAATTGTATTGCTCCACTTGTCGATAGTCTGTTAATGATCATAGGTCCATAACCTCGCTTTTCTAGTTTCCGTGTGTGTTGTTTCAATGTATACACTAGGACTAAGTCACCTTCTTTTAAGTCTTTGTCTTTCACATGTGTGTCAAAATAGGTTTTATGTCGCTTCTTTGCTGCATATATTCTTGCTGCTGCTTTTAGTCTGGTTTCTGGTAATCGTTCCAAGTCCATAATCCTTGATGATGATTCATGGCCGATCCACTGATGTTCTTGTGCAAGCTTAAGGGTGGGTATCAAAAAGTCCAAAGGGAGCACAATGTTTTAACCAAAAACCATCTGAAAGGGATTTGCATTGAGTACGATCTTGTAGGCCACTCGATATGCCCAAACAATCTGGTGTAACTTTTTGTCCCAATTTGAACGTTTATTGTTCACGAGTTTTGTCAGTACATTACAAAGGATCTTGTTAGTACTTTCTACATGACCATTGGCCTGAGGATGATATGGTGCAGATTTCTTGTGAATCACCATAAAATTGTGTAACAAATATTCAATGACCTAGTTTAGAAAGTGAGTTCCTCGATCGCTCACTAATTCTATAGGCAATCCATATCTTGTAAAGACATTTTCAAATAAGAATTTTGCAGTCGTGTGTGCATCATTCTTTTTGGTGGCCTTGGTCTCTAATCATTTGGTAAGATAATCCATTGCAACTATGCTGCATGAGTAACTTTTGCAGGAGGATTAATGGGTCCTACAAAGTCTATACCCCACTTAGAAAATGCACGTTCTACCATCATGGGTTTTAGTGGCATTTCATCTCTGCGAGTAGGAAACTGAGTTCTTTGGCACACATCACATCTCTTAACATAGGTATGTGCATCCATGTGAAGAGTGGGCCACCATAGTCTTGCAAATAGTATGGCTTTGATTATCTGATCGGGGCCAAAATGTCCTCCTACAACACATTGGTGTGTAGTCTCTAACATGCTCAAATAATCGCTCTCATGAACACATTGTCTTAGGTATCCATCTCTTCCTCGTTTGTACAAATTATCGCCAATAAGTGAGTAGTCTTGAGCTTCCTGCTCTAGAGTTTGTTGTCGTGCTAAATTCATTCCTTGAGGGAATGTTTTCATCCTCAAGTACTTCACTAGTGGTTCACTCCATTCTGGTGTGAGAGACATATGATATAAAGTGGCATGTTCTATCGGTGGTCTTTCACAACAGAGAGGACATCCTTTACAAAGCTTATAGACATTTTTTTCCATAGAAGGCCAATATACACCTATTCTATGCAGAGTCTACAATGTATGATGTTTTGAACGATGTTGCTTTAATGCACCTACGTGTGCTAATTGCAACCAGTTCTTGTATTCTGATTCGTCTACACAACAAGCAAGAAGTTGTTGATTATCATGTTTATATATGCTTCTTGCTATTATCTAGTATCTTTGTGACTTGGTAATATCTTCTTCTCTGATTCTAATACTAGGATTCTTGGGTCCAAATGTGAGAATAGGGACGATAGGCTTAGCCCATTCTAGTACTATTTCAAGGTTAAACAAGTATCCATCTGGCAGTTCATCCGCTATTCCTTGAGGATCTTCTCGCGTAGCTTACCTTGAGAGATGGTCAGCTCTAAGGTGGGTCTTCCCCTTCGTGACTACTACTTTGAAGTTGTATTCCATCAGTAATAGAAACCATCGTATCAATCGTCTGACTAAGTACAATAATGCTTGATGATCTTTGAAGAACTTGAACTTATTTGCCAATAAGTAATGCCTAAATTTCTTTACTGCGTAAATCATTCCTAATCATTCGCGTTTTGTAGTGCTGTAATTTCTTTCTACGACATTCAATTGTATGCTCGCGTAAGCTATAAGGAGATCTATATTGCCTTCGTTTGCAGGTTGTGCCATGTAGCGTTTCCTCAATCACAATCTATCCCCAATCACAATCTTTCGATTACTCAGAAATAACAGTGGAGAGAAGAACGCAGAGATTGCACAAGGTAAAAGAAAATCTGATGCGGAAGAGTAGAACAAATATGACGCAGAGAAGGAAGAATTCTGATATTATAGATGTGAATCAATGGTTACAGTAGCTTTGGATAATAGCTTCTTGATGAAGCCTCTACCTCCCGACCACCCCCGAGCTATCACAATCGCATTCTCACTCGCACTCTCAATCACACTCTCACTCTCACTCTCACTCTCAATCACACTCTCAATCACAAGGTAATTCTCAGATTTCTGTGTGTCCTCCGTGTTGATGCGCAGGCCTTCTTATCTTTTTTTCCATTTGATCGCAGCCGTGCTCCCCAAAGAAGTGTGCGATCCACCAAATTTAGAAAAAGTCGAGTTTCTCCAAAACTTTCGCAAAAAGCCATGCGATCGTAGTGTACTTCCTTTCTTTAGCATACCTGTAAAAAATAAGCAGAAAAACACCAAGAAGACATATCCGAAAACATACATAATTAGACATGGTGACACGTGAGCATGAGAATCACGGATTCGAATAGAATTAGACAAGCCCTCGTTTTTTTTTTTTTTTTTAAGTGTTGGAAAAAACAGCACTTTTCAAAGCCCTGTAACTCAAAAACAATGAGGAATTAGGTTAAGCTTGTGAGAGACACTTTTACTCAATTTTTCAATCTGCATAATAGTGTTAGAGACGTCCGAGGTTCAAATCCACCTCCAAATGCCACTTTTGAGCCCTGCAAGGTTTAAAATTCTAGAGAGTAAAATCAAGGCATTTTCTTACAATGAACTAAACATAGGACCCTGAACGAGGTACTTAGAACATGATTCACAAAAATCTCACACAAGCACTTTTATTCTCTTCTACTTGCTCTACCTTTCCCTCATACAGAGTTTTCCTTAATTCTTTCATCTTCACCTTCGAAATCCCACTAGAAAACATGATGCAATTAAGGTCTAGAGAGAGAATATGAAACTTGTCAACCCAAAATTTTTCCTACATGCATAAAATGACCTAATTATTTGTTCTAAGCATTATCCCCACAATGAAATTCAGAAAGTTCAAAATGAATTATTTCACTAGAAAAGAGGCCTATTACATGCCAACACACATCTTATGGCATAGTTGGATGCATCCACATATACATGGAATGGCTTACTCCAATCTGGGGTTCTTAATATAGGTGCTAAACACAAGCATCGTTTGAGTTCATTGAATCAGTTCTCGCATTCATCTATATATTCGAACTTGGTACCAAGCTTTGTGCTAAAATGGTAGCATTGGCGCAAACCATGTTTGAAGCCAGTTGCCTCTTCAACTAGTCTTGCTCAGCTAAGGCACAATTGCATTTTGATGGACTGTTGGAGAATTTAGAGAGCATAATTGCAAGATCTGACAAGGAAGGAACCTCCAAAGGAAGAGATAAGGCAAGTGAAAGAATAATCATCCCCCCCCCCCCCCAAGAAGCTTATGTGCCTAACTCCACTGAACTAGACACATCTTCTTCTATGAGTAGGTATTCACCAGAGTTCCTACGAGAGATTCAAGAAGAGAAATGGGCTGAAGAGACTGAAGTTCCTCCTCCCATTGAACTTGTGGATGACATGCATGATCAATTCCCACAAGACATTCCATCCATTTATGGAGAGCAAGATAGTGCCCAGTCTCAGGAGAAATTCGACTTTGAGTCAAATTCCTTACAAGAATTGCCCCATTTGACAGGACCATGGGAAGCAAAGTCCACTTGTATGAGAGCACCCATGGTCATGGTAAGAAATGAAGACTCAGTCATCCCTAGGAACACAGAGGTCGTAAAGAACACAAAAGTGCAGTGCAATCTTACTTTAGAAGAGCTACTCAAGGTTAGGCCAGAATTGTGGAAACATGTAGCCAATCAAGTGCCAAAAGTAGCAAAACCTCGTTCCCAATTAGGATCTCATAGAACAATGCCAGAAATACCCTTGGACAAGACAAGAGACATGAGTGAAGGAGAAGAAGTAAACACCTATCTTCCCATTACCCATCACGGATACACAACCAAGGCAATTCTGGACTCAGGTGCCGGAGTTGCAATTGCTACCACCTCCCTATGGAAGCGTTGGGGCAAGCCAACACTCAGGCCAACGAGAATGAAACTGCAGATGGCCGATGGTCACATTGAGGGACCCTTGGGATTGCTAGAAGGAATAACTCTCACTACATGTGGTGTTGAGTTTGAGCATACTTTTGCTATATGTGACTTTAGCAAAAATCATGCCTATGAGATGATTTTGGGAAGACCATTTATGCGACAGTTGCAAGTGGTACAGGATTAAGGAACCAATTCCTTGTACTTACAACACTGAGGTGTCACGACTAAAGTTAATCTCAAGGATTACTCTCATGAAGATGTCCCTCCCATCCAATGGAATCCCATCCATAGAGCCAAAGATGACACTGAGTCTGTGCATTCCATAGGATCAAGATCCTCATGGATGCATGAAGACACCCACTTGTGGATGTGTAAAGTAGCAGTAGAAGAAGAGAAGAGAGAAAAAGCCAGAGAGATAGGTGCAAAGGAAACCCATAGATCAATTCAAGATCCAGCCTATGCACCTGAGTATTTCCTGACGAAGAATTTGAACCTCACGGCTGGGCAAAAATTCTAGCAACAATGGATGTAGCCATCAATGAAGAACAATGGACACCCCACTGTGATGAGGATGGCTATGATATTCGAGGATGCAAGCGACTCTGATCTAGAGTCAATCATTATGGACTCACCTTTTGCATCAGATGAGGAGTATTTCTATGAAGTAGAAGCTCATCCTCAAAGACATGAAGAACTTACAAATGAGGTGAGATTAGCCACACAATTAATCCCCAAGAACGAAGGCAAGAAGAGGAAGAAGAAAGAAGTCACACTGGAGGAAGAAGAATCTTTGTTTGAAGTCCCTAAAAACTTCAAAAAGTATGAGATAGACGATAGAAGAGTTATGATAAGAATGCCTAAACGTGAGGCACAATCAGGAGAGGCGTATGACAATAAAGAAACTACCAAGAAAATTGTGGTAGCCTTGGAAGAAGGAGAAGAAAGATGCACTTACATAGGACATGACCTGACAGAAGAAGAAGAGCAAGAGTTGATAGCTTTGCTAAGAGAATACAGAGATGTATTCGCTTGGAGTTATAAGGATTTGAAAGGTGTAGACCCTGATATATGCTCACACACTATCCCCATGACCTCAGATGCCAGAACCTCTAAATAGAAACCATACACATACAACGATAACTATGCCGCCAAGATCAAAGAAGAGATAGATCGCTTGGTTGAAGCTGGATTTATCTATGAAATTGAGCACACTGAGTGGGTATCCCCCATTGTAGTGGTGCCCAAGAAGAATGGAAAGTTGCGTGTATGCATTAACTTGAAGAAGGTTAATGCAGCCACTATTCGAGATAATTGTCCGCTTCCTATCACTGAGAATCTATTAGAAAGGATAGCAGGCAAGGAAGTGTACAGCTTCCTTGACGGATTCTCTGGCTACAATCAGGTAGCCATTGCTCCAGAAGATTAGCATAAGACGGCTTTTGCCACAGAGTGGGGCATATTTGCTTTTCGAGTAATGCCATTTGGGCTTACCAATGCACCCGCTACCTTTCAAAGATTGATGTGTCATGTATTTAAAGAGTTCCTAAGGAAGAATTTAGAGGTCTATGTTGATGATCTCTGCGCTCATTCCAACATTAGACAGACACATATACCTAAACTCAGGCAAATCTTTGAGAAATGTAGAGAATATCAAGTCTTCCTGAACCTATAAAAGTGTGTTTTTATGGTCAAGCAAGGCAAGATTCTAGGACACATAGTGTCAAAGAATGGTGTTGCTCTAGCACAATGGTGAGAACCACGTTAAGAAGCTCCACCTCCTTAATGTCAATCTGCAGAAGAGATAGGAGTGATATGAAGATCATGAATATGAGATGAAGTGAGAGTGATGGTGAGAAGCATAAAGATGCACACACACATACACACACACAATGAAGAGACAAGCAAGACACAATGGAAGGTAGGAATATTGACTCCATTACTCAAGAACACTCTTACAAGATCCAAATAGTTCTAAGCTCTTCTCTACTCAAACAAACTAACCTCAAAAATGAGCTCTCTAGCTCTTTTTATAGATTCTAGACTAGTTTTGACCGGTTTCACATCTAGTGACCGACATAGTTAAAAAATAGGTTCTAGATGCTATTTGAAAGGTTAAACGGTGTCTAAAAATAACCAAAATTGGTACGCTCGTTCTACCTAAGCTCCTCAAGCTCGAGGAATCCTCAGGTTGCACAAAATGGAGCTATAAATTACAAAAAGGGTTTTTTTATGTTACATCTGGTACAAAAGTGATGAAAATCACTGTTGGAGGTTCTTGAAAAGTATTTTGAAATTTTGTTTGAAAAAATGATTTGACTGGCTCCTTGCTACTTCATTATGCTCTATCTTTACATGCTTCAGCGATGTCTATGCCTCTGGCTACTGCCAACACTCCCCTCCCTCTCGCTTCTATCATCCTCGATAGAACCTTGTTGTGGGGTCTGTCCGATGTAATTCTGTAGGAGGTCCTGAGCGAGGGTGTGCTGTGATATGCAAATTCCTCAGGCCAGATCTGCCTCGAGTTTCTCCCAATCTATTGGTTGTGGTTCATCTGATGGCGGGAGTCTATAGTGTGTGGAGTATACCATCTGTTCACAGGCAAATAATTGAAGCAAGTGCGTGGGCCTGCTGATGAACACTTCTGAGTGATATTCCCATAAATTGGTTGTGAACATTTCTTCGAAGGTCTGCTTATAGCACGCCAGTAAGTATTTGATTCGACAGTGCCAGGCATAACACACCCGGAGCGATGGTGTCGTACTCATGTCATAAGCTAAATCTAGATTGCCATGCTCGAAACCCGGGGTGTTTACATGTGGTGCGTTGACGCGGTGGAAGACTTTGAAGACCATCTGCATCATGTCAAATATCTTGACAGTCACATGCGCTGCTACATCGTCCATTTGACGTAAGCGAGGGAGCCAATGGCGAACCGTTGCCATCATGTATCCAACTGCTGGTGGTCCTATGGGTGGCCTCAAATAAGGGTAATTGGGCCAATCCTGGCATTGCTTGTTGTTCTGTACTTTAATGGCAAATGCCTTCCAGGAGTGGCGATGTGGCACGGGTCCCCAACATGGGTTGTACTTCAAGTGGAGAGGGGCCTTGACCCATGTACTCATCAGCTTCCTGCTCGTCCTTTGCTAGCCTTCCTAGCTTTCTTTGTTGTCCCTTTAAATGCCTTCAACTCCTCGCTTGTCATTGCACGCACGATGGGCAAGTCGTATGCCAAACACATATATACAATTCTTGTAAGAGCGCAACATCCATGGATTACCTTTTTTCTTTCCCATCTATGTTGTGCTAAGTGATGTGTAACCCGTGTAGCCGAGTGTTGTGATGTGGTTTATGGAATGATAGTTGCAAAACTAATGCAGGTCTCTAGACACCTACATGCTTCAGATGATGCATACATTTCTTGATGAGATGTTATTACAAGTGATGTTGAGTTATAGTGTGTGGATTTGTACAAGGTTCAGTTGTGAGTGAGTTATTACAAAGGTAGTGTTTAGTCGGGATGGGAGTAATGTTAGATAAGGGGGTCGGAGTAGATGTCTGGATACGTTTCGGTATCCATTTCCTAAGGGTTTCTGAGCGGGTGATATGTTTCTGCTGAGGGACAAAAGGTGATATCGGATGTGGTGGTATTGAGGGGTGAAGAGATTTTTGAGGGGTATATATTACATGGCTTGAGGGTTGAGCTATAATACACTGTTTGGGTACCCAAATTTGCATGGGTGTGGGTCGATTCGTTAGGTACTTCTTGGCGATCCAAATTTGTCGAATGTTCGTACTCGTAGAAGAAGATCGAGGAGATGTTGAATATTGACTCTGCTTCTGCCTTGACTTCTCCTTGCCAATGTCTGCTTTGTTGAATTTTGGTGGTGTGCTCTGTCCTTTTGGCACCCATATTTGTTGCGTGCCTCTTACTTTGTGATACTGATGCTACTGCTTCCTTCCTTGTGTCATCTGATATTGTCGTCGGTCTGGGTTCCTCCATTGTGGATGACTCCTTAGTGGTTGAGGTTGAGAGGTCGGATGGACACTCTGCTTTGCAAAAGAAGGGAGGTCCAACACTTGCGAAACCTGCCCATTAGGAAGTGCATTGTTTTGTATCAAAAATCTAGGCCAGTCCGTAGTAAGTGTGGAAGGATGGGCACTGCAGGGTGTTTTGCCCATGTGGCTGCTGATGTAGTCCACCTGACCGTTGATTGTCCCCATCTGTCTGCTGCTGGAAGACCGGGGGAAAATCTCATGACAATCTTTTATCTGGCAACGATCCATCGCCAAGCTCTCATGGGTTGACTTTGGAAGGTGCATGATTAGCAGAGGGATTTGGCCAAATATCTTCCGGTCCTCCGTCGCAAGCGTTTCATAGGGTCCAGGGTTACATACCTCAGGGGGAGGGTTGTTAGGGAAGTCAAGCGGCATCACTCGCTTCAGATCTAAGGTTCCAATCTGTAAGGAGCCTTGTCTAAGATTTAGGTCCACTGAGTGATCGTATAGCCAATCTTGGCCAAGGATTAGGGGTTCTATCAAGTCATCATCATGGCACACTAGTAGCTTCGCTATCCTGGTCACTTCGTTTATGAGGATAGGAAGGTCCATCTCACCCATGCAAGGGGTTTCTATGCCTCCTACCCCTATGAGGTATGCCTCAACTGGCCGCATTTCTATTCCTGAGTCCTTATAGAGGGGCCATCTAATCGCACTAGTCGTAGCACCTGAATCAATTAAAGCCCTGAGCTCTTGGCTAGGGTTGCCATGCTCTAGCCTGACTGTAATGAATGGTCTCCTGTCCACTATGTTAGGATGAGTACTCGACTTTACTTCACACATGGCCATGGGGTATCTGGGTGTTGTTTCCAGATGGTTATAATGTTCTCTCCCTAGTCCTTGTCTTCTTAACTTCATGCACTTAATGCGTTCTATAGCTTCTGCCTGAGCTTCAGCTCGTATTCTATTTTCTTCTTCCCTACACTTCTTTGCCAATGTGAGTCGTCTAAGCATATCCTCAGTAAGAGGTTCCTTATATAAACTTGACTCTATAGCCACTAATGTAATTAGGCATTATGTCTCCTTCTAAGGTGGCTAATTGAACTGCTCCACTTGTCGAGAGTCTGTTAATGATCATAGGTCCATAACCTCGCTTTTCTAACTTCTGTGCGTGTTGTTTCAGTGTATATACTAGGACTAAATCTCCTTCTTTTAAGCCTTTATCTTCAACATGCGCATAAAAATGTGCTTTCTGTCGCTTCTTTGCTGTGTATATTCCTGTTGCTGCTTTCAGCCTGGTTTCTCCTAATCGTTCCAAGTCCATTATCCTTGCTGATAATTCATGGCCGGTCCACTGATGTTCTTGTGCAACCTTAAGGGTCGGTATCAAGAAGTCCAAAGGAAGCACAACATTCTAACCAAAAACCATCTAAAAGGGAGTTGCATTGAGTACGGTCTTGTAGGCCACTCGATATGCCCAAACAGCGTGGTGTAACTGTTTGTCCCAATCTGAACGTTTGTTGTTCATGAGTTTCGTCAGTACGTTACAAAGGATCTTGTTAGTACTTTCTGCCTGACCATTGGCCTGAGGATGATATGGTGCGGATTTCTTGTGAATCACCATAAAATCTTGTAACAAATATTCAATGACTTGATTTAGAAAGTGAGTTCCTCGATTGCTTACTAACTCTATAGGCAGTCCATATCTTCTAAAGACATTTTCAAATAAGAATTTTGCAGTCGTGTGTGCATCATTCTTTTTTGTGGCCTTGGCCTCTACCCCCTTGGTAAGATAATCTATCGCAACAATAATGTATTCAGCATGTGTACCTTTTGCAGGGGGGTTAATGGGTCCTACAAAGTCTATACCCCACTTAGAAAATGCATGTCCTCCCATCATGGGTTTCAATGGCATTTCATCTCTGCGAGTAGGAAATTGAGTTCTTTGGCACACATCACATCTCTTTACATAGGTATGTGCATCCATGTGAAGAGTGGGCCACCATAATCCTACAAAGAGGATGGCTTTGATGATCCTATCGGGTCCAAAATGACCTCCTACAACACCTTGGTGTGCAGTCTCTAGTACGCTCAGATAATCACTTTCATGAACACATTGTCTTAAGTATCCGTCTCTTCCTCTTTTGTATAGATTGTCGCCGTTAAGTGAATAGTCTTGAGCTTCCTGCTCTAGACTTCGTTGTCATGCTAAATTCATTCCTTGAGGGAATGTTTTCATCCTCAAGTATGTCACTAAAGGTTCACTCCAGCATGGTGTGAGAGACATGTGATATAATGTAGCATGTTCTATAGGTGGTCTTTCACAACAAACAAGGCATTCTTTACACAACTTGTAGACATCTGCTTCCATAGAAGGCCAATATACTCCTAATCTATGCAAAGTCTGCAATGTACGATATTTCGAATGATGTTGCTTTAATGCACCTACATGTGCTAATTGCAACCAATTCGCATGTTCTGATTCATCCACACAACAAGCAAGAATCTTTTGATTATCTTGTTTATATATACTTCTTGCTATTATTTGATATCTTTGAGACTTGGTAATCTCTCCTTCCTTGATCCTTATCCTAGGATTCTTGGGTCCGTATGTGAGAATAGGTACTATAGACTTAGCCCATTCTGGTACTATCTCAAGGTTAAACAAATATGCATCTAGCAATTCATCCGCTACTCCTTGAGGAGCTTCTCCTGTGGTTAATCTTGAAAGATGGTCAGATCTAAGATGTGTCTTTCCTTTCCTAACTACTACTTCGAAGTCATACTCCATGAGTAATAGAAACCAACGTATCAATCATCCTGTGTTACATGGTTTATTGACTAAGTACAATAATGCTTGATGATCTGTGAAGAATTTGAACTTGTTTGCCAGCAAATAATGTCTGAATTTCTTCACCGCATAGATCATTCCTAATCCTTCTCGTTCCGTAGTGGTGTAATTTCTTTCTGCTGCGTTCAACTGTTTGCTCGCATAAGGTATGGGGAGATCTATATTACCTTCATTCATGGGCTGTGCCAACACACATCCTATGGCATAGTTGGATGCATCCACATGTACATAGAATGGCTTACTCCAATCCGGGGTTGTCAATATAGGTGTTGAGTACAAACGTCGTTTAAGTTCGTTGAATGATTTCTCACATTCATCTGTCCAATCAAACTTGGTCAAAAGAGAGTACAAAGGCTTGGCTATGATTCCATACATGTGTATGAATCATCTGTAATAACAAGAATGGCCCATAAATGACTGTACCTCTTTTACGTTATTTGGCCTAGGTAGATCTGCAATTACCTTCACTTTTTCTTCATCTATCGAAATTACATTCTTTGACACAATGTGTCCTAGAATTTTGCCTTGTCTGACCATGAAAACACATTTTTTTGGGTTCAGACAAACTTGATATTCTCGACATTTGTCAAATACTTTCCTTAATTCTGGGATATGCGTCTACCTGATATTCAAATGAGCACATATGTCATCGACATAAACTTCCAAATTCTTGCATAAAAATTCCTTAAAAACATGGCACATGAGTCATTGGAAAGTGGCGGGTGCATTTGTTAAGCCAAAAGGCATTACACGAAATGCAAATATGCCCCATTCTGTGGCAAAAGCCGTCTTTTGTTGATTTTCTGGAGCAATGGCTACTTGATTATATCCTGAGAAACCATCAAGAAAGTTGTAAACTTCCTTGCCCACAACTCTTTCCAATAAATGTTCCGTGATAGGAAGAGGATAACTGTCTCTAATCGTGGTGGCATTAACTTTTTTAAGGTTAATACACACATGCAATTTTCCATTCTTCTTCGGCACAACCACAATGGGGGATACCCATTCGGTGTGCTCAATTTCGTAAATGAATCTTGCTTCTATCAAACGATCTATTTCTTCTTTAATCTTCGCAGCGTAGTTATCATTGTACGTGTATGGTTTCTGTTTCGTAGGTTTTGCATCTGGAGTCATAGGGATTCTATGGGAGCATATATCCAGATCTACTCCTTTCAAGTCTTTGTAACTCCAGGCCAACATGTCTCTATATTCTCAAGCTAGATCTTGAAGAGTTCGTGGATGTTGTTCTGCACCTAAGGCCCTAGCTTCTAACCGTTCTTCCTCTTGTTTTGCTACCTTACACATCCATAAATGAGTATCCTCGTGCAACCATGAGGGGTCTGATTCCAATGAGTGTACAGATTCTACTTCTTCTTGTGTCTTATGGATGGTATTCCATTGTATTGGGGGTACATCTCGATGTGAATAGTCTTTAAGATTGACTTTAGTAGTCACTCCTAAATGTTGCAAGTAAAAAGAATTAGTTCCCCAATCTTGTATAATTTGCAACTGATGCATGAATGGTCTTCCTAAAATCATCTCGTAAGCGTGATTTTTCCCAAAATCACAAATGGCGAAAGTATGCTCAAATTCCACACCACAAGTGGTGAGAGATATGCCTTCTAGTAAGCCTAATGGTTTTTCTATATGTCCGTCAGCCATTTGTAGGTTCATCCTGGTAGGTCTTAATGCTGGCTTACCCCAACATTTCCATAAAGCGGTGGTAGCGATGGCTACTCCGGCTCCTGAATCTAAGATGGCTTTCGTGGTGTAGCCCTGATGGGTTATTGGAAGATAAGTGTTACCTTCCTCTCCTTCGCTTACATCTCCGATTCTTTCTACAGGTATCTCTGGTACCTTCTTGTGTGATCCTATCTGTGAGGGTGTAGTAGCAAGCTCAGGGAATTGATTTGCTACATGTTTCCACAGTTTTGGTTTAACCTACAACAATTCCTCTAGAGTGAGGTGACATTGTACTTTGGTGTTCTTTACCACTTCCATATTTCTAGGGATCACTGATTCTTTATTCCTCACTATTATCGTGGGTGCTCTCATGCTAATAGACTTTGCTTCCCAAGGTCTTATGAACTGAGGCAATTCTTGCAAAGAATTGGATTCAAAACCTGTGTCTTCACTCAGTTGCTCTTCCTCTACATCATCGTAGATAGAGGGGATGTCTTGGGGAAATTGCTCCTGCAAGTCATCTATTTCTTGAATAGGAGGATGGGTTCCTTGTTCTTTTCTCCATTTCTCTTCTTGTATTTCTCTCAAAAATTCATGTGAATATCTATGTATGGAAGAAAGGTTGTCTTCACCCTTGGTGTTTGGTACTTGAGACAGGGATGGTGCATTCCTTTCCTGTGTCTCTGAGGCAATAGTATTCCTATACTGATCCTTTTTCTCCCTGTTATCGATCAGGTATTCTAGCCTCTCCATTAATCCTTGAAAGTGTAATTCAGGTTTTGCCATGTTGTTCTAATTAAGATATCTAGAGGCTTCGAACATTTCTTGTGCTTGACCTTGATACCTACCTGGTTGTGCGTATGCTTGCGGGTAGTTCTACCTCACTGCCTGTTTGTTGTATGGGAAGTCTTGAGCCGTATGATTCGTATATCATCTCTCAATAGTACAGTACTGTCCACTAGGGTTGGCTTGTGGTTTTGTTGCATTGGGACACACATTTGCCATATGATCACCACCACAGGTGTAACAACGCTTGTTTGTTGTTAACCTTGGCATCTGTTTGCTAGAAACTCCTAGTTTCTGGGCCACTTTTTCTGCTAAGTCTTCTATCGAGCTAGACAATTTTGAAGATGCTAGAGAGGAACAATCTGAGTCCTTATAGACCTTTGAGAGTTCCAACTCGTCTCCAAGGTTGTCCTCAATGTCTATGCAAATTCTTACACACTGCTCTAGCATTCTGGGTTCCTTCAAGTACACATAGGAGCGTAGTTTAGAGCTCAACAAGCCGTCTAGAAACAATGACACTTGCTTGGCCTATGAGGGTAGCTCTTGCATTGGACATCTCTCCACATATTGTCTAAAGCTACGTCCTGCAAGTCTAACTGTTTCTTGAGGGGTCTGTTTGAAGCTATGAATCAATGAAGATGTATCATGTCTGATCCCACTTTTAGAGAATTCAGTGATGAATGACTCTAAAAAGTGATGGATGTCTCTAAATTGCCTTTGTTGCAATGGTTGGAACCAAGTTAAAGCCGTGTTCTTTAACGTTAGTCCAAAAGCATTATATTGTGTGAACATATCTTCTACTTGCTCTACTCGTAGCACTTGCTTAAATCCCGCAACATGATCATAGGGATCTCTTGTCCCATCAAAATAGTTTTTCATGGACTTTACTAACTGAGTGGGTCTTAATACTCTTGGATGTTCACGTGGTCTAGGTAGAGGAAAATCATCTCTACCACTTGGTATTCTAGGCGCTCTTTGTCTTTCCATTATATCTATGTTTATGGTGGTTCTATCTCTCCCTATGGGATGATTGAAACTTACTTCCGGTCTTTCTTGGTTTTTCTCTCTTTAAGTGCCATGGGCTGAGGATGTTCCTGCCCCTTGTTGGCTCGCTTTTACGTTTGCTCGAGATGGAGAAAAGACTAAATCACCTCTCCATGTATAGGTATTTCTTACGTGGTCTAGTACTACAAATACTCGCTCTGAAGTCTCATCCAGGTATACAACCTTTCTAGGTGTATCTGGGTCCTTGAACATGTAAATCACGATGGAGCCTACCTCACTAGGTTGTTCCGTTCTGTTCCTCCAAAATGCTTCATCAGTTTCTTTATTCACAAACAACTCTATGCTTCGGTTATCCTGAGGGATCCACTCTAGAATTAGTACTCTTGTTAGTACAAATTTCCCTCTAGGTGTTCTAGGTTCTTCTAATGGTTCTTTTCCTTGGACTCTCACTTCCATTTCTAGCTGAATTACACCAAACTCATTGGTATTGTTTGGTTGAGTACTTACGATGTACATTGTTCCTATGTATGCATCTCTCTCAAATTTCACCACTGGACGTTCCAATCCAATGGGTTGATTCGGGTTGTGCATTGCACCACTTCTCTTCGCAAACCATCCTCATAGATGTGAGCACCTAAGCGGTTGGTTCGGAGAAATTCTAATTGAGTTCTATAGGGTCCTTCAAGTATTTCCAAATATGCTACGTTTGACCCTCCTTCTGGTCTTTCCATGCTAAAAGCCATTTCTGATTCACTCGTATCTGAGCTCAACTCGTAAGGATAACTATTATTCAATTGTTGCACCCACGATTGTGCAGTAGTTCCTACACTTGCTTCTGATGATCTAAGGCTTCGTCGATCTGACTTGCCTATGTGTTTGCCCGATCTAAGGCTCATGAATTTTCTTCGCGGCACTCTCTCATCATCAATGGTTCCTTGTTATTGATTTGCTTATTTCTTTTTGAATTTCTTTAGATTCTTGTCTTGTCTTACTGTATACATCAGGAATAGACTTTCAGTGGTACTCTTGAGTTCTCGTTCCGTCAGAATTTAATTCTTTTCCATTAGGTTTTCGTATCACACACCTTTATTTTAGTCTTGGATTTGAAAACTTAAATCTCTTGAACTTGATGCGTTCCTATCGTCGTTAATCTAATCCACAATGCTACCGTTTAGCCTAAGATAATATTTATTGAGGGGGTTGAGTATTCTTCCAACCTCAAGTCAGCTCCTTTGGTTGCTCTGATGCCCAAGAAGTCGCACTTCCTAAGCCCTGCGTTCTTCACTGCCTTGCTAGACTTTGTTTGCCCTTGATTGCCCTTGCTAGACTTGTAAAAATCCAAGATACACAAGAAGTTTGCCCCCTATCATTCACAAGCTAATGGGCAAGCCATAAGCACAAATAAGATTCTATGCAATGTGCTAACCAAATTAGTGAATAATAAATGCTCTGATTGGGATAAATAGCTACACCATGCTGTTTGCGCATACCGAGTCGCCTATAAAACGGTACTCCAAGCCACACCCTTTCACATTGGTGTTTGGCTAGAATGCAGTGCTACCATTAGACTTCTTGATACCTACACTGAAAGTAGCACAAGAGCATGAGTGGACAGGGCATGAACTCTCTTCCAGGATCTTTGATCTTGAACGGCTAGGTGAAACAAGACTGAGAGCTGCTCCAGGGATATATGCAGCTAAGAAAAGACAAAAGGCATACTTCATTGCCCACGTTAAGGATAAAGGCCTGAAAGCAAGAGACTTAGTTTTAGTCTACACCTTGAAGCAACATGCACGAAATGAGAGAAGAGAGGCTATGGACCAATGATTATCAATAGGATCTCCACAAGTGGAGCAGTTCAACTAGAAACTCTAGAAGGCGACATCCTACCAAGTTACATTAGTGGATGCAAAGTCAAGTTATATCAGGAACACCTCACAGAAGAGATGTGAAATCGACTCAATACTGCAAAGAAACATAAAGAAGAGGAAAAGTGAATTCGAGGAGAAGCACAGGCAGAAGCATTGGAACGCATCCGAAGAATGAAATTGAGAAGACAAGGTAGAGATCATCCTAGGACAGATGCATATGCAGCCCCAGGATATCATATGGCAATGTGTTCTCAGGTGTAGGTTCCCATAGAATAATTGACCGACGTCCTTTTTTAACCTTAGAGATAGGACAAGGAAAGAGTGCAAGGATTGTACGGGCCTTGATCGACTCAGGTGCAGCCACTAGTGCTGTTAAACTCTCTTACTGTCAAGAATTGAACTTAAGTGTCAATCCTATAGAAGCATATCTCATAGGATTGGGAGGTGTGGAAACCTCTTGCATGGGTGAGGTGGAACTTCTCCTCTACCTCCAAGATGTTCTTATGACAGTTAAGGTGCTAGTGTGTCAAGACGAGGACCTCACTGAGCCTCTTGTCTTGGGTCAAGACTGCATCTATGATCATGCAGTCAACCTAAACCTAAGAAGTGGACTTCTTCAGGTCTAGGTAAATCAGAATTCCATTACAATTGAGTTAGGAAATCAGACACTCAAGGAACTAGGAAAGACAACAACTCCTGGTCCTTCCAAGAGTACATATGAAGATAAAGATGTTGTTCTTGTCCAAAAATCGATGATGTAGAGAGATGGTGTTTTCAACCATGAAGTTAAAGATACGATGGAACTCCCTTCTTTTCCAAAAGCAACCAAGGCATGGCAACCGAAGGAGTACAGAATACACAGGATGCAGGCTGTCTATGCTCAAAGCCAAAGAAGAGTATGAAGCAGGGTGTCTCTGCCAACAAAACAAATATGGGTATGAAAAGGCGAGCATCCGGATGCGGCCAAGTTAAAGCCTCTGACTAAACGACATGCTAGTAACCCACGACAGGACCCTAATAAGAAATCTTTCAAGGATTCACCCATGAACGTAACACTCATCTGGGTACCTAAGCAGTCGATGAAGGTCGACCCAAAATCAAGACAAATTTGGGTGCCTAAGGCTTGCTTGAGGGCTCAAGCTACTACCCTTAAGATTCACGAAACCAAGCTCCATTCACACATAATTCCACATGCTCCAACCGGCACTAACCGGACCACTTGTAAATGGGTCTCTAACAAGCCCCACTTTCAAGTAATCACTTTTGTAAAGTCTCCCATAGCCCACTTACGATCCCATTGTAAAACCATGCATTTCATTTGGCGAGCAAAAACTTGTAATAACCCCCCTGACCTCAAATTTGTAAATCCACCTCCATGCACTAACTGCATCATTCTCACACCACATCATTCCACTTAGATCATAGAACCATTCATCACTAACTACACACACACAATTGTCGAGCACCAACTGACCCATTAACTTGTCATGATGCCTCATGTTAATGTTGTCATCTCTTGTCCACTACAATGTTAACATGTGTTTCTATATCCTCATAGAATCGGCAAGCAGTAACATGGCAGAAGCAGGAGGCACCAATTCCTAGGCAGGGTCCAACGCCCAAATAGTCGATATTGAAACTCTCCTTCTCGAACCACAACTCACCGAGAGGCCTCAAGAACTCAGGGTAGTGCATGTCCTGCCAATTCAGGACCCTCCACAAGGGTACACATCACAAGTTGGCAAACATGCACACTCGTTCAGTGATGTAGCAGGTCCCCTAGGAGAGGGCACATACTACTGGGAAGCTGAACTAGAATTTAATGGAAAGTGGGGAAGGTACCATTTCTTTACCTGTGAATTTGAAAAGTATTAGGATGCAGAAGTAATGAGATCGGTATGGACGAAAGGGGGCTTAGACAGCTACTTTAGAGCACTCTTACCTAAGCCTGGTTTTTTGCGTTGTTCCTACCTGATCAGCACCATCACCCCTAGCAGAGCCAAAGGAGGAGATAGTACCTTTGTGCTACCCTCATTAACGCCAGGCCACGAGCTAAAAAGATTCAAACTTACCTTCAACTTAGTACGGGAGGCCCTGGACATGAAAGGTATGCATATTCCCATAGAGAAAGAAACATTGATTCCTGGAAGAATGAAGCACAACGATCTCAACAAACTAAAGCATATGGTAGCTATGACACTGACCATCGCCCTCCACCTACGCACGATCATGCGACACTTCACCTTCCCAGCTCAAGAACGCTTCACTATGCCACAAAAAAGAATCTAGTTCAGCTTGTACTTGGCGGAGACAAAAAATCCCACAATCAATCTACCCCACTAGATCATAGATCAAATCCACTTAGCACATCAGCGCTGGAATAAGAAACATAAGAATGTGCTTCATGGATGCTGTTGCTAACAAGGATCATTTACACATGCTTAGCTTATGATGTGCCTATTCAAAGAGCAGTGGTGTGGTCCAGAGCTCAGGAATTCTAGAGACGGCCACCAACAACAGGACCACCATCTAAGAAAATGAGAGGAGGAGTCCAGATACCGTGTGCCCAAGCAAGGGGTGCTACCCTCACACCAGAGGTGACACCACCGCAAACAAGACGCATTCGCCCATTTACAATTCGCATACCCAGGCTAAGTGCAGAAGGGCCCAGTCTTGTTTTCCCTCCAATTCCCTCTGACTTGGAGTTCCCACAAGGCTACACTCTAGACGATTTAACAGATGAAGAAATTTCTAGGATGATTAATGAAGCTAATCTTGAGATGAAGAGCAGACCAGGGGACCGCAACCAACCACGGGAACTTCTGCTCCTACCCAACCAGAAATAGTGGATGTAGACAAAGATGAAGAAGAGACTGATGAAGTGGAATCGGACGTAGAACATGACTAAGAGCACAAGAAAACTTCAGAACTAGCTGGTAAAAGATTGTATGAGACTATGAAAAGAGTAGAAGAGCATCATAAGTTGTCACTGGAAACAGGGAAGATGCTAATATGTCAAATGTTAAGAGAAGAAGGGGTGGACGAATAGTTTATTGAATCATTGAACCTGCACGCGGATGCACTTGGCCTGGATGAAGCCATACATTCAGCTCTCACCTACATTCATCGCTTTGAGCAACGAGTGCCTACCCGCCCCCTTCATTCTGAAAAGCAAATTCACATAGAAGTATTGGCACCAAGGGATACCACACAGACGGAAGAACATCATGAGGCACCACCATCACCACACTCCTCACGTCTCATTGCACAATTCACTTCTCCCCATGACATGACCAACCCAACATCCACAATCACCACATATGTTACAAGAATTCCTCTCTCTTTAGGCACCCAACTTGGAGGGGTTACCATGCCCACATTCACAACATTATTCACGGACAGCACATCAACCCCACCCATGGTTCGCATTTACACGATCACACACTCTTTTGAAACCATGGAAACTTCATCAGCAATAGAACCACTCCCTCCCCCCACACTCCCACAATCTCCCATACCCCCTCCCCCCACATCATCTCTTGATTCCACTTCATTCACGATCCCTTTCCCCTTCCCCATTCCCCCTACATCTTCCACTTTCCCAGCATCATTACATGTAAATAATATGTTTTCTACATTACATCAATGTGTATATCAGCTCCAGAGCAAATACCAGACCCTAGAAGATCGCCATCGCCAAATCACTATGGACCACCAACAATTACAGAAGCGGCTTGCGGCCCTAGAAGAAGAGAACGCCAACCTAAATCAACGTTATACTACGGTCGAACACGCCCATCAGACCCTATTGGAAGCTCCCCAACAATTAGAATCGTCCAAAGGTAAGACGTTAACACCGTTACTTGAACTTTATCAATCAGAGAACGTCAAAGTCCGGCATAATCTGACGTTATTAAGGAAGCACATGGCCACGGCTCTAGAAGAAAATAAACGAATTCAAAAGCAGAACGAAGAAAACCTAGAGGCAACAATGGAAGGCTCCCCTCATGCGATCGACCCAGAAAAGTTTAAGGTAGTCCCTTCGGAGACTATGAAAACAATCCTAGAAAGCTATGTTGATCTGCTGGAAGCACATGATGAATTGGGCAAAGAACGGGATACTCTTCGCCAACAGCTAACAACACAAGAAGAACCACCCAAGATCACAGATTCTACCACAAATACAGACGAGGTAAATGCACTAAGAGAACAGGTCGTTGAGTTGCAAAGCAAGTTACTTCAGTATGAACGATAGCCCTCCCCAGTCATAGAGCAAGAACCTGAAGAATTGGTACCCATAGAAGTAGAGGAGTCATACGAGGAGCCATATGTTCCTATGCCAATGTCGGGTGGATGACAAACCTCTGAAGGATTGGATACACTTGAGGTAGAAGCCCTAGAATGGTTGCAGACACTCGAGAAAATAGCCAACATGCATGATGATCGAGTTCGGTACAAATTCAAACAATGTCTAAGATTGAGGACACTATTATCAAATCAGAATATTTCCGATGCATGTCTCATCACAGATGGATAGGCACAAATGATGATCAATATGTGCCCTATTGTGTGCTCTTAGCCAATTATAATGCAGAAATTCAACGACGATGTGGCAAGGCTCCAACCTTTGCCACTCAATTCGACCCCGATGATATACCTGAAAGCGCCACATAAGGATCCATTTTCCAACCTACCTGACGGCTATGTCTCCTCAAAACTTATCTAGAAATGGTTTGTACATGGAATAATATGCCACTATTCATCAAGTACAATCCATGTTACACCCCAATCCTCAGAAGATGCACATGGCCGGATTTTGCCATCACTGTAAAGAATGTTAAAGGCTGTGCAAAATGGTTAAATTATGTATACCTAGCACCACCACGAGGACTGGCTACAGTGGCATACATGATCTCTACCATCCGTCACTGGGGAGTCAGGCTGCAAGACATACCAGACATGATGGCACAAATGTGTATGAAGATATTTGAATTAATGTTGGTCACATTCAGAACTTTCAAAAACATTAAAGACCCACATTTCTCAGGAGTCGGCTTCACCGCAGGCAACCTAGACTTGGTGTATGACATGAGCACAACCCCATCAATTAATGTACTATATGCCTGGCACGCAAGAATAAAGTACCTCCGAGCATGCTATAAACAAACTTTCAAGGAGATGTTCGTCACAGGGTTTTGGGAATATCACTATGAAATATTCGTACCCAGACCCTCACATCTCCTCCAACTTTTCGCTCTGGAGAGGACCTTACACTCCGAGCAATTGCGGTTGCCACATCTGGACATTCCAGGGTCCGTAGATTGGGATGATTTATTAACAGACTTAGCACGGGGGCTGCAGCTGGAAGAACATCACCTAGCTTCAGATGTGGTTGAATATTATGTCAAACGCTCAACCCAACAAGGGTCTGTTAGAGACGACAGACGCGAGAGAGGGGGGGTGTTGGTAGCAGCCAGGGCACCCAAGGACCCATAAGACAAGGAAGCCAAAGAAGGGAGTCAGAGCAAGGAACAAGGAGGCAAAGCAGTCAATGTAGATCTGACAAATAGGCCCTATAATTTTCCCATGAAACAATATTTCCCAAATAGTGATCTTAGTCACTTCACATCATTGTAAATACCATTTTTGATTATTCCTACTCCATTTTGTGCAAGCCGAGGATTCCTTGAGCTTGAGGAGTACTAGTAGTATTTATGTACCAATTTTCATAATTTTTAGAGCTCGTTTGAGCCTCCAAAAGAGCCTTAGAACCTAATTTTTAACTAGGCCGGACACTAGGTCTGGAGAGGACCAAAGCTAGTCAAAAACTATAAATAGAGCTAGAGAGCTCATTTTTGAGGTTAGCTTGTTGTAGATTTTAACTTGTATGAGACCTTTTGAGTAATCTAAAGAACTCCATTGTTTCTATTTTTGTCTTGCCTTGTGTGTGCATGTGTGTGTATGTGTGTGCATGTTTGTGTGCTTCTCACTCACACACTTGTGCCATCACTTGTTCGAGGTCTTCATACCATCCTCACGTCTTCCCAGATTGACATTAAAGGAGGTGCTACTCATCACTGAGCTACAGTAGTTTACTTGAATAATACAACACCATAATATCCAAGGTAATGGGATCATGAATGGGGATTTATGAATACAATGGTACTCATAAACACGTGTTTTGTTCCTTATTATTTCCGGTATTACGACCTTCAAAGAAACAACAATTGAATATATCGATACACTTCGGATAGCATAAGAATATGGTGACAGACAGTAAATATTTGATTAATAAGAATGTACAACACTGAGATGCATCATATTCTCACAGATAGAACTTCACTTAGCATTTGACAGTTCACTCTCAGACTTTCATGCTCCACATATCTTCATCCTCCAAACTCTCCTCTTTGTAACACGTACTGTAATGAATAACACCAGACTTGTAATGAATAACACCAGACTTCTTCGTAGTGTTCACACCATTCCATATTTTGGAATATATAATAAATCATTGTATTCACAAACTCCAAAAACTCTTGTGATCTTTGTAAAATCCCATTTTCCCATTACATCACAAATACATTTTTATAATTAATGTGGTCATCCACACCAGCTACTAACACATTCCTCTTTTGACAATGTTGGAAAGTCTTCCTCTAGGTCATAGGGAAGTTTGATTTTCCTACAATCATCTTCAAACCAAGATGTGTTTTCATCAAACACAACATCTCTACTTACAATAAAACCTTTATTGCTTGGATTATATAGCTTATAACCTTTTTTATTAAGGTCATAGCCAATGCATATGAATTTCTCTACCTTTGGATCTAATTTGCCTCTAATTTGTGAAGGTACGTGTGCATATGCTAGACACTCAAAAATCCTACAATGATCAAGGCTAGGTCTTCTTCCATTCCATGCTTCATATGGTGTCATCCTGCAAGAGAACGACTACTACGACCACCACGTGCCAGAGAGATGACTCTCCTCCCAACCACATTCCTCTATATAGTGAGAGAGCGAATTTGTGTGTGCTGTTTTTGCATGTTTCTTGAGTGTTCTTGTAGGTATGGACTTCCACAGCAACTGCAGCAGCTTTAGCAGGTACAAAAAATGTCAGCATAAGTCTCAGGGCATTGAGCTCTGTCAATCAGGATTGATAGAAAAATTGACCTTTTGGTAAAACTAAGTGCTCAAACACACTCTAGGGACCTTGCACATCACAAATCCACAAGAAAATTTCAAAAATTTACATTTTCTTTGTCCATCATGATTGACAACATCAATCCCAATTAACAATGTCCATCATGACGGATAGCCGATCCATCGTGATCGACAGACCCTGACAGACATCCCACCAATCGCAATTGACAGTATCCATCATGACATACACTTTTTTCCATCACGATTGTCTGAAAAATCATGGTTGACACTTGCACACGATGAAATTCTTGTCCATCACGACGCATAGAGGCCCGATTGACAGAAGGTAATGCAAAAATCTCAAAAATTCAATCCATCGCGATTGACAGCCCCATGATGGACTGCCTGTCCATCGCGATTGACAGGCGTCCATCGTGACTGACAGCAGTCCATCGTGACGGACACCCTTGTCCATCCTGACCGATAGGAAAATCACGATTGATAATTCGATGAGAAACATATCCATCGCGACTTAGAGACCCACGATTGATAGGTATTCATGCAAAAACCTGAGAAATTTTGTCCATCGCAATTGAAACCCATCAATCGTGACACACACCATCAATCACGATGGACATCCCCATCCACCGTGATCAACCCATGAATCGTGACAGACACCCTTGTCCATCATGATCGACCCATCAATCGTGATGGACACCCTTGTCCATCGTGATTGACACACAGCAATCGCGATCGACTCTATCCATCACGATTGATAGGCCACAATGGATAGATCTATCCATCACAATTGACAACCCTATCGATTGTGATTAACAACCAATTTTGGCCAAATTTTTAAGGTTTTTTAAATTGCAACTTTTGACTAATTTTGGGCATAAATATTAAGCTATAAGAACATAAGGAGGCCCCAAGCAAATAATTCGACAAACCTGATTTTCTTGTTTTAACCCTGTTTTAGCCCCAAAACCCTGAACTATCATAACTTTCTCATATGAACTCTATTTCTAGTGTTCTTGGGCTCATTGGAAATAGATAGGGTATTTTGAAGTTGACCTTCCACAGAGGTGAGAAAGTTGAGGGATCTCTAAGGGAATTTTCATAGAAACAAAGTAAAATTGGGTCTGTGAATTACATGAAAAGACTTGGTTTGTTATGTTAATTAACTTTAAAACTTGAGATAACTTTGGGGCTTTTACATGTCCATTGAGAGCATCGAAGGGCATCCAAAGCATGAGAGTACTGCAAGCTTGGGAACAGGGTGCTTAAGCACTCAAGAGCAAGGGATAAGCAACTTGAGTTTGGATAATTCTCAACCTCCTCTATCAATTCCTAGCTTACGCTAAGTACGGATAGAGGTATTGATTAATTAGGGCTACATTAAGCATGATCAAGTTCAAGAACCCTAATTAATCAAGTGCAAGCATAAATAGGTTACAATTGCGAAAAACCCTAAAGTAAAAGAACTTAAACTGAGGGGTCAATCTTCAAGTGCATTGAAACTCAAGTATTCCTTGCGACGAAAACCATTGGACAAAAAGTGACATCCTAAGGAAATTAAAAAGAACAAGGGACTAATACAAAAGAAGTCTGCAAGGAGGTTGTATTGAGCGAAAAATTGGGGTGAACACCAAGGCTTATGAACCTTAGGTCAGGAAGATATCTAGGACGGGATAGACAAAGCCTCAGATCCTCTGAAGCTAGTGTGAATCATACTGCTAGGTCTTGGGCCCAGCAATTGAGTGATTACCCATGCGCTCTAAATTCTGAAACGAGTGATTTTGAGATGTTGTATAACATGGAGAGACCCATAGGTAGCTCAAAAGTAGCATACCAAGAAAAACAAAAGGATCCTATAAGACTCAACTAGAATACATCAAGACCAATCGATGAGGTGCTCGCATCTATGAGGACGGTCTAAGAAGATCCGTTGTCCATATTAAAAACTTGGATCAACTCATTGGACTAGAACATCCAATAGTCAAATTTCAAAATGATGCATACATAGATAAAGAAGATACTACCATGTATGTGGTCACCACCCAATCAGATAGGACAGAAAAATTTGGCAATATAATCTTGAAAGTTGAAATAGGTGGAGGTAAGGGAACTTAGGAAAGGAGCCAAAGGCCCCTCGAGGCAAATCAGTCTTGACTAGAGTAATCACTCCAGAATGGGTTCCCCAAGACAATAAGAGCATATATTTGTTCTTAAACTGAGAGACCGACAAGGCTTTTTGGAGGTATAAACCGGACCATCCTAATGAAGTGGGAATGCTTACGATATATGAATTCAAAGATCCAAATACACTAGGCAAAGTGACCTACTTAGACAATACTTTTGAGAGGTTCTTTGTGGTCTCGAAGCAGGGTAGGCATGCCTACACTTGGAAGGGTGAATTTGTTTTTCCCCAACCAAGATCCGATGTCTCTTTTGGTCACCAAGGAGTTGGAACATCCCAAGTTAATGGAACTCAAAGGGACAGGAGTAGAGATAGGCCTGAAGTAAGCTTTGCTAACCCAATAGGAAGAGAACTGTTGGAGAAACAATCACTAATTGGACATATATTTGAAGGTCGAAGCTTTAGAAGAAAACCACATGCCTATGTGAAGGGACAAAGTCACAAGTGTATTATATTTGTAAAGTTAATTCACTTTAGTTCTAAATGTTTTTTAAAAGTTACGAGACTGAGAAAAACTATATAAGTTATTTTGTATCAACTAACGCGATGTGGAAGAGAAGTAGTTAGAGTGAGAAAAAGTTCATTTTATATGACTGAGTATAGTCGGGCTTCTTTGAGTGAGAAAGCACCTGTAAACTTCTGAGTTTTTTCATAGCTATAAGAAGAACGAAGTAAAGTTCTATGTATGAGACTCTCTCCATCATCTCCATGCTTGCCTACTGTGTGATGAGTTTAAAAGTTCAAGTTTTCCAAGCAACTCGATGCCTGGCATCGAGTTTGTGCTGATAAGTCATTGTTTTTATTTTCTGAGTTTTACTTGTTGTTGAATCTTCTTAAAACATGAGCTTTGTGGAGCAACTCGATGCCTGGCATCGAGTTTCAACATAAAGTCGATGTTTGGCATCGACTTCCCACATAAAAGTGGTCTTGTTCATATCTTGTGTTCACATGCATATTTTAGGAGCTAAAAGTGGCTGAAAAAGCACCAAGTTGATGCTCGGCATCACCTTTTGGTTGCAAGTCGATGGTAGGCATCAAATTTTCATTTTTAGACACTCAATTTTAGTAAAAGAGGCAAAATTTCTAGTTTTGACAACTCATACACGGTGATCTTGTGAAGGCCATAACTTGAGTTCTAGAGATCTGTTTCTTGCAAATAATATCCTGTTGAAAAGCTCTACTATCATTCACCCAAAGATCTTCAAGAAATAATATCTCTGCTAAGAGAAATAATCAAAAGAGTGAAGGTATGTCATTTTAGTGACTAGAAATTTCTGTAGAAGCAAAGTTCTCAGTTTAAGCAATCTTTTCTCAGAGTTTGGAGAAGCATTGAGTTAATGGTGACCATAGAGGTGTTCTAGTGTCACATTAATTAATTTCTTGTGATGTTTCACACATCAACAAGTGGTAACAGAGCAGAAAGGTTCTAGAGAGCAGAAGGCGGCAAAGGTACGAGAAGTTTTTGAAAAGTTTTCATTAAAGTTTGAGAGTTGAAGCATTGGAGGACTCAAGGCATTGGAAGATTACTTAAAAAGTATCTTCATACACAAAGAACTTCAAGATGTATTATCCTTTATCCTTTAAGCTGGTTGCAGCAAAAGGAAAGGAGTATGGCTGATCATATCTCCATTGACAAACTGGACAGAGATAATTACCCCGCATGGGTAATGAGAATGGAATCCTTACTTATGAGTAAGGATCTCATCGTGTACATAACAGGTGAAGAAGAGAAGCCAAAATTTGAAGATGAAAACCGACCAAAGAAAGAGGAACTAGATGCTTTAAAGCATTGGCAAAAGAAGGATGCAAGTGCAAAGGCATACATCTACAATACAATCTCAGATCATTTGCTACCACACATCAGAGGTTTGGAATCATCTTAAGATATATGGAATGCATTGGAGTATCATTTCCAAAGTACCACCAAAGCAAGGAAAACAAGTCTATGGTCAGAGTTTACAACATTCAAGAAGAAGCCAAGTCAAAGTATTAGTGATTATGTCACTAAGATGAAGGATCTAGTAGATAGTCTTGGATCCATAGATGAAGATATTGAAGATCACATATTGATTGCTTAATTTCTTGCAAGTTTGAGAGGAGATGAATGTGGAAACCTTTTGTCTTGTCAATAGAACTTTCTTTGAATCATTTTGTTCCAAATTTGAATCAATTTCTTGGTTTGATGCTCACATTTGAGAAAGACTTGAAGGGAGATGGAGATAAAGGACAAAGTTATGCAATGTACATGAAGAACAAGAAGAAAGGAGATAAAGGTAAAGCAAAAGATGAAGAAGAGTCAAGTTCTCAAGTTTATTATGCAAGAGGTAGAGGCATAGGTAGAGGAAGAGCAAGAGGTTTTGGAAGAGGAAGAGGTAATCAGAATAACAACAAGAAGGCTTGCTGGATCTATGGATTGAGCAATCATTTGGCTCATGACTGCTAACATAATCAACAAGGATCAAATCAAAATCAAAATAACAATAGCAGAGGTAGAGGTGTAAGATATCAAAGTAATTTTCAAAGAGACAAAATCAAAGAGGAGGCTATGGTAGAGGTGGAGGAAGAAGTTGGGGACATAATCAATCCTACAACACAACCTACTAAATTATGCAAATGACACACAGAATGAAGGTCATACATCATTGATGATGAACTCAATCATCACATCAGATAAAGAAGATCTAAAGGTATTTTACATTGACTCTGGATGTTCTAATCATTTGTCACGAAACATAGAATTGATGTCAGAATTGGAAAAAGGCACTTCTAGTCATACAGTTCAAACAGGTGATAATACAAGACATAGTGTCCATTCAATTGGCAAAGTGAAATGCAAGAGTGGAGCAGATTTGCTAACCAATGTTTTATATGTTCCTACAATACCTAAACATTTGATTAGTGTGGGACAGATAGTTGAAAAAGGTTTTCAAGTGAGGTTTACAAATGAAGGAGTATATGTTGAAGATCCAGAGAATGGATATAATCAGATTTTCTATGGTAAGAAAGAAGGTAGACTCTTTACTTTAAGAGTACAAGGGAACATTGGTCAAGCTTTGCTCATACATGGTGAAGGAGTGATTACAGAACTTGATCTCTGGCATAAGAGATTGGAAGAGGAATTAAAGATATGGTTGCAAATCAGGTTGTACTAGGACTACCAAATGTGCAGAGTAGTCAACATATGGTCTATAAATGTGAAGCATGTCGAATGGGAAAAGCACACAGGTTACCATTCCAGAAGAAAGGTTTCAAACATGATGGATTACTAGAGCTCATTCATACAGATGTATGGGGACCAACAAAAGAAGGATATATCAGTGGCTCAAGGTATTATGTTCTTTTCAATGATTATGCTACAAGATGGATAACTTTATATGTTTTGAAGGAAAGATCAGAAGTGTTTGGAGCTTTCAAGCATTTTCATGCATATGCAAAGAGAATCATAGGTCAAAAGCTTAAGAGACTAAGGTATGATGGAGGGGGAGAATACTTCTCCCAAGAGCTCAATGATTATCTTTGGAATGCAAATATTAAGAGAGAAATAACCTGCAGGTATACACCACAACAAAATGGTGTAGCAAAAAGAAGAAACAGGACTTTGGTTGAGTTTTCTAGAGCTATGCTGAAGGAGAAGAATTGTCCAAATTATCTTTGGGTTGAGGCTGTAAATATAGCTACATATCTTGTGAATAGATTACCATGTGCAACTCTAAATCGAATGACTCCATATGAAGCTTGGTGGGGTAAGAGACCAACACTAGATCATTGTAAAGTGTTTGGATCAATTGCATATGCTTATGTGTCATCACAACTTAGACATAAACTTGAACCAAAGGCAAAAAAATATGTGTTCATTGGTTATGATGAAAAGCAGATGGGTTATAGGTTGTGGAATCCTCTAACCAAACAATTTCTTTTTTCTAGAGATGTTACATTTGATGAACAGAAAAGTTGGTATGCAAATCAAAGTCATACATCTCAAGAATTTGAAGAAGAGGTAAGAAGATGTGAGAAAGGAAAATAAATTGTGTAGGTAAATGAAGATGAAGACTATATGCAAGCAAGTACATCCAGAAGTGGATTGACAAGAAGAAATGAAGAAGCTCCTATATTTGATGAAGAGGTGTATCCAGACACATATGAAGAATGTGAGCCAAGGAGGTCAAGTAGGACAAGAAGACAACCAAAAACGTATTCTTATGATAATTCTTACATAACTCATATGCTTACATGGTCAAAGATGATGAAGAACCTCAAAACTATGATGAAGCTAAAGGTAAGAAACAATGGCAAGAAGCAATGAAGGAAGAATTCAATGCACTGGAGGAGAACAAGATTGTTCCTAAACCAAATGGTAAGAAGGTAATTGTAAATAAATGGGTTTATAAAGTGAAGAAGGTTGCAGATGGAAGTATAGCCAGCTATAAAGCTAGACTAGTGCTAAAAGGCTATGCCCAAACCTATGGCATAGATTATGATGAGATGTTCAGTCCTGTAGCTAAGATGTCAACTATAAGGACAATCATTGCTATTGCAGCTCCAAAAGGATGGACTCTAAGTCAATTGGATATAAAGAATGAATTCTTGAATGGATACATATCACATGAGGTATACATGGAACAACCTCAAGGGTTTATAGATTCTAGGTATCCAAATTTTGTTTGCAAGTTGAGAGCACTCTATGGATTGAAGCAAGCTCCAAGAGCATGGAAGTATAGACTGGTGAAGTATCTCAATGACCTTGGATATCAAAGTTCAAAAGTAGATCCAAGTCTAGTTATCAAAAGAACAGAGGAAGGTACAATCTACATTCGTATTTATGTGGATGGCATTATAATCACAGGTACTTCAAATGAAGGAATCAAGGAGGTAAAGAGATTACTTGAAAAAGAATTCAAGATCAATGATCTAGGAAAGTTATCATACTTTCTTGGAATGGAAGTGACTTATACAGATCATGACATATATGTGCCACAAGAAAGGTATCTTCTGAATCTATTGAAGAAGTTTGATATGGAAAGTGCAGAGCAGCTTCAACTCCATTGGAAGTCAACCACAAGCTCAGTAAATATGATGGTACAGAATATAAAGATATGAGGAAGTATCAATCTATTGAGGGTAGTTTGATTTATGCTACACTAACAAGACCTGGTTTTAGTTATGCAGTGGGAGTTCTAGCACAATTCATGCATTGTCCAAAGGATCCACATTGGATTGCAGGTCAAAGAGTTCTCAGATGTATCAAAGGACCTATAAAGGAAGGATTGTATTATCCATTTACATCAGATTTGAAGTTGAGAGCATATAGTGACTCAAACTGGGCAAGTAATCAAGATGATAGGAGATCAACACATGGATACATGATATCTATTGGTGATAAGCTTGTAAGTTGGTGTTCAAAGAAACAACATACAGTAGCATTATCATCAACTGAAGCTGAGTACAAAGGACTTGTGGAAGCAGCTAAGGAGGTCATATGGATGCAGACATTATTCAAAATCTTGGGCATTGATCAAGGTATACCTACAATACATGGAGATAATATGAGTTCACTTTATCTTTCATCAAATCCAGTATTTCATGCAAGAACAAAACATAAAGAGATACATTATAAATTCCTGAGAGAAAAGGTAATGGAGAAAGAAATTGAGATGGAGTACATTTCTACAAAAGATCAGATAGCAGACATAATGACAAAGAGCTTGGATGGTGTGAAGACCAGCAGATTCAAAAGCATGGCAGGAGTAAAAGAAAAGAAGATGATATGAAGAAACAGAGAATGTCAAATAGTGATTGAGGGGGAGCTTTTGCAGAAACAATCACTAATTGGACACATATTTGAAGGTCAAATCTTTAGAAGAAAACCACATGCCTATGTCAAGGGACAAATTCACATGTGTATTATATTTGTAAAGTTAGTTCATTTTAGTTCTAGAAGTTTTTTAAAAGTTACAAGATTGAGAAAAACTATATAAGTTAGTTTGTATCAATTGGCACGATGTGGAAGAGAAGTAGTTAGAGTGAGAGAAAGTTCATTTTGTATGACTGAATATAGTCGGGCTTCTCTGAGTGAGAAAGCACCTGTAAACTTCTGAGTTTTTTCATAGCTATAAGAAGAACGAAGTAAAGTTCTATGTATGAGACTCTCTCCATCATCTCCATGCTTGCCTACTGTGTGATGAGTTTAAAAGTTCAAGTTTTCCAAGCAACTCGATGCTTGGCATTGAGTTTGTGCTGATAAATCATTGTTTTTATTTTTTGAGTTTTACTTGTTGAATCTTCTTAAAACATGAGCTTTGAGGAGCAACTCGATGCCTGGCATCGAGTTTCAGCATAAAGTCGATGTCTGGCATCGACTTCCCACATAAAAGTGTTCTTGTTCATATCTTGTGTTCACACACGTATTTCAGGAGCTAAAAAGTGGCTAAAAAAGCACCAAGTCGATGCCTGACATCGAATTTTGGTTGCAAGTCGATGCTAGGCATCAAATTTGCATTTTTAAACACTGAGTTTTACTAAAAGAGGCAAAATTTTCAGTTTTGACAACTCATAGAGGGTGATCTTGTGAAGGCCATAACTTGAGTTCTAGAGATTCGTTTCTTGCAAATAATAGCTTCTTGGAAAGCTCTACTCTTCTAGTTTCATCTACCAAAAGATCTCAAAGAAATAATATTTGTGCTAAGAGAAATAAACAAAAGAGTGAAGGTATGTCATTTCAGTGACTAGAAATTTCTATAGAAGCAAAGTTCTCAGTTTAAGCAATCTTTTCTCAAAATTGGGAGAAGCATTGAGTTAATGGTGACCATAGAGGTGCTCTAGTGTCACATTAATTCATTTCTTGTGATGTTTCACACATCAACAAGAACGGAAACTTAGACGAAACAGATGGAAAACGAGAGACATAGAGAGCCACAAAATCAAAGAAACATAGATGAATTCCCTGTGCCAAGGCCTAGAGAACACTCGAGGACCTTAAGGCCTACACAACTGGTCAAGTCTATGAAGAATTATTTTGATGGTACAAGAGACCCGTACGATCATGTGGCAAAATTTAGGAAAGTCTTGAGAGCTGAGCAAGTTGATGACCTATTCACACAATACAACGCTTTTGGTCTAACACTCACGAACACTTCTCTTACATGGTTTCAACCACTACATGAGAGGAAATTCAGAAACATAGACCAACTGCTAGAAGCCTTCATTATGAAATTCTCCAAAAGTGGCATCAGACATAATACTTCATCACTGATACATAGCTTCAAACAGACACCTCAAGAAACCGTTAGACTTGGAGGAAGAAGGTTCAGAAAATACCTAGAGAGACGCCCAGTGCTAGAGTTACCCACTCCAGCCAAACAAGTGGATTTATTCTTAGATGGATTGTTAAGTACCAAATTGAGATCTTATGTGTACCTAAAGGACCCTAGATCCATAGAAGAATGTGTACACATGTGAATAGACATGAGGATATTCTAGGGGAGGAATTAGAGCTTTCAAAGATCTATAAAGATTCAGATAGCTCAACTAGCCTCACTTCCAAACAATCCACATCTATTGAGGAACTTGTAGAGAAGGTAGCTCAAAAATTAGGGGTCTCTAGCAAACAGATACCTTCCCCAATGAAAAGATGCTACACTTATCATGGAGACTACATGGGCAATGTGTGTCCAATCATGGCACAACCCCAAGCGAACCCCAATAGCCAATACTGCACCATAGAACAGAGATATACTAACCACACAACACAAGACTACCCATATAACAAGCAAGCACTTAGGCAAAACTATCCACAACCATATCCACAACAAGGAAGATACCACAATGACTACCCATCATAGAATTATGTAGGGCCCAGCAACCGTATCAGCAACCTTATCAGACCCAACCAAGGCCTCAGCCTATGTAAGTTAAGCAGCCTCCAACTCTAGCCAATGTGATCCCAGTGAAGTATGTAGCCATTGAAGAAAACCTGAATAGAGCCTTAGTGCCAGTAACACCATTGCTTTCAAAAAGTGAGCCAAATGATCATAGTTTTGACTTGACTCATATGGATAGTCCATAGGCTTACTATATGCAGTCACCTGAGCATAATGAAACTTACTATTACAAAGACCCTAGTGAATCTAGCGGGGAGCTTGAGTACACTAATGTCATGTATGCAAATCCTAATTCTAGGCCGCAATCTAGACAGATGAGACCCACAACACCTAGAGGACCATGCTAGAAATGCCAAGGAGATCACTTCATATGTGATTGTCCTATGTCTGCACCTATGCAACCCCAATTAGTGACAATTCAAGGCTTTTGTCAAGATTGTGGGAAAGAGCACCTCTTAGGAGATTGCCCAAAGAATCCAAACAATGTACTAAAAATCACTCCCATTAATGTGATTGGGTTAGTGATAGATTCTACTGGTAGTGTAACTTCCACTGCCCTAGTGCAAGTGGTCACTAGAGCTCAGACATTACAACAAAATCAAGGCTTAGGCACGGAAAAGAGTTATGACTTCAGTGAGACTGAGAGTATAACTAAGAAAAGGACAAGAACTTGGAAAGACAACCGAGAGAGAATGAAAAGACAATGGTCGAGGAAGATGAATGAGCTTGAGGAAAGCCTAAGAGAAACAAAGGCCAAGATAGTTGAACTCGCCTCTCAAACGCACTCTCACACATCACAACCACCACCACCATCTCCATCACCTTCCAATCCACCACCCTCTAATCTACCGCATGTAACCCCAACACCCCCTAGAGTAGGATCAATCTTAGCATATCCCACTCCCGAGGACCTAGACATGATGCTTAAAGCATATCAAGCCAGAATCCAAGAAGGACCGAATGTAACAGATCATGAAAAGTGCTACCCTAGAGCCAACTTAGAGATGGAACGAACTAAGCTTTGTGCTAAGATGGTGGAATTGGCTCAAACCATGTTTGAAGCCAGCCACCTCTTCAATTACTCTAGTTCATCTAAGACACAGTTGCATTTTGATGGACTGTTAGAAAGATTGGAGAGTTTAATTGCAAAATCTAGAAAGGAAGCCACCTCCCAAGGTAAGGACAAGGCAAGTGAAAGAATGAGCATTCCTCCCAAGGAAGCTTATGTGCCTAATTCCACTGAACCAGACACTTCTTCTTCCATGAATCGGTATTCACCAAAATTTCTAAGAGAAATTCACGAAGAGGTCGGTTAAAGAAAGTGAAAATCCTCCTCCCATTGAACTTGTGGATTACATGCATGACCAATTCCCACAAGACATTCCTTCTATTTTTGGAGAATAGGAAGATGCCCAATCTAGCAAGTGATAAGACTTCGAGTCTAATTCTTTACAAGAACTACCGCATTTCACAGGCCCATGGGAAGCAAAATCTACATGCATGAGAGCACCCACAATCATGTTAAGAAACAAAGACTCAATCATAACTAGAAACACGGAAGCTTTAGAGGAGCTACTCAAGGTTAAGCCAGAGTTGTGGAAACATGCTGCCAATCAAGTGCCAGAAGTAGCCAAACCACACTCCCAGGTAGGATCTCATAGAACAGTTCCAGAGATACCCTTGGATAAGATAGGAGACATGAGCGAAGGAGAAGAAGGAAACACCTATCTTCCTATCACTCATCAAGGTCACACCACCAAGGCTACTTTGGACTCAGGTGCCGAAGTTGCAATTGCTACCACTTCCCTATGGAAGCATTGGGGCAAACCAACACTCACGCCAACTAGAATGAAACTACAAACGACCGATGGTCGCATCGAGAGGCCCTTAGGATTTCTGGAAGGGATAACTCTCACTACTTGTGGTGTAAAGTTTGAGCACACTTTTGTTATATGTGACTTTAGCAAAAATCAGGCCTATGAGATAATTTTGGGAAGACCATTCATAAGACAGTTGCAAGTCCTACAAGATTGGGGAACCAATTCCTTGTATTTGCAACACTTAGGTGTTACAACGAAAGTCAATATCAAGGACTACTCTCATAGGGACATGCCCCCATATAGTGGAATCCCATACATAGAGCCACATATGATACAGAGTCAGTGCATTCCATAGGATCAAGATCCTCATGGATGCATGAAGACACCTACTTATGGATGTGTGAAGTTGCACAAGAAGAAGAGAAAAGAGAAAAAGCTAGAGAGGTAGATGTGAGCAAAACTCATAGATCAATTCGAGACCCAGTCTATGCATTTGTGGTATTTCTTGATGAAGAGTTTGAACCTCATGGTTGGGCAAATATCCTAGCGACAATTGATGCAGCCATCAATGAAGAACAATAGACACCCCACTGTGACGAGGATGGCTATGACATTTGAGTCTTCACTATAGAACCAATCATGTGTGATTCGGTTATCGAGGAATGTGAGCTAAGCACTGATGTACTTGAGGAAGCAAGTGACTCAGATCTAGAGTCAATCATTATGGACCCTTTTTGCACACTAGAAGAGGAATTTGTATATGAAGTATAAGTTCACTCCCAAGAGCAGGGAGATCTTATGAATGAGTGAAAGCAAGAAGAAGAAGAAGAAGAGAGAAGCCTCACCAAATGAGGAAGAATCTTTGTTTGAGGTTCCAGAAAATTTCAAGAAGTATGAGATAGAAGATCGAAGAGTCATGGTAAGGATGTCGAACAAGAAGCCCTAGCAGGAGAGGCCTACGATAACAAAGAGACAACCAGAAAGTTGTTGTAACCCTAGAAGAAGGGTAAGAAAGATGCACATACACAGGACATGACTTGACTGAGGAAGAGGAACAAGAGTTGATTGCTTTGTTAAGAGAATAGAGAGATGTTTTTGCATGGAGTTACAAAGACTTAAATGTGTGGATCCTGAGATATGCTCCCATGCGATTCCCATGACCTCAGATTCCAAACCTTCTAAGCAAAAGCCATGCACAAATAATGACAATTATGTAGCCAAGATCAAAGAAGAGATAGATCCTTTGGTAGAGATAATGACAATTATGCAGCCAAGATCAAGGAAGAGATAGATCGTTTGGTAGAAACGGATTTATTTACGAACTTGAGCACACTGAACGGGTGCCCCCATTGTACTGGTGCCCAAAAATAATGGCAAGCTGTAATTTTGCATTAACTTGAAGAAGCTTAATGCATCCACAATTAGATATATTCATCCGCTTCCTATCACTGAGCATCTATTAGAGAGGGTAGTAGGCAAGGAAGTTCAAAGCTTCCTTGATGGATTCTCTGGCTATAATCAACTGGCCATTGCTCCAAAAGATCAACATAAGACGGATTTTGCCACGGAGTGGGGCATATTTCCTTTTTGAGTAATGCCATTTGGGCTAACCAATGCACCCGCTACTTTCCAACGGCTGATGTGCCATGTGTTCAAAGAGTTCTTGAGGAAAAACCTAGAAGTCTATGTTGATGATCTATGTGCTCATTCCAACATTAGACAAACCCATATACCTAAACAAAGACAAATCTTTGACAAATGTAGGGAATATCAGGTCTGTCTGAACCTAGAGAAGTGTGTTTTATGGTCAGGCAAGGCAAGATTCTAGGAGACATAGTGTCAAAGAATGGTATATCCACAGATGGGGATAAAGTTAGAGCTATTGTAGAGATATTGATGCTTAAGAATGTGAAGGAGGTACAAGCTTTCATGGGGCATTGTGGATATTATCGACGTTCCATTCATATGTATGCTATCATTGCAAAGCCTCTATATGCTCTTTTGACTAACTTTGAATGGACAGATGAATGTGAAAACTCCTTTAATGAGCTTAAGAGATGATTATGTTCAGCACCAATCTTGACTACACGACATTGGAACAAGCCCTTCCACGTGCATGTGGATGCATCCGATTATGCAATTGGGTGTGTATTAGCACAACCTACTCGTGAGGGAAATATGGATCTTCCAATTGCTTATGCCAGTACATAGCTGAATGGAATTATACCACTATAGAAAGAGAAGGATTAGGCATTGTATATGCGGTCAAGAAGTTTAGACATTTTTTTCTTGCAAATAAGTTTAAATTTTTTACAGACCATCAAGCATTACTCTATCTAGTGAACAAGCCATGCAATACTAGAAGATTAGTAAGATGGTTCCTTTTACTAATGGAATAGGACTTTGAAGTTGTGGTTAGGAAAGGTAGAACTCACTTGAGAGTTGATCACCTTTCTCGACTAACTTCAAGAGAATCTCCTCAAGGAGTGTCAGATGACCTTCCTGATGCTTATTTGTTCAATCTAGAAGTAGTGCTTGAGTGCGCCAAGAATATAATGCCTATCCTCACCTTTGAACCCAAGCACCCCATACTGAAAACCAAAGATAAAGAAGTAGTGAGATATCAAAATACCACATCATGGCAGGCAACATGTACAAGCACACCGATCAGGGCATATTGGCTTGCTATGTAGAAGAAGATGAGTAGGCAAAGTGGTTGCAAATAACACATGTAGGTGCACTGTAGCAACATCACTCCAAGCATTGGTTAGGGGTATATTGGCCAACCATGGATGCACATGTCCATAAGTTGTGCAAGGAATGCCCAATCTGCAGCACTAGACCTCTAGTGGAACATTTCACTTTGTATCAAGTATCTTTAGTGCCAGATTGGAGTGAACCATTAGTATTCTTTTTTAGGACAAAAACATTCCCTCAAGAGTTGGCATTGGCAAGACAAAAGAGTTTATAACAGGAAGCACTAGATTACACACTCATAGGTGGTACTCTATACAAACGAAGAAAAGATGGATATCTTAGGTTGTGTCCATGAAAGTGAATATCTCAAGATCTTGGAAATTTCTCACCAATGTGTGGCATGTGGAAACTTTGGAGTAGATAGGGTGATCAAAGCAATACTATTTGCAGTTCTGTGGTGGGCAACCCTTCACATGGATGCACATACCTATGTGAAGCGGTGTGATATTTGTTAGTGAACTCAGTACTTCATACGTAAAGATGAGATGCCTTTGAAACTATGATGGGTGGACATGCATTCTCTAAGTGGGGAATAGACTTTGTCAGTCCTATTAATCCCCCAACTAAGGGTTCACATGCTGAATACATCATTGTGGCCACTAATTATTTGACTAAATGGGTAGAAGTGAAGCCACAACGAAGAACGATGCTTAGATGATGGCTAAGTTCTTATTTGAGAATGTATTCACCAAATATGGATTACCAATCAAGCTAGTAAGTGATACAGGTACGCACTTCTTGAATGAAGTCATTGAAAATCGTCTCCAAGAATTCATGGTGGTTCGCAAGAAGTCGGCTGCATATCACCCCCAAGCCAATGGCCAAGTTGAGGGCACAAATAAAATTCTATGTAATGTGTTGACAAAGTTGGTGAATAATAAACGCTCTGATTGGGACAAACAACTACATCATGTTGTTTGGGCATATCGATTTGCCTATAAAATGGTACTCCAAGCCACACCCTATTTGTTGTATTTCGCCAAAATGCAATGCTACCATTAGATTTCTTGATACCCACATTGAGAGTAGCACAAGAGCACCAATGGACCGGCCATGAGCTTTCATCTAGAATCTTTGATCTAGAGCGCTTAGGTGAAACAAGATTGAGAGCAGCAGTAGGGATTTATGCAGCTAAGAAGAGACAAAAGGCATATTTTGATGCCCATGTAAAGGAGAAGGGCTTGAAAGTGGGAGATTTAGTCCTAGTGTACACCTTGAAGCAACATGCAAGAAAGTTAGAGAAGCGTGGCTATGGACCCATGATTATTAAAAGAATATCAACAAGTGGAGCAATTCAATTAGCCACTCTAGATGGTGACATCCTACCAAGTTACATCAGTGGATGCAGAGTCAAATTATATCAAGAACCCCTCACGGGTGAAATGCTTAAGCGACTCAATATTGCAAAGAAACTTAAAGAAGAAGAAAAACGAACTTGAGAAGAAGCGCAGGCAGAAGCCTTAGAACGCATTTGATGAATGAAATTGAGAAGAGAGGGTAGAGATCAGCCTAGGTCTGATGATTAAAAAGCTCCAAGATATCCCATGGCCATGTGCGAAGCATCAGGTGTATGTTCCCACAGAATAGTTGACTAACATCCTTTTGTGACCCTAGAGCTCGGACAAGGAAATAGTGTAAGGACTGTAAGGGCCTTGATTGACTCAGGTGCAGTCACTAGTGCAGTTAGGCTTTCTTACTATCAAGAATTGCAATTAAGTGTCAATCCTACAAAATCATATCTCATAGGATTGGGAGGTGTGGAAACCCCTTGCATGGGTGAGGTGGAGCTTCCCATCTACATTCAAGATATTCTTATGACAGTGAAGGTGCTAGTGTGTCAAGATGAGGATCTCACTGAACCTCTTGTCTTGGGTCAAGATTGGATCTAGGATCATGCAGTCAACTTAAACCTAAGAAGTGGACTTCTTCAGGTCTAGATAAATCAAAATCGTGTCACCATTGAGTTCAAAAATCAAGCACTCAAGGAACTAGGGAAGCCACCAACTCCTGGTCCTTCCAGGAGTACACATGAAGATAATAATGCTATTCTTGTCCAAAAGTCTATGATGCAAAATGATGAGGTTCTCAACAAAGGAGTTAGGGATTTGGTGGAACTCCCTTCTTTTCCAAAGATGATCGAGACAAAGCAACCAAAGGAGTACAGGAAGTAGAGGAAGCAGACCGTCTATGCTCATAGTCAATGGAGAGTGCAAAGCAAGACGATTCAAAATGTGAAGCAAAGATGGATACGGAAGGGCGAACAACCCTGCACTCGAGTGAGAGTACCCCAAAAATGCACAACACCATCTACTCGAGCAAGGACTACAAAGAGCGAGTATTCTAGGGATCTCCCAAAATGGACCATTTCTATTTGAGTCCCAAAGTGGTCAATGAAGGCTGACCCCAATACTAGGCAAATCTGGGTGCCCAAGACCTACTTACATGCTCAAGTGGCTTCACATAAGCTCACAAGCCTGAATCGACACTCACAATCACTCACATCATACACTTCAGGGCACATATATGTACTCAATGCCTCCACACATGGCATTACACCTAGGACTGTCTGGAAATGGGTACCCAAAAAGTCCCAAATCTAAGAGGATGTATGCCAACAACATGTAAAAATCATCACACTCGAAAGTTGTAATCACACACAACAAGTTTGGAGAATAAAACCTTGTATCAAACCACTCAACCCAAGTCTTTGAATCCATTCACACCATATTAGGTGCATTTTGAATACAATGCACAACCAGAGTATGCATCTAGGGATAGAACACTAACTTACTAACTAACACTCACAAGCCACCAGAAACATCTCACTGACTAATGCATTCACCACTTCAATAGCATGTTGGTATTGTAGAGGGAACACACTACTATCATGTTTCCGATGCAATGCTAATATGATTGTCTTCTTCTAGAAGATAGCATCACATATTTCAAGCAATATCATGGTTGATGTAGCAAGAACCAACTCTAAAGCAAGGACAAGTCAGTAGGTGATTGATCTCGAGAGCTTACAAATCATGCCTGAAACAACTGAATACCATGCATGTCGGCAAAGCTTCCCATTGGTTTAGTGAAGTCACAAGACCCTTGGGAGAAGGATCATATCTCTAGTAGTTAGAGTTGGAATTCAATGGAAAGCAAGGCAAATATCACTTCTTTACACGAGAATTTGAAAAGTTACAAAATGTAGAAGCACTACGCCCTGTATGGGAGAAAGAAAGATTGGATGCATACTTCGGTGCTCAGCTCCCAAAACCCGACTTCATGAGATGCTACTATCATATCAACACCTTGACTCTGAGCAAGCACCCCAAATGTACAAGCACATTTGTGCTCCCATCTCTAACAAAGGGAAATGAGCTGAAGAGGTTTAAGTTAACCAACAACTTAGTGCAAGAGGCCCTGGATATGCGAGGAATGCACATACCCACAAACGAGGCCCTAGTGCCTGATAACATGAAGAATCAAAGCCTCACCAAGCTCAAGGACATGGTGGCCATGACGATGTACATCGTAGTTCACTTGCAAATGTGCATGCAACATTTTGCATTTCCAACCAAAGATAGATTCACTATGCCACCTAAGAAACTTTGGTTTAGCTTATACCTTGCAGAGACACAGAACCTCACCATCAACCTACCCCACTGGATCATCAATCAGATATACTTGGCTCACAAGGGATGGCCACGTAAATCAGTGTTGTATGGATGTTGTGCTTTGACAAGAATCATTTACAAATGTCTAGGTTATGACATTCCTAGTCAAAGGGCCGTAATGTGCAGCAAAATGTAGTAGTTCAAGGCTGAACATCAACTAGACCCCCTTCAAAGATGATGAGAGGAATTGTACAAGTACCTTGTGCTCAACCCCATGGAGCAACACTAACCCCCGACATCACCCCCCCCCCTTAAAGGATCATGCTTCACATTACTACTACCACGAAAAAGCTCTGAAGGTCCCAATCTGATATTTCCACCCGTTCCCATGGACCTCGAATTCCCTAGAGGAGCACCCTTGGAAGAACTCACCAATGAAGACTTTGAGCAGATTTTAAAGGAAGTGGATCTTGAAGCAGAAGAAGAACAACAATTGGAAGGAGCTCAACTACAAGGAACAACATCACAAGTACCCGTTACCATTGTTGATGTGGATGAAGAAGAGGATGATGAAGCTGGAGAAGATGAAGAATATGAAGAAGGCAAGGAAGGGCATGAAGAAAGATATCGAGATGAGAAACAAGGAGTACCAAAACTCATAGGTGCTCCTCCATACACAACCTAGCTGCAAAGGTTATATGATAAGATCATAGCAGTTCAAGAGAGGCATAGACTTTCCTTTGCATCAAACCAAGCCCTAATAGAACAGATGTTAGCAGATGAAGTCGTGGATCCGCAATTCATCATTAGCCTCCATCTATTGTCCTAATACATGGGAGTTCAGGAGCTTGTCTATACAACAGTTTGATAGTCTGTCCAATATGACCAGCATAGAGTGGATACACGACCATGGGCTGGAAAGAATATATGAATACTAGTAATTGAACCTGAAGCTAGCATCGAGGTGACAACTACCCCAACCACCACCATAGACCTTATAGCCAAAACATTTATACAGACATCACCAATGTCACCCCAACACCCTCCATCTCCTCCATCTCCCCCTACCCCACCACCAACCACTATGGAAACCTCTATTGTAATAACAACTATGCCCAAGGCCACCCTTTTTTCTTTCGTTACCAACCCTTTTATCACTTCACCATTTTTGCCTCTTGAACCCATCATTGGACACCTGCTCATACCTAGTATAGAAGGACACCCACGACCCATAGAAGATAGTCTAGGTTTCCCTGCTTACCCATATTCACACCTTCCCCCTTCTAGGGATCCATACTTCCCATCTGTCTCATCCATGTTCCCCCATATCTCACTCACCACAGTCACCCCACCTCATTACATATTCTTCATGGAACAATTCATTCGTGCTCCTTCTCCTCAGATGCTAGGTTCATAGACACTCACAACCACATCACTCTACATAGACACTACACTCACTTCACCTACCATACCCACATACATGATAGCCCCTGCACGCACCACACTATCCGATCCCATGGACATTTCACCACCCACAACACCCCCTCCTCTCCCTACAAGTCCACCATCACCCACTCCCCTACCCCCCATCATCACCACTCACCACCGCATTGGTAGACACAACATCCACACCTCCCCTTCCCACTCCCATTCCCTCTACATTCCAAACTCCTCCCCTCGCATCTCATAATGTAAATAATTCATTCAATATGTTACTTCAATGTGCATATCAATTACAACAAGAATATCAATGATTGGAAGAGCGTAGTGCTGCCTTCCAAGCAGAGTCACAGAGGTTACAAGTTAGAGTCACTACATTGGAAGCTGATCATCAAACAATTCTGGCAGAGTATACCACCTTACAACATGCTCATACTGAATTGGAGTCCAATATGTCTACTCTGGATGATAAAGCAATCAAAGATTTGGAAAACGTGCTCCAAGTGCAGATGCTCACCAATGCTAAATTAAGATGCAATCTAGGGCTACTACGAAAGCACATGGTTGTGGCCTTGGAAGAGAATAAGCAGCTTCAACAACAAAACCACTTTTGAAGCGGCTATGGAAGGGACCTCAAGAGCAGAAATTATCCCTACAAAGTATAGCCTGGTCCCCTCAGAAGACATATGAATCTTACTTGAGGAGCATGCCAACTTTCTAGAGTCCTATGAAAAGATGGAATTAGAATGTGCAGATCTCCGAAAGTTGGTTGCCAATGTAAGCACATCTCAACCCGAGCCTACCATCCTTCAATAGTCCATTGAAGAACTAGAGGCCTTAAGAAAGCAGGTCAAAGAATTAAAAGCCACACTCCTACTATATGAGAGGCCATCCTCTCCTATTGAAGAACTGCAACCTGAAACTATGGTGGAGATCCTGGTCGAAGAGAGTTTTGAAGAGCCTTATGACCCAATGCCCATACTTGGTGGACGTGTCATGAAAGAGGGACGAGACACATTTGAGATTGAAGTCCAAGACTGGCTCAAGAGAGTCAAACAAATCATTCAAACACATGATGATAGAGTGGCCATGTAGATCAGGTCCTTTTCCAATTTAGAAGAAACAGTCCTCAGGTCTACTTACTTTCAGAACCTCTCCCATCAATGCCTGATTACCACATTAGAAATGTAGTATAATCCCTACTTTGTATTATTAGTTGACTTTAATGTTGAGATTAAAAAGGCATACAAGAAAAGAGCCTACATTTGCCACCCAATTCGATCTTGAGGATCTACCAGCAGACGCACTTGCAAGCTTGATTTTTCAACCCAACTAGCATGAGTGAATACTCACAGACTATCCAGAAATGATGTGCACATCTGCCACAATGCTATTATATATTAAATATAACCCATGTTATTGTCTAGTAGTCCATCGCAGATCATGGAAGGCTTTTGCCATCAAAGTCTGCAATAATAAAGGATGCTCGAATTGGGTTAATTATCCATATTTTGCTCCACCTAGAGCACCACCCACCGTAGCATACATGATCTCTACAATACGTCATTGGTCCGCACACCTAAAGAACCTATCCGACATCGCCGCCATGTTGTGTATGAAAATCTTCGAGCTAATGATAGTCGTATTCAAGACCTTCCACAATGTACAGGCACCATATATTTTGGCACCTAGCTTTTCTAAAGGTAACAGAGATTTGGTCTATGAAATGAATGAGACCCCCTCCATCAACATAATATATGCCTGGCATGCATGCATAAAGTATGTACCTCCTTGCTGCAAGCAAACCTTTGAAGAAATGTTCTCTACCAAGTTAGGGGAATATCATTATGAAATTTTCATTCCCAGACCAACACATTTGTTACATCTCTTTGTGGTAGAACACACCATCCATGCGGATCGGTTATGCTTGCCACATCCGGACATTTTAGGTTTAGTAGATTGGGATAAGCTCATGATAGATTTGGCTTGAGCATTGCACATTTAAGAACATCACCTAGCCACAGACGTTGTCGAATATTACATCAAACACTCCCACCAACAAGGGTATGTTAGGGATGACAAAAATGAGAGAGGGGGTGTTGGCAGTAGTCAAGGCAATCAAGGCATTACAAGACAGGGGAGCCAACGTAAAGAGTCAGAGTAGAGAGAAGGACCAAGTAGGCAAAGCAGTCAAAGAAGATCCGGCAATTAGGCCATACAACGTTTCCAAGACAAATCCTTTTTAATAGTGATTTTCATCACTACATGAACATTGTAAATATTTGTTTTGGTAGATTAGGATCAATTGTGTTCAAGCCAAGGATTCCTCAAGCTTGAGGAGTACTAGAAGTAGCTACATACCAATTTTCATAATTTTTAGACTTTGTTTGAGCCCTCAAATAAGCCCTAGAACAAATTTTTAATTAGGCAGGACACTAGGTCTGGACAGGGCCAAAAGCTAGTCAAGAACTATAAAAAGAGCTAGAGAGCTCATTTTTTAGGTTAGTTTGTTAGCGTTTTGAGCTATTGTAAGAGGATTTTTGAGTAATACAAAGAACTCCATTGTTCCTCTCTTTGTTCTTGCCTTGTGTGCATGTGTGTGTGTATGTGTGTGCATGCTTGTGTGCTTCTCACTCACATAGTTGTGCCATCACTTGCTCATAGTCTTCATACTAGTCCTCATGTCTCCAGGGATTGAAAATTATGAGGTGGATCTCCTCATGTTGGTACTTGCCATTTTGCTAGAGTGACAGGAGCCTATTGATCAGATAGGTGGTTGTAGATACAGGCTCTACCCATAGGTAATTGGGCAACTTCTTCTCATTTAGCATTGATCTTGCAACCTCCATTATGGTTCTATTTCTTCTCTTTGCCACTCCATTTTGCTCTAGAGTATACCTGGTTGTAATCTTTCTTTTGATTCCTCTCTCCCTCTTCAAGGTCTTACCTGTTTGATTTTCTACAAGTGCTAGATATTTCTTAAAGCATGAAAACACTTCATCTTTATGCTTCATAAAATATCGTATTGTCCATCTACTACAATCATCAATGAATGAAACATAAAACATAGATCCAGATACTGATGGCTCCTTGATTAGCCCCCATACATTTGTATGGACTAGCTCTAATAGGTATCCATGAATGTATCCCTTTTTTGTGAAGGACTATTTGTGAGACTTGCCAAATTGACAAGCACTACATTTGTAAATCATGTGTTGTTTAGAGATATTTGGTAGACCAAGTACGCTTTGATCCCTATCGATTTGCTTCAGAGCCCTTTCACCTATATGAGCTAACCTCTTGTGCGAAACTTCCAACTCGGATAAGATTTGACTACCATAATTGAACAAAGAAATGTTCCTAGTGCCTTGGAGCTCGAATGTAAATAGTCTACTTGACTTTTATCCTCTTGCTATCCTCTTGAATCCCTGATGTGGATCCTTAACAAATGCTCCATTCTTTGTGAATCTGACCTACAATCCTTCTTCAACAATCTGACCTATGCTTATGAGATTTTTGGTGATAGTTGGCACATACAATACCTTTCTAAATAGGTTCATATTACCATTTGAAGTCTTAAAATTGCTTATCTTCTCCACTAGATGTCTTGTGTCATCTCTTGTTTGGACTTCATGTCTATTCCTTGGGTTCTTCAAGTCTGAGAGTAGAGCTACATTCCCAACTACATGATTTGAGCAATGTGATTCTATATAGAATACATGTTCATCTGCTTTACCTTCCTTCATGGTCATGTTCATCATAAGTAATGAGTCCTCTTAAGTTTGATCATTTGCATGATTGTTGTAGTCTCTCCTTCCTTTGTATCCTCCTTGATAATTATTGTTATTATATGAGTTGTTTTTGTAACCATTGTTGTTGTTGTATCTACCGCTTGAGCTTCCATTGTTGGGAAGATGGATGGATGCTCCAAGAGACTAAGTAGGTACTGCTCAACCTGCTTTGTACCAGCCCTCTTTTGCTTCAAATTTGATAACTAGACCTCCTTAGCTTTCCAATGACACCATAAAATGTCCTATGTCCTTTGGAAATGATGTGTGCAATGATTGAATCAAAACAGATAACTTTGGAAGTCACAAACTCAAGAAAACCTTCTATTTATGGCTTGACACCTGCTGAGTATTTTGCTTAGTATGACCAGCACAATAGGAATTGGAAAAATTCCTTTTAGGGATATCTAATTAACTTAGTAAGCTACCTATACCAAGTGGAATGATGTAAAATGATAAACTATGCTAAGAGAAATCAATTTAGCAAGTTAAGTTATACCCCTGACTTTTTAGGACTGTAATAGAAAATGACCAGAGTTCACATCCAACAAGCTTTGAATCACTAAATTTGGTGAAGAATTGACCGAGATATGCCCTTGACAAGTTGACAGACTTTTGAGTAGACTAACAGAGAACTCAGAGATGAACAATATGAATGTATGTATTAATGAACATTTGTATACAACTCCATTGGCATGAATCTAATTGCCAAATGGTGTAGAGAGGTGTGGGGTTGAGTGTAGACCTCACACACACACTCAAAAATCAGTAATGCTAGGCTCAGGAGTGCTCTATCTCCCGCGACTTTTCATGACCATTTTTATAAGAGATGGGTAGAAGTTTGAATTCAAATCAAACTTTTGGCTCCCTATGATCAAGCTCCTAAATGCTTAGAGATATTCTTTCAATCAAACAGCTACTTTTATCCACGAATCCTTTTGGTAGGTGGTTACAAAAGATTCCAAGTCAATCTAACTTTTACAATGAGGTAAAGTGGTAATTAACCACTAGCATATGTTCGTATGCTTCTTCATGTATGTTTAAACTTCAATGCATCCTTTGAGCCAAATGTGTAGGCTTGTAATTTTCACCAACAGCTCCCCCTCAAGCCAAACATTTTGGCTTAAGTCTTCATCTTCAATCTTCAAGTATATCCTGCAATCCAATCATGGATTTGAACCTGCAAAGTTTGGTTCCATCCAAAGCTTTAGTCAACAAATCTGCACATTGCATGTTGGTGGATACATAGGTAAGTTGAATGTCCTTGCTTATCAATTTCTCTCTCACAGAATGGTAATAGACCTCTATGTGTTTGGTCCTAGCATGGTAAATAGGATTAGCTGCAAGGTGAAGAGAACGTGTATTATCTCCAAAGATTATTGGAGACCTAGTAAATAAGCCCAATTCTGTATACAAAAGCTTAATCCAAATTGCCTATTGTGTGGCATTAGCTAGTCCTCTATACTATGCCTCTGTGGAAGACAAAGCAACAGTAGATTGCTTCTTTGAAGACCATGAAATTGGTTTGTCACCTGCAAAAGAGATATATCCAGAAGTGCTCCTCCTATCATCCTTGCATCCTGCCCAATCTGCATATGAATATATTTTGATATCAATATCTGAAGTGTAAGGGAAATACAAACCATGGTTCTGTGTACCCTTGAGATACTTCAGGATTCTCTTGGCAGCCTCTAAGTGAGGTATCCTTGGCTTGTGCATAAATTGACTTAGCACACTAACTCCATATGCAATATCTATCCTTGTTAAGGTAGCATAGTTCAAACTACCCACAATACTTTGATAACATGTAATGTCTTTGACTTCATCACCTTCATGGGCACTTAGCTTTAGGTTTACCTCCATTGGAGTGCTTGCTACTTTAGCATCCTGCAAGTGAAACTTCTTTAACATATCTTGTACATATTTTTTCTGAGTGATATATATCCCTGAATTAGTGTAGACTAATTCAAGTCCCAAAAAATATTTCAATAGACCAAGATCATAACTCCTTCATCATTTGACTTTTAATATATCTGATTCCATTGACATCATTACCTATAATGATGATGTCATCAACATAAACACAAAGGTATATTACCTCTGAATTACTTCTCTTAATGAACAGAGAAGTATCTGCCTTGCTCATGACAAAACCTTGGTCTTGGAGGTATGTAGTTAACCTGTAATTCCATGCCCTAGATGCCTGCTTCAATCCATATAAAGCCTTTTTTAATTTGCAAACATATGTTACCTTCTTGGGGTCTTCATAGCCAGGAGGTTGTGACATATATACCTCCTCTGAAATCCATCCATTCAAGAAAGCATTCTTGACATCCAATTGGTACATATTCCAATTTTTTGATGCAGCCACACTTACCAACACTCTGATGGTTGGCATCTTGGCCATAGGTGAGAATGTCTCCTCATAGTCAATGCCTTGGGTTTGTGCAAAACCCTTGGCTACCAATCTGGCTTTGTACCTATTGATTGTGCCATCAGAATTTCTTTTAAGTTTATAGATCCATCTGGATCCTATTACCTTCATTGAGTCCTTCTTAGGTACTAACTCCCATGTGTCACTTTCTTTGAGAGCATCAATCTCCTCATCCATAGCTTCTTTCCATTCTGATTTGGTTATTGCTTCTTCATATGATCCTGTTTCTTCATTTGACAAATCTTTGGCAAGATAAACAGAATGTTTAGTAACAAGAGATGTATCATACCCATATCTGATAGGTTTCTTGCTTTCTCTTTGTGATCTTCTAAATGGTTGAGTTGAAGATTCAGGTATGTCTTCAAGCTTCTTCATCTTCATTTTGCCTTTGGACTTCCATGCTTTGAATTCTTCAAGATTGATAGTGTCTTCATCATCTGAACTTGAGGCTTCATTCTGAGTAGGTTCCTCCTTCGTAAGACTTGGAAATTCCTCTTCCAAATCATAGGGTAATTTGACCTTCCTGCATTCATTCTCATACCAAGCATCATTTTCATCAAAGACAACATCTCTGCTTACCATAAACCCCTTATTGATAGGATTATAAAACCTGTAACCTTTTTTATTTAAGTCATACCCAAAAAAGATGCATTTTTCAGCCTTTGGGTCTAGCTTACCTCTTATCTGAGAAGGAATGTGTACATATGCTACACATCCAAATATTTTGCAATTGTCAAGTGAAGGTCTCTTACCATGCCATGCTTCATAGGGTGTCATGCCATCAAGAGACTTAGATGGTAACCTGTTTATGAGGTAAGTGGCAGTAGAAACACTCTCTGCCCATAGATAGTTAGGCAACTTTTTCTCATTAAGCATAGATCTAGCTGTCTCAACAATTAACCTATTTCTTCTCTCAGCTACCCCATTCTGTTTAGGAGAATACCTTGTGGTTATCTCTCTTTTGATACCTCTGTCTTGCAAGAAATCTTCAAATTCATTGCAGAAGTACTCACCTCCTCCATCTGACCTTAGCCTCTTCAAATTCCTTCCTGTCTGATTTTCAACTAATGCAAGATATTTTTTAAAGCAATTAAATACCTCATCCTTGTGCTTCATGAAGTATAATACAGTCCATCTGCTATAATCATCAATGAAAGACACATAGTACCTTGATCCTGAGACTGAGGGTTCTTTGCTTGGTCCCCATACATCTGTGTGGACAAGCTCTAGGTAGTCTTCATGCATGTATCCTTTCCTTGAGAAGGGTAACCTGTGAGACTTCCCAAATTGACAAGCACCACACTTATAAATCATATGTTGCTTGGATACATTAGGTATCCCAAGCACACATTGGTCCCTGCATATTTGTTTCAAGGTTCTTTCTCCTATGTGCCCTAACCTTTTGTGCCAAATCTCAAGCTCTGAAAGTGTTTGATCTTTATAACTGTATAGTGCATATTCTTTGTATCTTCCAACTCAAAAGTGAAAAGTCTACTTGATGTTTCTCCTTTAGCAATCCTCTTGAACCCATGTCTTGGATCCTCCACATATGCTCCATATTGGTTGAATCTAACCTGCAAACCTTTCTCCACAATCTGACCAACACTCATCAAAATTTTTTGTAATGGTTGGTACATAGAGTACCCTGCTCAACAAATTCTGATTTCCATCACAAGTCTTAACATTTCCAACTTTAACTACAGAATGCTTTGTATCATCACCTGTTTGGACTTGATGCTTACCTTTTGGTTCCTCAAGATCAAAGAGTAATGCTACATTGCCAGCCACATAATTTGAACATCCTGAGTCAATATAGAATAGGTGGTCATCATTTGTACCTGATTTTGAAGTCATGTTCATGATTAGAAGAGAGTCATCCTGCTCCTCTGTGTAGTTGTTGTAATCTTTCCTGGATTTGAATCCTCCTTGGTAGCTGCCATTGTAATTGTTGTTGTAGTTGTTGTTGTAGCCTTGGTGATGGTTGAATCTACCTCTTGACTGTGAGTAGCCACCTCTTTGATATCCTCTTCCTCTCAGATTCTTGTAATTCTTGAAACACTCATTTGTAGTATGATTCGATAAACCAAAAATGTTGCATGGTGAGGAGTTATAAGATCTCCCCCTACCTGGCTTACCTCCTCTGCCCCTTCCTCTTGAAGATCTACCTCTCCCTGCATAGTTGGCTTGAGAGTTTGATCCTTCATCTTCCACCTTCTTGCTCTTGCCTTTATCTTTAGACTTCTTATCAGTGTATAGGGCAGAAGAGTTATTACCTTTGGATTTGTCTCCATTTTTGTTGAGCTTTGCTTCATGAGTAAACAATTGTCCCATGAGGGTTGTAAGATCTGGAGTGTGCATGTCCATGTAAAGATCCATAGTTGTGGTGAAGCTTTCCCATTTGTCATCAACCTTGATCCCATTGATCACTTGCCTTACAATCTGTTCTTCTTCAATCTCTTCTCCTATGCTTGCTAACTGATCTGCTACATCTTTAATCTTGGTCACAAATTTTGAAACATCTTGCTTAGGTTGCTTCCTTAGTGTTGTGAATTCAATCCACAACTGATTTTTCCTAGCCCTTGTGTTGGAGAAAAAGTATGATGACAAGGTTTCCCAAGTCTCTTGGGATGTCTTACAATTTCTAATATGTGGCAAACGAAAATCAGATATAGAGTTGAGTAAATAAGACCTTGCCAATGCATCCTTAGCACACCATGTGTTGAGCTTTTCATGTTCTTCCTTGGTTGGCAATCCTCTTGCTTTGAATGAGGGCAATTCCTCATCTCCTAAGATGTACCCACAGAGACTCCTTCCTTGTAAGTAGGTCTTCATCCTTAGAGACCATGCTTGATAGTTGTTCCTGGCCAATTTGTCAATAAATGAAGGAAAACCATCTCCCATTTTACCTTAGTTTGCTCTGATACCACTGTTGGGAAGATGGATGGATGCTCCAAGAGACTGAGTAGGTACTGCTAAACCTGCTTTGTACCAGCCCTGTTTTGCTTTAGAGTTGATAACTAGACCTCCTTAGCTTTCCATTGACACCATAAAATGTCCTATGTCCTTTGGAAATGATGTGTGCAATGATTGAATCAAAACAGATAACTTTGGAAGTCACAAACTCAAGAAAACCTTCTATTTATGGCTTGACACCTGCTCAGTATTTTGCTCAGTATGACCAGCACACTAGGAATTGGAATTATTCCTTTTAGGGGTATCTAACTAACTTAGTAAGCTACCTATACCAAGTGGAGTGATGTAAAATGATAAACTATGCTAAGAGAAATCAATTTAGCAAGTTAAGCTATACCCCCGACTTTTTAGGACTGTAGCAGAAAATGACCAGAGTTCACCTCGATGCAGATTTCTCCAAAATGGCTAAATAGAATTTCTTCAAAATTTGATAGCATGTCGATTACTTCAAGCTGAATCCAACAGTCTTTGAATCACTGAATTTGGTGAATAATTTACCGAGATATGCCCTTGACAAGTTGACAAACTTTTGAGTAGACTAACAGAGAACTCAGAGATGAACAATATGAATGTATGTATTAATGAACATTTGTATACAACTCCATTGGCATGAATCTCATTGCCAAATGGTGTAGAGAGGTGTGGGGTTGAGTGTAGACCTCACACACACTCAAAAATCAGTAATGCTAGGCTCGGGAGTGCTCTATCTCCCGTGACTTTTCATGACCATTTTTATAAGACATGGGTAGAAGTTTGAATTCAAATTCAAACTTTTGGCTCCCTATGATCAAGCTCCTAAATGCTTGGATATATTCTTTCAATCAAACAGCTACTTTTATCCACGAATCCTTTTGGTAGGTGGTTACAAAAGATTCCAAGTCAATCTGACTTTTACAATGAGGTAAGTAATTAACCACTAGCATATGTTCCTATGCTTCTTCATGTATGTATAAACTTCAATGCATCCTTTGAGCCAAATGTGTGGGCTTGTAATTTTCACCAACATCCATAACATCCTTTGTTGTAACCTCTTCCTCTTTGATTTCTAGGATTCCTGAAACAATTTTGAGTAATGTGATTAGTTAAGCCACATATGGCACATGGAGAGGAGCTTTGAGATCTCCCCCTACCTTGTCTTCCTCCCTTGCCTCTTCCTCTTGATCCTCTACCTTTACCTGCAAATTTTGCTTGAGAGGTGTTGCCCTCATCATCAGAGGTTTTACCTTTATCTTTGCTATCTTTATTCTTGTTCTTATCTGTATATAGGGTAGAGGATTGATTACCTTTTCAGTTGTCTCCATTCTTCATAAGTTTTTGCCTCATGTGTGAACAATTGTCCCATGAGGGTGTTGAAATTAGGAACTTGCATGTCCATGTAGATGTCCATGGTTGTGGTCAAATCTTCCCATTTGTCATCTGCCTTTATTCCATTGATTAATTTCCTTAATATCTTCTCTTCATCAATGACTTCTCCAATGCTTCCAAGTTGATCCCTAGGTCCTTCATCTTGGTGAGAAATTAGTCACACTTTGCTTTCTTCTTGAGTGTGGTGAACTCCATCCATAGTTGATTCTTCCTTGCCTTGGTACTTGATGAGAAGAATGCTTCAAGAGAATTCCAAGTCTCTTGCGAATTCTTGCAACTCCTGATGTGTGGAAGTAAAAAATTAGAGATTGAGTTAAGAATATGTGACTTGGCTAGAGCATGCTTTGAGCATCATGTTGTTAACCTCTCTTGTTCTCCTTGAGTTGGTTTTCTTTTGCTTCTAAGGATTGGCATCATCTCATCTCCAGATATGTAACCATAGAGGTTTCTCCCTTGAAGATAAGCCTCCATTCCAAGTGACCAAGCTGAGTAACTACCTTTATCCAATTTGTCTATGGATGAAGGAAAGCCATCTCACTTGTTGATTTTTTTGTTGCTCTAATACCATTGTAGGGAGATGGATGAATATGCTCTAGAGATGAGCTAGTTTTGCACAAAACCTACTCTACACGTACCAAGTTAACTCTAGGGATGCTTAGTAGACTCATTTAGCTTCAAATTTACTCATTTGTAACCACCAAGTGCTTTGTAACATCATTCCCAAAATTTTGCATCAAACAGATAACTTGCATGCACTAGAAATGTGAAGAAACCTTCTATTTTGGGAATAGAAGTGCTCAGTAATTTGCTTAGAGCTCACAACTTGATATGAATTGACAAGAGTGATTTTTCACACATCTAATTCGGATGTGTAGCTAACTAAAGCAAGTTATTTCATCAATTTAGTCACATTATACAACGAGAAATGAATCTAAGAAGTCAGGGGGTCATCCCGACATTTTAGGATCTAGAAGATGTGCAAACATAGTCACATTCTATGATTCATCTCTCAAGATCCCTTGGACCAAAGGTGATGAAAATTGATGAGCTAGAAGTAGATAATTTAATCTAACTAAGACAAGTTAAAGTATTGAAAACTAGTGGGCATATGCAGAGAAATTGATTTCACAATATCACTTTAATGATGAAGATTCAGCAGAGAACAATAGAAAGGGATATACTTGAAGAAATGTATCAAAATGTATACACTAATGAACATATGATACAAGTGAAGTGTAATGGACTAGCCATACATAAAGAGAGCTCAATGTTTTCTCACTGATGTAGCTCAAAGTGTCTAAGAATGGCTTACATATCCCATGACTAAAAGTATGTGTATTGATACACATGTTCCACGTTTGAATTTAAATTTTCCCTCACCTAAAAGTGATCCTAAACTTTAGGGATGTTGTGAATTGATTCCTCCTACCACATGAGTTGTGGGTTCAACTTCCTAACTTCATGAGATTCCTTATTTATTTTGCTTTTACATTTTTCCAAAGTAACTATGCCAAGAATGACTAGCATAGGTTCACATATAGTTCCTTCTTGTGAAGAGAGAGAATGGATGTGTAGTCTCGTGACTTTAGCAATGCACTGAGGCTTGCTAAATGTACCAATAGGGGGGATATTCTTATAGTGTTTAATTATTTTTTATGGACCATAGTAGTCAATGGACTTCTTTATGGACCATTGTTTGGGAAACCCTCAAAAAATCAAATAAATTTTATTGCCAATATTAAATATGAACAGATTTCCTAACAAATCAATCAATAGATTGACATATCTAATGATTTAAAACGCCTTCATTGTGAGACTAACAAAACAAAAGCCTCAAATCTTCCACTATGTTTATTATTGCAGTCATCCACATTTACCTAATGTTAGTAGAAACAATGAGAAAATACTTATTTACAAAAACCATGGTTACCAAAATCACACACTCCAAATCTTAGCATTCAAGATAATCTTGTAAAACATATTTTGGATTCCACTTGTTGTTAGAAACCTATAGAGCCAAAATTGGATTCACACTAGCTTCAAAGTGGTTGGATCTGACATCATTATTGGTAGTTTCAATCTGAATATATGCTTGATTGAGGGCATAGAGACCATGAAAGTGCATGAAAAATTATCCTAAGCACAAGAAAATATGATGAAATCTAGATGGGAATATAACAACAAAATTTATATATTATTATTTACGAATCTTGCATATGATCATTCCGGTTTAAAAAGAGCTACAAAGTCAACAATAATCACTAGTTTTTTGTGAAATCTACCTTTATATCCTTGTGATAATAATTTCACTTCACCGATTCCCATATGGCATTCAATTGAGTTTTTGTGAGTTGAGAAAGAAACTTCCATGGTAGCTATACCTATTTAGACACGTGATACAAGTAACAAGAAGCTAAATGACAATGAGTAAGAAGAGAGAAATGGAGAAAATGACTAGTTGACAAATTTCTAAGAGATATTATTTTGGATATGATCAATTGTATACAAAAATGACCTCTCGTTAAGTTGTATACAAATAGAAATGGTGTGCTCAATGGTTGAAATAGTTAAGAATTTGTGTTATTTTCAACTATTTATTGGGCCACCTATAATTAAAAAATATATTAATTTCAAAATCAATTAGGCTTGCAAAAAAAAATGATTTTACAAACAGCTCAAAAAGGGAAAACATATTGGATGCTTGAGGATTCAAAACTCATCTTTTTGTATTAGACATAGATTATTTACTATCTTATGCATAGCCCTTGGTTTTAGAATAGTTTTATAAACAAAACATTAGTGGTCTAACTCCCTCAAAGCTTTGGCTTATCTTGATCTTCAATGTCCCTCGCAAATACCCCCTCCCTATTATCTCTCACTCCCCTAACAAAGTGGGCATGATATCTAAGGCATTCTTGTTGAGCTTGGCTTCATGGGCAAAAAATTGCCCCATGAGTTTGGTAAGGCCTGGAATATGCATGTCCATGTACAAGTCCATGGCAGTTGTGAAGCTCTCCCATTTGTCATCAGCTTTAATGCCATTGATCACTTGTCTTACAATTTTCTCTTCTTCAATTTCTTCTCCTATGCTTGCCAATTGATCAGCCACATCTTTGACTTTGGTCACATACTCTGAGATGCCTTGCTTGGGTTGCTTTCTTTGGGTGGTAAACTCAATCCACAATTGGTTCTTCCTAGCCCTTGTGTTGGAAGAGAAATATGAACAAAATGCTTCCCAAGTCTCTTGGGATGCCTTATAGTTCCTAATATGTGGAAGAAGAAAATCAGCGATTGAGTTAAGTAAGTAAGACCTTGCTAATGCATCCTTGGCACACCATGTGTTGAGTCTTTCATGCTCCTCTCTTGTAGGTTGTCCTTTGCTTCTAAATATGGGCATCTCCTTATCTCCGGAGATGTATCCATAGAGGCTCCTTCCTTGCAAGTATGTCTTCATCCTCAAGGACCATGCTTGGTAGTTGTTCCTGTCCAATTTATCAATGAAAGAAGGAAAACCATCTCCCATTTTACCTTAGCTTTGCTCTGATACCACTGTTGGGATAGATGGATGGACACTCCAAGAAATGAGTAGGTACTACCAAATCTTGCTTTGTACCAGCCCCTTCTAGCTTCAGAGTTGATTTGTGGGCCATCTTAGCTTTCCAATGACACTATACAAGTGCCTATGTACTTTGGAAATGATGTAAGAAAAGATTGAATCAAAAGACTACTTCCAAGGTGAAGAATCAATGAAAACCTTCTATCTTTTATCACACACCTGTTGCTTGTTATGCTTAGTGCTACCAGTATAGTAGGAATTAGAAAAATTCCTCTTAGAGGTATCTAATTAGCTTAGTAAGCTAATGATTCCAAGTGGAATCACTTAAAATGATGCACTATACACGAAGCAATAAATTTAGCAATTGAATCATTACCCTCCATTTTTTAGGACCTCTGTAGAGTTTGACCAATGAGTGCTTCGATGTGCTTTTCTCAAAATTGACTGAATATATTTCCTTCATAATTTGTGAGCATGTAGATAACTTGGAGCTGATTCCAACAAGCTATAGAACATTGAAAATGGTGTAGAAATGACGGAGATATGAGTATTCCAAGTTGACAGTTATAAATAACTATAATAGAGAGATCATAGATGAGTAATGTATAGGTAGAATGTCACCTTCTAGAGTAGCTAATTGAACTACCCCACTTGTGGAGATTCTATTGATGATCATGGGTCCATAGCCACATTCTCCAACTTCTGTGCATGTTGCTTCAAGGTGTACACTAAAACTAAATCTCCGGCTTTCAAGCCCTTATCCTTCACATGGGCCTTAAAGTAAGCCTTTTGCCTTTCCTTGGCTGCATATATTCTAGTAGCTACTCTTAGTCTCATTTCACCCAATCATTCAAGATCAAAGATTCTCGAAGAGAGCTCATGACATGTCCATTGATGCTCCTGTGCTACTTTCAGTGTGGTTATCAAGAAGTCTAATGGTAGCACTACATTTTAGCTGAATACCATCTAATAGGGTGTGGGTTGGAGTATCGTTTTATAGGTAACTCGATATACCCAAACAACATGATGTAGATGTTTCCAATTAGAGCGTTTATTATTCACCCATTTCGTCAATACATTACAGAGTATCTTATTCATGTTGTTGGCTTGTCCGTTAGCTTGTGGGTGATGGGGGGCAGACTTCTTATGTATCACCAAGAATTCTTGGAGAAGGTTTTCAATGACTTCATTCAAGAAGTGTGTACCTCTATCACTTAGTAACTCTATTGGTAACCAGTATCTAGTGAAAACGTTCTCGAATAAGAACTGAGTCATCATCTAAGCATCATTCTTCATTGTGGCCTTCACTTCTACCCATTTGGTTAGATAGTCCGTGGCAATAATGATATATTCGGCTTGTGAAATCTTAGCTGAGGGATTAATAGGACCTACAAAGTTTATTCCCCACTTAGAGAATGCACGTCCTCCCATCATGGGTCTCAATGGCATCTCATCCTTACATATCAGGTACTGAGTTTGCTAACAAATATCACACTGCTTCACATAGGTATGTGCATCCATGTGAAGGGTTTGCCACCAAAGACTTGCAAAAAGTATTGCTTTGATCACCCTATCTGGCCCAAAGTGTCCTCCTACTACTCCTTGGTGAAAAATATCTAATATCTTGAGGTATTCACTCTCATGGACACACAATCTGAGATAGCCATCTCTTCCATGCTTGTATAGATTATCTCCAATGAGTGCATAGTCTAGTGCTTCTTGCCCTAAGCTCTTTCTTCTAGCCAATGTCATCTCTTGAGGGAATGTTTTTGTCCTCAAAAAGGCTACCAAAAGTTTGCTCCAATATGGCACTAAAGACACTTGATATAGAGTGGCATGTTCCACTGGTGGTGTAGTAGCACATATTTGGCATTTCTTGTAGAGCTTATGGACATCTATTTCCATAGTTGGCCAATATATCCCTAACCTTTGTAGACTTTGTAAGGTTCTATGTTAGGAGTGACCTATGCTAGTTGCAACCACTATGGATGCTCGTCTTCATTTACATAGCAAGTCAGTATGCCTTGATCAAGGTGCTTATACATGCTGCCTACCATTATGTGGTATTTTTGAGATTCAACTACTTCCTTATCTTTAGTCCTCAATATAGGAGGTTTAGGTCCAAAGGTGAGAATAGCCACTATAGCTTTCACCCAGTCAGGCACTACTTCTAGATTGAACAAATAGGCATCAAGAAGGTCATCCCACACTCCTTGAGGGGACTCTCTTGAAGTTATTCTAGAAAGGTGATCCACCGTAAGGTGAGTCCTACCTTTCCTAACCAAAAATTCAAGGTCATATTCCAATAGTAACAGGAACCATCTTGATAATCTGCCAGTATTGCATGGTTTGTTCACTAGATAGAGTAATGCTTGATGGTCTATAAAAAAATTTAAACTTATTTGCAAACAAACAATGTCTAAACTTTTTAACCTCATACACCTCCTTCTCGCTCGGTCATGGTGTAATTTTGTTCAGCTACATTCAATTGTCTACTAGCATAAGCAATGGGAAGATCCATAATACCTTCGCTAGTAGGTTGTGCTAATACACACCCAATAGCATAATTGGATGCATCCACTTGGAGATGGAATGGCTTGTTCCAATCTAGTGTAGTCAAGATTGGTGTTGAGCATAATTGTTGTTTAAGCTCGTTAAAGGAGTTTTCACATTCTTCTGTCCACTCAAAGTTTGTCAAGAGGGCGTAGAGAGCCTTTGCAATGATCACATACATATGAATGAAACATCGATAATAACTGCAATGCCCCATGAAAGCTTGTACCTCTTTGACATTCTTTGGCCTAGGTAGCTCTACAATAGCTCTAATGATATCTCACTCTTTGACACTATCTATCCTATAATCTTGCCTTGCCTGACCATGAAAACACACTTTTTTGGGTTCAAGACCTGATATTCTCTACATTTATGAAAAATTTGTCTGAACTCAGGTATATATGTTTGTCTAATGTTGGAATGAGCACATAGATCATCAACATAGACTTCCACGTTTTTACGCAATTCTTTAAACACATGCCACATCAACCTCTGAAAGGTGGCGGGTGCATTGGTTCATCCAAATGGCATTACTCGAAAAGAAAGCATGCCCCACTCCATACAAAAAGCCATCTTATGCTAGTCTTCTAAAGCAATGGCCACTTGATTGTAGCCAAACAATATGTCAAGGAATTTGTATACTTCCTTGCCTGCCACTCTTTCTAAGAGATGTTCAGTGATAGGAAGCGGATAACCATCTAAAATAGTGATTGTGTTAACCTTCTTCAAGTTAATGCATACACATAACTTTCCATTCTGCTTGGGCACCACTACAATGGGGGATACCCATTCAATGCGCTCAATTTCATAGATAAATCCTTCTTCTACCAATCGATCTATCTCTTCCTTGATCTTAGAAGTGTAGTTGTCATTATATGTGTATGGCTTCTGCTTAGAGGGTTTGGCTTCTGAGGTCATGGGAATTTTATGTGAGCATATGTCAAGATCTACTCCTTTTAGGTCCTTATAACTCCATGCAAACACATCTCTCTATTCTCTTAGCAAGACTATCAACTCTTGATCCTCGTCCTCTGTTAAATCATGTCCTATGTACGTGCATCGCTTTTCACCTTACTCTATGTTCACAATGATTTTCTTAGTTTTTTCTTTGTTATCATAGGCTTCTCCTGTGAGTGTTTCATGTTTAGGCATTCTGATCATGACTTTTTGATCTTCCACTTCATACTTCTTTTGAAGTTTTCAGGTACTTCAAACAATGATTCCTCCTCATCTAGTGAGATTTTTCTCTTCTTTATTTTGTTGCCTTCACTCTTAATGGTTACCTTCATGGTTAATCTCACATTGTTCATATGGTCTTCTTGTCCTTGAGGGTGAGCTTCTACTTTGTACATGTATTCCTCTTCTGAAGCACAAAAAGGATCTATAATAATTGATTCTATATCTGAGTCACTTGCTTCTTCAAGTACCTAAGTGCTACGCTCACATTCCTCAATAACCGAATCACACATGTTTGGTTCTATCGTGAAAACCAAAATGTCATAGCCATCTTCATCATAGTGTGGTGTCCATTGTTCTTCATTGATGGCTATGTCCATTGTTGCTAGGATTTCTACCCAACCATGAGGTTCGAACTCTTCATCTAGGAATACTATAGGTGCATAGGCTCGGTCTCAACTTGATCTATGAGTTTCCTTTGCACCTACCTCTTTGGAATTCTCTCTTTTCTCTTCTTCTTCTTCTTCTTCTGCAACTTTGCACATCCACAATTGAGTGTCATCATGCATCCAAGAAGATCCTCATCCTATGAAATGCACTGATTATATATCTTTTGTGGCTCTGTGGATGGGATTCCACTATATTGGAGGCACATCTCTATGAGAGTAGTCCTTGAGATTGACTTTAGTTGTGACACCTAAGTGTTGCAAATACGATGAATTGGTTCCCCAATCATGTACTACTTGCATTCAAAAGCATTTTAAATAGCGAAAAAATAAATTCATAAAATTTCAATTTGCTATACATACGATCACTACTCATGTGGCAGCCCGCTCGGTATCATGGCTGGAACATCGATAGTAAATGTCATTATTCCTCACGTACTCCACAAGGTGGCAAGTCTATGGAGTATGCGCTAGTGGAGCAAAGAAGGTCTGCACGACTTCGTCAGTTGGGAGAGAAAGCTACCATCAACGAAGCTGTTCCATTAGACAACGAAGGTGAAACGCAATTTCTGGGAACGAGTATGAGCAGGTATGGGGTCTAACATCCATGCATGCAACATTTAGGTGCTTGCATGGCTAGGAGTAATTTCTATGGTTCTAATGTAAGAGCCACAATTTTTGGCAGAGGAGAGGTGCCCTCCGTTAAGAATCCATCATTGAAACGGAAGCAATGGACTAGGTAAGCTCCAAATCTGATATCAATTGGTGTGTCTAATGCTGTGTAATTTAATAGGCTAGTTTTACAGCCAGTTAAATGGCAAGTAGCACCTGGTTCTCCAAGAAGCAGAGAGCAATTGCATTGTCATCAGCAGAAGCTGAATTTATGGCCTTAGCTCTCACGAAAAAAGAAGGCCTCTGGATCCAAATGGTCATACAAGATCTATTACCGATGACAGAGAAAACAAAACATGTTGATTTAAATTTTCATTTTATACATGATCTTGTAGAGCAGAAAAAACTTTATCTCTCATATGTATCAGGTCATCTAATGTGGGCTAATATGCTTACGAAGCCTATGGGAGCAGATAAGTTCATCTTCTGTAGGAAACATCTTGGAACCATTGAAATCAAGTAACATCTGTGTCACATTCCAGTACTCTAGTTATAGGGGAGTGTTGAAACGGCTTAACAATGATTATGTGGATGTGCCACATATGAACCATGTGGCCAAATGCCATGTCCCAGAAATAATGGCTTAATAGCCATGGCTCACTCATGTGTCGCATGATGTAATGATTCACATATATGTAACTGCTATATTGAATCATTAATACATAAAGAGGTTGTTGTGTGTATCTCTGCGTTATCTGCAAGCCTATGTAGGACCCTTCTTTTCTACATCCATGAACCACAAAGATATAAGGAGTCTACACTTAATCTTTCGTGCTATGATTGGAGTAATGGGCATGCATTTATGAAACAATTTGCCTTGTTGATGCAGGTGGATATATCCAGCATATCCAAAAGTGTTAGACCACAACGTATTCTGCCAGAAAAAAGAGGATTTCCACACCGTTTACGACCTGTCTATCGCTGGTATAGATCTAGGTACTATATAAAAAAATCGATTAGTGAGGCAGATTGGTTATCTGTCTTCAAGGTAACTCGACTCAAGGGGAAGATGAAAGTTAAATATGTTAGGCAAGAGTTTTATGACGCACTGATGGTGTTACATCAGAAAGTCTACCAGGAGGTACCAACAAACTATGAATTGTCTATACAATTCACTAGAGCCTTTGCACTTGAAAACTATACCACTACTCAAACATCAAAAAATCCAGCTATGTACCAAGTGGCATGGGTTGTAGCTACAGAAGCTTCTATTGAAAGATGCAGGAAGATGGGTACATTGCAGTCGAAGATGCAAAGGTTTTACAGTTGTTTGAACGATGATGCTTCACCACTTTTAGAGCCTTTGGATGCAAACTTGCAGGAACAAAAAGAAGATATTGAGTTAAATGCTCGACAAGGTATGGCAGTTGCTACCATAAGGCGAGTGGAGGGTACTATGGTTATACGTACTTTAGAATTGTTAATTGATAGTGAACAGAATAAGTTGGATAGGGTCAAGCTTGATTTGGATCAAGCCAAGCTATCAAAGGTTGCTGAGTCTAAGGTGACTACAACAGTCATTGAGATGAGAAAAAAGTTAGAGGTATCCAAAGATGAATTGAAATGTGATGTGGGAATGTCTCCTAAGAGGAGGATTCAGTTGGAGATGCAAATTCAGATATATACAGTTAATCTGGAGTTGTTAGGGGTTAAGCCAGATGAGAATGACAAGGAGCCTGAACTGGAGGTAATATTTAGATTTATTGACATTTGTAGAGGAGGTACTGAGGTATCTACTTTTAACAAGAACATGCAGCAACACTCCAGTACTTCAACTACTCAAGGGAGGTTCTCCTTAGGGAAATATACCCTTTAACATTTCTGTGAGCAGGCAGATATCAATGATTGCACACAGTTGTGAATACTCTAGAAAGTATTAATGAAAAAATGATAATAATGGAAGACCATCCACTCCTTAGTTCGAATCAGATGATTACAACATAGGCAAAGGAGATGCTCAAAAGTTCATGCTCTGGGCTAACCTGCCACTCCAGAACTAAACAACAACAATACAAGGGATTCTTCTAACCCGTACAATGGCCACAACTAGATGCAGACTAGCACTGATCAATACAAAGTATGAAGACTTGCTCTAAGGAAAAGAGCACGAAATACCAATGACTCACACTGAATGACAAAACCAAGCTACTCTCTTCACACTATAGTGCTATTAGCCCTCACTGGGAAGCCCACACTCTATATCTTCACCACAGAGTGACTTCCTACAGTAGGCTTGAAGCCACAAAGTGCAAAGAGAGGAGCTCTGTACGTACGTATGTAAATATATGTATCTGAATGTCTCAAATGAACACAAATCCATTGCTTTTATAGGCTCAAATAGGCCAAGAGCGCCTTGCCAATTCCTCACGTCCACTGATCATGCGTCGATTGATTGCCCAAAATTGGAGGGGTAGATCAAATATGCCACCAATCTTGAATTCGATCCTCAAAAATAGGCAGTCGTCATGAATGGTTGGCGGCAACAGTCATTTCTCCACTTTCACTTTTACCACTTACACCTTTACTGTCACTTTTGAATGCAAGCTCAGATCCTCATTCTGTGCCGCCCGTGATATTTGAATGACCTTGAGAAGCACATCCTTCACCTAATTTTGGTAGTAGCTTTTGATCCTTCATATTAAGTGGGCGGTATGGGAGGTGAGTTGTGGGGAGTTGAGAGAGATTATGGGGTTTGTGGAGGGTTGTGGAGGGGTGTGGAGTTGTGTGGAGTTGTGTGGGGTTTGTGGGGTTTGTGGGTTGGGTGGGAATAGGGGTGAGTTATGGGGAGTTGTGGGGGTTTTTGGGGTGTGGTCAAAAATTGATCCAAGATTTCAAAGTTATTATTGCACCATTGGAAAGTACTCATCGAGAGCTTTCCAACGATATATAACACTATAGGGTTTGGTTGAGAAATGATCCTCCAAATGTCCATCCAAACTGTATAAGAGCCTTATGTAAGGTCGTGGAAAAATGTGGGATGTGTGGGGTTTGTGGGGGGGTTGTGGAGTGGTGGAGGGCTGTGGGGTGGTGGTGGTGTGGTGGAGGACTGTGGGGTGGTGGTGTGGTGGAGGGCTATGGTGGTGGTGTGGATTGGTGGAGGGCTGTGGGGTGGTGTGGAGTGGTGGAGGGCCGTGGGGTGGTGGTGGTGTGGTGGAGGGCTGTGGGGTGGTGTGGAGTGGTGGAGGGCTATGGGGTGGTGGTGTGGTGCAGGGCTGTGGGGTGGTGGTGTGGTGGAGGGCTGTGGTGGTGGTGTGGAGTGGTGGAGGGTTGTGGGGTGGTGGTGGTGTGGAGTGGTGGAGGGCTGTGAGGTGGTGGTGGTGTGGAGTGGTGGAGGGTTGTGGGGTGGTGGTGGTGTGCTGGAGGGCTGTGGTGTGGAGTGGTGGAGGGCTGAGGGGTGGTGGTGGTGTGGAGTGGTGGAGGGCTATGGGGGCTCGTGGGGTGGTGGTGGTGTGGAGTGGTGGAGGGTTGTGGGGGCTTGTGGGGTGGTGGTGGTGTGGAGTGGTGGAGTGGTGGAGGGATGTGGGGTGGTGGTGGTGTGGAGTGGTGGAGGGCTGTGGGGTGGTGGTGGTGTGGAGTGGTGGAGGGTTGTGGGGTGATGGTGGTGGTGTGGAGTGGTGGAGGGCCATGGGGTGAGTGGTGGAGGTGTGGAGTGGTGGAGGGATGTGGGGTGGTGGTGGTGTGGAGTCGTGGAGGGCTGTGGGGTGGTGGTGTGGAGTGGTGGAGGGTTGTGGGGTGGTGGTGTGGAGTGGTGGAGGGCCGTGGGGTGAGTGGTGGAGAGCTTGTGGGGTGGTGGGGGAAAACAGGAGGGCTGGTGGAGTTGGAGGGGGTCGAGGTGATGGTGGGGGCCGCGAGGGGACAGTGGGGTTGGAGGGGGTCGGGGTGAGGGTGGGGCCGCAGGGGTGGTGGGGGAAAACAGGAGGGCTGGTGGAGTTGGAGGGGGTCGAGGTGATGGTGGGGGCCGCAAGGGGACAGTGGGGTTGGAGGGGGTCGGGGTGAGGGTGGGGCCGTAGGGGTGGTGGGGGAAAATAGGAGGGCTGGTGAAGTTGGAAGGGGTCGAGGTGATGGTGGGGGCCGCGGGGGTGGTGGGGAAAAAGAGGAGGGGACGGTGGGGTTTGAGGGGTTGTGGGGGGTGGGGTGAGTGGTGGAGGTGTGGGGTGGTGGTGGTGTGGAGTGGTGGAGGGCTGTGGGGTGGTGGTGGTGTGGAGTGGTGGAGGGCTGTGGGGTGGTGGTGTGGAGTGGTGGAGGGTTGTGGGGTGGTGGTGGTGTGGTGGAGGGCCGTGGGGTGGTGGTGTGGAGTGGTGGAGGGCTGTGGTGTGGTGGTGGTGTGGAGTGGTGGAGGGCTGTGGGGGCTTGTGGGGTGGTGGTGGTGGTGTGGAGTGGTGGAGGGCTGTGGGGTGGTGGTGTGGTGGAGGGCTGTGGGGTGGTGTGGAGTGGTGGAGGGCTGAGGGGTGGTGGTGGTGTGGAGTGGTGGAGGGTTGTGGGGGCTTGTGGGGTGGTGGTGGTGTGGAGTGGTGGACGGTTCTGGGGTGGTGGTGGTGTGGAGTGGTGGAGGGTTGTTGGGTGGTGGTGGTGTGGAGTGGTGGAGGGCTGTGGGGTGGTGGAGGGCTGTGGGGTGGTGGTGGTGTGGAGTGGTGGAGGGTTGTGGGGGCTTGTGGGGTGGTGGTGGTGTGGAGTGGTGGAGGGTTGTGGGGTGGTAGTGGTGTGGTGGAGGGCCGTGGGGTGAGTGGTGGAGGGCTTGGAGGAGGGCAAAAGAGGAGGCGACAGTGGGGTTGGAGGGGGTTGGGGTGAGGGTGGGGCCGCAGGGGTGGTGGGGGAAAACAGGAGGGCTGGTGGAGTTGGAGGGGGTCGAGGTGATGGTGGGCGCTGCGGGGGTGGTGGGGGAAAAGAGGAGGGGACGGTGGGGTTGGAGGGGTCGAGGTGATGGTGGGAGAGAGGGAAATGCCACGATACAGACCCCCACATCAAGTCTTCGCACCGTCCCGGTGCAATTCTCGAAGCTAAAAACAAGATAGTGAAGGAAGTTCTTCCTCCTTCACTTAACTCAGATAATCCTTCACCCTAGAGAAATAAATAAATAAATAATATTTTTTTTACTTTTTTTTTGGACTATATATATATATATATATATATATATATATATATATATATATATATATATATATATATATATATATATATATGTGTGTGTATATATAATAATAAACTGCAATCATTGAATGAAATATGGTAGGTACGGTGAATGAAATGCTTCCAATTTACCTTAATTCAGGTACTTCTTCACCCTAGAAATATTGACTAGGGGTATCTACTTACCCTGCAAATCCTCCAGATATACTGCTCCATGAGTTAATACCTTTACCACCGTGTAAGGTCCTATCCATTTGGGTGCCAGTTTGGTTGGAATTGCTGGGACCTGATGCACTAAAACCATGGATCCTTCCTGAACTTCAGTAGACCTCAGATACCTCTCATGCAGTCTCTTGCGCTCTTCTTGTGTTACCTGAAGTTTTTGCATTGCTTCTTCTATGTATTCTTCTAATGCCACCAATCTCTCAATGGGAGGTTCAATTCCAATGGTTTTGGTTCCCATTTCCTTTTTTATAATGAATTCAAATGGAGCCAATTCCTCTTTTCCATATACTAAGCGAAATGGACTCTCACCAGTGTTTCCCCTTCTTGTAGTTCTGAAAGCCCAAATTGCACCGATCAATGCTTGTGGCCAAAAGCTTTGATGATCAAAAGATAATTTGCACAGCAACCCGATCAAAATCTTATTGGAGCTCTCTGCTTGCCCATTTGCCCTTGGATAGTAGGCAGAAGATTTTTTATGGAAGACCTTGTACCTGTCAAATATAAATTGGAGCAGCTGATTTACAAAATGTGTTCCCCTATCACTAGTGATTTCCAGTGGGCAACCAAATCTTGAGAAAATACGTTTATACAAGAACTTAGCTACTGTTAACCCCGTGCAGTCCATAGTAGCTTTAGCCTCTATCCATTTAGTTGCATAACATGTGGCCATCAAAATATACTTCTTACCTCCAGGTTGGCCAGTTGGACTAATTGGTCCTATGAAATCAAGACCCCAGCGTTCAAATGGGAGCCATCCTGTAGATATGACTAATGGTTGGAAATTCAATCTGGTTGGCGTAGGAGCACACCTCTGGCAGATGTGGCATTCTTTAGCAAACTTGATCGCATCCTTGTAAATATGAGGCCACCATAGTCCTTTGTGGATGATTCTGCGAGCCAATTCTTCCCCCTTTAGATGCCCTTCACTGTGTGTTGCCTCTAGCAAAAGATTTACCTCCTCTGGGTAAACACACTTTCTCAAGATATCATCCTGACAATATTTATATAAATTTCCATTTATAAGTGAATATGCTTTGGTTTTCACGAGCAATTTTCTCTTTTCTATAGGTGTTAAGTGTTCTGGGAGTTTTCTAGTAGTGAGAAAATGGAGAATTCCATCATACCAATCAGTTTGAATTGCCACTAGAAAGAGATTACTATCCACCAGTTCATCATTAATACCTGTTGCCTTCTCGCTCATTGCAGTCCTGGACACTTGATCTGCCATGTAGTGCTCTCTTCCTGGCTTAATATGAATATCAAAGTTGAATTCTTGAAAGAGGAGTAACCATCTCCAAATCCTTCCAGCTACTCTAGGCTTGTTTATCAAGTACTTCAAGGGCTGATGGTCGGATGGATCACTATCTGATTGTAGCCACTAAAACCATCCAAGAAGCTATACAAAGTGTGACCAGCTACTTCCTCAAGTACTTGCTCTGAAAAGGGCTGAGGAAATCCATCTTGAACAGTCACTTTATTTAAGGCACGAAAATCAACGCAAACTCTTATCCACTATTTTTCTTGGGTACAATAACCATAGAAGAAAGCCACCTGGAATGTTCTACTGGAACAATTATACCTGCTTCTTCTAGTTTTGTAACTTCCAATTTTACCGCCTCTGCATATTTTGGATTGAGTCGATACGGCCTACTTCTTGCAGGCGCGGCTCCCTCAACTAAGGGTATTCTGTGTAATCCAAGCTCCTCTGGTATCCCTATTAGATCTTTGTAGGAACATGCAAAGACATTTTTGTAGGCAAAAAGTAAAGAAGTTAACTTCTGCAGTAAAGGAGGGTTCTCTTCATCCCCTAGATTTATTTCTTGAACTAGTGTTTCAAGACTAGTCTTGTTTGAGAAATCATCTCCACTGTATGCAGGAGTGGACTTTAACTTATATTCTGCAATATGTTCTCTGGTCCATCCTTGAGGTATATCCGAAAAGGGGAGATCTTCTCTGCATTCAGGCTCATAACCTTTCTGTTCAGAAACCTCTATATTTTTTGCCTCTTCAAAGTTTTTATTCTCTTGCAAACTCTTATCTTCATGGCCTTTTCCTGCAACTCCTTCATCCGTAACTTCTTCTTCTATTTCACTGATTTCCACCGTACAACACTGCACTTTCCATCATCCAATTCAATAATGTATCTTCTTCTTGGGGTAGAGAGGGCATTACGTGAGTGTCCACAGTATACCCAGTAGTTTTCCCTGAGTCGAATCCTTCCTCCAGATGTAATTGCAGTTGGCTATTGGTGCTTGTTGAAATCCATAGTTTGTTTTTCCCCCAATCTTGCAAAGCTTTTGCTTGCCTCAGCCAAGGTCTCCCCAGGAGTAAAGGGTAAGAAGTCTCCTGTGGAAGTGCAATAACAACAAAATCTAGAACAAAGTGGCAACCCTGTACTATCATCAGTACCTTTTCAATAATGCCAAGAGGCGCAACCCGATGTTGATCTACTAGTGTAACTGTGAATGGTGCCATCTTGGTGGGGTTCAAATTCAGTTTCTTCATTGTGAAATCTGGCATCAAATTGATACCAGAGCCTCCATCTATGATCACACCTGTGAGAGCTTCATCCTTTATACAAACAGATAATCTTGAGCTTTGGTAGTCTGCTAAGGGTGCAGGGGGAAAATCAACCATGAAACCATCTATATTGGGTGATTGGATCAAGTGAGCAGAGTGTATAATCTTCAATAAGTCACTTCTTATTTTTTAATCCATCCTTATAAGTTCGTATAGACTAACCTTGTGATGAATACCTTTCAAGATCTGTTCAATGTTTACCTCATGAGTATCCTCTTGCAAAGTTGTTGGTTGGCCCCTTAGAGAAGTAGCCATCCTTTCATAAGCTCCTTCAATTTCTTCTTGGCCCTTCCACCCAGAATTCTTTTCCTCTTCTTTATCCTGGACTCCCTCTTGTTCTTCTCTATGGGTTGCTGCCGCTTGTCTAGCTCTAGTCATCATGGGTATTGAAGAAGATGAAACAGCATAAGACTGAGTGGTCCTACCTTCTTCTTGTGGAGAGACTGCAATCATGTGGATTAGAGCAGGACCGCTTCTTGGGCAATCTTTGGTGTAGTGATCCTTAGCCTCGGGACAATGCTGACAAGGAGGTGCATCTTCTGGAAGGGAACACCTGTTTTGCATATGGCCATACTCACCACAATGGTAGCACATCAAAGGCCTATTATATCTAGGCTTCATTGGTCTGCTCTCTTCTCTATTAGGTGCATTTGAAGTACTAGCATAATATGAATCCAAAGCTTGAGAGTTACCTCGTTGCTGTGTACCCTTGAGGTAGTAACAGTCTCTAGCTTCATGGCCATCCTTTCCACAAAATTGACAACTTACCTTGTTAGGACAATTAGCATTGGAATGCCCATTATTGTTACATATTGTGCACCAAATCTGCCTTCTTATATCTTGAGTGGTCCGCAAATCTTCTAACTCACGGCGAAGTTGGGCTACTTCATCATCACTACGACGCAGTGGTGGCAAGACCTTCTCTTCTTGTTGATTTTGTTGCATTCTTAATGCCTCCAGTTCCTTCCTCAGTTGCCCAATAGGGTCTAGTTCTGCAACATAATTCGATTGTGTATCCCCTTCAAAATGTTTCCTAGCTTCTTCAATGCGTGATGCTGCTGCAACAAAATCATTGAGGGTTGCATCCAATCTAAGAGACTCACGTAGCTTCTGCTGAGATGACCTGGGCAGAGCTTTTTCTATCTATTTTTTAACCAAGAAGTCACCTGGAGCATGTGGCAGACGTGCAACAAGTGCTTTTGTTCTAGTGTAAAGTTCATGAAAGGATTCACCTGATCTTAGCCTTAGATTCTCGAGCTGGTCTAGAGCTCTTTCTGAGGAGTCACTAGGTCGAAATGTCTGTGAGAATGCCGTCTTCAGAGCCTCCCATGTAGCAAAATGGCCATCTGCATATTGATTGTACCATTTGTCAGCAAGGCCTTCTAATGTGGATGGGAAGAGTACCAGCATTGCATCCTCTCTATTCTGCAGACCTCGTCCACGGCATAAGGAGATGAACCTCCTCACATGATCATCAGTATCCTCATAAGCTTGTCCCTTGAAGGTAGGGAACTTAATATTGAGTCTAGAGAGTAAATGAGAGAGATCCTCCATTTGCACTGGTGTTTCTTCTGACGTATCTGAGGAGAAGTCTAATGTTCTACTATGCTTCTCCTTTGATAGTGGTGTCGCACCGAATTCAATAGATAAATTCAAAGAGGGTAGAGGGGAGGTAGGTTCACTAGTTGAAGATATAGCTGACTTCTTAAGGCTCCTTCGTATACGAAGAGGCTCCTTATCTGCTCGCGTATGGGTCATGTACCTATTTGCAAATGCAATAGGGTGAAAATATTGAAAAGGAGGACTATTTACTATCCTCGGGGCCTTTCACAGAAATGCAAGTGTCCCACCGGGCGTGCCAAACTGTAGAGGAGGTACTGGGGTATCTACTTTTAACAAGAACATGCAGCAACACTCCAGTACTTCAACTACTCAAGGGAGGTTCTCCTTAGGGAAATATACCCTTTAACATTTCTGTGAGCAAGCAGATATCAATGATTGCACAAAGTTGTGAATACGCAAGAAAGTATTAATGACAAAATGACAATAATGGAAGACCATCCACTCCTTAGTTTGAATCAGATGATTACAACATAGGCAAAGGAGATGCTCAAAAGTTCATGCTCTGGGCTAACCTGCCACTCCAGAACTAAACAACATCAATACAAGGGATTCTTCTAATCCGTACAATGGCCACAACTAGATGCAGACTATCACTTATCAATACAAAGTATGAAGACTTGCTCTAAGGGAAAGACCACGAAATACCAATGACTCACACTGAATGACAAAACCAAGCCACTCTCTTCACACTATAGTGCTATTAGCCCTCACTAGGAAGCCCACGCTCTGTATCTTCACCACAGAGTGACTTCCTACAGTAGGCTTGAAGCCACAAAGTGCAAAGAGAGGACCTCTGTACGTACGTATGTAAATGTGTGTATCTGAATGTCTCAAATGAACACAAATCCATTGCTTTTATAGGCTCAAATAGGCCAAGAGCACCTTGCCGATTCCTCACGTCCACTGATCATGTGTCGATTGATTGCCCAAAATTGGAGGGGTAGATCAAATATGCCACCAATCTTGAATTGGATCCTCAAAAATAGGCAGTCGTCATGAATGGTTGGCAGCAACAGTCATTTGTCCACTTTCACTTTTACCACTTACACCTTTACTGTCACTTTTGAATGCAAGCTGAGATCCTCATTTTGTGCTGCCCGTGATATTTGAATGACCTTGAGAAGCACATCCTTCACCTAATTTTGGTAGTAGCTTTTGATCCTTCATATTAAGTGGGCGGTATGGGAGGTGAGTTGTGGGGAGTTGAGAGAGATTATGGGGTTTGTGGAGGGTTGTGGAGTTGTGTGGAGTTGTGTGGGGTTTGTGGGGTTTGTGGGGTTTGTTGGTTGGGTGGGAATAGGGGTGAGTTATGGGGAGTTGTGGGGGTTTTTGGGGTGTGTTCAAAAATTGATCCAAGATTTCAAAGTTATTATTGCACCATTGGAAAGTACTCGTCGAGAGATTTCCAACGATATATAACACTATAGGGTTTGGTTGAGAAATGATCCTCCAAATGTCCATCCAAACTGTATAAGAGCCTTATGTAAGGTCGTGGAAAAATGTGGGATTTGTGGGGTTTGTGGGGGGGTTGTGAAGTGGTGGAGGGTTGTGGGGTGGTGGTGGTGTGGTGGAGGGCTATGGGGTGGTGGTGGTGGTGGTGTGGTGGAGGGTTGTGGTGGTGGTGTGGAGTGGTGGTGTGGAGTGGTGGAGGGTCGTGGGGTGGTGGTGTGGTGGAGGGCTGTGGGGTGGTGTGGAGTGGTGGAGGGCTGTGGGGTGGTGGTGGTGTGGTGGAGGGTTGTGGTGGTGGTGTGGAGTGGTGGAGGGCTGTGGGGTGGTGGTGTGGAGTGGTGGAGGGTTTTGGGGTGGTGGTGGTGTGGAGTGGTGGAGGGCTGTGGGGTGGTGGTGGTGTGATGGAGGGCTGTGGTGTGGAGTGGTGGAGGACTGAGGGGTGGTGGTGGTGTGGAGTGGTGGAGGGTTGTGGGAGCTTGTGGGGTGGTGGTGGTGTGGAGTGGTGGAGGGTTGTGGGGTGGTGGTGGTGTGGAGTGATGGAGGGTTGTGGGGTGGTGGTGGTGTGGAGTGGTGGAGGGCCGTGGCGTGAGTGGTGGAGGGCTTGTGGGGTGGTGGTGGAAAAGAGGAGGGATGGTGGAGTTGGAGGGGGTCATGGGGCCGCAAGGGTGGTGGGGGAAAACAGGAGGGCTGGTAGAGTTGGAGGGGGTCGAGGTGATGGTGGGGGCCGCGAGGGGACAGTGGGGTTGCAGGGGGTTGGGGTGAGGGTGGGGCCGCAGGGGTGGTGGGGGAAAACAGGAGGGCTGGTGGAGTTGGAGGGGGTCGAGGTGATGGTGGGGGCCGCGGGGGTGGTGGGGGGAAAGAGGAGGGGATGGTGGGGTTGGAGGGGTCGAGGTGATGGTGGGGGCCGCGAGGGGATAGTGGGGTTGGAGGAGGTCGGGGTGAGTGTGGGGCCGCAAGGGTGGTGGGGGAAAACAGGAGGGCTAGTGGTTGGAAGGGGTCGAGGTGATGGTGGGGGCCGCGGGGTTGGTGGGGGAAAAGAGGAGGGGACGGTGGGGTTGGAGGGGTTGTGGGGGGTGGGTGAGTGGTGGAGTTGTGGGGTGGTGGTGGTGTGGAGTGGTGGAGGGCTGTGGGGTGGTGGTGGTATGGAGTGGTGGAGGGCTGTGGGGTGGTGGTGGTGTGGAGTGGTGGAGGGCTATGGGGTGGTGGTGGTGTGGTGGAGGGTCGTGGGGTGGTGGTGGTGTGGAGTGGTGGAGGGCTGTGGGGTGGTGGTGGTGTGGAGTGGTGGAGGGTTGTGGGGGCTTGTGGGGTGGTGGTGGTGTGGAGTGGTGGAGGGTTGTGGGGTGGTGGTGGTGTGGTGGAGGGCTGTGGGGTGGTGTGGAGTGGTGGAGGGCTGAGGGGTGGTGGTAGTGTGGAGTGGTGGAGGGCTGTGGGGGCTTGTGGGGTGGTGGTGGTGTGGAGTGGTGGAGGGCTGTGGGGTGGTGGTAGTGTGGAGTGGTGGAGGGCTGTGGGGTGGTGGTGGTGTGGAGTGGTGGAGGGCTGTGGGGTCGTGGAGGGCTGTGGGCTGGTGGTGGTGTGGAGTGGTGGAGGGCTATGGGGTGGTGGTGGTGTGGAGTGGTGGAGGGTTGTGGGGTGGTGGTGTGGTGGAGGGCCGTGGGGTGAGTGGTGGAGGGCTTGTGGGGTGGTGGTGGAAAAGAGGAGGGTTGGTGGAGTTGGAGGGGGTCGAGGTGATGGTGGGGGCCGCAAGGGTGGTGGAGGAAAAGAGGAGGGGACAGTGGGGCTGGAGGGGGTCGGGGTGAGGGTGGGGCCGCAGGGGTGGTGGGGGAAAACAGGAGGGCTGGTGGAGTTGGAGGGGATCGAGGTGATGGTGGGGGCCGCGGGGGTGGTGGGGGAAAAGAGGAGGGGACGGTGGGGTTGGAGGGGTCGAGGTGATGGTGGGAGAGAGGGAAATGCCGCGATACAACATTGGTTGGAACATTTTTGGAAGGTTCAATACTGATCATTTGGATTGTTACATACACAGGCTTGAATATAAGTTGCATGAGAATCGGCTAAAGAGTGCAAATCGACATCTATCCTTTGTAAAGAACATGTTAAGCATGATGGATTCAAATGAATTGTCACCATTATTGCCATTACCTCCCCCAGAGTTACCATCAGCCCTCTTACTCAGTGTTTCATCCATGTGCAGAGCATGTGGTTTGAATATTGAGGAGAGGGTGAGTTTTATAGTGCACCTTATGCCATGCAACCATGCATATCACTATATTTGTTTTGTTATCACATTGTCGTGTGTCAGTCAACTGTTTAGGACCTGAATGTGGTGTTGAAATACCAAAATATGTACGGCTAACAATCTCTGGATTCTTTAATGGTGGATTCAACTTTCACAGAGGTAATCTTGTCATGTTGATTAATATTAATAATATTACTTTTTATCCATGGCTGTGGCTTCTTGGTTAGTTGTTTGTAAGTAGATATTACTAATTAGGTTGCTACTTGTTACCTATTACTAAGTAGCTGGTTCTTAGTTACTTGTTACTAAGTATCTATTACTAATTAGATTATTACTAGTTACTGAGTTGTTGATTCTCGGTAACTTGTTAGTATCTATTACTAATTAGCTTGTTACTAGTTAGTTATTACTAGGTTACTAAGTTATTACTAATTATCTTGTTAACAATTAGTTCTTGCTAAGTAGCTGGTTCCTAGTTAGCCGTTAGTAATTAGCTATTACTATTTAGCTTGTTACCAGTTAGCTATTACTAAGTAGCTAGTCCTTGGTTAGTTGTGTGTAATTAGCTATTACTAATTAGCTTGTTACTAGTTAGCTATTACAAAGTAGTTGGTTCTTAATTAGTTTTTAGTAATGAGCTATTACTACTAAGCTAGTTACTAATTAGCTATTACTAATAAGCTAGTTACTAATTAGCTATTACTAAGTATATGGTTATGGTTAGTTGTTTGTGACTAATTAGCATGTTACTAGTTAGCTATTACTAAGTTGCTAACTCTGGGTTACTTATTAGTAATTAGCTATTAATAATTAAATTGTTACCAATTAGCTATTACTAAGTAGTTGGTCATTAGTTAGTGTTAGAAATAGTTATTATTATATTAGTTTGTTACCAATTAGCTATTAATAATTATCTATTACTAAGTAGTTATTACTAAGTAGCTATTACTAAGTAGCTATTACTAAGTAGCTATTACTAAGTAGCTATAACTAAGTAGCTAATTCTTCATAGCTATTACTAATTAGCTATTACTAAGTAGCTATTACTAAGTAGCTGGTTCTTTGTTAGCTTATTAGTAAGTTATTATTAATTAGCTTGTTACTAATCACCTATTACTAATTAGCTATTACAAATTAGCTACTATGAATTAATATTTAGTTTGTTAGTAATCAGCTATTACTAAGTAGCTATTACTAATTAGCTATTATGAATGAGCTATTACTAATTAGCTATTACTCATTAGCTATTATTGATTAGCTTGTTACTAATTAGCTATTACTGATTAGCTATTATTGATTAGCTATTATGAAGTAGCTATTATGAATTAGCTATTATGAATTAGCTATTATGAATTAGCTATTACGAATTAGCTATTGTTAATTAGGTATTATTAATTCGCTATTACGAATTAGCCATTACTAATTAGCTTGTTACTAAGTAGCTATTACGAAGTACTAGTTCTTGGTTAGTTGTTCGTAATTAGCTATTACTAATTAGCTTGTGTACTAATTAGATATTACCAAGTAGTTGATTGTTCGATAGTTGTTAGTAGTTAGCTATTACTAATTAGCTTGTTACTAATTCACGATTATTAGTTAGCTATTACTGATTATCTATTATTGATTAGCTATTACTAATTAGCTATTACTGATTAGCTATTACGAATACGCTATTATGAATTAGCTATTACTAGTTAGCTATTACTGATTAGCTATTACCAATTAGCTATTACGAATTAGCTATTATGAATTAGCTATTATGAATTAGCTATTACGAATTAGCTATTACGAATTAGCTATTACGAACTAGGTATTAATAAGTAGCTATTACTATTTAACTATTACTCATTAACTATTACTCTTTAACTATTATTGATCAACTATTAATAAGTAGCTATTACTAATTAGCTATTACTAATTAGCTATTACTGATTAGCTATTAATGATTAGCTATTACAAATTAGCTATTACGAATTAGCTATTACAAAATTAGCTATTACAAATTAGCTATTACTAATTAGCTATAACTAATTAGCTATTAATAATTAGCTATTACTAATTAGTTATTATTCGCTATTACGAATTCGCCATTAATAGTTAGCTTGTTACTAGATAGCTATTACGAAGTAACTAGTTCTTGGTTAGTTGTTTGTAATTAGCTATTACTAATTAGCTTGTTACTAATTAGCTATTATTAAGTAGCTGATTGTTCGATAGTTGTTAGTAGTTAGCTATTCCTACTTAGCTATTACTAATTAGCTTGTTACTAATTTGCGATTACTAAGGATCTAGTTTTTCGTTAGATGTTTGCAATAAGTCATCCATCAACTATCTCTTTCTTACTCTTGAACCCTCTAGTGGAACAACTAATCTAGCTGGTTTCATTGTGCTAAGCAGTTGCTCGTACCTCAATAGGAACAATTACCAACAATGCTGATGTTGCATACGATAGGGAGCTTGGGACAAGTGAGAATGTTGGACGTACAGCATTTGCTAAAAGTAAGAATTATGCCCAATCTTCATCATCGAAAGAGAAAGAAAATATTCCATCCTTCCTCCAAACACTGTCTCCAATGGAGGCTAGTGTGGATCCTTGTCCAATTGACAACATGCATGATGCGGACTCCACACACATTGACTTTCGTAGTGGTCTAGACGGAATGACTGAGAATGTTCTTGATCCAGTTAGCAGCTCAGATATTCATCTAGCTAGTCACAACTCTGTAGTTGATAATGATCCCGTTGTTTTTCAAACAACTGCAGAATATAACTTTTGATCCTAATCGGAGTCCAAATAGAGATGTTCTTCAAACAAATGCTACAAATGAAACCTCCTCGAAGAAAAACTATTGTAACCCAGCCTCAGATTCCGACATGTGTGGATCCCCAACAAAGGCTGTAGGTGTTCATGTACAAGAGGATGCCACTCTAACGCAGTTTATGGCAAATGCAAAAAGAAATTTGCAAGTACCTGTGGAACGACAGAAGAAGCCAAGCCATTTGCACCCAATTACAAGGGGGCAGACTACTCGGTCACACTTGAACGGAGGCGTTGTACCTGATATAGAGGATTTTTTGAAAGAATAGTACCAGTGTTCATCCTCTTACATCATTGTCCTTTGTAATGGTTACTATCCGCATGTGTGGCATCATCCAAATCTATTAGCTATCATCACAGTTTGTGATCAGCCTATTTTGTATCGATGTTATTAAAATATTATGTTGTCTCTGCCTCATATTATATACCCTGTACATATTTGATGGCTCAATTCTGTCCAATTTGGAAATAATTTGAAGTCTTAATGCCATCATAAACATTAGGAACACATTTGTATGAATTTTACAATCGGTCCTCTCATGATGCCTTTCTACAATGATATGATTTGGATAGTATTAAATAGTTTCAAAGTGAGGAAATTGATTTCACTATTTAGTTCTATTGTTCACCTTCTTACAACACCTCTTTGTAATGGTTACTATCCACACGTGACATTGTCTAAATTGATTAACTCTCATAGGATTTTGTATTTAGCCTATTTTGTAACGATGTTATTGATTGTATTTATCCTATTTTGTACAATTTTCGATAGACTAACAGTGTCATTCATTGTAAGTTGTAATGATGTTTGGCTTATAGGTCAGATAAAGAACAAAGTTCCATCCACAATTGCTGCAAAAGACATTCTTACATCCTCAGCAAGTCAACGTCAGGTTGCAATAGAAGTTGAGCACAAAGATGCCCAAAAAGAAAAAAAACTAAATAAAGTATCAGTTTCAACTCAAATTAATCCTATTTCAACTCAAACATGTCTTATTTCAACTCAAACTGATCTTATTGCAACAGCAGTTGAGTAGAAAGTATGAGTTTCAACTCAAACTAATCATGTACTAGTGTTTACACCAAAAGGCAATCAAGAGCCTAAACAAATACTAGGCAAGTCAAAAAAACGAAAGAGGTTGGATCATGTGATAATGGAACCGGAATTTATTGAGATATAAAGGGACCCTCCGAAGATTCAACGTGGCCTGACAGAGGAGGAGATACAGGAATTGAAACCTATTCACAAGGATTTACAACCTAGGGCTTTGATTCTGGAAGTTGAAATATTTATGAATATCCGAAGTAAGCAGGCCTTTCCTGACAATAATGCTTTCTTCAATGGTGCCTTGAACATTTCAATGTCTAGATTTGGAGTGCCTATGATATAGTCGAGGTAAAAAAATGTATTGATACAATCTTCCTGAAGTTCAGGAGGAAATTTATGGATATTTGGGGGAGGAATTGGTGTTTTTAGAATTTTTCAATCCATTTCAAGAAATTGGCTCATTGCTGGGACAAGAATGTGGAGTACGGGCCTGGCAATACATTGATAATTGATAGTACTGCTTACAGGTTATTTTACAACATTAGAAGATGTTGTCTAACGTTACCAAAGATGACAATCAGTGAAAGACTTAACTATCTATCAGGAACTCTTTGTGATCAATTTTGGAAGTGGTTAATAGCCCCAAATCGTATTGAGTATGCAGATATTATTTCTAGATTAATTCCTCTTGATGAAGAGAGTTTGTCTATATATCATGGAATACATCGAGACCATAATCGAGATTACATACATAATTGAGATTACAGACATAATCGAGATTACAGACATAATCGAGATTACAACCATAATCGAGATAACAGACAAAAACACTAAGTAATGCCAACTCTAGGGTGGCTATGAATGGTTCTGTTTATGAACCCTTCAATCTTTATAGATCTATCAGACAGGGTTGTCCCCTTGCTCCTCTTCTGTTTGCTATTTCTAGTGATGCTTTGGGATGGTTAGTCAAAGATACAATTGAACAAGGAATTATTAGAGGTATTTCTATGCCTAGATGAAAGTTAAAGAGGGTTATACCTTAAATCCAGTGTTTGCTTCTAATCTCTGGTTTTTGTTACATGACTCATTATGGAATGGACAGGTGAATGCTGAAGAAGCTTCTCCTTTCCGTGGTAAGATGAATAAGTGCAGGAAAAAAGGCTTTAACTCACTGAATAGCCTTATGTCTGGGCAAGATATTGTGGATCCTTTCTTCATTAATGACATTGCTGATTTATCTCTTGGTTGTAAACAAGTGCTTATGGATTAGAGGGAGCTTCTCCTGAAAGCCACGAAGAAGTGCAACCACTACAAATATTATGGAGAGCACACATGAAGAGCACAAATATTATGGAACATCTGGGTTGGAAGAAATAAAAGATGCTTTGGAGATGGTAGTAGGAATCAAATTTACAACTATTGGAAAGAAATGAAGTTTGCTGGGCAGGCCTACCTTTCTAGTATCTCTGATGCTCCTATGCATCAAGCCATGTATTCAAAAATCATATGTAATGTTAGATACCAACAGTGGAGAGTCATTCTCTCTAAGATGTATTGTCCCAAGAGGGCCTGCCCCCTACACACCTATACAATATTTCCTAAATTTAATTTAATCTCTGTTTTCCATAAAAATAAACTTTTAAATCTATGGGTGGATTCAAACTATTCCGATGGAACATAAATGGCATTTCCTTCCAAAATCATGCTTCAACCCGCACATCAATTCATCTATTTTAGGAGTGCGTGTTTTGTTATGAGGGGGTAAGCTGCCATGCTTTTCTTTTTTCCTTTTGAAATGGAGGTTCAGCCTAAGCCTACTCCCCCAGACTTTAAATTTGAAATTGCAATTGTACAAGTGAGCAGACATAGTACCCATAAGCACTCCACCCTTTTTTTTTAAGACAACAAGAAGATTAGATTAATGATGGTATGTGTAAGTGTACAGAGGGCAGGATCCCATACAAGGGTTCCAGATTACAATAAATACTCAGCAAATACTGTTGGAGCAGGGGACATACATTTGGGTAGGATACAAGTTAGAGAGATACAAAGGTTCCTGATACACAAACTCATGTACATGAGAAAATCATGTCAAATCTGGAACTAGAGTACAACTTAAGTAATGAATCTCTCCACTGGTTGGGGAGGTGTTATACAGATGTTTAGACAATTGAAAATCCTCAAGAGGGACTATCTTGATAGCAAGAAGACACATCATTGCAATGTTTTTGAACCCTCTACAGCTCTTGAATTTCTGCAACATGTATCTGGCAACATCAACAAGGTGAACAGGCCTGTGGGAAGTGCATTGAAGAAGCCTCTCCTGCAGCACCTTTTTGTGCAGTAGCAATACCTGAAGACAAGCAAGAGATAAGTTAGTGATATCCATTATAGTAGAGTCCTAAATGACCCCACCATTGACAGTGAGTTCATTCCAACTAGAGTATCCCTTCTTGCAACACTTGTGCTCTTTGATTCCCATTTTGTAGTTGTTCCACAGAGATAGCCATCCAATCCAGAATACTTATTTTCATAGAAGTACATAGAACACTCTTCTTGATGTTCTTGGAATTGGGTGAAGAGACCTATGCACAAAAGTACTCCAAAATGGCTCCAAAAATCACCCCAAAAACGCTTCAAAAATAGGCTTTGAAAGCAAAGAATGAAGCTTTGAGGGACCAAAACATGTTCAAGGTGATGTTAACCTTAGTCTTTCCCCTTCTTCAGACATCACAAGAGTGTAGCTTAGTGGCAAGAGATTGCCACAGTTAAGCGAGCTCTGGGGAAAACAGTACTGGGATGGGTGACTTCCCTGGAAGTATCGAGAACCTCTATCTTCCTTAATAGTTGAGGTATGCCCTTGTGCAATAGCCAGCAGTGCCAACAGTGACTTTGGTGACTCGGATGACAAGGTATGCCAAGGTCTATGCCTTGGTCGTTGTCTTAGTCATAAGCCTTGGGTGAGTGGGCAGGTGCTCACTTTGCTTGCACAAAGGGAAAAAAGTTTTTGCATTGAAATGCTCTGATACCAGTGAAGTATATCGATGGAGATGCATCAGAGTGCACTCCTCTTGTCAAGAGCTCCATGATGATATCCTCGGAGTAGAAACCCAAGCTCCAAGCACCGCACATGGTACTCTGCATAGAGGCTATAGAATACGCAAAAAAAGACAGTACACAGGGAGCACGAATACAGACTTCTTAGGTTTTACAAATGCAGTCAAATTTAGAGGTCTATGGCTGACCAGGCAACTATATGTTTCACATGGACACTAACAGTAACAAGATTGCACTGCACTTTAGTGTTCTTTACTACTTCCATGTTTCTAGGTATGATTGAGTCTTTGTTTCTTACCATAACACTGGGTACTCTCATACAGGTGGACTTTGCCTCCCAAGGTCTTGTAAAATGAGGCAGTTCTTGTAGGGAGTTAGACTCGAAGTCTAATTTTTCACTTGACTGGGCATCCTCTTGTTCTCCATAAATACAAGGAATATCTTGTGGGAATTGATCATGTAAGTCATCCACAATTTCAATGGGAGGAGGATTTTCACTTTGTTTTGCCCATTTCTCTTCTTGAATCTCTCGTAGGAATTCTTGTGAATACCAATTCATAGAAGAAGAGTTGTTTGGTTCAGTGGAATTAAGCACATAAGCTTCCTTGGGAGAAATGCTCATTCTTTCACTTGCCTTGTCCTTATCCTGAGAGGTGGCTCCAGATTTTCTAATCTTTCCAATAGTCCATCAAAATGCAACTGAGTCTTAGCTAAACTAGAGCAATTGAAGAGGCGACTAGCCTCAAACATGGTTTGAACCAATTCTACCATCTTAGCACAAAGCTTGGTTCATTCCATCTCTAGATCAGCTCTAGGGTAACACTTTTCATGATCTGTTATGTTTGGCCCTTCTTAGCTTCTGGCCTGATATGCTTTAAACATCATATCTAGGTCCTTAGGAGTGGGATTTGCTAAGACTAATCCTACTCTAAGTGGTGATGGTGGGATTACATGAGGTTGAGTGGATGGTGGTGGGGTTGGCAGTGATAGTGATGTGTGAGAGAGCCTTTGAGATGTGATTTCAATTATCTTGGCCTTTGTTTCTCTTAGGTGACCTTCTTTTCCCATTGTCTCTTTATTCTTTCACGGCTTTCCCTCTAAGCTCTTGTTCCTTTCTTGTTGAGGCTCTCAGTCTCACTAACCTCTGAACTCTTTTCTTGGCCTAAGCCTTGATCTTACTATAATGCCTGAGCTCTTGTGACTACTTGCACTTGGGTAGTGGAAGTCACACTTCCGATAGAATGAACTACTAATCTGATGACGTAAATACGAGTTATTTTAGTACATTGTTTGGGTTCTTAGGACAATCTCGTAAGAGGTGCTCCTTCCCAGAATCTTGATAGAAACCTTGAATTGTCACTGATTAGGATCGCAGGGGTGCAAGGATAGGGCAATCACAAATGAAGTCATCTCCCTGACATTTGTAGCATGGTCCTCTAAGAGCTGGTTTATCTGTCTAGCTTGGGGCCTAGAGTTAGGATTTGCATACATGACAGTAGCATATTATGGCTCCCAACCAGGTTCACTAGGGTCTTCATAATAGTATGTCTCATTATGCTTAGGTGACTGCATATAGAAAGCCTACGAACTATCGATATGATTTGAGTCAAAATTGTGATCATTTGAATCACTTTCTGAAATCAATGGTGATGCCAGCACTAAGGCTCTATTCATATTTTCTTCCACGGTTGCATACTTCACTGGGCTAGAGGTAGAGGTTGTTGAACTAACACGGGTTGAGGCCTTTGTTGAGCTTGATAGGGTGGCTGGTAGGGTTGTTGGTGTTGGATGTGATGGCTGGATACAATCAAAAGATCAAGTTGGTGCTGCTAGACCTGCTTCACACCTGCCCTCTTTTCTCTTCAGATATGGTTAGGAGACTCCTTGAGCTTCCAAATGACACCAAGAAACTATATATGTGCTTTATAAAATGATTGAGCAATGATCAAATCAAAACAGATAAGTTTGAACCTTGATAAGTCCAAAAAACTTGCTATTCCTGTAATGACACCTGCTCAGTCCTAAGCTTAGTGTGTCCAGCACACTTACAATTGGCCTAATTCCTTCTGGGAGTATTAAATTAACTTAACAAGCTATCATTAGCAAGTTAAATCACTCCAAATGATTAACTATACACTGAGCATGATGTTTAGCAAAATCAGGGACACCCCCGACTTTTTAGGAATCACACAGAAATATACCAGTGATCACTTCGACAGTGATTTCTCCCAATTGGCTGAATAGAATGACTTGAAATTTTGTAGTGTTGTAGAATGCTTTAAGCTGGTTCCAATGAGCCCTGGATCATCAAATTTGGTTCAGTAGATCTTGAGGTATGCTCTGTTGAAGTTGACAGACTTTGAGGTAGTCACTCAGAGAAAACACAGAGTAAAGAACTATGAGTATATGTATTGAATCTATCAAATATACATTCCCATTGGCAAGAGATGTAATGCACAATGGTACTCTGAGGTGTAGGCTAGGTAGTAGCTCTCACACACTCACAAATTAGCTTGGATTAGCCTCGGGAAGAGTGTAACTAAACCCGCGACTTTTACATTGACTTTTATAGGAGTTTTTGAATGAATTTGAATTTGAATTCAAATTAAAGCTCCCTTGATTCTCTCCACTAGACTTAGGGAGATATTCCCTCAACTAGATCATCTAACTTTCCACGACTCTAGTCTAGTAGGTATGATTACATTGTTGATAAAGTCACATGGACTTTTACATGAGATAAAAGTAAGAATCAATAAGACTAGGTTCATATGATTATTGACTCTTGTGAATGTATCATCCAAGGGTCCAATCTTTTATGCTTTCCAAGGGTTCAATAGTCCAAGCTTTATGTTGGGTCTTCAAAGGCACACAACAAAGCCAAGTGTTAAGGCTTGTTTGCACCAACAGCTCCCCCTCAAGCCAAACACTTGCTTGAGTCTTCATCTTTAGTCTTCAATGATATCCTGCAATCCAATCATGGATTTAAACCTGCATAGCTTGCTCCCATCCAAAGCTTTTGTAAGCAAATCTGCACATTGAATATTAGTGGACACATATGATAATTGGATTTCTTTGCTAAGTAGTTTCTCCCTCACATAGTGGTAATGCACCTCTATGTGTTTTGTCCTAGCATGATACACAGGATTAGCAGCTAGATGAAGTGAACTTGTATTATCACCAAATATGATAGGTGGCCTTGTATATAGGCCCAATTCTGAGTATAGTAGCTTCAACCATATTGCTTCTTGAGTGGCATTGGCTAGCCCTCTGTACTCTGCCTCAGTAGATGATAGGGCTACTGTGGGTTGTTTCTTGGATGACCAAGAAATTGGTTTATCACCTGCAAAACATATGTAACCAGATGTACTCCTCCTGTCATCCTTGCAACCTGCCCAATCTGCATCTGAGTATACCTTGATGTCAATGTCTGATGAATATGGATAGTACAAACCATGATTTTGTGTTCCCTTTAGGTATTTTACTATCTTCTTGGCTGCCTCCAAATGTGGTACTCTTGGCTTATGCATAAATTGGCTAAGTACACTAACACCATATGAGATATCAATCCTAGTTAAGGTAGCATAATTAAGACTACCTACCAAACTTTGGTAACCTGTAATATCCTTGAGTTCTTCTCCTTCATGTGCACTGAGTTTGTGATTGACCTCCATAGGAATGTTTGAAATTTTAGCTTCCTGCAAATTAAACTTCTTGACCATGTCCTGAATGTACTTCTTCTGAGTAATGAATATACCTGAATTTGTGTAGACCAATTCAAGCCCTAGGAAGTACTTCAATAATCCAAGATCATTGATCTTGAATTCCTTCATCATTTGACCTTTGATGTGTCTAATTCCTTGAACATCATTTCCTGTAATAATGATGTCATCAACATAGACACACAAGTATATTACCTCTGAATTGTTCTTCTTTATAAACAATGAAGTATCTGCTTTACTCATCACAAATCCTTGATCCAAGAGATAGGTTGTCAACCTATAGTTCCATGCTCTAGGTGCCTGCTTCAATCCATACAGAGCTTTCTTCAACTTACAAACATGATTTACCTTATTGGGATCCTCATAGCCAGGTGGTTGTGACATGTAGACCTCTTCAGATATCCATCCATTCAAGAATGCATTCTTTACATCCAATTGGTACATGTTCCAATTCTTGGATGCAGCTACACTCACCATAATTCTAATAGTTGGCATCTTTGCCACAGGAGAAAATGTCTCCTCATAATCAATGCCTTGGGTTTGTGCAAAACCCTTGGCTACCAACCTAGCTTTGTACCTGCTTATTGTACCATCTGAGTTCCTTTTGAGTTTGTAGATCCATCTGGATCCTATGACCTTCATGGAGTCCTTCTTGGGTACCAAGTCCCAAGTATCACTCTCCTTGAGAGCCTCCATTTCTTCATCCATTGCTTCCTTCCATTCTGGTTTAGTAATAGCTTCCTCAAATGTACCTGGTTCTTCACTTAAGATATCCTTTGCAAGATATACAGAATGCTTGGTTACAAGTGAAGTATCATATCCATACCTAATAGGTTTTTTCTTTTCCCTTGAAGATCTCCTCATAGCTTGTGTTGAGGATTCTGGATTGTCTTCAAGTTGCTTCATCTTCATCTTCCCTTTTGATTTCCAAGCTTTGAACTCTTCAATGTTGATGGTGTCTTCATCATCTGAGCTTGTGTCCTCATTCTGAGTTGGTTCTTGCCTGACAAGCTTTGGAAAGTCTTCTTCCATATCATAAGGTAAACTTACTTTCCTGCACTCATTATCATACCATGAATCATTTTCATCAAAGATGACATCTCTGCTTACCTTGAAGCCTTTGTTTGAGGGGTTATAGAACCTGTATCCTTTCTGATTCAAATCATAACCAATAAAGATACACTTTTCAGCCTTAGGGTCTAGCTTTCCCCTTACCTGTGAGGGAATATGCACATATGCAACACACCCAAAGATCTTGCAATGATCCAGAGATGGTCTCTTACCATGCCAAGCCTCATAGGGTGTCATTCCATCAAGTGTCTTTGATGGCAACCTGTTGATTAAGTATGTGGCAGTAGATACACTCTCTGCCCACAGATAATTTGGTAGTTTCTTCTCATTAAGCATAGACCTAGCTGTCTCAACAATGAGTCTATTTCTTCTTTCTGCTACCCCATTTTGTTCAGGTGAGTACCTTGTGGTAATCTCCCTCTTGATGCCTCTTTCCTGCAAGAAGTCTTCAAAGTCATTGGAGAAGTATTCTCCACCACCATCAGACCTTAATCTTTTTAAATGTCTACCTGTTTGATTCTCTACTAATGCAAGATACCTTTTGAAGCAATTAAATACTTCATCTTTATGTTTCATGAAGTACAAGACAGTCCATCTGCTATAGTCATCTATAAAAGATACATAGTACCTTGATCCAGATATGGATGGCTCCTTGCTTGGTCCCCAAACATCTGTATGCACCAATTCCAAGTAATCTTCATGCATAAATCCTTTCTTGGTATATGGCAACCTGTGTGACTTACCAAATTGACAAGCCCCACACTTGTATATCATGTGTTGCTTGGATACATTAGGTATCCCAAGCACACATTGATCTCTGCTCATCTGCTTTATGGTCCTCTCTCCAATGTGACCCAATCTCTTGTGCCACATCTCCAATTCTAATAGGGTTTGGTCCCTATAGTTGTACAAGGCAATATTTTTAGTATCCTCAAGTTCAAAGGTAAACAATCTACCTGACTTCTCTCCCTTGGCTATCCTTCTGAATCCATGTTTTGGATCCTCCACAAATGCACCATGTTGAGTGAACCTGACCTGTAGACCTTTTTCAACAATCTGACCTACACTCATCAGATTCTTGGTGATTGTTGGAACATACAATACTCTGCTTAGCAAATTCTGATTACCATCACTTGTTTTGACATTACCTACTTTAACCACTGAGTGTTTAGTGTCATCACCTGTCTGCACTTGGTGCTTGCCTTTAGGTTCTTCCAAATCAGAGAGTAGGGCAACATTCCCAGCTACATGGTTAGAGCAACCTGAATCAATATAGAACAAATGATCATCATTGATACCTGATTTAGATGTCATGTTCATAATCAACAAGGAATCATCTTGATCCTCTGCATAATTGTTGTAATCCTTTCTGTTCCTGTATCCTCCTTGATAATTGCCATTGTGATTGTAGCTATTATTGTAATTATTGTTGTAGTTATTGTTGTAGCCATGGTAGCCTTGAGATTGATTGAATCTGCCTCTGCCTTGGGAGTATCCTCCTCTTTGGTGACCTCTTCCTCTTTGGTTCTTGTAGTTTTTGTAGCATTCATCTGTAGTATGATTAGACAAGCCACAAATATTGCATGGAGATTGATTATAGGGTCTCCCCCTACCTGACTTACCTCCTCTGCCCCTACCTCTAGATGATCTACCTCTCCCTGCATAGTTTGCTTGGGAGGTGGATCCTTCATCATCAACCTTCTTACTTTTACCCTTGTCTTTAGACTTCTTATCTGTATATAGGGCAGAGGGATTGTTACCTTTTGATTGCTCTCCATTCTTTGTGATCTTTGCTTCATGTGTGAATAGTTGTCCAATCAGAGTTGTTAGATCAGGTGCTTGGATGTCCATGTACAAGTCCATTGCAGTGGTAAAGCTTTCCCACTTGTCATCTGCTTTGAGTCCATTGATCACTTGTCTGACTATTTGCTCTTCTTCAATTTCTTCTCCAACACTTGCAAGTTGATCTGCTATATCTTTGACTTTGGTGACAAAATCTGAAACACATTGTTTTGATTGCTTCCTAAGAGTTGTAAACTCAATCCATAGCTGATTCTTTCTGGCCCTTGTGCTTGATGAGAAGTATGTTGACAAGGTCTCCCAAGTTTCTTGGGAAGTCTTACAGTTCCTAACATGAGGTAGAAGGAAATCAGAGATAGAGTTTAGAAGATATGACCTTGCCAAAGCATCTTTAGCACACCATTGATTAAGTCTCTCATGCTCATCCTTTGTAGGTAGGCCTCTGGTTTTGAATGAGGGCAACTCCTCATCTCCTGATATGTATCCATACAAGCTTCTCCCTTGTAGATAAGTCTTCATTCTTAATGACCATGCCTGGTAGTTATTCCTATCCAATTTGTCAATAAAGGAAGGGAAACCATCACCCATGATTACCTTGTTTGCTCTGATACCACTGTTGGATGTGATGGCTGGATACAATCAGAAGATCAAGTTGGTGCTGCTAGACCTGCTTCACACCTGCCCTCTTTTCTCTTCAGATATGGTTAGGAGACTCCTTGAGCTTCCAAATGACACCAAGAAACTATATATGTGCTTTATAAAATGATTGAGCAATGATCAAATCAAAACAGATAAGTTTGAACCTTGATAAGTCCAAAAAACTTGCTATTCCTGTAATGACACCTGCTCAGTCCTAAGCTCAGTGTGTCCAGCACACTTACAATTGGCCTAATTCCTTCTGGGAGTATTAAATTAACTTAACAAGCTATCATTAGCAAGTTAAATCACTCCAAATGATTAACTATACACTGAGCATGATGTTTAGCAAAATCAGGGACACCCCCGACTTTTTAGGAATCACACAGAAATATACCAGTGATCACTTCGACAGTGATTTCTCCCAATTGGCTGAATAGAATGACTTGAAATTTTGTAGTGTTGTAGAATGCTTTAAGCTGGTTCCAATGAGCCCTGGATCATCAAATTTGGTTCAGTAGATCTTGAGGTATGCTCTGTTGAAGTTGACAGACTTTGAGGTAGTCACTCAGAGAAAACACAGAGTAAAGAACTATGAGTATATGTATTGAATCTATCAAATATACATTCCCATTGGCAAGAGATGTAATGCACAATGGTACTCTGAGGTGTAGGCTAGGTAGTAGCTCTCACACACTCACAAATTAGCTTGGATTAGCCTCGGGAAGAGTGTAACTAAACCCGCGACTTTTACATTGACTTTTATAGGAGTTTTTGAATGAATTTGAATTTGAATTCAAATTAAAGCTCCCTTGATTCTCTCCACTAGACTTAGGGAGATATTCCCTCAACTAGATCATCTAACTTTCCACGACTCTAGTCTAGTAGGTATGATTACATTGTTGATAAAGTCACATGGACTTTTACATGAGATAAAAGTAAGAATCAATAAGACTAGGTTCATATGATTATTGACTCTTGTGAATGTATCATCCAAGGGTCCAATCTTTTATGCTTTCCAAGGGTTCAATAGTCCAAGCTTTATGTTGGGTCTTCAAAGGCACACAACAAAGCCAAGTGTTAAGGCTTGTTTGCACCAACAGTTGGGGCCTAACATAATATTGTGGTGGGTATTGATTCTGGTATCTCCCCTATTGTGGATATGGCTATGGATAATTCTACCTAACCACTTGCTTATTGTATGGGAAATCTCATGTGGTGTGGTTAGTATACCTCTTTTCTATGGTGCAATATTGGCTGTTAGAGTTCATTTGGGGTTGATCCATGATTGGGCACACATTAGCCATATGATCTCCTCCATAGGTATAGCATCATTTTACTAGGGAAGATCTAGGTATCTGTTTGCTAGAGACTCCCAACTTTTGAGCTACCTTTTCTACCAGTTCCTCTATAGATGTAGCTAGTTTGGAAGTGAGACTAGTAGATCTATTTGAATCTTTATAGATTTTTGAAAGCTCTAATTCCTCCCCTAGATTATCCTCAATATTTATACACATGCGTACACACCCTTCTATGGATCTAGGGTCCTCCAAGTACACATAGGATCTCAATTTGGTACTTAACAAACCATCTAGGAATAAAGCCACTTGTTTGGAAGGTGTGGGTAACTCTTGCACACGGCATCTCTCTATGTATTGTCTAAACCGTCTTCTTGTAAGTCGAACAGTTTCCTCGGGTGTCTGCTTGAAGCTATGTATCAGGAAGGAAGTATTGTCACTGATGCCACTTTTGGAGATTCAGTAATGAATACTTCTAGCAACTAGTCTATATTCCTAAACTGACCTTGATCTAGTGGTTGAAACCAAATTAAGGAACTGTTTTTTAGAGTTAGCCCAAAGGCATTGTACTGAGTGAATAAGTCCTCGACTTGTTCAGCTCTCAACATTTGTCTAAACTCTGCTACATGATCGTAAGGATCTCCAATGCCATCGAAGTAATTCTTCATGGATTTGACCAGTTGGGTTGGCCTCAAAATTCTAGGATGTTCTCTAGGCCTTGGCAAGGGAAACTCATCCATGCCTCTTTGATGTCTCAGATTTCTATGTCTCTCCTGATCTGTTCTTTCTACTTCTATTCTTGATTGGTCTCTCCCTAAGGGGTTTGCAAAGCTCACTTCAGGTCTCTCTCTAGCTTTTTCCTTCTGGGTTTCATGTGTGTGGGATGATCCTACTCCTAGGTGACCATGGGAAACATTAGATCTTGGAGGAGGGAAAATCAATTTTCCCTTCCAAGTATATGCATGCTTGTTGTGCTCTCTTACTAAGAATATTCTCTCTGATGTGTTATCCAAATAGAAAACCTTGCTTAGAATCTCCAAATTTTTGAACTCATAGATGGTGACTTCGCCTATCTCATTGATCTATCTTGAATCTCCAAAAAGCTTCCTCCGTTTCTCTATTTAGGAATAGTTCTATGTTTTTGTTGTCTTGGGAAACCCACTCTAGTGTAATCACTCTCATCATGATAGAATTGCCTCGAGGAGTCTTGGGTTCTCGTGCTAGGTCTCCTTGCTCTAGGTCTCGTTACTCTAGGTCTCCTATCTCATTCTCAGGAATGACATTTCCAAACTCATCTGTCCTGTTTGGTAAGTCGGTAACCACATACATGGTTCCTTGCTTATCAATATATGAACCCTCTTCGAATTTAACCACTGGGTGTTCAAGTCCAAAGGGTTGATTGGGACTTTTGAGTTGGACCACTAATCACCTCAGTCCATCCTCATAGATGCACACACCTAATCGGTTGGTCCTAATATACACCAACTGCATCTTATAGGGACCTTTTGGTGTCTGTAAATAGGCTATGCTTGTACTACCTATTGATCGTTCCATGTTAAAGGACATCTCTGAATCACCCATTTTCGAACTGAGTATATAGGGATAATCACTAAGCTGTTGGGCCCATGACCTAGCAGTATGGTTGACACTAGCCTCAGATGATCTAATACTTTGTTGATCTCTCCCTAGGTGTCTACCTGACATAAGGTTCATAAGCCCTATTGATTAACTCAATGACCCTTGTACAACCACATTGTTGATTCCTTGATACCAATTACTTGTTCCTTTTAATTTCTTTAGGATTTATTTCCTTGTCTTTGAATATGCATCATCAAGGACACTTAAGTTTTCCATACTTGATGTTTTTCATCCAATCAAATTAAGTTCTTTGCACTTAAGGTGTCCCTTGACTGTAATTAGCCTATTCTTATACTTGAGAATCAATCAAAACATCTAATCCTATCGTACCCCTAATCAATCAAAACATCTAACTGCACTTAATCTAAGATAGGAATGGACTGAGGGGGTTGAGAGATCTTCCAAACTCGAGTTGCTTCTCCTTGTTGCACTGGTATGCCCAAGAAGCATGTTCCCAACCCTACACACACTAGCAACTTGCTTTGATTTCTCCAAGTGCTCTTAATAGACCTATAAAACTTGCAAGTTTAGCTCAATCTTTTAACTTCAATTGACAGACAATCTGATTTAGACACTCTTTAAAAAACCATTTTCCCCCAATTTGTATTGATACAAAATTCTCCTGAGCTCCTTTGGTTTCCTAATCCCACCTGAGGGTTAACTTCAAATTACCCTATCTGAAAATCAACAAGCTCTAGAGCTCAAAAAACAGATTTCATATGAAAAAGTTATGTAAGCTCACGGTTCATGGGGTTAAAAGAGACAAACAAGGTCTCTCAGTATATTGGTGTATTTTTCTAAGGCCTCCATAATGGTATAAGTAAATGACCTTAATAATTGCCAAATTTTAGCCCAATTTTTCAAAAAAATTAACACCTTAAGTTTTGCCAAAAATGTATATCTATCACGATAGATAAGTGTCTATCACGATAGACCTGTCCATTGTGATAGATCGATGTCTGTCATTCTATCGCGATAGACGGGTGTCTATTGCGATAGACGGTGTTTGTGTCTGTCGTGGTCTCTATATGTCACGATAGACAGCGTCTGTTGTTATAGAGGGGTGTCTGTTGCGATAGATGGTGTCTATCATGGTTTTGATATGTCGCAATAGACTTTTTTTTTTCATGATAGACGCTATCTATCGTCTGTCATGGGGTCTGTCTATCACGATAGATGGAAAAAATGCAAATTTTTGTGATCTTTCTAGTGATTTAGGATGCTCTAGTGGTGTAGTTTATTGTGCCATGCATGAAAATAAGAAATACAAACTTTCTATATTTATCACGATAGACAAATGTCAGCATCTTGGGACCTATGCAGAGGTCCATCATACCTATGCAAGTTGCTAGAGATGATGGAGCACCTAAAACCTGCAAGAAATGCTAAAAAACACACAAAAATAGAATGCACACAAGCTCTCTCTTACTCTCTCTCACAAGTAAAATGAGGGAAATGAAGTGGGGAAGGGAATATGATCAGAAAACTGAAAATAGATCCACCTCATAAATGTCAATCCCTGGCGACTTGAGGAGTGGTATGATGACCATGAGCAAGTGAAGGCACAAGTGCATGAGTGAGAATCACACTAGCATGCACACACATACACACACGTGCACACAAGGAAAGAACACAAAGAGGAACAAGGAGTGCTCTCCATTACTCAAGAGATCTCTTACAAAAGCTCAAATCTCTAACAAGCTAACCACAAAAATGAGCTCTCTAGCTCTTTTTATAGTTTTTTACTAGCTTTTGGCCCTGTCTAGAGCTAGTGTCTACCCTAGTTAAAAATTAGATTCTAGGGCTTATTTAACGGCTCAAACGAAGTCTAGAAATTATGAAAAGAGATACATAGGTGCTTTTAATACTCCTCAAGCTCGAGGACTCCTCAGCTTGTAAAAAATGCAGTCTAATCTACCGAAAAATGGTATTTACAATGTTTGTGTAGTGATGAAAGTCACTTTTGGTAAAAAATAAGTCATTAAAAAAATGATTACGCCTCTTTTGTGCTGGATTGTACTTAAATACTCTTTCTCCTCATTCCTTGTAGGCCAACAGGTACTTTGGAACATCAACAAGAACAATTTGATGCAAAACAGATAACTTGCACCTTGATTAGCTCACAAAAACCTTCTAAAAATGGATGGAAGTTGAGACTTCAAACACGAAGCACAACCAACACAATAGCAATTGGAAACATTCATCTTTAGAAACATTCCTCTTAAGGGAGTTTCATACATAAGGTTCGCTTGCTATAATGCATAAAAGCCCTATTTTATATGAACCAAGCAAGGAGCAATCACCTTAACATTGAATTGGTGTCATCCCGATTTTTTACGGAGTTGCAAAGAATGACCGCGAGATTGTAAAAATTGCATTTCTCTGAAACTAACGAATTGAATGGTCTGAAATTTTGTACACATAACCTAGACAATAATACCTTTCCATTGATTTCCTAAATATGAGATTTGGAGCTTTTTAGAGAGAGCAGCACTCTCTGCAAGTTGAATGAGTCTCAAGAAGAAGGAGCAGTAAACAAAAATGGCACCAAGCAATGATCAAAGAGTATATGTATTGCTTCAAATCATCATTATCCTTAATGTACAAATGTTGTGGAGTCTTTATATAGACACTTGAGAATATGGCCTCACCTTTTCTCCATGAATTTGAATTTGAAATTAGACACGTTCAATCTAGGAAAAGAGAAAGTTGAAATCACATCTACTTTTGATTGATGATTGAGAATCAATCCCAACCACTTCTAACTCGTGGCTTCTAAGCCTTTTAATCTTCCCTTTTACAAAGATAAACACTTTGGTAATTACATAAGAAGGTGATATTATGATCAAACTCTTAATACAATAAATGAATGCAAATAAAACTCTACAAGGAGTTTGGCATCATTCAAATGATAAATTTGATGTAGATCATCTCCACTTCAAGAATAATGAAAGCTTCTTGTTCCAATAGCTACCCCTCAAGCTAAAGTATGCTTGAGTCTTCATTCTCTGATAGGTTGAATGCATGCCAAGATTTGAATCTACAAAGCTTTATCCCATCAAGTGCTTTTGTCATCATGTCTGCTATTTGTTTCTCAGTAGGAACAAATGAAATGTCAATTTCCTTTGCCATAAGCTTCTCTCTTACAAAGTGGTAATGGACTTCTATGTGCTTTGTCCTTGCATGAAAAATTGGATTTGTAGCCAAATGCATGGAACTTACATTATCTCCAAGTAAGTGAGGTTTGGAACTTACAATCCCAAATTTGAGTACAACTTCTTGAGCCATATTGTTTCTTGAGTTGCAATAGTTAGACTGTATATTCTGCTTCAATTGGTGATAAAGCAACTATTGTTGCTTCTTGGAACTCCATGACACCAATTTTCAACCTGCAAATGCTAAGTATCTAGGGGTACTTCTTCTATCATCCTTTGCTCCTACCCAATCTGCATCTAAATAGATTTTGATATCCAAAACTGAAGAATAAGGATAATAGATACCTTCATTAAGTGTCCCTTTGAGGTACTTGAGTACTCTCTTTGTAGCATCCATGTTTGGCCTTCTAGGTGAGTGCATGAACTAACTAAGCACTCCCACACTATATGATATGTCTGGTCTGGTGTGAAAAGCATATATCAAGCTACCAACTAACCTTTTATATTCTTTAGGATCATCAATCTGCTCAACTAACCTTTTATATATCTCTTTATGGTTTAATTCCAAAGGTGTACTTGCAAGCTTTGTATTCTCCATTTTGAATTTGAGAAGTAGTCTTCAATGTATCTTCTCTGAGTTAGATACGTTCCTTCATCCATATAAATCACTTGCATACCTAGGAAATATGTGAGCTCACCTATGTCACTGATTTTGAACTCCTCTTGCATGTGCCTCATGATCCTTGGAATGCCATTCAGATTATCACCTATCACAATAATATCATCTACAAATACACATAGATAGATAACCTCATTGTGATCCCCTTTGATATAGAGAAGGATCTGAGTTGCTAGGTTTGAACCCTTGATATTTAAGGTATGTAACCAACCTATAATTCCAAGCTCTAGGAGCTTGCTTCATCCATACAATGCTTTCTTAAGTCTACAAACATAAGATGTATGATTAGGGTTTTCAAAACCTGGTGGTTGTGGCATGTATACCTCTTCACTTATCCAACCATTTAAGAATGCTTTTTTTACATCAAGTTGGAGGAGTCTCAAATTTCTTGCAGCAGCTACACTTATCAATGTTCTGATTGTAGTCGTCTTTACAGCTTGTGAGAATGTTTCCTCATAGTCTATACCATGAGTTTGTGAGCATCCTTTCACAACTAATCTTGCCTTGTACATGCAAACTGATCCATCTAAGTTTCTTTTAACTTTATATACCCATTTGCAACCAATTACCTTTTGATTGGTTGACATTGGAACCAAATCCCAAGTGTCCATCTCCTTCAATGCATCTATTTCTTCTTTCATGGACTTCTCCAAATTAGGGTTCCCTTTGCCTCTTCATAGGCTGAGGTTCCTCTAAAATTGATTCTTTTTCCAAGTAGATTGAATGATTTGTAACAAATGTGGAATCATATCCATACCTTTCTAGTTTCCTTTTCTCCTTTTTTGACCTTCTACATGCTTGCTTGGAGCATTCTCCACACTCTTGCATCCCTGCTTTGCCTCTTGACTTCCATACCTTGTAATCCTTGTCCTTTTCATCTTGATCATCATCTGTATCACTTCTTAGATCCTAGACATGTGTATCATGCTTGCTTCCTAATTGATGAGAATCAGAATCAAGATCATATGGTAGATTTACCTTTTGTTTCTCTTCATCATACCAAGACCTGTGTTCTTCAAACACAACATCCCTACTTGTAGTGAATTGCTTGTTTGAAGGATTATAGAACTTGTAACCCATATGGGTTGAGTCATACCTAATAAACATTGCCTTTGTTGCCCTTTCATCTATCTTACCTCTTATTTGTGATGGTACATGAACATAAGCTAAACAACCAAACATCTTGCAATGTCTAAGACTAGGCTTTCTTCCATACCATGCTTCATAAGGATTCATACCTTGAGGTGATTTGGATGGTAGTCTATTGACAAGGTACACATCAGTTGAAATAGCATGTGCCCATAGATAATGTGGCAACCTCTTCTCTTCAAGCATTGTTCTATTTGATCCAATGAATGTCTTGTTTCTTCTCTCTGCAATTCCATTCAATGGAGGAGAGTACCTAGTAGCCACTTCCCTTTTGATACCTTTATCCTGCAAGAACGCATCAAACTCTTTTGAGAAGTATTCTCCCCCTCCGTCAAATCTGAGCTCCTTGAGTGATCTACTTGTATGATTCTCCACATGTGTTACATACTTTTTGAAGCAATCAAACACTTCATTCTTACTTTTGATAAAGTATAGAATAGTCCATCTACTATGGTCATCAATAAATAAGACATAATACCTTGATCCTGCCAATAAAGGTTCTTGGCTTGGCCCCCATACATTTGTATATGCTAGGTCCAAAAAGTTGTTGTGGATGTAGCCTTTGTGGTTGAATGGTTGTCATTGTGCCTTACCAATTTGACATGCATCACATCTATTGATCATGTGTTGCTTTGATATGTTTTATACTCCAAGAACACTTTGATCCCTACATATATCTTTCAAGGTTCTTTCATTCACATGAGCTAACCTCTTATGCCACACTTCAAGCTCACTTAGGGTTTGAGACCCAAAGTTGAATAGAGCTATGTTTTTTGTTTCTCCTACTTCAAAAGTAAAGATCCTACCATGTTTCTCACATCTAATTATCTTCTTGAAGCCTTGACATGGATCTTCCACAAAAGCTCCATGTTAGGTGAACCTAACTTGCAAGCCTTTCTCAACTATTTGGCCTACACTTATTAGGTTTTTTGTAGTAGTGCAAACATAGAGTATCTTGCTCTTAATATTTGTCCTGACATTGGAAGCCTTGACATTACCGATCTTCTCCACACTATGCTTAGTATCATCCTCTGTTTGAACTTCATGTCCATGCTTTGGACTTTCCAAATCAGATAAGAGAGCTATGTTGCCTGCAACATGATTTGAACATCCTGAATCTATGTAAAATAAATGATCATCTTCTTTACCTTCCTTGTGGCTTATATTCATCAAGACCAATGAGTCTTCATGTTGTTGATCTTCAAAATAATTGTTGTAGTTCCTTCTGTTATGTCCTCTATTGTTATTGTTGAAGTTATGTCCACCTCTGCCTCTATTGCTACCATATCCACCTCTTCCACTTCCTTTCTGGGCTTCCCATTGAACCAGAAATTGTGAGTGGTGTGATTGGTCTTATCACAAATGGCACAAAACTAAAGATTTTGGCCTTTGGTCTTTTCATTTTTTGGTCCTTTCTTCTTCCCTTTCTACTTGTGGTTGCCTGCAAAGTTGGCTTGGGAAGTCTCCTCTTCATCTTCTTCCTTCTTCTTGCCTGTAGCTTCTTGTCCTTCTTATTTGCATATACAGAACTAGTTGAATTACCATGATAGGAGTTACCTTCCTTTATGCTATTGTTGGTCTCTTTTCTGAAGAGTTTTCCAAGAAAGATGTTGAAGTCTAGAGTTTGCACATCCGCGATGAGATCATAAGCTATGGTGTAAGATTGCCATTGCTTGTCACCTCTAATCCCATTGAGAATTCGCCTCATGATGGCTTCTTCTTCAATCAACTCTCCAATGGATGCCAATTGATCATCAACCTCCTTGACCTTTGTAACAAATTCGATGATAGTTTGTTTTGGACCCTTCTTCATTTGGTTGAACTCATTCCAAAGATGGTTCGTCCTTGCCTTTGTACTAGTAGAAAAGAAAGTCTCTAGGGCATCGCAAGTCTCTTTAGATGTGGTAATAGAAAATCAGAGATAGAGTTGAGTATGTATGACCTTTCTTGAGCATCCCTTGCACACCAAAGTGTGAGCCTATCTATTTCCTCTTGATTAGGTCCTCCTTTGGATCTTCGAGTAGGCATTGCTTCATCACCTGATACAATCCCATATAGATTTCTTCCTTGCAAATAAGCCTTCATTTTGATTTTCCAAGCAGCATAATTGTGTCTATTAAGCTTCTCAATCATTGAGGGAAACCCATCTCTCATCTTGAAGTTGCTCGGATACCACTGAAAGAAAAGTTGGAGAAGCTTGGAGAGGCTTAGAGAGTAGAGTTGTCAAGTGATGAAGTTGGTCCAGCAAACTAGCATAGGACCAGCCCTAGCTCTTTGGATATGTAAAATAGAACTTTTAGGCTTGTTTTTAGTACAATAAAAACCAATATGTACTTTGGATAACTTGCACCTTGACTAGCTCACAAAAACCTTTTAAAAATGGATGGAAGTTGAGACTTCAAACACGAAGCACAACCAGCACAATAGCAATTGGAAACACTCCTCTTAAGGGATTTTCATACATAAAGTTTTCTTGCTTTAATGCATAAAATCCCTATTTTATAGGAACCAAGCAAGGAGCAATCACCTTAACACTGAACTGGGGTCATCCCAATTTTTCAAGGAGTTGTAGAGAATGACCCCGAGATTGTAAAACTTGATCTGAAACGCATGGACCAAATGATCTAAAATTTTGTATACATAAACTAGACAATAATACATTTCCAATGAGTGCTTAAAGATTGGATTTGGAGCTCTATAGAGAGAGAGAGAGAGCAACACTCTCTGCAAGTTGAATGAGTCTGAGGAAGACGGAGGAGTAAATAGAAATGGCACCAAGCAATGATCAAAGAGTATATGTATTGCTTCAAATCATCAATGTACTTAATGTAAAAATGTTGTGGAGTCTTTATATAGACTCTTAAGGATATGGCCACGCCTTTTATCCATCAATTTGAATTCAAAATTAGGTGGGTTTGTTAGTTTAGATTGATTGGAATCATTTCCTACAATCTAGGAACCGAGAAAGTTGAAATCACATCTACTTTTTTATTGATAGATTGAGAATCAATCCCAACCACTTCTAACTCATGGCTTCTAGGTCTTTTACTTTTCCCTTTTACAAAGATAAATACTTTGGGAATTACATAAGAAGGTGATCCTATGATCAAAATCCCAATACAATAAATGAATGCAAATAAAACTCTACAAGGAGTATATGTGGCATCATTAAAATGATAAATTTGATGTAGATCATTTCCACTTCAAGCATAATGAAATCTTGTTATTCCAATAGATATATCAAGGTGAAACTAATGGTGATAATGAAATATTAGGAAGAAAGTTTGATTAAGAGTTTTTGGTGTGCAGTTTACATCAAATAAATAAAGATGTAGAAGAAGAGCATGATACTGAGTTGATTAAAGAGCAAGAGGATGTTTGGGTAGAATATTTGAGTGATTCATATGATGATACAACCTTGGATGATGTTGAGAACCTTAATGACTAGTGTTTTGAAGATGTTAGTGAAGCAAATGTCAAGTCTTTCCATAATGAGGAAGATGGGGCATTGGTCATTGAGAATTCATGGTTTCAGCATATTCTTTTGCAATTACTCCTCCAAAAGTAGGAGGGGGTGAGAGAGATGAGATTGATTTGGAGAGGAATGAAAATCATGATGAAGTTTATCTCAAGCATATTCTTTCATATGATGAATATTTGAAGATATGATCAAGTATGTAACGAAGATGTGCACAAAGATTGCTTAAAGTTGATTGATTTTGAAGAGCTATTTTCAATGGGTGTGCATGAAAATAGTGCAACAAAAGGATCACTATCTTGACAACATCTCTATTCCTCCAAGTTGTAAGCAAGGCCTAGCCGCTATGCCAACATTTTTTTGGTGTGCTATGAAGCGAGTTTTTCCTAATTTCATCTAGTAACAGCCTTGCCAAAATGAAATTCTTATAGTAACAGCCTCATTAACTATGGTTTTTCTGTTCACGATCGCCTTCGGCAATGGCGCATGCAAATTATTTTGTAGCAAAAACAAAAAAAATCTAACAAAAATTTTGGGGTCCCCCCATCGTGCAAACGATGCCTTCGTGGCATGGAAGACTTGGGACAACTCTTCTATTCATGCCCCAAATCAATATTGGTCTGGTAGGTCCTTGAGAGAATCATGTTGTTATAGGGACAAATCAACTAGAAGCAAGCTTTGCTGGGTGAATCAATCAGATGTTCCTCAGTACCGTGGAATGTCATAAGACGGGAGACTCTATGGAAAATATGGATAGAGAGGTGTGCAGCCAACCTTGGAAGCCCTCCTAAAGAATGGTCAATCAAAAAATATCTTTTCTTTTTAGGCAAAAGAATTTCCAATTGTAAGAAGCCTCCACCCTTTAGACATCATAGAGTGTTCTTCCTAGAGAGCAACAAGATCAAAACCAAGTGGGTCCCATAAGAAGGGGATGAAAGGGTTATCAACCTTCTTTGTAAGATTCTCTATTAATCTATAAGCAACCCCTACTTTATGGGATACGGGGGACCCATGGGTGCTAGGTCTGTTCACTTGTATAGCTATAATTTCTATTAATGAAAGTTTGGAAGAGTAGGCTATGCCAAAATTCCTTTTTTTTTTTAATCTAACTAAGATTGTCACTCATATTAGAAGTACCTGAGATCTACTTCACCAAGTGTCTATTGTAAAGCTTTTATAAGTCTTTTTAATTGTGATACTTCCCCAACTTTGGGACCAAAAGTGAGAGAAGAAGGCTCATACTTGTGGATTGTTCATGGGTCAATTGGATTGCTCACAAGTCAATCAAACTACTCATGGGTTGATCAAGGTTTGATCCAATGACCTCTTATTGACATAGATTTGAGGTAGCCACAGATGTCATCATTCCTTTTCAGACAAAAGTATGGAACAATCTCTATGCCTGCATGGAAAAAATAAACAACATCCCACTCTCCACCATGATATCTAATCAATCAAGTTCATCATCCTAGTACACTGTGCTCTGTTTCGATGATGGATTTCACTTTGAATGTGGCCCTAACTAATTATGCAAGAAGATCCAATGCATCAATTCAAGGAGGATTATGTGGCTCTTCTCATGGAAAATGGAAGGATGTAGCATGATCTAGAGATAAGTATTTTCCAAGCTAATGGTGTCATTTCAATACTTTGATCTTTGCTTGTAGGTAGCTTGCATTTCATTTTCATGGAATCATAGTATAATTTAACATAAATTGAACTTTTTAAAGTTCAATAGATAGCTTCAATTGAACTTCGAGGTTCAATAGATGGATGTTAGGTGCCACGATTGCATCTTTGGTAATGATTCAGCTTGCTAAGAAAACATGGAAACTTTGACCGAACTCTTCCTTTTATAAGGATTAGAGAGTTACTTTGTGGTGTCATTTAAGCTATTTGTTGATTAAGAAGAAACCCTAGTCAAGTGATCTTTAGGAATTGGGATACTTCCTAAAGATAAGCCATTAAATGAAATATTCTAGTCTTCTATTTCATGAATCGTGCAATGGTCCTATCATATTCAAGGTGAACTTTTCTTTTAGGAATACAAGAAGTTCTAAGAAATGCATCTCCATTGATCCATAAACTTTTCCTAAACAAGCTATAAGTTTCAAAAATTATTAGGACATGTATGTGAAGATGTTCTTTTGGAAAATATTCTAAATATAGAAGCCATCACATGTTGGAAGCCGCCGGCTTTGATTTCTTTTCAAGTATGTTTTCTAGAAAAAAGGAAATAATCATAAAGCCTAAATGATGGTTAGGAAATGAAGACAATAAAGTATTCACAGTAACATTATTATCCATTGGTTCAATCATTATAGGATGCTTGTACTTTAAACTATGTAATCATAGTGGATTGTTGTAATATGCTTAAAGTACTCTAGTAACATGGAAAGTTTGACCAATGATAATAATTCAAAAACATGAATACATATCACATAAATAAATTTCTAAGTCAAACTTTCATAATGGAGTTGGAAACCATATCCTAAGGTGATATTTATCCTTTACTTTGATACTCAGGAAATGAACATAACTGAAGCAATAAAGCTTCTTAATATTGTCTAAAAGTCTAGAATTACTTTCAAATTTCCTTTCAATAGAGCAAAAGATTCCAAAATGAATCATTTGCTCATGTTGTTGATTTCTTAGAAGGAATCTCAAGTAGTGGAAGAATAAACTGCTCCCTAGTAGTGAGCATGGAATTCTTCAAGCTAGTTAGACAAAAAGTGGTTCTTGAGAAGTCCCTAACCACCGATAGTGGTACATAAACTCCAATGATTGATATAACCTAAAATCTTGTGGGTACGTGAAGATGCTTTTGATAGTCTAGATGATCTTGATGATAAAGACTAAATCCTTATTCTTGTCATGAGATCAACAAGAGTTGATCAAGCTTGATAATGTTATGTTGATATGTTTAGGTAGTGATGTGTGTGAATGCACTAGGACTGCCGGGGCACTTTTTTCCCTCTTTAGGAGATTTCTTCCCTTGGCTTACATATACGCCTATAACCCTAATGGGTCACTTATCTTTGTACATTCTCTTGGTAATACATTAGGTATTCTATTTTGTGCTCCAAGCTTCTTCTTCTTCCTTGTGCTATTCATGTGCTTCCATAGACCTCAAACTCCAACAAATGATATCAGAGCAAGTTGTGGCTTCATCTATGGCATCATTGACAGCCCTCACCTACAAATAGAGTTATTGAAGCTGATGTAGATGGCATTGAAGATGGTGATATTCTTTAGGTTCCTCTTTGTGCTACATTTTTTGCTACACCTACTATAGAGAAACTTTGTTGGGATGGTGGAGATACTCACACACATGCATTGATAGCCTTGTCTGTCAAGCCTACCATTATTCCTCATATTCTCTCTTGAAAGCAACAAAGGATGCTTGGGATACACTTACCACTTTGTACCAAGCAAGGAATGAGGCTCGTGTTGCTTACCTCCAAAAATAGTTGGAGAGTGAGCACATGAATGAAGGGTATTCCATGGACAATTTTTTGACAAAGATCAAAGATTTGAAGGAGCAGTTGATTTTTGCTGATGAAGTCTTACCTGACAGTTCACTTGAGCGGACTGTTCTAAATGGTCTTCCATATTCATATCAGATTTTTGGTTCTACTCTTTGATTGATGACAAAAGGCAATCCAAATGCCTTAGAATTTGAGGAGTTATTCTTTATTTTGTTGCAGGATGATCACTCTAGGAAAAACAAGTCCATTATGTGTGTTGCAGATCAAGCTTCCATGGCTAGTCAAAAGGGCAAAGGTAAATGGAGCTCATCTACTAGTAAGCAAAAATCTACTTATTCTGCACAATCAATGAAGGATGACATAGGAGTTGGTAAGAGCATTATGACTACTGCTAATGGTAGTTCTTTTACATTATCAGATGCTTTATTTGTGCAAGGGATCAAGAAAAATATGTTATCAGTTTTAGCATTAGCCAAGATCAGCTTCATTGTGATATACAGTTCATGATCTATCAAATGGTGATGTCATTATTGCTTCTGGAATTTTATGTCATGGTCTATATAAGCTCATAGACTATGAAAAATCTATGAATGATTTAGCATGTGCAGTACATGATTCTCAGACTATGTCAAATGCAAAGCTTTGGCATGCACACTTTGGTCATCTAAATTTTGCTAGTTTGCTACACCTACAGAAATCTCAAATGATGACCTCTTGTTTTTTGTTAGCCTTTGGAGTTGTCCTCTCCAATCATTATAGCACAAAATATCAACTACACATCTTTAAATTGTCAATCTAGGAAGTATGCAAAGACCACAACCCCTTCTAGTTAATGGAATCCAAGAATAAGAGTTGACATGACTGTTTTTCTGAGAGATTTATGAAGAAGAAAGGAAATAACTAGGGTTTTGATTATCTTGAGTTCTACAACAGTATTTTCAATGATCGTTGTGCCTAAAGTGTGTCATTTTCACAGTAGAATACAAATATGAAGTCAAATTTCCAAAACAATACCTGTATCACACAGACGAGATAATCGCAATTCTGTGAAAACTGAGAATTTCTAATTCCAGCTTTGATCTTCTACACTATCTTGCTCAATACAATAAGATTCATCTATCTTCATTCATCTCACTCAGAAATACACAAGAAAAGTTCACAAATTCCATGGATCACACAATGAGAAGACTCAACAAATCAAGAAATTGATCATGGAAGGAGAAACACGATTTTCTACAGGAAAGCTCTTCACATTACTTGGATAGCATCAAAAGAATACAACCAACCTCTTCAAAATAGAAGAAATTATCTTTTATACTTTTTCAAGTGTCCCTTTTCACACTTGAAATTTGAGCCTTTTTTTCTTCTAATCTAAAAATATGATATCAAAGAGCTTCCAAAAATTCTAAGGAAAATACATATGATCCTACTTTTACATGATGAAGACTCTTCCAAATTTTTACATCATTTGCATAAATGTATCTACAAATTTTGACAAATTACAAATAATTTCCCTCCAAAAAATGCTTCCTCGAACATCCTTCCCCTCCTAGACTTTTTGGCTCCTGACAAAAAATATTCTAACAGAAGAGTAGTAAGGGCTTCATTTATTTCTTCTTCCTTTAGTAAACTTGAGATAACAAATCATGGCTCTTTCTCTCTGTAATATTCAAATTGTTCACCATTTCAAACAAGGCTTTTCTCCATTGAACTGCTGCCTTTGGTTTGTCTATCACATCTTTCTTCAAATATTTTGTATAAGCAACTTCATATGTAGTGAGTCTTGATTTAGTGACTACTGATAGACTCCAAAAAATTTCTGACTCCCTTTCAAAAAATCCATAGTCAAAAGCATCTTCAAAGATTTGAAGGTAATGACTTCCCAAAAATACAATTCTGTTGTAGTATGCCATTAAACAAAATCTATCTGGGGTTTCACTTAAATAAAAAAGTAGAGCATCTGTAGGTGAATTGAATCGAATATAATTAAGAGTTCTTACTTCTGTATCTCTGAATGTTTCTATGCATGCCACCACAAGTCGCATTACTCTCACTAATAAAATACAAGCTAGATCATTTACATCTTTATATGTGGATATAACAGATTCTGCTATATCAATCATGTATTTTTTGGTTGGCCAAGATCCTGCTTTTGGTCTTGCTAGTTTTGGAAAATTCAACCATTTTGCTGGAAGTTGTCTTGCATTTCTTCTTTCCCAAAATATTGACCATTCTCTTCTTCTGGCTATTGGACAATAGACTAGATTTATCTTTAATTGCAAAGGTGCCTCTTTCCATATCTTCCTGCATTCCTTGTTGGCATCCAACCATCTGTTCCTCCATTTAGGGTTAGCTTTTTCAAATAACTCCTTAGTGACATTAATATATTCTTCATATTCCAAATATTTGTTTGGTGATAGTCCCACTCTTGCAATCTCATAATTCCTGACACTTTCCAAAATCATACACAATGGTATTGCTAAACCATCAGCTGCCCAATGATGTTGATTTGGATCTACTCCCTTATTTAGAGCAAAATTTACAATCTATTCTTCATACTAATCACGCATTTTCCTTATGAATTCCATTCTTGATTCCCTGTTTGTTAGAAGCTTTTGAACAAATTCATCTGAATATTCTTCAACAGTTTTGTCTTCTTGCCTACTAAAATTTTGGAAACTATTATCTTCTCCTCCTTCCTGTTCCTCTGCTTGTGTGGTTACTACTTGTTCTTCAACTTCTTTTCGTGAGCATTCCAAATTTTTCTCTAACTTTTCCACCATCAGCATTAATCCCTGATTCTGAGATACTAACAATTCTCTTTCTTATTTCCATTCACTCCTTTCTTTTGCTATATCCAAATGTAAATTGTTGTATCCTCTCATTGCACTAGCAACATGCACACTAGCTTGTTTCTCCATTTCCTTGACTTCTTTCAATTCTTCCTGTAACCTCTGAATTTCCTTATTCAATTTTTCTTTCTCTTCCTAAGTTATTTTTTCAATCTGGCTCTCTCCTTTCAATTGACCTTCCTCCATCAATAATCTGTTTATGTCCTCATTAGCTTTGACCATTATCTGATATGAACTTTGAAGTGTTCTAAATATTCCCTCTAATTTCTTCAATTCCATTTCTAATTTATTGCTATGCTCCAATTGCCTAGTACATTTGCCCTCAAGAAATTGAATTTTGTTCTGGCTTTGAACCTCTTGTTCTTCGAGTGAAATTAGTCTTTTGATCAGGCTTTCATTCTTCTCTTGTACAACTCTTATCTGGTCTCCCAGCTGCTCCTTTTCTTTTTTCTGCTCAGTAATGATTCTGCTACCTTTTACAAATTCTGATTTAGCCACCATCCCTGATATGATCATATTTCTGCTAGAAGGTCTGAATTGTTCTATATTGCTCATAATGATTTTACAAGTAGATCTGATGTCCTTAGGTATCCTTTCAAGACCAGTTTCCAATTCTATTTGCTTTACTTCTATTTGCTTTTCCTCCTTATATTCAACTTTTTCTACATCCTCTTCTTCATATTCTGTCACATGGTTCTCTTCCTTCTCATAGTCTTTTTCTTCTTCCATTACTTCTACCTCTTCTTCATCAATTTCCTTTTGTTTCTCTTGAATATCTTCTTCCTAGACTTTGTTTCCCTGTATTAAGGTTGAGTCATCCTCCATTGGATTCCTCATTAGATCATTCAACTGCTGCTCTTTTTGTTCCACCTCCTGTTCATCTATGTCCATAAAATTTGTTTCTTCTTCCGTTTCCTGATTACCTATATGTGTGGATTCTTCATTATGACCTAGATCAAAAAGTACCTCTTTTATACTATGATTTATTTCTGTTTCTGTTTTTCCTTCTTTATATTCTTTGAAATCTGTCTTCTCTAGCATTTCAAACTTTTCTTCTACTTTACCTTTTGTTGGAGATAGACGTCTGCGGAAGCACGTGAACAACACAAGGAAGAAGAAGAAGCTTGGAGCACAAACACACAATACTGAATGTATTACTAGAGAATGTACAAAGATAAGTAGCCCATTAGGGCAATAGGCGTATATACAAGTCGGGGGAAAAAAACCTCCTAAAGAGGGAAAAAAGTGCCCCGACGGTCCTAGTGTGTTCACACACATCACTACCTAAATATATCAACAAATCCCCCCTGGGAGTGATGCGGTGAACAAGGAGCTGGCACTCATGTATAAGGAAGTGCCAAGCTATGTGGAAATCACTCCACAAAAGGAAGTAAGCCCAAAGCTTTGCGGAAAGCTTCAAACTTCTCCCTAGGCAGAGCCTTCGTGAAAAGGTCTGCAATGTTCTCCTGCGTGGGCACATATGCCAAGCTGATCTCCCCAGCAGAGAACCTCTCCCTGACATAGTGATAATGCACCTCAATGTGCTTAGTGCGAGCATGGAACACGGGGTTCCTCGCAACTGCCAATGTGCTCTGACTGTCAATGAAGATGGTGGTGGCAGAAGACTGGCCAACACCCAAATCAGCCATAAGGCGTCTGAGCCACACACACTCAACAGTCGTTGTGAAAGCTACCCTATACTCAGCCTCACAACTGGAAGTGGCCACAGTAGGCTGCTTCTTGCTCAACCAAGATATACATGAGCTACCAGCATGAAGCAAAAACCACTGGTGGACACACGAGTGTCATAGCAACCAGCTCAATCTGAGTCAGAAAAAGCATGCAAATCTGGCAGTAGTGATCCCCCCTTGGGATAAAACAACCCAAGTAGCCGAGTACCACTCAAGTAGCAAAAGATGCGCTTAACTGCCTTCCAATGCGTGACTCCTGGGCAATGCATAAACCTGCTCATCTGTGAGACAGCAAACTGAATATCTGGCCGAGTAATGCATAAGTAAATCAAGCATCCAACAGCCTGCTGATAGAGAACAGCATCAAATGCATCTCTAGCATCATGAAGACTCCAGTCTACTGCAGACATGCACTGATCATGAGAAGATGGGTCAAAACTGCAGACAGTAGTAAACGCCCATTCTTCTTCCTGCACAAGATTTGCAGACTCTGTTTTTAGTGTAGAGGCCTCTACAACAACCATTCCAGCCTCTTTCTTCTTTGCCTCTTTAGTAGCCAGTTTTGGATAGTTCTTTATGATATGATCATTTCCTTTACAGTACTTGCAAAACAATTTCTGCTTTTTTTATTTCTTCTCATCTTTATCGTGGTTCTTCGATTGTGCAGTATTTGTAGATTTCTGCTTACTAGTAGAAGAGCTCCATTTTCCTTTGCCCTTCTGACTAGCCAGGAAAGCTTGATCTGCAACACGCATAATGGACCTGTTCTGCCTGGACTGATCTTCCTGCAATAGAACAGAGACTAACTCCTCAAATGACAAGGCATTAGGATTGCCTTTCATCATCAACCGAAGAGTAGAAGCAAAACTCTGATATGAATCAGGAAGACCATTCAGAACGGTCTGCACAAGTGAGCTATCTGGTATAACCTCATCAACAGAAATCAACTGTTCCTTCAAATCTTTGATCTTCGTTAGGAAACTGTCCATAGAATCACCTTCATTCATGTGCCCACTCTCCAACTGTTTTTGGAGGTAAGCAACACGAGCCTCAAAAGTGGTAAGTGTATCCCAAGCATCCTTTGCTGTTCTGCAAGAGCGAATGTGAGGAATAATGGCACGTTTGACAGACAAAGCTATCAATGCATGTGCTTGGGCATCTCTGCCATCCCAGCGAATCTGCTCTGCAGTAGGTGCAACAGAAACAGCAGCACGAACAGGAATCTGCGGAATATCATCTTCGACACCATCTTCATCAGCTCCAGCACCTGTATTTGCAGTATGTGTCGTTACAGGTGTAACAGGACGTCTTTCAACACCGTGCACAATGTTCCACAATCCTTTTGCAACCAGTACATGTCGCATCATATAAGCCCATAATGGGTAGTTGGTACCATCCAACTTATCCTCAACAACCAACATACGGAATACATCACTGCTTTCAGCCATGGCTGGTGACTAAAATACCTTGATGCAGAAAATTGACTGTATCTCAAAAAGTTGAACGGAACTGCTCAGACGAGTTCTGCTAGACCTGTAGCAGACTTCGAGACGCTTAAACTAGCGAACAGAAACTAGTATATACCTTTGGCATAAAAGGACGAAATAGCCTACAGAAGCGCTGCGATAGTGCATTCAAAGGCCGAAACGAGCTCAGATCGCGATTTCGGCACCACAGACCGAAGCCGTTTTGATCTCGGAAACACCTTGAGTATGCTCACCAAATTTCGTGCGAATCTGAGACTGCAAACGGAGGAGTGTTGACGGCGCCCTAGAAGAAGCGACAACCTGCTCTGATACCAATTGTTGGAGATAGACGTCTGCGGAAGCACGCGAACAGCACAAGGAAGAAGAAGAAGCTTGGAGCACAAACACACAATACTGAATGTATTACTAGAGAATGTACAAAGATAAGTAGCCCATTAGGGCAATAGGCGTATATAAAAGCCGGGGGAAAAAAACCTCCTAAAGAGGGAAAAAAGTGCCCCGACGGTCCTAGTTTGTTCACACACATCACTACCTAAATATATCAACACCTTTATCCTTCTAACTATGCAACTGACTGCATGTATTTGATTTTCTTTCCAATTCCTGCTTTCTTCATATGGTTGATAATGAGGTTGTTGTTAGGGCTTTGACCATATAGTTTTGAAACCTATGTCCACCAGTCCACTACTAAATTCTTTTATTGTTTCATCCACTTCTTCCACCATTACTTCTTTACCTTTCAATCTCCTTTTTTCTTCCCCAGTATTATCTTGTTTCATTGATTCTTCACAAACTTGTATCCCTTTTGATTTTTGTCTTAACTCTTCTGGTGTTTCATTTTTTATAGAAGCTTGAACTGCTTTTACTGGTGTGATAGGTACTGAGAGGTTTAAACTTTTCAAAAGGAAATTCTCAATATCACTCTCTGAATCTGATGAAAATTGTGAAGAAGCAGCTACTCCTTGTTTGTCCATTCTGTGCTCTTCTTTTTCAATTGATTTTTTCTATTCTTTTCTTCTGATGATATTTTTACTGACTCTTCAACATGTACATGTTCAACTGCCTTACCCTTATCCTTCTTGGTTAGCTTCTTTTTCTGAGCAGGCTTTTTCTAGACTTTCTTTTTCACCACCACTGTAGTTCTAGTCTCTGGAGGTCCTTGTAATTCCTTAAAGTAAGCCAATAATTCCACTTCTTTCTTGACAAATACTTCTTCAGTTTCTGCAGCTATCATCTGATCATGTAAATCTTCATAATGTTCCACCTCCTTTTGTATCCAATCAGTTGCTTTACATGAATAATTTTCCAACATTTTTTGATACTGAGCCTCATAGATTGCCCTTTTATCATTACCTTGAGTCAAATAGGAATAAATTTGTTCCTTGCTTGCTTGAGGTGGATGGGGTTCCTTTGAGGCTTGAACTTCTTTCTGGGCTGCTTCATATTCTTCTTTTGTCACTTCTTTCTGTTCCAAGACTACATTCCTGGGATTCAATCTCCTCTTCTTAACTGGGATTACTTCTTCTGATACAACTTTCCTTTTTCTTCCTGATCCCCTCATGCTTGTTTGGACTTCTGTTTCTCTTATTGACATCAGCTTTGAAGGACTTTTAATTCCTGCCATCAAACTCTTGAAATACTGGGCTTCTGGAGCCAACTTCAATTGATCCTCCATATCTAAACTATGGTATATGATTCTTGTTAAGAACTGTGCTCCATTCATAAACTTCTTCTGTTGCCAATGTTTTGCTACCTCCTTTAGTTGATCATGAATGTAGGGAGTTACATCCATTACTCCAAATGGTTTAGTCCTCTCTTTATTGTTGAACATGATCAAGGTAACTTTATGTGGCATTGTATATCTTGGCAATATTGGAAAACATAAGTATTGAAGAAACATCCTGATGGCAAATTTTTCATTCTCCTTTCCTTTGAAATCCACAAATTTTGAATATCCAGCATATGTTGCTACATTCTTCTTAACAAAGCTACCATCTAATTTGGTTCCCATGGAATAAAATTGAAGAGCTGTTCTGATGTGTTCTGCTTTGATGGTTATCTGTACCTCTTTATTCTCCTTGTCCTTAACTGAACATCTGAAGTATGCATCATTGTCTTTGCCCAATTCCAATAGACTAGACATAACTTGTGATACTCTCTCAAAGTCTATAAAGAAGAGAGGTTCATCCAGTAGTCTATGTAGCCCCACTGCCTTCCATCTTTTGTAATTAGCAGCCACTTTTTGGAATTTCTAAAATTGTTGGCATAGCATGGTATATTTGTAGCCTCCAACTCCTACTATAAAGATATGCTCACCAATGATATTGATTGTTTCCCTCAGCTCTTTGGCTATCTGCTCAACTTCTGGAATATCCTATTCTTCATCAGAATCTAACTCCACATCTTCCACCACTGCTTCGCTGTCTAAAAACCAATGTCCTCTTGACAATGTTACAGAATCAACTTTGAAGTCATGAATAGGTAGTTCTTTGGTATTCAGCATTCTGGAGGAAATTTAACACATCACACCAAAAACTCCCACCACATAAGTTACAAGAGACATAAAAAATGAAAATATTTTTCTTGAGAAAAATAAATTTGAAAAATAATTAGCCTTTTTCTTACTACATCACAGGTGTAACTCAATTAAAGTGATCATCACATGTGTAGCAAGATATATAATGCTTTGATAAAAAAGAAAATAATGAATGGAATTAAGAGAATCAAACATATATAAAAGAGAAGTAAAAAAAATATCAAAGGAAAAATAATTAAATAGTAATTCCATAATTCTTCCCATATTGTATCCTATATCTTGCTTGGTGCTTTATAAATTATATAAGAAAAAATCTTTGTCATATATATCTGAAATTTGATAGTTAATTTTTTTTTTCTTTTTCTCTCTTCCCCTCCTATTCTTTCCCCAAGAAAAACAATGAGGTAAAGTACATGGAAATAATTTCAAAGATGTCATGAATTCATTCAGATGAAATTCTCAATTCTTAAGTAAGAATCCAAGGCGTGTATCTAATGATAATATTGTCCTTTTCTTCGTATGTGGCTCTTCATGCTTTTGAAGTGTTTCAATATATTTGTCCCTCTTTTCTCTCCATTGAAACAGATCTGATTTTTTACCCATAAATACTTGATTCCTGATGGTTCTGCCTTTGGGGTAAAACAATCTTCTTTTGATGAACAATACTTGGATGTCTTTGGTTTCCACATCCATTTTGTCTTGATGCCTAGATTTTTCTGATTATTTCTTACTTCCCACCTTTCAACTGTTTTTTCAGCAAGTTTGATTTCTTCAATTTCCTTCTATTTTCCTCCGAATTGGCTTTGATCATGTAGAAGTTCTTTTTGTGATTCCTTTGTATCTTCTATTGGAAAGGAAAATCTTTCCAAAACCAAGTCATAGATTTCCTGTTGAATTCCTTGTTCTTCTACTAAAAAGAAATATTAAAAACCTTTTGTCATTTATTGTCAATTTAAGCTTCACACTTTCAAAATCGAGAATTACTTTACCTTGCCTCAGCCATGGTTGTCCTAAAATCAGTTTCTCAGTCATCATATGATCAGGCCATTCTTCATAGTCTATTTTCATATTTTCTTCATTAAACTTAACTTTAATAGATGGTGAAGACAAACTTTGTATTATCTGGCCATCTAGTGTTTTGATCTTATTCCTCTTGAATTTAAGTTTATCCAACAATCCTGAGCTTATCAAATTAATATGTGCACCTGAATCTATCAAAACCTTGATTTGTTCATTATGAAAATTCATTGCTATGATAGGCAAATGCTCCCTCACCACCCTTGAAGGTGTTTCACATAAGAAAACTTCTCTAAGCTCCTTAGCCTTTCTTATTCTTTCTTTTGCTTCTTGTTGAGCTTCATTTCTAATTTTTTCCTCTTCTTTGTTCCTGTTTTGAGCTTGATGTATTCTTCTCCATTCAAGAACAGTTAATGGAAAATCATACCTTTTTATTCTACAACCACTTATGAAATTGGGCATGACTTCTCCATCTATATTAGCTAATTGAACAGCTCCACTGTTACTGATTTGGTTAATGATGTAAGGTCCATGTCCCTTCTTCTGAAATTTTAATTCTGATGTTCTCTCAAGGTATATGCCAAAACTAGATCCGCCACTTGCAAATCTTTTTCTTTAATATGAACATCATGATATGCTTTTTGCCTCCTTTTATCTGCATATAGGCTCATAATTGCTTGAAGTCTAGAAGCTCCAAGTTTTTCCAATTGCACCACTCTTTCAGATAACTCATGTCCAGTCCACTTGAGTTGATTCCCCACTTTTAATGTTGGTATGAGAAATTCTAAAGGTAATAGTGCATTTTGTCCATATACCAAATTAAATGGTGTTGTACCAATAGCAGTTTTGTATGCCACTCTATAAGCCCATAGAACATGATTAAGTTGTAAGTCCCAATCATTCCTATTTGTGTTTACCAATTTTGTCAAAACAGTACAAAGCACTTTATTAGTACTTTCTGGCTAATCCATTTGCTTGTGGATGATAAGGGGCTGACTTTCTATGATTAATCATGAAATACTCAGTTATATTTTCAATTACTTGGTTTAGAAAATGAGTCCCCCTATCACTTACCAATTCAATTGGTAACCCAAATCTGATGATAATAATTTCATAAAGAAATCGTCTAGTGGTTTGAGCATAATTTCTCTTTGTAGCCTTAGCCTCTGCCCATTTGGTTAGATAATCTATGGCTACAAGTATATATTCAGCATGAGACTGTTTTGCAGGAGGATGGATAGGTCCAATGAAATCCAACCCCCATTTTCTGAATGCTCTTGCTAAAATAAGTGGTACTAATGGCATATCATCTCTTTTACTTGGTTGCTTAACTCTTTGACAAATGTCACATCTTTTCACATATGTTCTTGCATCAGGAAAGAGAGTTGGACACTGTTGAGAAAAGGGAAGCAACAAACCCTAACCGCCTCACATGGAAGTGAGAAGTTTCTCCAAGATGGGGCAAAGAATGAGATGAGAGGTTCACCCACGCTCATGGAGCAATGGCAACAATGGCCAACATCACAAGGAGCAAGGGGAGCATCCTCCCAACCATGCACACACACATGCAAATCCATACACCAAGACCAACGCCATTGGACACAAGGATTTAGATGAAACCAAATGACACCTTCTTCCATTACCAAAATGGAGGTCAAGGCCATGGCCAAAGAACACCCTTTTACAAGAAATGAGCCTCTTATTTATAGGCTCAACACAATTCCCCATGTGCTCCTTTTGACTAGTCAAAAAGGAGCACATGCCTAACTACCATATCTTAAAAGAATCTTGGAAAATATTCTAACAACCATATCTCAAGTTATATGTGCGCATGGGGAGTTTTCTTCATTTCTTCAAAAATGTGAGCATTTACAAGGCTCCAAAGCTTCACTTTTAGAAGAAATATTAAAAAGTATCTAGGGGGGGGTTTTATGTGAAATCCTAAGTAGATACAAAAAGAGATATTATTATGGTCTAGGGAGGGTTCCTATGCACAATTGTGGGTGTGTGCATACCCTACAACCCAACAGACACCAAAAACTAGAATATAAAATGAGTTTAGTAGTCCTTTCACTTGAAAAATGACCTCTTGCTACTCTTGAATGTGCCATCTCTAACATTTCCATATAATTATCTTCAAGAACACATATTCTTAGATATCCATCCATTCCTTTCTTGTACAATTGGTCTCCTATCAATTGATACTCCTCAGAGATTGTCAGTAAATTTTTAGAGTCTGCACCAATTTTTACTGGCTCTAATGTTTTACTACTTCTTAACTCCTCCACTATGTTTGCACTCCAATCTGGATTTTTCTGGAACCAGTACAAAGTTGTAATTTCTGAATTTTGCAAAGATTGACATTTAAAACAATTAGAAACATATTTCTCCACATCTTGAATTTTTGTAGGTCAATGTACACCCATTCTATTGAGATTGTTTAAGGTGACTATCATGGAAGCATGAGTACATGGATTCCAATAATGAGCTTTTCTTAGATATTCTTGTTGCTCATCTTCTGGAGTGCAATATTCTAGTATACCAATATGATTTAGATGATACAAATGCCCAGCTAGTAATACAAAGTTCCTACTTTGTAGTACCAAATGTGTGTTGGTTTCATGTGTTCTACCAGGTCCCATGGTTAGCAAAGGTACCAAATTGATTGCCCAATCAGGAATACTTTCTATTTTGAACAGATATGCATCTGGTAATTCATCATCTAAAGGTGGGTTTGGCTCTCTAGTTTGTATCTTGGACAAATGATCTGCTCTTAAATGAGTTTTCCCTTGTCTGACCACAACCTCAAACGCAAATTCCACTAATAGTAGGAACCATCTGACTATCCTACCTGTGTCACATGGTTTGTTCACTAAGTAAAGTAAGGCTTGGTGATCCAACAAAAAATTTAAACTTGTTGGCTAAAAGATAATGTATGTACTTCTTTATAGCAAATATCATTCCCAATCCCTCCCTTTCAGTGGTTGTATAGTTTCTTTCAGCTAAATTCAATTGCCTACTAGCATAAGCAATTGGAAAGTCTAATTTGCACCCTTCTATTGGTTGTGCCAAAACACATCCTAAAACAAAATTTGAAGCATCAACATGAACATGAAAGATTTGATTCCATTGTGGAGTTTTTAGAATAGGTGTTGCCACCAAACAATTTTTTAAAATCTCAAAGGCTTGATCACATTCTCTGGTCCATTCAAATTTTGTAATTAATGCATACAAAGGTTTTGCAATATCTGCAAACTTGTGTACAAACTATCCACAGTGTCCATAAAATTCTGAAGTTCTTTTACATTTGTTGGTTTTGGTAGATCCACTATGGCCTTGATTTTCCTCTCATCTGTTGAAATTCCATTTCTAGAAACTGTGTGACCCAGCATTCTCCCTTGCCTCACAAAAAACACACATTTCTCAGGATTTAGACACACTCTATATGTTCTACATTTCTTGAATATATTTTCCAGATCTTTCGAATGATCTTGTCTTTTTAATGAAAAAGTGCAAAGATCATCAGCATAAATTTCCATTATATTTCTAAGAAATTCTTTGAATATGTGGCACATCAACCTTTGAAAGGTTGTTTGAGCATTAGTTAAACCAAAAGGCATAACCCTAAATGCATAAATTACCCATTCTGTGGAAAAGGAAGTTTTATGTTGGTCTTCCAAAGCTATAGGTACCTGATTATATCCTGAAAAACCATCCAAAAAACTTTAGACCTCCTTGCCTGCAACTCTTTCCAAGAGATGGTCGGTTATTGGTAATGGATAGCTATCTCTTATAGTTGTTGCATTAACTTTTTTCAAATTAATACATACCCTGAGTTTCCCATTCTTTTTAGGTACCACAACTATAGGCGATATCCATTCAGTGTACTCGATTTCATAGATGAAATTGGCAGCCAGCAGTTTGTCAATTTCTTCCTTTATTTTTGCAGAGTATTTGTCATAAATGTATAGTGTCTTTGTTTGCTAGGTTTTGCTTTAGGTGTTATAGGAACCTTGTGTTCACAAATTTTAGGATCAATTCCTTTCAAATCCTTATAACCGTAAGCAAACACATCCCTATAAGTCTTAGCCAACTTCATCAATGCTTCCTCCTCTTGATTTGTCATGTCATCAGCAATGACAATATGCCTATCTTCCCCCTCTTCTTGAATGATCACCACCTTCTTAGTCTGTTCTTCATTGTCATATGCCTCCCCCTTTTTCTCTTCCCTTTTTGATTTCATTTTTAAAAGTAATCTGTCTTCTACTTCATCGGTCTTGAAGTTTGAAGGTACATCAAATTGTTGGTCCTCTTCATTCATCTTTGTATTTATTTTAGTTTTTTTTTTTTTTCATTTCTTTGTGTATACATTTTCTATAAGTTCTTGAAATTGAAATTTTGTCTTTTATAGCATCTGTAGCCTCCACTTCTTCTAGAAATTGTGTTTTTCTAGTATTCAACATTATCTCTTCCTTCAAATTCTCCTCTGCTTTTGACACCTTTATCATTTGTATTCCTATATGAAAAATATCTTATCCTTCTTCATTTTGAAATTTGATACCCACATATTCATCAATGGCCAGATCCATTGTAGTCAAAATCTGATTCCATCCATGTGGCTCAAATTCTTCATCTTCAATTTCTTGTGGAATGTAACTTTCATCTTGTGACTTCCTCCCTCCTTGACAATCCTCTTTTCTTAACATCCTTCTTTTATGTATGTGGTTCCTTATCACATTACACTTCCAAATTGATGATTCCTTCTCATTCTGTTCTTCACTTCCAGATTCTTCACTTGATTCTTGATTTTGATGTACTTTGAACCATTCCTGAGGAGACATATCACAATACTGCCCATTTCTGAAATTTACGCTAGTTACCCTTCCTTTGCTTTGAAGATATAAGCAATCCCTACCCCAACCTTGCACAATTTGCATTTCTCTCATAAATGGTCTTCCTAGGATAATTTCATATGAAGTAGATTGTGGAAATTCAACTATGGAAAAAGTGTGTTCTATCTCTATTCCATATATTTCCACAATCAACTTTTCCCAAATTCCTAGAGGTTTTTCTATGTGTCCGTCTGCAAGTTGTAGTCTCATTTTGGTAGGTATCAACTCATTCTTTCCCCATTTTTCCCAAGTTTGTTTAGTCATAATTGCCACTCTAGATCCACTATCTAATATAGCCTTGGCATGATTATCACCAAATTGTATTCTCAAAGTTGAGTTCCCTTCTTCTCCTTCAGAATATCCTCCTATCTTATAAGTAGGTATGTACAACAATTCTTCCATTTCCTGTTGTTGTGGATCAAGGTTCTTTGACTTTGTTTCCCAATTTTTCGTATTATGTTGTAGATGAGGATTTTGTTTTAATAACTCTTCCATTGTGGTTTGATATAGAATGGTACAGTGTTTGTCTAGATTGATTTGGAAGGTTATTTGTGAATTTCCTTCCTATGCAAGATGTTTCCTGATTTTTGTTGCATCTGATTCTTCTATTGTTTTTTGATGATTGTCTATTTCTCCTAACTTATGTTGTGCTTCCTGTATGATTTGTTTACATCTCTGCATTCTCTCATCCTCTATATCTGACATAGGATATACTAACACATGATCTGTAGGATTTTGTCCATCTTGAATTCTCCCTTTGTATGCTTCTATCATAGTCTCCAAGCTTTTTGAATTTTTTACCTCATTTTGTGTCTATGTATTCTGTTGTTGGCTATTGTTTGGGTTTCCTACAGTTTCCTCTTCTAGATTTTTACCCATTCTGATCTTTCTTTCCCATCTCCCTTTTTGTCTGTTTTTCTTTTCTTTTGGAAATAAATTTTTCTTGTGGTCCTGAGTGTGTGTCTCATTTCTTATGCCTTGTTGTTTAGCTTGAGCCCTTGTTATGGCATTTATAGTTCTGTGTTCATGATCACTCAATTCTTCTTGCTCCATTATATTAACTGCTTTTAATGGTATGTTAGTAGATGTGTTTTGTTGTTTTTGAGGGTTTCTTGGGCAATCTCTTATGAAATGCTCCCTGCCACAATCCTTACAATAGGCTCCTTCTATTCTTAATGTTGGAGGTTGTGGACAATCTCTAATGAAATGTTCCCCCCCACATCTATAACAGGTTATATTCTGACCTCCTTTGAGTTGGGGTTTCTGATTGGACATGTAATTATTAGTTATGTACATGAATGTGGTTGTATCCATTTCAATTCTTCCATTTCCCAAGTCTAAGGCTTGCAATTCTGGTTCTCTATGCTCATATCCTTCCCAATCCTCCTAACATCCATCCCACAATTGGTAATCCTCCCTGTAAGATGATCTGGGTCTTGTGCTTGTACTACATTTGTCAGTAATGGTGGTTCTTCTTGTGCTTGTAAGATGATCTTCTTCTATTGGTGTGTATTTTACTTGTACTACATTTGTCAGTAATGGTGGTTGTTGCCCCAGTACAGGTCTTGGTTGTTCAAAAAATCCAGATTCCTGCTGAACATTGTGTTGGTTCATAAATTCCCTTTCTTTGATGGGTTGTTTGTTGTAGAAGCACTCCTCTCTAGTATGGTTTGTCCATTTTCTTTCTAAGGCACGATATTTGAGTGTTTTTCTGTCTTGCAAATGTTGTGGTTTATGATAAGGACATTGTTGAACCAAATGATTCTCCCCGCAATTATAGCACTTCTTATTGGTTGATATTCTGGTATTCATCAAATTTGTTTTGGTGTTAACTTCTAGGGCTTTAGCAATGGCTTGTGCTAATTCCTCTGTTGGTGGAATTCTATCTTCATTTGTTCTTGGTTGATCAAATGCTAATAAATCTTGTCCTCTGTTATCCTCTAAGTCTATTGCCTCTTTCACACAGGCCCCTAGATCAGAACATCTCCTATAATACACCAAGGTTCTTAATTGTGCACTCCTCAACCCTTCTATGAACAAAGACACTTGTCTTGCCATTGATGGTACCTCTTCTCTTGGACATCTATCAATGTATTGCTTGAATCTCCTGGCAGCCTCTCTGACATTTTCATCCTTTTGTTGTTTGAAACTATGTATCAGGGTAGCTGTACTATGTTTAATTCCAGTTTTGGAGAATTCTCCTATAAAGGCTTCAAGGAAGGATTCAATATCTGGATACATTTCCTTTCTCAATGGGATGAACCAAGATAATGCAGGTCCAGTTAGGGTTAGACCAAATGCTTCAAATTGCACTTTGTAATCCTCTACTTCTTCTGCCCTAATCAGTTGTCTGAATTCTACAGCATGGGCATGAGGATTAGAATACCCTTCATATTGATTCTTCATGCATTTTGCTACTTGATAGGGCCTAAGCATTCTTCCATGGTTTTGCCACTACTGTCTCCTTCTGATGGAAAAATCAGTTATTCCTTCTGCTTCTCTTTCAAAAGGATTTGGAGAAGTGTGTAATCTCCTCCCTTGTTGTTCAGTAGAAGTGTGATTTTCATTTTGTCTAGGCAAGTCTGTTTGCCCTAGGTTTTGTTCCCAAGGTCTCTTGTCTACACATTGCCCTAAAGCATTAGAATTTTCAGGATCTTGTGAAAAAATGTACACACATCCCTGTCTATCCTCATATCTACCATCCCTAAATTGTGCCATTGGCATTATATTTAAGGGAATTTCTAAGTTCCTCATCCTAATGAGAAACTTATGCATACCATCTTGATACACATAGGCTCCAAACCTATTTGTGAACATGTACTTGAGGATATTTCTAAAGTCACTAGTTTCTGGTGTTTAACTCTATCTCCTCCTTTTTAACTCTTGTTTATCAGGCATAGACAGTTTATTACCAGATCTTAGAATCATTCATTCACTTGTATTAAATTTCTTCCAAGATTTAACTTTTAATTGATTGGGGTCAACTGAAAAGATTTTATTTTTATGAACTCTAATTTGTGGGAATCGTGATTTCTCACGATTCTGTGGTGAGAATCTTGTTTTCCACGATTCTGAGGTGGGAATCGTGTTTTCCACAATTCTGCGGTGGGAATCGTGTTTTCCACGATTTTGAGGTGAGAATCGTGTTTTTCACGATTGTGAGGTGAGAATCTTGTTTTCCACGATGCTGAGGTGAGAATCGTTTTTTCCACGATTTTGAGGTGAGAATCTGTTTTCCACGATTCTGAGGTGAGAATCGTGTTTTCCACGATTCTGAGGTGAGAATCGTGTTTTTCACGATTCTGAGGTGGGAATCGTGTTTTTCACGATTCTGAGGTGGGAATCGTGTTTTCCACGATTCTGAAGTGAGAATCGTGTTTTTCATGATTTGGTGATTCTAGACAATCGTGATTGCTCACAATCGTTAAAAACACGATTTTCTGATGAAAATCATATTCTAAGGATCGCGATTTTGTGTTTTGTCACAGAATCACGATTCTATGCAGATTTCTTGTAATTTTTTGGTTTTTGATTTTTTGAATTCTTATCACAGGGGCGCCTTATCAAAATATTAACATGCAATAAAGAACTCACAACAGAATGGCAATTTTTTATGCAAAAAATTCAAAAATACCAAAAATCACGATTCTGTGTATTCAGCAATTTTCTATGTTTTTGACCTTTTCCCAATATTTCCAACTTGAAACTATGTAAAAACTTAATGTAAAGAAGATTACCTTGTTGCTTGATCAAAAAGTTTCCAAAAGCTTTGTGAATGCAGAAAGTTGCGATTCTGACAGCTCTCTTCACTCACTCTCTCACTCAAATGACTGTTTTATGTGAGTTTAGGCTTTTATAGGCTTCAGACAATCATGATTGTGAGTGATCTTTGACAATTTTGAATTCTCACTTTCATGAGTCTTGTTCTTGTGCAAGTTTGTTGTTCTATTCATAAAATCTCATTCCCTCAAACAAAATTTTCATGCTTCTCCTTTACTAATGAAAATCGCGATTTTGTGTCCAATCCCCAAACATGATCACTTGATGCTCAATTCTTACTGAAATTTTGCTTTCCTTTGAGTGTGCAACTATTGAAACCTTAAAATGGCTTACCTCAATACCCAATAGTGCAACTGAATCATTTTCATTATCTTACTGAAAATCGCGATTCTATGATGAGGATCGTGTTTTTTCTTAACTTTCCTGCTTTTTCAGTTTTTGACTGTTCTTTCTACCTGGCCTTCTTCAATGTTCCTTAGCAACTCCAAATCAATTGTCACCTGCAATTTTACACCACCCAAATATTCAAAGAGATTAGATTTGAAAAAAATAGACAGCAACTTTACTCTATATAATTTTTTGTTTTTCTTTTAATTTCTGAAGTTTTCTTCAACTTTTCCTCTTCCACCATTCAATACCAAACCTCATGCAAAACTTCCTTAGTAAAAAGAATTTTTTTTTATTTTTAATAGATTTTATAAAAAATTTTTAGTATTTTAATCCTTAAATCAAGGAAAACACTTCACTTAGGGTTTTCTTGTTTCAAGATCCAATGATCTTTTGACTTTTGATTGGCTGCACTTACTGTGCTTGCAATCTCTCAATGGAAATAGAGATTTTCAAGAAAATATGTGTTAAAAAGTATAATTGTCAATTCATGCAAAGATAAACTCAACACTCTTTTTTTTTCAAGTAATTAAACAATTTTTCCTCAAGACTCTCACTTCTCCTTTGGACAAGCAAATGGAACAATCAATTTGCACATAGCTACTTTACTTGACTTTCCTCATTGCAACTATGTCATCTTTTCCAAGATTGACAAAATTTGCTTGGTACTTTGTCAAAAAGAAATCTACATATGCAAAGATAATCACATTTCACTTTTCCTTTCAGAAAATTAAATTTTTTGGTCACAACACCTGCACTTTACTCTTAAAGAGTATGAGCAACTATCAACTTGCATAAATTCACATACTTCTTTGTCTCAAAAGGTTAATTCATGCTTTCTTTCCCCAAAAGACAAGCCAAAAAACCTACCTTTCCAATTTTTTCTTACTTGATTATAGAGTAATACCTTTCCAATGTGTTCAAATACCATCAACAATGGAAGATCCAACAAGGTCCAAGACTTCAATGAAGCTTTTGCTTTGTTCCCCAACAACGAGACCAAAAAATGTTTGTTGTTAGCCTTTGGAGTTGTCCTCTCCAATCATTATAGCACAAAAGGTCAACTACACATCTTTAAATTGTCAATCCAGGAAGTATGCAAAGACCACAATCCCTTCTAGTTAATGGAATCCAAGAATAAGAGTTGACATGACTATTTTTCTGACAGATTTATGAAGAAGAAAGGAAATAACTAGGGTTTTGATTATCTTGAGTTCTACAACAGCATTTTCAATGATCTTTGTGCCTAAAGTGTGTCATTTTCACAGTAGAATACAAATATGAAGTCAAATTTCCAAAACAGTACATGTATCACACAGACGAGACAATCGTGATTCTGTAAAAACTGACAATTTCTAATTCCAACTTTATCTTCTACACTATCTTGCTCAATACAGTAAGATTCATCTATCTTCATCCATCTCACTCATAAATACACAAGAAAAGTTCACAATTCCATGGATCACACAATGAGAAGACTCAACAAATCAAGAAATTGATCATGGAAGGAGAAACACGATTTTCTACAGGAAAGCTCTTCACATTACTTGGATAGCATCAAAAGAATACAACCAACCTCTTCAAAATAGAAGAAATTATCTTTTATACTTTTTCAAGTGTCCCTTTTCACACTTGAAATTTGATCCTTTTTTCTTCTAATCTAAATATATGCTATCAAAGAGCTTCCAAAAATTCTAAGGAAAATACATATGATCCTACTTTACATGAGGAAGACTCTTCCCAATTTTACATCATTTGCATAGATATATGTACAAATTTTGACAAATTACAAATAATTTCCCTCCAAAAAAATGCTTCCTCTAACACTTCTCTACTCAAACTTGAGGCACATGGTAAACATGTTTGTGAAGGCTGTATTTTGGGCAAAATGCAGTGTTCCTCATTCCAAAACATGGTTTAGTTCAAGCTACTCGAAAATTGTAGCTTGTTCACAATGATGTCTGTGGTCCTATGCAGACACCCTCCCTTGGGAACTACCTTTACTTTGTAACTTTTATTGATGATTTTTCTAGGCATGCATGGGTGTATCCACTAAAAGCAAAGTCTCACATGTTTATATGCTTCAAAGAGTTTCTGGTTTTGGCTGAAAATTTATTTGCATGTAAAATGGGCACCCTTCGTTTTGATTGAGGGGGGAATATATGTCTTCTGATTTTAATTTATTTCTAGCTAAACGTGGGATAAAACATCAATGTCCAATTTTGTATACACCTCAAGAGAATGGAGTTGCTGAAAGGAAGAAGAGGTCACTCATGGAGGTGGAGAGGTGTATGGTCAAGGGTCACGATTTACCACATAGTTTCTAGCTTGAGGTTGTTAGGTGTGCAACATATGTACTTAAGAGGTGTCCTACTAAAGCATTACAGTCTATCACTCCATATGAGGCTTGGCATGCTTGCCACCCATCTGATGCTCACCTACATGTCTTTGGTTGTCTGGCATATGCATTAGAACCTAAACAACAATACAAGAAATTGGATGATAGGTTAGATCTGATGTTGTTTTCATGGAAGATGTTATTCAATGATTACTTTCATGTACTAAGGAGACATCAAATAGCTCCAAAGCTGTGTATGACAATTTGCTGCCTCTTTTTACAGATGGATAGTCTAGTGTTGGTCCAAATGAGGCAATTTCTCAACCTTTAAAAGTTTCACATGATGATGTAGATCATTCCATTTCTTATGTAGATTTACATGATGCACTTATTGATGAGAGAACTAATATAGAGGAGGCAAAGACTATGCCTCAATGGCTTGTCTAGAGTTTGCGAGAGAGCAAATTAGATGCACCTTTGTCATATCATACTCGTCCAAGCTCTCATAGTGCTTCTTTTGCATCAGATTGCTATGTTATGGCTGCCTCTAGTCTTCATGATGAGAATGAGCCTATTTCGTTTGATGAAGCACACAATTCAAAAAAATTAGATGGCTGCAATGCAATCAGAATATGATCCTATTATAAAACATGGTACCTAGTCTTTATGTGACTTGCCTCCTAGAAAGAAGGCCATTGGCACTAAGTGGGTATACAAGCTAAAGCATAACGTTGATGGAGTAGTTGATGGGTATAAGGCTAGGCTTGTTGCAAAAGGTTATGCTCGAGAAAGAGGCATTGATTTTAATGAGACCTTTGCACCTACATGCCGAATGACTACTATTTGTAGCATTTGTGCACTCGCAACGCATCATGATTGGAATGTACATCAGTTGGACATCAATATTGCATTTTTGAATGGTGATTTGCATGAAGAGGTGTATGTTTTTCAACCCTATGGTTTTGTACAAAAAGGGCATGAAAACAAAGTATGCAAGTTGAAAAAGGCATTATATGGTTTGAAGCAAGCACCACATGCTTGGTATGAAAAAATACATGCCTACCTCATTGCACATGGTTTTGAGAATAGTCCAACTGAGGGCACCTTATACACTAAGAGTGCAAATGATGTGCTTCTAATAGAAGAAATGGATATATGGGAATTAGTTCCAATGCAAACCAATCAAAGATAATAGGTTGTAGATGGGTCTATAAGTTGAAAAGAAGTTTAGATGGATCAATTTGCACGTACAAAGCCAGATTGGTTGCTAAAGGATGTGCTCAAACTCAATGAATAGACTATGAGAAAACCTTGTCACCAATTGCCAAGATGACCACCATTAGGGCACTACTTAGTGTGGTAGTTCCAATAAGTTGGAAGCTACTTCAACTTGATATGAAGAATGCATTTCTCACTGGGTGGATAAGTGAAGGGGTATACATGTCACAACCTCCAAGATTGAAAACCCTAATTATAAATCTTTTGTATGCAAACTCAAAGAGGTGTATGGATTAAAACAAGCTCCTAGATCTTGGAATTTCATATCGATAACATATCTACAAGATCAAGGTTTCAGATCAAGCAATGTAGACCCTTCTTTTTTTTATCAAGGAGGTTCACAATGAAGTTATCTATTTGTGTGCATTGTAGATGACATAATTGTGATAGGAGATGACTTGAATGGTATACAAAGGATCAAAATGCATATGTAGTAGGAGTTAAAAATCAGTGATCTAGGAGAGCCCAGATTTTTCTTAGGCATGAAGGTCATATACAAAGATCAAGGAATGTACTTGACTCAAAGGAGATACATTCACAATCTATTTCTAAAGTTCAGGGTGGAAAATATTAAACCTTCATGCACCTTTGGAAATGAATCATAAACCCAGTGTCGATGAAGATGAGAGAATTGAAGACATTAAATGAGTATCAAAGACTGGTAGGTAGCTTAATTTATGCTACTCATACAAGGGTAGATATCTCTTATAGTGTAGGAGTTGTAAGTCAATTCATGCACTCTCCAAGAATACCACATATGGATGCAGCTAAGAGAGTACTAAAGTACCTCAAGCGCACAATCAATAAATGTATACTCTATCCTTATTCATCAGATTTGGAGCTCAAGCTATACTTAGATGCAAATTGAGTAGGATTCAAGGATGATAGGAGAAGTACTTCAAGATTCTTAGCATTTGCAAGTTCAAAGCTTTTGTCATGGAGTTCCAAGAAGCAACCAATAGTTGCATTATCCTCCATTGAAGCAGAATATAGAGATTTGACCATAGAAACTCAACCAATATCGTTAAGGGAATTATATATAGATTTGGGACTTCTAAGTTCCAAACCTCACATATTTGAGGATAATATAAGCTCTATGCACCTAGCAGTGAACCCTGTCTTCCGTGTAAGAACCAAACACATAGAGGCTCATTATCATTTTATCAAGGAGAAGCTCATGGAAAAGGAGATTGACATTTCTTTTGTTCCAACTGAAACGTAGGTAGCAGATATGATGACAATGGCACTTGATGTAATCAAAATTTATAGGCTTAAATCAATAACATGTGTTTTCAACTTATCATAGAATGAAGACTCAATCATACTTCAGCTTGAAGGGGAGTTGTTACATCATCAAGCTTGCATCATGATTGAGTATGAACTCCTCTATGATGGAGAGTGCTAATCTCCAAAAGAACAAGTTATCCTTGATGTTAGAGCACCTCTATATCAAGAATAACTCATTACCTCAACCAATTTTGAAAAACCAATGCCAAATTATCAAGACTTGAGTTAACTGTGAAGAAACTCATTACACCAAAAAGTTTGCTGCACTTAACTCACTCATTGATTGATCGAATGTGTGAATTTTTCAATAAAACTTTATATAAGGTGTCTATCTAGCATTTGCGCACCTTCTCCAAGTTAAATCTCTCCAAAAGATTCAGTACATCTTGAGATTTGCTCCAAACAATGTACCTATGTCTAAAACTATTCTTTTGTATAGTTGACTTTGACACTTGCAACTTCTAATGCATGATTCTCCCAAACTAGACCGCGTTTATTCAAATGCTTTAGCCACAAGTATATTACCTCGCAACTTAAAGAATGAGTGATTACTTGCTCAAAACTTTACACTGTGGAGGGAAATATAATAAAAACATTGACCACTAGGATTGCCCCTCTTCCTATCTTCACTTGTTCACATTTACACATGTAAATGTTCCTACTTAAAATTCTCTCAACCTGATTACAATTAGATTCTAAAATCTTGACCATAGATGCATTAACTATGGACTTAGATATCTACAAAAGGATTTCTGAAATGATCAAGCATAGAAGAGACATGGAGAAAAGATCACGACTCAAATTTCAGAAGTTTTCTTCTATTCTCATGGGAAACATCTGATCGATGAATCTCTTACATTCATCACACATATTCTTCTTCTAATCATCTATTCTTGTTCTATATCTCTTCTCCCATATATGTTCTGACTCTATACTTGTATATATAGGCATATATGTACAAACTCGTCACCATTACAAAGGTATAAATGAACTAATTTCAAGCTTAATGTACATGTATATACAAGTCTTCATCTTCTGACAATGCATAAATCTTCAAGCCTCATAATTTTATCTTTTATTTATTCTTTGACTTCAAACCTTGTCCAAATCATCAATTGTTGATTGTCCTACACCAAAAGCTCCCCCTCAATCATCAATTGTGATTTTCTCCATCTTCTTTATACCTGCCATGTCTTTGAACCTATGCAACTTAGGTCCATCCAAGCATTTGGTTAACATGTCTGCAATCCGATCGTTTTTATAAGTATGTATGACTTCAATTTCTTTATCAATCACCTTCTCTCTCAAGAAATGATATTGGATCTCAATATGTTTAGTCCTTGCATGAAACACAAGGTTAGCAGTTAGATACAATGAACTCATATTATCTCCATGAATAGTGGGTGTACTTTGAATGATGTCAAAAATCTTCATAAGTGTCTTCAACCATATAACCTCCTTTGTAGATTCAATCATACCTTTATATTCTGCTTCTATAGATGACAAAGCAATTGTATGTTGCTTCTTAGAATAGCAAGAGATTAATTTATCTCCCACATAACATAAATATCCATAGGTTGACCTCCTATCATTAGAGTTACCTGCCCAATCTGCATCACTATATATCTTGACTTTTGTATCTAATGTGAATCCATAATACAAACCTTCTTTGAGTGTCTTCAACCATATAACCTTCTTTGTCTTGCAATCCAATGTTCTTTCCTAGGACAATGCATGAATTGAGACAACACTCCAACTGCATATGAGAAATCAGGCCTAGTTAATGTAGCATAGATTAGACTACCAACCAAACTTTGATACAACTTCATGTCCTTGAATTCTTCTCCTCCATATCTGCTCAATTTATGATTCACCTCCATTGGAGTAGGTGCTACCCTGCAATCTTCCATTTTAAACTTGATTAGCAAATTCTTCAAATACCTTTCTTGAGTCACATATACTCCATGTTGAGTATATGAAATCTCCATTCCCAAGAAATATGACAAGTCTCCCGAGTCACTAGTCTTGAACTCTTTCTCCATCTGCTTCTTAAGACGTTGTATGCCCTTCTCATCTTTAACAAGCAAACTACTATCTGCCTTAGACACTTGGAAACCAAGCTCTTTCAAGAACTTCACAAGTCTGTAATTCCATGCCCTTGGGGCCTGCTTCAAACCATACAAAGGTCTCTTGAGCTTACATACATACTTTGGATAATATTTTTCCTTGAAACCTTCTGGTTGCTCGATGAAAACAGCATCTGAAATGTAACCATTTAGAAAAGCATTCTTCACATCTAATTGCCATAGCTTCCAACCTTTACATGCAGCAATAGCTATGAGAGTCCTTATAATTGTCATCTTTGCCACAGGACTATAAGTCTCATCATAATCTACACCATATGTTTGAGCATACCCTTCACAACAAGTCTAGCTTTATATCTAGACATACTTCCATTTGCATACCTCTTTGTCTTGTAGACCCATTTGCATCCAATGATCTTCTTATTATTTGGTTTAGGAACCAAATCCCATGTCTCATTCTCTGTCAATGCATCATACTCATCCTGCATAGCTTTCTCCCAATTTTCCTTACCTTTTGCCTCATCATATGTAGAAGGATCTTCTTCTACTTTCACCATGTAAGCGTAATCTTTGGTGGTAAAAAATGAAGTATCATAATTGTACCTTATGGGTTGCTTTCTATTCCTTGTTGACCTTCTAGCTTCTCCACTCTTTGAAGTCTCTGGTTCTTCATATTTTGGATCAAACCTTGGCATCTCGTAATTGTCAATTTGAGCATCAATAACCTCTTCATTATCAGAAATTTGAATCTTTGATTTCCCCTTTCTTTGGGTCATGACTTCTTCATCACCTGCATGAATATTAATTGTACCTACATACCAAGTACCTTGCTCAGCAAATGTAACATCTTTTGACACAAGGAATTGCTTTGTGGATGGACTCCACAATCTATAACCCATCTGCTTATCATCATAACCAATGAACAGTACATATTTTTCAGCTTTAGGTTCCAATTTATGCCTTAATTGAGATGGTACATATGCATAAGCCAAACATCCAAATACTTTGCAATGATCTAAGGTAGGTCTCTTACCCCACCATGCCTCATAAGGTGTCATACCATTCAAAACCTTGCATGGAAGTCTATTAACCAAATAAGTAGCTGTATTCACAGCCTCAACCCACAAATAATTAGGGCAATTTTTCTCTTTCATCATTGACCTTGCAAACTCAACAAGAGTTATATTTCTCCTTTCTGCTACACCATTTTGTTCAGGAGATTACTTGCAAGTAACTTCCCTTTTTATACCTGCATTCCATAAGTAATCACTGAACTCATTAGAGAAATACTCTCCCCCTCCACCTGACCTTAGTCTCTTCAAATTTTTCCCTGTGATTCTCTCTACATACACATGATAATGTTTAAATGTATTGAACACCTCTGATTTATCTTTGATCACATATATAGTGATCCACCTAGTAGCATCATCAACATAAATCACATAATATCTTGAACAATTAATGCTAAAGTCCATTGATGGACCCCACACATCTGTATGTACCAATTCAAGCTTCTCGCTTCTCTGAATACATAAACCCTTTCTTACTATAATTATCCTTGTGAGCTTTACCCAATTGACATGCTTCGTATGTCATGTGTTGACCTGCAATATTAGGCAATCCAAGCACTGAACCATTGTTAACCATATCCTTAATACCTCTTTCATTAAAATGTCCAAGCCTTTTGTGCCAAAGATCTAAGTCAAAGATCTTATGTTCTCCATAAGTAAACAAGGCATGACCAACATTGCCTTGAATCTTCAATGTGAAGAGCCTTCCTTCTTTCTTCCCTCAAACAATTTGTTTATACACATGCCTAGGGCCTTCATCATAGAATCCATCATTAGTGAACCTTACTTCATATCCTTTCTCTACAATTTGTCCTACATTTATCAAATTCTTTGGAATTGTAGGAACATACAGAACCTTGCTCAGAAGAGTGCTTCCATCCTTGGCCTTTACTCATCCAATGGACTTCACATTATGCTTTGTGTTATCACCTATTTGGACTATATGATCAATCACCTTATTCTCCAAATCAGTCATCGAAGCTATGTTGCCACTCAGGTGATTGCTGCATCGTGAGTCAATGTAGAAAACTCTTTGATCTTCACTTTGTCTTTCACAAGTTGCATTCATAATTAAGGTTGAATCCTCCTTCTGATATGAAGCATAATTGTAGTAGGTATTATTGTAGGATTGACTTTGGAAGCCTCTTCCTGCATTCCTTCCAAAGAAACCTCTATTACCTCTACCTGTGAAATTGCTTCTCTGATTTCTGCCACCTCTTCCTCTTGAATTAAAGTTTTGATTATATCCTCCACCATTTCGATTATTATGCCAACATTCATGGGCTAAATGATTAGTCTTAACACAAATCTAGAAAGCTTTGACACCATCTTTATTGCTTCTGCCTCTTCCTCTTCCTTTGCCACCTGCTCTTCCTCTTAGGAAGTTAGCTTGACTCATAGTGCCTTCATCTTCATTCAATTGTTGTTTGCCTTTGTTAATCTTCTTCTTATCCTTTGAATACATTGCTTGTCTTGTACTTTTATCAACATCAACTTTGACATCCCGCTCAAAGGTTAGCCTATGTCCTAGCAATTGATTCAAATCAAGAGTGAAATGATCTAGTGACAATTCAGTGGATAGAATGATTGGCTTCCACTTATCATCTCCTCTCAAACCTGTGAGAATTTGTCTTACAAATTTTTCCTCTTCAATGTCTTCATCATCTGCTCCTAATGCATCTACAGTATCCTTCATCCTTGCTACATAATCAGAAATAGATTGAGAAGATTTCTTCTTGAATGTGGAAAACTCTGCCCATAAAGATGCCTTTCTTGACTTTGTAGTGTTTTGAAAATGCTCCTCCAAAGCATTCCATATTTCACTTGCACTTTTGATGCCTCTAATGTGAGGTAGCAAGTAATCATTGACTCCCATGTAGATAATGCTCCTTGCTTGAGCATCCTTCTTCATCCATGTCTTCAAATATGAGAGCTCTTCCCTAGTTGGAACACTAGGATCCCTAAATTTTGCCTTCTCTTCTTCACCTTTGATGTATCCTATCAGGTCTTTGCTCATAAGATGAGCTTCCATCCTCATTGACCAAGCAGGATAGTTTTCTCTATCCAATTTCTCTATCTGAAGAGAATCTCCCATTCTTTCTTCACATGTGCAATATATTCCTCAAGCTTTGCAAATGATTAATGTACCTTTAATTTGAATGTAGTTCTTTTTTATCCTTTTGATAGCTTTCAAGCCTCCTTCTCTAACTTTCACTTCAAACTTTCACCTTTTCAATCTTCAAAGATTGATTTCTGTATATCTGCAATAGTCGAGGTCCTCCTTTCTTCAAATTTGATGACTCTTGCTCTGATACCACTGATGGAGAGTGTTAATATCCAAAAGAACAAGTTATCCTTGATGTTAGTTATATCAAGAAAAACTCATAACCTCATCCAATTTTGGAAAACCAATGCCAAATTATCAAGACTTGAGTTAACTGTGAAGAAACTCATTACACAGAAAATTTTGCTGCACTTAACTCACTCATTGACTGATCAAATGTGTAACGTTTTCAATGAACCTTTATATAAGGTGTCTCCTAAAGTTTTTTCACCTTGTTCAAGTTAAATCTCTCCAAAAGATTTAGCAGATCGTGAGATTTGCTCCAAACAATGTACCTATGTCTCAAACTGTTCTTTTGTATAGTCGACTTTGACACTTGCAACTTCTAATGCATGGTTCTCCCAAACTAGACCCCGTTTATTCAAATGCTTTTAGCCACAAATAAATTACCTCTCAACTTAAAGAATTAGTGCTTACTTGCTCAAAGCTTTACACTGTGGAGGGAGATCTAATCAAAATATTGACCACTAGGATTGCACTTGTTCCTATCTTCACTTCTTCACATTTACACATGTAAATGTTCCTACTTAAAATTCTCTTAGCTTGATTATAATTAGATTCTCAAATCTTGACCATAGATGCATTAACTATGGACTTATATATCTACAAAAGGATTTCTGAAATGATCAAGCATACAAGGAGAGATGGAGAAAAGATCGCGACTCAAATTTTAGAAGTTTTCTTCTATTCTCATGGAAAACATCTGATTGATGAATCTCTTACATTCATCACACATATTCTTCTTCTACTCATCTATTCTTGTTCTATGTCTCTTCTCTCATATATGTCCCGACTCTATACTTGTATATATAGGCATATATGTACAAACTCGTCACCATTACAAAGGTATAAGTGAACTAATTTCAAGCTTAATGTACATGTATATACAAGTCTTCATCATTTGACCATGCATTAATCTTCAAGCCTCAGAATTTGATCTTTGCTTTATTCTTTGACTTCAAACCTTGTCCAAATCATCAATTGTTGATTGTCCTGCACCAACACTCTATTCATAAATCCATCATTGGAATGAGTCATAGTAAAGGATACCTGTTGAGAACCTTCATCCATATAAAAGCTCATTTATTGTATCTCATAAGGATATCTTATGGATCTCTTATCCTTGTAAAAAATAAGAGTCTTTAATAATGTCAAAAGATAAAAGGAGTACTCAAATTCCATGATTTTGGAAGTTGATAATGATGCTAATTAATCAATCACCAAAATCAGGTTTTATACTTCATCTCCACTTTTCCTAGATTGTAGGAGACTAGTTTCATTATCATAACAAACACTACCCATGTGGATTTGAATTTTAATTCTTTGTAAAAGAGTCGTAGAAGACCCTAAGAGTGTATGTAAAACTCACAATCCTTTGTACATTAAGTTAGATCAATACACATATACATTTTGATCTTCAACTTTGCTCTTCTTCAATCTCTACATCATCATCTCCAACTACAGTCAACTTGCAAAGGCATTTTCTCTTTCTACAATGATCCAAACTTTATGACTTAGAATGGATTAGAAATCTAATAGTTTCTATTTAGGTGTACAAATGTTATAGCTTTTGGTTCACTCGATTGTGAGAAATAGAAAATTTAAGGTCGTGGGGTCTATCTCTACACATTCTGTTGAGCCCATAAAAGTGATATTGGTCAAAGTCAACTGCAATCAAAATCAATCGCATTCAAAGTCAAACTGGTCAAATTCAACAAAGTCAAGGTCAAAGTCAATAGGTGCAAAGTCAAAGTGCCAAAGTGCAGGTGTCAAAGTGCACAGGTAGTGCACAATTAATTGTCCACAAAGGGTAAATTGGAGAAAGTGGGTTGCAGGTTGCAGAGGTATTTCTCTAATTTCCCTAAGGTTCAAAGTGTTTTTAAAGTGTTTTGGAAGGTTCAAGTGAACCCTCTCTTATGTGCAAAAGTGAAGAATTAAAAGAAAAAATGTGAAGGTATGTGAAGCGGTAGCGTACAAGAAGTGAAAGTATGGTCCCCCAATTAAAATTTTTGGTTTTAGTCTAAAGTCACTACAGGACAAAACAGGGAGTCGTTGGCTGCCCACTTGTGAAGACAATCTTGGGTCATCAAAGTGAGCACCAAGATACTCTTGCGGTTGGGAGCATACGTGAATCGACACTCAAATCAAGTCAAGGACTATTCTCGGACTATCCTAAGTGTAAGAAAGAGTGAGCATAGTCTAAGCAAGGCAAGAGAGAGAAGTGCAAGAGACACACAGTGTGCGACGCAGAGAAGTGAAGTGCAAGGTGTGCATGAAGAGTGACCAAGGAAGTGTGCAGAGGAGTGCTAAGCTAGTCCCCCAAGGATCCCAAGGTCTCATTGAAGTGTGCGCGTGCCGATAGGAGGTATCCATTCCTCCCCCTTAGTGGAAGCTTGGTGCAAGGTGTGCACAAGTGCAGGCTTGGAGAAGGTGGAGGTTTGGTGCAGAGGAGGCCGGCGGCAACAAGTCCCTTGGGTATTTGGTATTTTGTAATTGAGCACTCTGTGGGATTTTGCACAGAAGCATTGGATTGTATTGTGCTTCACATTGTATTTGTCTTATTATAATCAATCGGCAGAGGCTTCCAGTGTGTATCTTTCTTCTTTTCTTTCCCTGAACAAACACTCAAATCCCTTCTTGTCCAAGAATCCCCCAACAAAATTTGGCACGCCCGGTGGGACTCCAAGGAGATTTTAGCATAGGAGAAGACATCTTGCAGTGTGGAGAAGCACTATTCAAGTGTCGATAGTACTACTTCATTGGGCTAAAGGTACATATTTTTATCAATCATCTCATACTAAGAGGGCTATGAGTAGCTCATGACCGCAACTCGATCCCAAACATTGAGGGTCACCTGCAAGCAAACAAGGAGGAAGGCTATTAGAAGATCATCTAGTCCACTTTCATCTTCATCAATAAGGAGCATGGCTGGTCAGGTAGACTTGGAAACCCTACTATCAAGATTAAATATAAAATTTCCTTCTTTCAAAGGCCTAGCTCAGGAAGATCTGGACGAGCATATTAGAAGGTTTTAGCACTATGCAAAACTAGAGGCTTAATGGGAAGAGAGGATGCCTTTTTTATACTCTTCCCTGCTACATTAGAAGGATTAGCAGATAAATGGTTCAGCCAATTTGTTGAGAACCATTTTACAACTTGGGACTTAATGAAAGATGCATTCAAAAATCAATTTCAGCATGGAAATACTGCAGATATCATCATAGAATTAGAGAATTTAAGATTGGGTCAAGGTGAAAAGTTCTCAGAGTTTATGACTAGGGTCCAAGGCACTAATGGCTAAACTACCAGATCCACCACATGATTTTTTTGTTAAGAAATGGTTAGCTAAGCCACTTCCAGTGACCACCCAATGTAAAATTAAGGAATTAGTGTTGCCTACAACCTCCATAGAGGAATTCATCGACACAACTACATGAGTGGAGCAGATAAGGCAACAGTATGGAGCAATTTCTCCTCAACTACCATATTCTCCAGAAATGGAGGATCTAGTAATTCAGCTAAGGAAGGAGCTAGAGGGCTTAAAAAGGAATAAGCCCCACAAAGAGGAGGAGAATGTTGTTACTCAGTTGAGGAGGGAGATTGAGGCATTAAAGCTCCAAAAGGAGGAGGAGGCCCAAGCAGAGGAATTGGCTCAGTTGCGACAGGAGTTGCAGGAACTCAAAGTAGGTGGCATCAAGAGTGGAATTTGGTGTACCATGTGCAGCAAGCAAGGTCATATAGTAAGTGAATGTCCTCTGTTAAGTGTGACTTTCCAATTATGCAGGAAAGCTGTTCATGAGGCCCACGAATGCCAATCAAGGGGAATGCTTGCAACAACATATTGGACACAAGGAGGATCCCTACCACCAGCAAATGTAATGGCGGTTGCACCCAATCAAGGTAACAATTACAACCCTAGACAGAGGAATAACTTTGGAAATGGGCCTAGAAGGCCAATCATTTGTTTTAGATGTGGAGAATGTGGGCACTATCAAAGTACGTGCACTCTACCAGAAAATGCCCCTCCTTGCACAAACTACCTAGAGACCAGAGACCACTATTCAAATTGTTGTCCTAAGAATCATGCCTCTTCATCCGAGCCCCATATTCAAATGATTTTTGTACACAAAGAAGAAATGTTAGATCAAGTCAATGAGCCATCACCATCTACCAGGGTGGTGCAGTTAGAAGAAATAGAATCTTTTACAGTGCAGACAAGAAACAAGGGAAAGGCTCAAGTAGATATAGTTCAAGAATCAAGAATTGATGGAGTGAACAAAGACAAAGAGACACCTGAAGACAAGGCCACCACGTATGCAGATACAAGGCAAAAAGGAGATCTCATATGTACTAGTGATGCCATTGGGCATGCATTCAACAGGGCTCATGAGGAGTTTGATAAGTCAATTGGAGCCCATGCTCTTAAGGAATCAAAGGCTTCAAAACTACTCAAGTCCATGAAAAAGGATGTTCGTATTTTTTATTTAATAAAGATGGATGGGAAATTCAGGTCAGAACTCTTGCAGATAATTGATGAGGCTTCCACTACAAGTTTGGTGGCAAAGACTGCGGTCATACATAAGGGTAAAATTGTAGGGGAAGCACCCCTTACAGATTATAAGAGTCCTCGGCTGACAGTATCTATCAAAGGTCATGAGTTTCAAGGAGTTATTGTGGATGGTGGTTCTAGCATTAACTTGATGCCTGAACATACAATGGAAAAGATTGGACTACACCCTTCAAGGCCTGCAAATTTCACTGTTACTTTGGCAGATCAAAGCAAAGTAAGGCCCTTGGGAGTGATCCCAAAAGTTCCACTTGAAGTACAAGGTAATCTCTTCATTCTGGATTTTGTGGTTTTAAGACTGCCCCAGGTTGAAGGAGGATTTCCCCTCTTAATTGGAAGAGCATGGCTGAGGCATGCAAGTGTCATCCATGATTTGGGCAAAGACACTATGTGGGTACAAAAGAAAGGGCAGGAGCTGACACAGATACATTTAGAAGAGGGTCCAAATAATCAAGGGAACACCAGCATGATGCAAACAGTTGGCATTTGCATGGAACCAGAAACAGAGGACCAACCCCAAATAGATTTCGAGGAAGAAGAGGATATTCTAAATTGGCTCCAAGCAGGCAACTCTTCCTCTTGTTTTGGAATTTTTCTTGATAATTCTTGCAGAGCTGAAGGTTATGATGAAAATCAGGAGAAAGTTCAGGTTGATGGATTAGGAGAGCCCATCACAGACCACAGAAGGGGCAGGAAGACACCCCTCAAATACAACTTGGAGGAGGAGGTGAAGGAAGTTTCTAAAGCTAAAGACAAGGTGAAACATACTAGTGAAGAATGCTCTTTCCCAATTCAAGAAATCCCTGCAGGATGGATGCAGGATAAGGAGGAATGCATTGAGATCCAAAATACCCCTGCTTATGAAACAATGCACGAAAAGCTTGTGGAAGAAAACAAGGATGAAGATGAGCACGAAGATAATATGGAGAGAGAAACCCTGTCAAAGAAATACAATTAGGCACTCAAGACAATAATCGTCCAGTTTTGGTGGCCATTTGGTTGTGGAGCCACCCAGGGCTCCTTGAAAAGGTAAAATCCTTCTTGACCCACTATACAGATGTTTTTGCATGGCATTATAAAGACTTAGAAGGAGTCCCTGCCAATTATGGAGAGCATAGAATCCCTCTCGTTGAGGGAGCCAAACCAATACGAGGGAAGAGTTATAGACTTAACCCAAAATATGTTGAAGTTGTCTATGTGGAAATATAGAAGATGGAGGATGCAAGAATCATCATTCTTGTGGAACACTCAGAGTGGCTCTCACCTATGGTTATAGTACCAAAGAAGAATACCAATAAAATCAGAATTTGTGTTGACTTTAGAGCACTCAACAAGATGACCATTCCAGATGGATTCCCAATGTCATTTGCAGAGCAAGTCATTGAAGAAGTGGTTGGACATGCATTATATAACTTTATGGATGGCTTCAGTGGCTATAATCAAATATCAATACACCTAGAGGATCGTGAAAAGACTGCTTTTATCACACCTTGGGGAACATGTGTACGTAAAAATGCCATTTGGACTCAAAAATGCTCCAGCCACCTTTAACAGAATTAGATTGTTTGGACCATCACTTGCGACAACTACAGAATGTTTTTAAGAGATGCAGGGAGACTAAGCTAAAGCTCAACCCAAACAAATGTAATTTCCTTGTGACAGAAGGAACTCTCTTGGGACATGTGGTGTCAGCTAAAGGTATGGCCCCAGATCCTGATAAAATCATTTCTATATTAAAGTTTCCTAAACCTAAATCTCCTAAAGAGATTTAAAGTTTCTTGGTGCATACTGGATACCACACAAGATTTATAAAAATGTATGCAGAGATAGCCAAGCCACTGGCTAGACTTACAGGTAAAGAAGTGCCCTTTAAATGGAAAGAGGAAGAAGAAAAGGATTATCAGACATTAAGGTCCAAATTGGTGGCTGCACCAATTCTTATCACCCCAGATTGGTCAAAATTTTTTCATGTGCATGTAGATGCCAGTGCATATGCAGTGGGTGCAGTATTGGCTCAACATAGTGAAGAATTCAAACTTGACGGACCTATTCAGTATGCTAGTAGAATTTTGACTAAAGCTGAAAAGAATTATAGCACAACAGAAAGGGAAGCTCTAGCAATAGTTTTTGCAGTACAAAAATTTCATCATTATTTGCTAGGTGTGAAGTTTGTCATCATCACTGATCATCAACCACTCAGGTATTTATTGAACAAGCCACAAGCAACTGGGAGGATATGGAGGTGGCTACTTTTGTTCCAAGAGTTTGATTTTTCTGTAGTCCATAGACCAAGTAAAGAAAATGTTATGGCGGATCACCTATCTAGGATCAATATGATGGATCAAGCTAGTGGAGTCAATTATGATTTTCCGGATGCTAATCTGTTTGTTGTACAATCTCAAGGTTGGTATTATGATATCAAGAATTTCATTATAACTGGAGTGTATCTAGAGAAGGCTAGTGTTGTGCAAAGAAGGAGACTGCTAATCAAGAGCAGAGCTTATACCTTCATTGATGATAAATTATATAGACAGGGAAAAGATGACAGGTTTAGGAAGTGCTTGGAAGAAGAAGAAGTGAGGGAAATCCTTCAATCTGCACATGAAGAAACAGGTGGTGGGTACCTTCCAGGGCATATTATGAGTCAGAGGATCCTTGATGCTGGTTTATGGTGGCCTACATTATTCAAAGATGTTGATGACTGTGGAAAAGCATGTGATGTTTGCCAGAGGTGTGGAGCTAAGCCCACCAAGCAGAGGCATAACCCCTTGATTATTTCCACTTCTTGGCAACCATTTGAGAAGTGGGGGTTATTTTGTAGGGCCTATCTACTCTCCGTCGATTCCAAAAAGAGAGAAGTATTTATTGATAGCCACAGACTATCCGACAAAATGGGCTGAAGCTATTGCCTCCCCTGACTGCACTGCCCAAACTATTGCTGATTTCATTTACAGTAGCATCATTTGCAGGTTTGGGTGTCCACTTGAAATTTGTACAGACTAGGATACTCATTTTGTGAATAAGGTCCTACAGGAAATTTTCAACAGGTATAGAATTCTACATAGGACCTCTTGTGCATACTATCCAAGAGCTAATGGACAAGCTGAATCAACTAATAAGGTATTAATTTCCATGTTAAGGAAGGAATGTATGTTACAGCCCACTTCCTGGGGCATTGCTTATCAAGGTACCCTATGGGCATACAGGTTAGCTTACAAATAGGCCACAGGATATTCTCCATTCCAACTAGTTTATGGCATATTGCCAATTGAGCCCTTTGAATTTTTACATGGATCACCTAAAGTAGCATTCATGCAGGGAAAGAAGAATTGTGGTGTCTCTCAGAGACTTGGAGCACTGCATAAAGTGGAGGAGATACATCTACTAGCAACAAAACAATTGATTGAGACTCAGATGAAGAGGAAGGAGGCACATGATCGAAATCTGTGGAACAACAACATAGAGCCAGGCATGTTAGTTCTTCTCCATAGACCTCATCTTCAAACACAAGTGAGAGGAAAATGGCTTCCACACTCGGAAGGACCTTATCGAGTTAAAATAATGCTAAATTGGGATGATGTGGAGTTAGAGACGCTAACAGGAGAGGCCTTGCCACTGGTCAACATATCAAGGCTCAAGGCCTACCATCAACACGCTTGAAGATTTATGGAACTGCAAAATCTCTCCAAATTGTACATAACCTTCTAATTTCATTTTGCTTAAGTTTTAGTAGTTTTCTTTAGCTATTTCATGCTTGTTCCTTGAGTTTTTAGAAAATTTAGAAGGCATTTCATAACCCCTGCAAAAGTACAATTTTTGGAAATTTTTGGGACTTTTTGGGAATTTTTCAAGCATTTTTTAGCATTTTTTCTAGCATTTTTCATCCCTATCAATATTCATTTTCTTGCCCAATTAGAAGAATACAGGAAGCTCTCTATGGTTTGGATTGAGGAAATTTCCTAAGACCCTATAAAGAGTTTTTGAGAATTTTTCCAGAATTTTTTTTGGATTTTTTGGTATTTTTTTGGAATTTTTCTCTAATTTTTTATAATTTACGGCATTTTCCTACCCAAAAAAAATTCCCCTTAGGAGATTTTCCCGACAAAAAAAAAGAAAAAAAATTGGAAATTAAAAAATAAATAAATAAATAAAAACTAAAAAAAAAACTCTCTCTCTTCCCCCCGCCCCCCTCCCCCCCCCCGATTTTTTTAATTTATTTCTTTTTTATTTTTATTTTCTTTTATTTATTTTCTTCTTATTTTTTATTGTTCTATTTATTTTTTATTCTTTTATAATTTCTTTTTATTTTTATTTTGCTTTAATTTTCATCGGCAGGCATTCAAGTTTTATATAAACAAAAAAAAAGAAACGAATTTTATTTTCTTTTTTTTTTCATATTTAAATTTATATATATATTTATTTTATTATATATATATATATTATATTTTTATGGCTCAAACCTTTTGGCTCTGGATTGTGCCTCGGATGGCCATTTTTTTAAATTTGGAGTCATTTTCATGTATTTTGGCACCTCTGGATTCATTTTTTGACTTATTTTTTCCAAAATCCACACTTTGCTCTGACTTTTGGTCAAAACCCACATGTTTTGAGCATATTTATCACATGTTTTTATCTATACACATGGTCCACATTGCCTATTCTCACGTCATTTCACCACATGTTGCACATTTTTCATAATGCAATCTCTGTAGCTCTAATTTTTTATCATTTTGACCCTCTCCAGACCCCATAATCCTACAGATTCCTACTCCCTCACCCCCCCCCTTTAACCTTATGCCTAGCCACATCCTTACCCCTCCCTGCCCTATCCATCTCAACCCCATCAGCCCTCCCTTCCCCCTCCTTTCTACCCTCCCATTTTCCTCCTTTGCTTTTCCTTGCAATACATTCCACTTTTGGGTTCTTCTCTGGTGCTTGTTCTCTCCTGTTTCTGGTGGACTTGGTCTCTGCTTAAGTGTCCTTTTGAAGATTCTGCAACACAAGAATCATGATGTCCTCTATGCTCTTAGTTTTGGTTGTAGCTCTCCGGGACGGAGAGAACTTTAAGTGGTGGGCAACTGTTGAGCCCATAAAAGTCATATTGGTCAAAGTCAACCGCAGTCAAAGTCAATTGTAGTCAAAGACAAAAGGTCAAAGTGAAATTGGTCAAAGTCAACAAAGTCAAGATCAAATTCAATAGCTGCAAAGTCAAAGTGCAGGTGTCAAAGTGCACAAGTAGTGCACAATTAATTGTCCACAAATGATAAATTGGAGAAAGTGGGTTGCAGGTTGCAGAGGTATTTCTCTAATTTCCCTAAGGTTCAAAGTGTTTTTAAAGTGTTTTGGAAGGTTTAGGTGAACCCTCTCTTATGTGCAAAAGTGAAGAATTAAAAGGAAAAATGGGAAGGTATGTGAAGCGGCAGCGTACTCAGAAGTGAAAGTATGGCCCCCCAATTAAAATTTTTGGTTTTAGTCTAAAGTCACTACAGGACAAAACAGGGAGTCATTGGCTGCCCACTTGTGAAGACAATCTTGGGACATCAAAGTGAGCACCGATACTCTTGCAGTTGGGAGCATACGTGAATCGACACTCAAATCAAGGCAAGGACTATTCTTGGACTACCCTAAGTGTAAGCAATGTTGGTGCAATTCAAGCCTTCACAATTTGGCTTGGATTACTTCATGAAGACATCACTTGAAGGAAGGACCATAGGAACTTATGCTTATAAGGTCTTACCATTTTACTCCTTGTAAAAGTCTAAATGACTTAGAATCTTTTGTATACACCTACTTGATTGAGTCGTGGAAAAGTAGGACATGTGATTGAGGGAATATCTCCATAAGTTTAGAAGCTTGACTAAATGGAGCCAAGATTTGGATTCAAATTCAAATTCCTACTCAACTCATATAAAAACTTGACTTGAAAAGTCGTGGAACAGTAGTCATCATCCCCGAGGCTTAGACTACTGATCATTGAGTGTGTGAGGTCTATTCCATAGCCTACACCTCTGAGTACCACTTGGCAATGTTTATCATGCCAATGGGAATATACATCAATATGAATTAACACATACATTTACATCTACTGCTTCTGTGTTCTCTGAGTTTCTACCTCCAACTCTGTCAACTTCACAAGGTCATATCTCAGTGATTACTCCACCAAATCAAGTGATTCAAAGCTTGGTAGATCCAGCTCAAAGCATACTACAAGCATACAAAGTTTAAAGCAACTTGGTTCAGCCAATCTCAAGAAATCGCCGTCGAAGTGCTCACTTGTATTTGTCTGCATACTTCCTAAAAAGTCGGGGGTGTCCATAAATTTGCTAAAGTTATTTCTCCTAGTATAGTTTATCATTTTGAATGATTCCACTTGCAAATGGTAGCTTACTAAGCTAATAGAATACCTCTAGAAGGAATTTTGCCAATTGTAAGTGTACTGGTCATACTGAGTGAAAGACTGAGCAGGTATCAACACCAAAATAGAAAGTTTTCTAGCTTTGTGATTCACAAACTCATCTGTTTTGATCAAGTCATTACTCAAACCTTTTCCAAAGTACATATAGAATTTCTTGGTATCATTTGGAAGCTAAGGGTGTCTACTAATCATATCTAGAGTCACTGAGGGCTGGTGCAAAGCAGGATTAGCAGCACCTACTCAATCTTCTAGAGGATCCATCCATCTGTCCCAACAGTGGTATCAGAGCAAACAAGGTAACATGGGAGATGGTTTTCCTTCATTCATTGATAAATTGGACAGGAACAATTATCAAGCTTGGTCTCTGAGGATGAAGACCTATCTACAAGGAAGAGGTCTATTTGGATTCATCTCAGGAGATGAGGAATTGCCCTCATTGAAAGCAAGGGGTCTACCCACCAAGGAAGAACAAGAAAGGCTTAATACATGGTGTGCAAAAGATGCATTGGCAAGATCTTATCTTCTTAACTCTATATCTGATTTCCTTTTACCTCATATCAGGAATTGTAAGACTTCCCAAGAAACTTGGGAAACCTTGTCATCATACTTTTCATCTAATACAAGGGCCAGGAAGAATCAATTGTGGATTGAATTCACAACCCTTAGGAAGCAACCAAAACAATCAGTCTCAGAATTTGTGACCAAGATCAAGGATGTGGCAGACCAATTAGCAAGCATAGGAGAGGAGATTGAAGAGGAACAAATAGTAAGGCAAGTAACAAATGGACTAAAGGCTGATGATAAGTGGGAAAGCTTCACCACTGCAATGGATCTCTACATGGACATACATACCCCAGATCTCACAACTCTGATGGGCCAACTATTCACACATGAAGCAAAGTTCACAAAGGTTGGAGATACATCTAAAGGTAACACTCCTTCTGCCCTATATACTGATAAAAAGATTAAAGACAAAGGTAAAGGTAAAAAGCAAGAAGATGAAGGTTCTACCTCCCAAGCCAACTATGCAGGGAGAGGTAGATCTTCAAGAGGCAGGGGCAGAGGAGGTAAGCAAGGTAGGGGGAGACCCTACAATTCATCACCATGCAATATTTGTGGATTGTCTAACCACACCACAGATGAGTGCTACAGAAACTACAAAAATCAGAGAGGAAGAGGCTATCAAACAGGTGGATACTCACAAGGCAGAGGAAGGTTCAACCAACACCAAGGCTACAATGGCTACAACAATAACTACAACAACAATTACAACAAAAACCATAATGGTAACTACCAAGGAGGATTCAGAAATAGGAAAGACTACAACAACTACACAGAGGAGCAAGATGACTCCCTATTGATCATGAATATGACTTCCAAGTCAGGTATCAATGATGATCATCTGTTTTATATTGATTCAGGGTGTTCTAATCATGTAGCTGGCAATGTGGCACTACTCTCTGATCTTGAGGAACCTAAGGGCAAACATCAAGTACAGACAGGTGATGATACTAAGCATTTTGTAGTAAAGATTGGAAACCAGAACCTATTGAGCAGGGTACTTTATGTACCAACCATTACCAAAAACTTAATGAGTGTTGGTCAGATTGTGGAGAAAGGTTTGCAGGTCAGGTTCAATCAACATGGAGCATATGTAGAGGACCCAAGACATGGATTCAAAAGGATAGCAAAGGGAGAAAAATCAGGTAGATTATTTACTTTTGTGCTAGAAGACACCAAAAACATTGCTTTATACAATTACAAGGATCAAAAACTTTCAGAATTAGAAATATGGCACAAGAGATTAGGTCACATAGGTGAAAGGACCTTAAAGCAAATGTGCAGGGACCAATGTGTGCTTGGGATACCTAATGTATCCAAGCAACACATGATTTACAAATGTGGTGCTTGTCAGTTTGGTAAGTCTCACAGATTGCCCTACTCAAGGAAAGGTTTTATGCATGAAGACTACCTAGACTTGGTACACACAGATGTTTGGGGACCTAGCAAGGATCCCTCCATTTCAGGATCAAGGTACTATGTGTCTTTCATTGATGATTATAGCAGATGGACTGTGTTATACTTTATGAAGCACAAGGATGAAGTGTTTAATTGTTTCAAAAGATATCTTGCACTAGTTGAAAATCAAACAGGAAGGAACTTGAAGAAGCTAAGGTCAGATGGAGGAGGTGAATACTTCTCAAATGAGTTTGAGGACTTCTTGCAGGAAAGAGGCATCAAAAGGGAGATAACCACAAGGTACTCACCTGAACAAAATGGGGTAGCTGAAAGAAGGAATAGGCTTATTGTTGAAATAGCTAGGTCCATGCTTAATGAAAGAAGTTGCCAAATTATCTTTGGGCAGAGAGTGTATCTACTGCCACCTATCTCATAAACAGGTTGCCATCAAAGTCACTTGATGGAATGACACCTTATGAAGCTTGGCATGGTAAGAGACCATCATTGGATCATTGCAAAATTTTTGGTTGTGTAGCATATGTGCATATTCCCTCACAGGTAAGGGGAAAGCTAGACCCTAAAGCAGAAAAATGTATTTTCATTGGTTATGACTTGAGTCAAAAAGGGTACAGATTCTACAACCCAACCAATAAAGGGTTCAAGGTAAGCAGAGATGTCATCTTTGATGAGAATGACTCATGGTATGAGAATGAATGCAGGAAGGTTAGTCTACCTTATGATTTGGAAGAGGAGTTTCCAAAACTCTCAAGGGAGGAACCAATCCAGAAGGAAGACTCAAGTTAAGAAGATGATGACACAATCAATCTTGAAGAATTCAAGGCATGGAAGTCCAGAGGCAAGATGAAGATGAAGAAGCTTGAGGATATACCAGAATCTTCAACTCAAGCAATAAGGAGATCTCAGAGAGAAAGTAAGAAGCCTATCAGATATGGGTATGATACATCTCTTGTTACTAAGCATTCAATTTACCTTGCAAAGGACTTGTTAAGTGAAGAACCAGGTGCATATGAAGAGGCAATCACCAAACCAGAATGGAAAGGAGCTATGGATGAAGAAATAGAAGCTCTCAAGGAGAGTGACACATGGGACTTGGTACCCAAGAAGGACTCTATGAAGGTGATAGGATCCAGATGGATCTACAAACTAAAGAGGAACTCTGATGGTACAATCAAAGGTACAAAGCTAGGTTGGTAGCCAAGGGTTTTGCACAAACCCAAGGCATTGATTATGAGGAGACATTTTCTCCTGTGGCTAAGATGCCAATAATCAGATTATTGGTGAGTGTAGCTGCATCAAAAAATTGGAACATGTACCAATTAGATGTCAAGAATGCTTTCTTGAATGGATGGATATCTGAAGAAGTCTACATGTCACAACCACCTGGCTATGAAGATCCCAAGAAGATAAATTATGTTTGTAAATTGAAGAAGGCTCTATATGAATTGAAGCAGACACCTAGGGCATGGAACTACAGACTGACAACATACCTCCAAGACCAAGGATTTACTATGAGCAAGGCAGATACTTCATTGTTTATCAAAAGGAGCAATTCAGAGGTAATCTATCTCTGTGTTTATGTTGATGACATCATCATTACAGGTAATGATGTCCAAGGAATCAGAAGCATCAAAAACCAGATGATGAAGGAGTTCAAGATAAATGATCTTGGATTATTGAAGTACTTTCTAGGACTTGAATTAGTTTATACTAATTTAGGTATATATATCACTCAGAAAAAGTATGTACAAGACATGTTGAAGAAGTTTAACCTACAGGATGCTAAAGTCTCAAGTACTCCAATGGAGGTCAACCTAAAGCTAAGTGCTCATGAAGGGGATGAAGTCCAAGACATTACAGGATATCAAAGTATGGTAGGTAGTTTGAATTATGCTACCTTGACCAGAATTGACATAGCATATGGAGTTAGTGTGTTAATTCAATTCATGCACAAACCAAGGGTACCTCACCTTGAGGCTGCAAAGAAGATCTTGAAGTACCTAAAGGGAACTCAGAACCATGGTTTGTACTTTCCTTATACATCAGATATTGACATTAAAGTGTATTCAGATGCAGATTGGGCAGGATGCAAGGATGATAGGAGGAGCACATCAGGATACTTATCTTTTGCAGGGGATAAACCTATTTCTTGGTCAGCCAAGAAACAACCAATCGTGGCATTGTCATCCACTGAAGCAGAGTATAGAGGGCTAGCCAATGCCACTCAAGAAGCTATTTGGTTAAAGCTTTTGTATACAGAGCTAGGCCTATACACTAGGCCTCCAATTATCCTTGGAGACAACACAAGCTCTCTCCACCTTGCAGCTAATCCAATATATCATGCTAGAACAAAACACATGTTGGAAAACAATGTCCCATTGGTCAAGGATTGGTCAAATTTGTCCACTGTTTAAAGCATGTGTACAAGTTGTATTCACTCCCTTGTACAACAAACCACGACGGGTGCTTTGGATAAGTCAACCGACTCTCATACGTAAGGCGTGGGTTCAAACCCCGTGTCCAGCAACGGCACAGCACATAAGTTAGATTTAATTTTAGCTTTTCCTTTTATATTCGCGAATGGACAGCGCCAAAACTACGAACATGCTTTCTTATGATCGTGCTTTATTGAAGCTTTAACGATCGTAGCGTTGGCGAGTGTTTTAAGCTTTTGGAAGAGCTTTTGAAGTACATACACTACTATATAATGAGAGCATGGCTCATTATTCATGTATCCTTCACCTAGGATCAACACAAGCTTTCTAGAGCTTGGACCTCACTAGAGGTGGTGTTTCTTCTAGCACATGGGGCAGCCATGGTGCTAACTTGAAGCATGTTGAGGAGCAGCTATGGAGTTCTTCTTGGTGATTCTTCTTGGGGAAGATGAAGGGTGTGCTCACACTCTAGCTCATGGAGAGGAGGTCATCTCTTGTTCATGGCAAGAAGACTTGATTATTAGCAGCTTGATGGTGAGGATCGCCCATCTACAAGATGTATTTGAAGATTGTCTTCTACGGGAAGATATTAGGTTGAAGATTATCTTCTACAAGAAGATGTCTGGCTACTTCAAAGACATTGGATGGGACCATCTACATGGCGTATTTGAAGATCATCTTCTACAAGAAGATGTTAGGTTGAAGATTGTCTTCTACAAGAAGATATCTGGCTACTTCAAAGACATTAGATGGAGTTTAACATAAGATTCACATCTTATGTTAAGTATTCAGGTACATATTCTCTTTATGCACACAGGTACTACTTAAAGTTTATGGAAGCCGTGGCGTTCATATCAGGAGGAGTCCTATTCGGCATAGGTACAAGAGAATTAGTACTTATATGCTTTATGCATATTTGATGAGGTGTTTAAGAAGGTGTGTTCACATGAGTTTGAGGATTTCTGTTCACACTGATCCTTCCTCTTTCAGTCACTCATATTCACTCTTCTATAACCTATAAGGTCACACATCTCATGTATATTCAGATTACTGCCCATACATCTGAATATGTTTGTTACATTGTACATTCACTCGTTCATCTATTTCTCATCACATAGAGTGGTTGAGAATTTTGCTCCCACATTGTACATTGAACATTGGTATATATGATACTATGAGTAAGCGATGGCTTACGTAACACCTTACACATGTCGTCTATTCTTTCTCTATCTTTGTCTCATCATCTGTATGATTAAGTTGTGGTATGTTCATGTTTTGTCAATATGGAAGATTGCTGGAATTAATGTTGTACATGACTGGAACTATGGAACCATGGACCTGTGACATGAGCCAAGGGCCTACCTCACTTCCAACAACACATAGAGGTTCATTACCACTATGTGAGAGAGAAGTTGCTAAACAAGGACATTCAGTTGACCTATGTGTCTACTAATATGCAATGTGCAGATTTACTCACCAAAGCTTTGGATGGAAACAAATTATGCAGATTCAAATCCATGATTGGATTGCAGGATGTGATTGAAGATTGAAGATGAAGACTTAAGCCAAAGTGTTTGGCTTGAGGGGGAGCTGTTGGTGCAATTCAAGCCTTCACAATTTGGCTTGGATTACTTCATGAAGACATCACTTGAAGGAAGGACCATAGGAACTTATGCTTATAAGGTCTTACCATTTTACTCCTTGTAAAAGTCTAAATGACTTAGAATCTTTTGTATACACCTACTTGATTGATTCGTGGAAAAGAAGGACATGTGATTGAGGGAATATCTCCATAAGTTTAGAAGCTTGACTAAATGGAGCCAAGATTTGGATTCAAATTCAAATTCCTACTCAACTCATATAAAAACTTGACTTGAAAAGTCGCGGAACAGTAGTCATCATCCCCGAGGCTTAGACTACTGATCATTGAGTGTGTGAGGTCTATTCCATAGCCTACACCTCTGAGTACCATTTGGAAATGTTTATCATGCCAATGGGAATGTACATCAATATGAATTAACACATACATTTACATCTACTGCTTCTGTGTTCTCTGAGTTTCTACCTCCAACTCTGTGAACTTCACAAGGTCATATCTCAGTGATTACTCCACCAAATCATGTGATTCAAAGCTTGGTAGATCCAGCTCAAAGCATACTACAAGCATACAAAGTTTAAAGCAATTTGGTTGAGCCAATCTCAAGAAATCGCCGTCGAAGTGCTCACTGGTATTTGTCTGCATACTTCCTAAAAAGTCGGGGGTGTCCATAAATTTGCTAAAGTTATTTCTCCTAGTATAGTTTATCATTTTGAATGATTCCACTTGCAAATGGTAGCTTACTAAGCTAATAAAATACCTCTAGAAGGAATTTTGCCAATTGTAAGTGTACTGGTCATACTGAGTGAAAGACTGAGCAGGTATCAACACCAAAATAGAAAGTTTTCTAGCTTTGTGATTCACAAACTCATCTGTTTTGATCAAGTCATTACTCAAACCTTTTCCAAAGTACATATAGCATTTCTTGGTATCATTTGGAAGCTAAGGGTGTCTACTAATCATATCTGGAGTCACTGAGGGCTGGTGCAAAGCAGGATTAGCAGCACCTACTCAATCTTCTGGAGGATCCATCCATCTGTCCCAACAAGCAAGAGTGAGCATAGTCCAAGCAAGGCAAGAGAGAGAAGTGCAAGAGACACACAGTGTGCAACGCAGAGAAGTGAAGTGCAGGGTGTGCATCAAGAGTGACCAAGGAAGTGTGCAGAGGAGTGCTAAGCTAGTCCCCCAAGGATGCCAAGCTCTCATTGAAGTGTGCGCATGCGGACAGAAGGTATCCATCCCTCCCCCTAGTGGAAGCTTGGTGCAAGGTGTGCACAAGTGCAGGCTTGGAGAAGGTGGAGGTTTGGTGCAGAGGAGGCCGACGGCAACAAGTCCCTTTGGTATTTGGTATTTTGTAATTGAGCACTCTGTGGGATTTTGCACAGAAGCATTGGATTGTATTGTGCTTCACATTGTATTCGTCTTATTATAATCAAGCGGCAGAGGCTTCCAGTGTGTATCTTTTTTTTTCTTTCCCTTTTCTCCTACAAACACTCAAATCCCTTCTTGTCCAAGAATCCCCCCAACACATTCCTAAAAAGTTGAGACTACTACCAATCATAGTTAAGATTTTATGTATCATTTTGGTCGATGACAATTCCATCTCTTATGCATTTTATCTACTCAACCCTATGTGTGAAATTTTTGTAAAAGGATTTTGATAAATTGTAATCAGTTTGGTTGCATTGAGCATTTGAAGTTGTATGATTCAACCCAAATTAGCAAGTTTCCTTGGTCATTAGTCATTGTGTAAACTTATTTGTTTGGCATCTATCATTTTGCATTAACATTTCAAAGTACATAGTGGATATTATTGCACTAATCACAAGCCAATAAGGTTTATTTAACTCTCCAAAAGCTCAAAACTTGGTCATGTGCTAGTTAGCTAGACCAAACTTGAACACCTTGATCAAAGGTTTCTACTACTTTCAAGCTTCTCCACGTTCTCATAGTAACCAATGTCCTTTTATAGTTGTCACATTGTAGCATCTTAAAACGAAGAACATATTTTGAGTAGGTGTGAGCTTCATATGTCTTTGTTGCAGTTGAAGATCTTGAAGTTATAGTAGCATTTTGACAAGGAAGATATGAAGAACCTCAAATGAACAAACATGGTTGTTTATGGTGTAGTAGAGAGGGAGTCTAGCATTAAGAGATGTATTTTTGGGACCTAGGTATGAAATTATAGAGTTTAGGAGGAAATTGTTTGGGAACTCCTTATTTTGAATAAAGTAAGTTGTTGGCTCAAATCATGAAAAACATTGAATTTGGGTCAAAAAGAGTAGTTTTGGTATTGAAAATTGATGGGATACATTCAATAGTTTTATGCTTAATTTTAAAGCTTCTTTAAGATTTTGGATTTTTGGGCCTAAGTTGGTTATCATACTTCGTCCTCTCTCTATGGGTAAAGCATTAACTAATGGGGAAACCTACCCTATCTCCCTCCTTCAATCTTATGTTTTAAAGGGTATAGATATTGGTGATCACTCTCTTTTGAATGCTCCATCATTATTCACTCCCTGACCTAGATGCATCATGCATGGTTTGCTCTTTTCCTAAAATAGTGCTTTCTTGTACATCTTTCGTATTTAAAGAAAAGTAATACATATGTTTAGCATGACTCTATAGTCAATTTGGTAATTATAAGAGATTTCGTTATGCTGGACAATCCCATGACATTCAAAGAGACCATGGTTAAGTTTTCATTTGGCATATGACTAGGACATTCATTCTTCTTCTTATCCTCATATTTCTTATTCTTTTTCTTCTTATAGCACCTCAAATCCATGTGAGGTGTGTCAAAGACACCTTAAAGATATAATTCAGAAACCATAAGAAATTTATCTAGATATTTAAAAAGAAGATTGGATATGATCTTCTCTTACACCATTTGGATCCTCAACACTTATGGCTATCATTCATGAGAATTAGTGTTTGATGATTAGTGCTCCTTGGAAAATTCTTTTCTTAGACAATATTTTCTAGGATCCTCAATATCCATGCTACTAAAATAGATGATCCTTGAAAATGGATTCCTTATTCACTATTGCACCTCTCTACGAGGTTACCATTAAGCATACATATCATCAATCCTAGCTCTCGTGTTTGTGTATGAAGAGGAGGTATATATGTATGCATGTATGTATGCATGCATGTATGTATGTATGTATGTATGTATGTATGTGTGTATGTATGTATGTATGTATGTATGTATGTATGTATGTATGTATGTATGTGTGTATGTGTGTATGTATGTATGTATGTATGTATGTATGCATGTACATATGTATCTATGTATGTCAATTAAGGAAACAAAGCAGATTACCAATCAAGAAGGGAGCACTTGTGAGCAATGAAGTGTTGAATCTCATACACGCAGATGTATAGAGACCTACTATTGATATATTTAGGTAGTGATGTGTGTGAATACTCTAGGACTACCGGGGCACTTTTTTCCCTCTTTAGGAGGTTTTTTCCCCCCCGCTTGTATATACGCCTATTGCCCTAATGGGCTTCTTATCTTTGTACATTCTCTAGTAATACATTCAATATTGTGTGTTGAGCTCCAAGCTTCTTCTTCTTCCTTGTGCTGTTCGCGTGCTTCACAGACGTCTAACTCCAACAATTGGTATCAGAGCAGGTCGCCGCTTCATCTAGGGCACCGTGGACACTCCTCCGGTTGCAGTCTCAAAATCGCACGAATTTTGGTGAGCATACTCAGCGAGTTTTCAAGATCAAAACAGCTTTGCTGTGTGGTGCCGAAATCGCGATCTGAGCTCGTTTTGGCCTCCGAACACACTATCACAATGCTTGTGCAGGCTATTTCGTCTTTTTGTGCCAAAGGTATATACCAGTTTCTATTCGCCAATATAAGCATCTCGAAGTCTACTACAGGTCTATCAGAATTTGTCTGGGTAGTTATGTTCAACTTTTTGAGATACAGTCAATTTTCTGCATCAAGGTATTTTAGTCATCGGCCATGGCTGAAAGCACTGATCTATTCTGTATGTTGGCTATTGAGGATAAGTGGATGGTATCAACTACCCGTTATGGGCTTATATGATGCGACATGTGTTGGTTGCAAAAGGACTGTGGAACATTGTGCAGGGTGTCGAAAAACGTCCTATCACACCTGCAATTGTTACAACTGCAGGTACTGAAGCTGATGCAGAAGGTGTCGAAGATGTTGATATTCTGCATATTCCTGTTCGTGTTGCGGTTTCTGCTGCACCTACTACACAGCAGATTCGCTAGGATGGCAAAGATGCCCAGGCACATGCATTGATAGCTTTGTCTATCAAAAGTGCCATTATTCCTCATATTCGCTCTTGCAGAACAACTAAGGATGCTTGGGGTACACTTACCACATTGTACCAAGCTAGGAATGAGGCTCATGTTGCTTACCTCCGAAAAGAGTTCGAGAGTGAGCACATGAATGAAGGTGATTCTATGGACAGTTTCCTAACGAAGATCAAAGACTTGAAGGAACAGTTGATTTCTGCTGATGAGGTTATACCAGATAGCTCACTTGTGCAGACCGTTCTGAATGGTCTTCCTGATTCATATCAGAGTTTTTCTTCTACTCTTCAGTTGATGATGAAAGACAATCCAAATGCCTTATCATTTGAGGAGCTAGTCTCTGTTATGTTGCAAGAAGATCAGTCCAGGCAGAACAGGTCCATTATGCGAGTTGCAGATCAAGCTTTGCTGGCTAGTCAGAAGGGCAAAGGAAAATGGAGCTCTTCAATTAGTAAGCAGAAATCTGCTAATTCTGCATATTTGAAGAAGGAAGATAAAGATGAGAAGAAATCAGAAAAACAGAAATTGTTTTATAAGTAATGTAAAGGGAATGATCATATCATAAAGAACTATCCAAAACTGGCTGCAAAAGAGGCAAAGAAGAAAGAGGCTGGAATGGTTGTTGCATAAGCCTCTACACCAAAAACGGAGTCTGCTAATCTTGTGCAGGAAGAAGAATGGGCATTTACTACTGTTTGTAGTTTTGACCCATCTTCTCATGAGCAGTGCATGTATGTAGTAGACTCAGATGTTTGGTACTTTGACAGTGGGGCGACCAAACATATTACCTCACACTACAGTTTCTTCTCTTCACTCGAGCCTACCCCTACATGGAATACTGTTATATGTGCCAACAACTCCTCTTATCCTATTATGGGAGTTGGTAAGATCATTTTGACTACTGCTGATGGTAGTTCTTTCACTTTGTCATATGCTTTATTTGTGCCAAAGATCAAGAAGAACCTGTTATCAGTTTCTGCATTATCCAAGATTGGCTTGGTTGTGAAATTTGTTGATGACAGGTGTACAGTTCATGATCTGTCAAATGGCGATGTGATTATTGCTTCTGGCATTTTATGTCCTAGGATGTATAAGCTCATAGACTATGAAAGGTCTGTAAATGATTTGGCATGTGCAATGGTACAGTGTCGTATACACCTCAACAAAATGGAGTTGCTGAACGAAAAAACAGGTCACTCATGGAGATGGCGAGGTGTATTGTCACATGACAATGACATGGTTATCTTGCCATGTGATAAAGTGGGGGTAGAAGAATAATTAAAAATAAGAAAGAGAGTCTTTAGGTATGAGACTCTTTATGAGAACATGTGACGCTCGGCGGCTGGGAGGTTCGAATTACAACGATCTCTGTGTGTTTGTCTCACGAGTTTGCGTGCGGTAACAGTAGGAGCTCGACAACCTCAGCATCGATTGGAAAAAGGTTTATCTTATCTAATAGTGGTATCAAAGCAGTGTTTCGATCTACACGCACACTGCGGAGCAGCGGAGCAGGGGACTAGAACCCTGGCCACTTCCATGACAGGGATATAGACTATCCACGTTGCCATATGCGCTAGATGTCTTTTATACAGCGCCATCAATATTTATATTTCCATATTAGAAATTCGTGTGAGCTCCTTATGATGGAGCTGTAAAGATGCTTGGTTTCAGTAGAGAAACTCTCACAAGAAGTAAGGATTGTTGAAGCAAGAACACAAGAAGTAAAGTAGGAAAGCTTTCAGCGACTACTTCCACAAACGGATGTGAAAGGGGCAGGACAATTAGTAAGGCATCGAGAAGTAGTAGAAGATGATGGTCTTCTCTATGAAAGATAAGAACCTCTATGGCATCATACATGATTCTAGTAAGAAGGAGATATGGCTTCAAATTCCAGGTTTGAGTATTTTTGAATTTCTATAAAATCTTTATTTTCGAGAAGGATATTGAAGAGATAAAGGGCTAAGCTCTTGGAGGGAAATCATTTATATGGAGAGTATGGCATATATACTCTCATCTTGAGTTAAGGATTCCCTCAAGGTATAAGAAATCATAAGCTTTAGATGCTTTCAAAATAGCCCTGTTCATGACTTTCACATAAATTTTAGGGGCTATTTTGGATAAGTAGCCATTTTGGGAAAGGGAAACGAAGCGGGATTTTTATTAATTTGGTAGGAAAAATCATGCACACACATAGTCTAGGGAATGGAATTTCATATACAATTAAGAAAACCAAAAGATACCTCAGTTTGATGGGAGTTTGAAGCTCCACAAAACCCCCTTCCATCACAGTTTGAGAAAAAAAAATTCAGCACCTGAATCTAAGAAATTCCAATTTTGGAAGAGGGAAAAAGAGGTGCACTAGCTATGGATGGATGGGAAAAAGTATATATACTGAGAGTATGGTGTATGAAATTCATAGGAGAATCATTAGATTCATCAAAATGATAAGTTAAGGAGGAATTTTACTTCCTCAAAGACCCCCTTCCCGCACTTCTTGAAAAAATTTTAGAAGTTAATTTTTATCAAACTCCACTTTTAGGAGTAAGAATAAAGATCATTTAAGAGGCTTCCCATGGATGAGTACACACGTACATGAAATATGGTGTATGAATTACCATGGAGAAGAGAAAATCCAAGAAAAATCCACATTAGGATGGATTAGAAGCTTGCTAAGAGCTCCCATTTAAGTTTTTGCATAAAAGTAAAAATATGGTTTTAGGCCTCTTTTGGGGAGCAAATTCGTATGCATTAAGGGAGAATTTGGAAGGGTGAAAATAGCCTCAAGCATCTTCATATATCACTCTCTGAGGTTATGGAGAGAAATTTAGGATTTATTTGATGGAAGAATGCTTTTAGACACCACAAAAATCACATTTTCACACTTTTTCCAGCCCCTCCAACAGTTCACTAGTTGGCATGTCCCGCTTGGAATGGCCATTCTCAGGCTAGAAGACTCCAAATTGGACGTGCTATGGCTTGTTTCAAAGAGCACAAGGTCTATTTCATGGCACCATGAGTTGGAAGAAGTTTTCATTGGTATGGGATGGTGGAAATGACTTCCCTTTGAGCACTCTTCTTCTATGGCCAGGGAGAAAAGGACTCATCATTCATGGTGTCATGTCTCACTAGATCAGAGGAGAGCTCTTAGTAGACATCTCCTTAGAATTAGGAATTATCCTTCATAGATTAGGGAAGACCTATTCTTCCAGTAGAGAATGTGATGGGTGATTTTATCACCATTGGTATCATATACTCATTTTCAGGTTTTTGGGAAGGATAATTCCATCAGTTTGATCGGATCATATAGATCCATGCATAGAGGAGAGAGATAGCTCTTGAGTATGGATACACATGTGTTTACAGTATCATGTCACACCATTGCTGACCATTTTAGTAGAGGGATTTGACCCTTATTAGGAATTTATTTTCTCCACTCTTAACTACATACACCTTCATTAGTTAGGGGAGATTTGTTCTCCATCTTCATAGGAATATATGTAATGAGGGATTATGCGTTAGTTATGGAAGAGAGGACTAAATAAATTCATGAGTTTCTCTTTTAAGGAAAGGAGAAAGTGGGAACCAGCTCAGAGATCCATGAGAGATCTCACTTTAGTTCAGTGGTCTCACTTTAGCTCCTACTCTTTGAGAGAGAAAGAAGGAAAGGAAAACATGATTTTTTTTCATAGGAGAAGAATAGAGTATGTTTTCCTTTTGATAGAAGAGGTGTTTGGGAAACATCTCTTAGACTTTATTTTAGAAGGAATTCATTTACTCTACTTTTTCAATGTAATTTTCCTTCACATGTGAGTCTTTTTCTCCACTAGTTTTGAAGGAAAACATGGAGAACTTATGTACATGTTCTCAGTTATGAGCAAAGTAAATGGATTCAACATAATCTCTTTCAAAGGGAAATGGAAAGGGAAAGTGGAATATGTTCCACTGCTAGAGCTCTTTTCCTTAGAAGAGATTGAACACGGAGAGACATAGAGAGAGTTTCACTTTCTCATTGTGGTTGTCTAGATAGAAGTGGCACTCTTCTATCAAAGACAAGAGGGAGATCAGTTAATCATGAGGGTTAGATTGAGTCTCACATGGAGACTCTAGAGAGGAGAAATTATCTTACTCCAGTGATGGTCTCTGACTAGATGAGATGATCTAGTTATCGACATTAGTTAGACTGGGAGTAGAGTTATGACTCTTCTCTTTAGAGTTTATAGGAGATAGAGATATATCTAACCTATTAGGGTACCAAACTCTTAGCTGGTGTTACATCATGAGTATGATGAGTAAACATCAGTTAGGAGGATGGGTACTTAAGGGTTATCTGAATCTCAAAGGGAATGCTTTTGCATTCATAGAGCAAAACTAAAGGGAAGAGAATATTTTTGAGTTGCACTAGTGCCAATAGATGCTCTTCCAATAGAACTTAGTCCAATGGTAAGGATGACAAACCACAGACTTCTCGGTTGGTGAAATGTAGAGATTGCATTTTACTATCAAGAAATTCTTATATATGAGCTGGATGATAGATTAAACTATTACTTGTGATTACACTCACAGTTAGGAAGACATGGAGTGTTATCAGGGCAAACTATCATTTAGTCTTAGAAGGGTTTGGAGTCACTTGTTATGGAACTTTGTTCTATATTTTACAAGATTATATGGTTTACTATCTCCATTATGATATGGTCAAGCCTATAAGCTTGGCACCTTACACTTACTTTTCTTACTATTACTCCATAGAGGATACATCATATGGACTTAGGTCATTTGGATGATGTTGTATGTCATGGGAGTGATAATTTGGAAGTTGAGTGTACATGGGAGATAATAGGCACCACTCAGACGGTTTCCCACCTTTGAGATGATCTCATATGAGACTTCTTAAGGGGAAGGATACGGGGAAACAGCACACACAGAGATGACCATGTACATAGAGTACATGGGGTTCAGGGGAGTCCGAGCACTTTCTTCTACCATTATGGACATTTCATTTACATTTTCGAGGACAAAAATGTTTTTAAGGGGAAGGAAATGTCACATGACAATGACATGGTTATCTTACCATGTGATAAAGTGGGGGGAGAAGAATAATTAAAAATAAAAAGAGAGTCTTCAGGTATGAGACTCTTTATGAGAACATGTGGCGCTCGGCGGCTGGGAGGTTCGAATTACAACAATCTCTGTGTGTTTGCCTCACGAGTTTGCGTGCGGCAACATTAGGAGCTAGACAACTTCAACATCGATTGGCAAAAGGTTTATCTTATCTAATATGTATGGTCAAGAGTGAGGCTTTACCACATAGTTTCTGGCTTGAGGCTGTCATGTGTGCAGCATATGTACTGAACAGGTGTCCCACTAAAGCGCTACACTCTATCACTCCATATGAGGCTTGGCATGATCGCAAGCCATCTGTTGCTCATCTACGTGTTTTTGGTTGTTTGGCATATGCATTAGTGCCTGAACAACATCGCAAAAAATTGGATGATAAAGCAGTAAAATGTATTTTTGTTGGGTACAGTTCTAAAAGTAAAGGCTATCGTCTATATCATCCACATACTAAATGCATTTTGGTTAGCCGTGATGTTGTTTTTGTGGAAGATGCTATTCAGCAATCGCTTTCATGTACTAAGGAGACATCTGTTAGCTCCAAAGACATGTATGATACTTTGCTGCCTCTTTTTACAGGTGGATAGTCTAGTGTTGGTCCTAATGAGGCAACTTCTTAGCCTTTGCAGGTTTCATGTGATGATGCAGATAATTCCATTTCTGATGCAGATGTACATGATGCACTTATTGATGAGAGAGCTGATATTGAGGAGGCAAGAACTATGCCAAAATGGCTGGTGCAGACCTTGCATGACAACAAATTAGATGCACCTCTGTCATATCGTAACTGATCACGCTCTCATAGTGCCTCTTTTGCATTAGATCGCTATGCTATGGCTGCATCTAGTCTCTCTCATGAGAATGAGCCTGTTTCGTTTGATGAAGCACAGAATTCAGAAAATTGGATGGCTGCTATGCAATCTAAATATGATGCAATAATGAAGAATGGTACTTGGTCTTTATGTGACTTGCCTCCTGGCAAGAAGGCCATTGGCACTAAGTGGGTATACAAGCTGAAGTGTAAACCTGATGGTACAATTGACAAGTATAAGGCTAGGCTTGTTGCAAAGGGTTATGCACAGGAAAGAGGCATTGATTTTGATGAGACCTTTGCACCTACATGCCGTATGACTACTGTTCGGAGCATTTTTGCACTTGCAGCCCATCATGGTTGGAATGTACATCAGTTGGACATTAAAACTGCATTTCTGAATGGTGACTTGCATGAAGAAGTGTATGTTTTTCAGCCCCGTGGCTTTGTACAGAAAGGGCATGAAAACCAGGTGTGCAGGTTAAAGAAGGCATTATATGGTTTAAAGCAAGCACCACGTGCTTGGTATGAGAAGATACATGCCTATATGATTGCACATGGTTTTGAGAACAGTCCAACTGAAAGCACCTTATATGTTAAGCATGCTAATGATGTGCTTCTGATCATTGTTTTCTATGTTGACGACATGCTGCTCACTGGTCCTATTGAGAAGCATATTGCTGATTTGCATGCCTCATTTGAGATGTCTGATTTGGGGCATTTGCATCATTATTTGGGCATTGAGTTTATGCAAGTTGATGGTGGAATGGCTTTGTGTCAAACGAAATATATTGACACATTATTGTAGCATTTTGGCCTTGAAGACTGTAAGCCTATTGCCACTCCTATGGAGACAGGTTTACAATTGAGTCTTCATGATGTTGGAGATGCATTTGATGCTGTCCTCTATCAGCAGGCTGTTGGATGCCTGATTTACTTATGCATTACTAGGCCAGATATTTAGTTTGTTGTCTCACAGATGAGTAGGTTTATGCATTGCCCAGGTGTCAAGCATTGGCAGGCGGTTAAGCGCATCGTTCGCTACTTAAGTGGTACTTGGCTACTTGGGTTGTTTTATCCCAAGGGGGGATCACTACCGCTAGATTTGCATGCTTTTTTTGACTCAGACTAGGCTGGTTGCTATGACACTCGTGTGTCCACTAGTGGCTTTTGGTTCATGCTTGGTAGCTCATGTATATCTTGATTGAGCAAGAAGCAGCCTACTATGGCCACTTCCAGTTTGAGGCTGAGTTTAGGGAAGCTTTCACAACTATTGTTGTGTGTGTGTGGCTCAGATGCCTTATGGCTAATTTGGGTGTTGGTCAGTCTTCTAGTTTTGCTTTGGTCTCATGCTTTTTTCTAGTTCGCTCATCTTCTTTGTCCATTGTCTTTTCATTTGTTTGTTGCTATCTTTCTAGGCTCTCATTCTCTTTTTAGTTGTGCTCTTAGTCTCACTGTTGTCTAGGCTCTTCTCTTAGCCTATCCCTTGGTTTTATTGTAAGGCTTGAGCTTTACTTACTACTTGTACTAGGACTATAGTAATTGTGCTTCGGCTAGAGTATACCACTAAGCCAATAACATTAATACGTGTGATTTTTTGAGTGTTGGTTGGATTCTTTGGGCAATCCCTTAAGAGATGCTCCCTACCACAATCAAGAAAAAATCCTTGAATTGTCACTTGTTGGGATTGCCTTGGTGCAATGATTGGGCAATCTCTAAAGAAGTGATCTTCTTGGCACCTATAACATGGTCTTGGAGGTCCTTGGGGTCTCATTTGTCTTGGTTGGGGCCTAGAGTTAGGGTTGGTGTACATTATGCTTGAATATTCTAGCTCCCAACTAGGTTCACTAGGGTATAAGGATAAGTTTCATTAAGTTCAAGTAAGCCCATGTAGTAAGCTGGTGGACTATCTATATGCATTGAGTCAAAGCTACAAGCATTTGGATTGCTTTCAGAAATCAGGGGAAATGCTAGCACTAGGGATCTACTCAAGTTTTCTTCTATTGATGTGTACTTGATTCGGATCACATTGGCTAGAGAAGGAGGCTGTTGTCCCAAGACTGGTTGAGGTCTCTATTGAGCTTGATATTGTAGTTGGTAGGGCTATTGTGGCATAAAGTATTGCTGAGGTTGGTACTGATTTTGGACTTTTGTTATCCTGGGGAATCCACTCTGGTGTAATCACTCTAGTCAAGGCAGATTTTCCTCGAGGTGTTCTAGGTTCTTGTCCTAGGTCTCAAACTCGTGACATGCACGTGTGGAATATTTTAGTTTTCTAGGGTATGTCTTACCACGATAATTATCTATTTATGTAAAAATAGTAATAACGCTTGCTCATTATGCCATTATTGTTGTCTAAATAGAATCTAAAATTCAATCATTATGCCATTATTGTTGTCTAAATAGAATCTAAAATTCAATACTAGAAAGATATATGATTGAATTTTGTTGGTTCTTTGATGGTGATCAACACTTTCTCAATTTCATCTATTTCCTCGCTTGTTGGAGACCCGACCAACTCTAAGTTGATGAAAATGAAAAGAATATGTAGATCTCCCATTTAATTTTCTACATATCTCTCAATTAGAGAGATATGTAGAAAATTAAATGGGAGATCTACACTCGTCCTAAGGGGGTGGGTGGCCTTGGTATTTCGGATGTGGAGGCTTTGGTTAATAAACTTGTAGCCAAATGGATGCTTCAAGCTTGGATAAACAAAAGAGATTTCTGGTTGTTTCTGATCTCAACACATAAGGATAGTTGCTAAGTTGTTGAGCCCATGATTTTGTTGTGTGATTAACACTAGCCTCACATGATCTAATACTTTGTTGGTCTCTCCCTAGGTGTCTGCCTGAGCTAAGGTTCATAAGCTGAGTCTATTATCCCACTTTTTCTCAAGTACAACCACATTGTTGTGTTCCTTTTGCACAATCACTTGTTCTTTTTAAATTCCATTTTGGATGTAAGATCTTGTCCAATATCACGTTGTTAGAAATACTTGAGTTATATCACAACTTGGTGTGTAATCGATCAATTGATGTTCTTTTCTCTTGGGTTCTTTCACAACAATTAATTATGCTTGAACTTGAGAAATTAGGGTTTCTGGACCTGATTCATGCCTAGCATCACCTTAACTAATCATTGCTCCTAATCACACTTAGCATATACTACTTGCTCAGGACACCCTTGAATGGCTCTTAATGGACCTATAAAAGTCCCAACTTTAGATCAAGCTTTAACTAGAATTTATTTGATAGACAATTTTGATTCAGATAATTTTTAAAGACCCATTTCCCCCTTGTATTGTTGAAATACTTTGGAGCTCCCTTGGCTTCCTAATTCCACCTGAAAGTCAACTTCAAATTATCCTATCTATAAATCAACACACGATTTTTAAGAAAAATAGTTGAAGTTGAGTGGATTTGAAACAAGCTTTTTGATGAACTCTAGAGCCCAAAAAATAGATTTTGGATGAGAAAGGTATGCCAGTTTAGGCTCCTACGGGTCAAACACACAAACAAAACCTCTCACGATATTTATACACTAGTTTAAGACAGTTGTGATTATGTGAAAATATCACAATTGTCTAAGAGAATCATGATGCTATTAGACAATCAGGATGTTGTGCCAATCAAAGAACCATGCCAAAAATGCATTCAAAATTTGGAAAAAATACAAAACCCTAATTTTTAAGCCAAATTTTCTTTTCTATCGTGATAGATGGTGTCTATCATGATAGACCTATTTATCATGATAGATGCATTTCTATCATGATATATACTCTCTATCATAAATGGTTGTCTATCATGATAGACAGTGTCTATCGTGATAGACTTGTATGTCGTGATAGATTGTCTATCACGACAGATGCTATCTACTGTCTATCGTGGCCTTCTATCTATTGTGGTAGAGGGTTGTTTATCATGATAGATGGGTTCTATCATGGTTCCTATCTGTCGCGATAGATGGGTGTATGTCACAATAGATAGTATCTGTCATCTATCATCTGTCACTGATTTCAATCTATCACGATCGATAGGTGACTATTGCAATAAATGGTCTCTATAGTGGGGGTCATTTGTTGTGATAGATGGGTGTCTATCATGATAGATGCATCTTTCATGATAGATGGTGTCTGTCGTGATAGATGGGGGCTATCGTGAATTTTGTTTGTCACAATAGATGGAAAAAAGAAAATTTTGCAAAAAATTATAGTGTTTTGGGATGCTCTAGTGGTGTTGTTTATCGTGCAATGCATGAAAACAAGAAATACCAACTTTCTCTGTACGTCACCATAGATCGAGGTCATCATCTTAGAAATTTCACAACGTTCTATCGTACTTGTGGAAGCTGCTAGAGATGGTGATACAGTTGAAACTCGCAGAAAATGCTCACAAACAATAAGAAAACTAAATGCAATAAAGGCCTCTCTCACTCTTTCACATAAATGGAATGAGGGGAACAAGGTAGGGAAGGGAATATGAACAAAAAAGTGGATTTTCAGTGAGGAAGGAGATGGAGGTGGGAGATGGGAGATGGTGAGGATGATGATGGTGATGAAGGAAGTAAGAGAAATATGAAAAGTAAAGCAATTACCTATGATTCTAATGTCACAACTCTATGTCTTACCATCACACACTTGTCCTCGAAGTTTGGTCCTCAACAATGGCAAATCTGCATAAGAAATGAAATGATCTTCATCATCACATGAAACTTGCAATGGCTGACATGTTGCCTCATTAGGACGAGCACTAGAATGTCTACTTGTAAAAAGAGTTAGAAAAGTACCATACATAGCTTTGGAGCTAATAGATGTCTCCTTTGTACATGAAAGTAAAGGCTAAATAGCATCTTCCACAAAAACAACATCATGACTAACTAAAATGTGTTTATTTTGTGGATGATACAGACGATAACCTTTTCTTTTCAGAACTGTACACAACAAAAATACATTTTACTGCTTTATCATCCAATTTCCTACGATGTTGTTCAGGCACTAATGCATATGCCAGACAACCAAAAACATGCAGATGAGCAACAGATGGTTTGCGACCATGCCAAGCCTCATATGGAGTGATAGATTGTAGTGCTTTAGTGGGATACCTGTTAAGTACATATGTTGCACACATGACAACCTCAAGCCAAAAACTATGTGGTAAAGCCTGCCTCTTGACCATACACCTCACCATCTCCATGAGTGACATATTCTTCCATTCAAGAACTACTTTGTTGAGGTGTATATGGCACTCTAGACTGATGTTTTATCCCACGTTCAGCCAGAAATGCATTAAAGTCAGAAGACATATATTCCTCCCCTCGATCAGAATGAAAGATGCCCATTTTACATGCTGACAGATTTTCAGCCAAAACCAAAAATTGTTTGAAGCACATGAACACTTCGGACTTTTCTTTGAGTGGATATACCCATGCATGCCTAGAAAAATCATCAATGAACTGAACCATCTTTTGGAAAGGAGGAACATTGCATTTTTCCCAAAATACAACCTTCACAAACATTTTTTGGGTGCCTCAAGTTTGGGCAAAGAGGACACCATTTCAGATTTCTGCAAGCGTAGCAAACTAGCAAAATTCAGATGACCAAAGCGTGCATGCCAAAGCTTTACATCTAACATAGCCTGAGAATCATGTACTGCACATGCTGAATCATTCATAGGTTTTTCATGGACTATGAGCTTATATAGCCCATGACATAAAAATTCCATAAGCAATAATCATGTCTCCATTTGATAGATCATGAACTGTACATCTGTCATCAACAAATTTCACAACCAAGCCAATCTTGGCTAATGTAGAAACTGATAACATATTTTTCTTGATCCCTGGCACAAATAAAGTAAATTGTTGTGACCATAGAAGAGGATGAAGAATGATGTACATATATAGGACACAACCCGACCGAAGAAGAAGAGGAAGAGTTGATTGCATTGTTAAGAGAATATAGAGATGTGTTTGCATGGAGCTACAAAGACTTGAAGGGTGTAGACCTAGATATTTGTTCACATAGAATTCCCATGTCTTTGGAAGCAAAGTCAACACAATAGAATCCATATACATATATTGATAGCTATGCAAGGAAGATCAAAGATGAAATAGACTGATTGATAGAAGCTAGATTTATCTATGAGATTGAGCATATTGAGTGGCTATTCCCCATTTTAGTAGTGCCCAAGAAGAACAGAAAACTACAAGTGTGCATTAACTTGAAGAAAATCAATGTTGCCACCATCAAAGATAGTTATTCACTTCCTATCACATAACAGTTATTGGAATGTGTAGCAGAAAAGGAAGTCTACAGCTTCCTTGATGGATTTTCAGGCTACAATCAAGTAGCTATTGCCCTTGAAGACGAACATAAGGTGGCTTTTGCCAAAGAGTGGGGCATATTTGCATTTTGTGTGATGCCTTTTGGGCTCACCAATGCTCTTGCAACATTTCAAAGGCTGATGTGTCACGTGTTCAAAGAGTTCCTGTGAAAGAATCTAGAAGTCTATGTCGATGATATACATGCGCATTCCAACATGAGGCAAACACAGATCCTTGAGCTAAAACAAATCTTTAACAAATGCAGAGAATATCAAGTTTGCTTGAACCCAAAAAATGCATTTTCATGGTCAGGCAAGGCAAGATTCTAGGACACAGTGTATCAAAAAATGGAATTTCAACGAACGAGGACAAAGTGAGAGCCATTGTGGAGTTAGCTAGACCCAAGAACATTAAGGAAGCACAAGATTTCATGGGTCATTATGGTTATTACCAATGATCTATCCATATGTATGTGATCATTGCAAATTCTTTGTGCAACATTTTGAATAATTTCAAGTGGATGGACAAGTGTGAAACCTCTTTCAATGAGCTTAAAAATTGATTGTGTTCAACACCAATCTTGACTACACTTGATTCGAGTAAGCTTTTCCATGTACATGTGGATGCATCTAAATATGTTATTGGATGTGTGCTAGCACAACCCATAGCCAAAGGTAACATTGATCTTCCAATAGCTCATGCAAGTAGGCAGTTGACTGTTGATGAACAAAATTATACCACTAGTGAAAGAGAAGGATAAGGCATGGTATATGTAGCTAAAAAGTTTAGATATTATTTTCTTGCAAATAAGTTTAAATTTTTTACTTACCATCAAGCACTACTATACCTAGTGAAAAAACCTTGCAATACTACTCACTGATTAGTAAGATGGTTCCTCTTACTAATGGAATATGACTTTGAAGTTGTGGTTAGGAAAGGTAGACTCAACTTAGGGTGGATCACCTTAGGGTGGATCACCTTAGGGTGGATCACCTTTCTAGATTAACTTCAGGTGAGTCCCCTCAAGGAGTATCAGATGAACTTCTTGATGCTTTTTCAATCTAGAAGTAGTGCCTCATTGGGTCAAAACTATCGTGTCTATTCTAAACTTTGGACCTAAGCATCTTGTACTAAAAACCAAAGGGAAAGAAGTAGTGAGGTCCCAAAAGTACCATATATTGGCAAGCACTATGTATAAGCATGCAAATCAAGACATATTGGGTTAGTGTATCAAAGAAGACAAATATGCAAAATGGTTCCAATTAGCACACATATGTGCATTGAAGCAACATCATTCAAAACATAAAACCCTACAGACTGTGTGGAGATTAGATGTATATGGTCAACCATGGAAGCATATGTCCATAGGATGTGCAAAGAATGCCCAATCTGTAGTGTTAGACTGCCAATGGAACATGCCACTCTATATCAAGTGTCTTTAGTACCAGATTGGAGAAAATAATGGTAAGTTTTTTGAGGACAAAAACATTCCCTCAAGAGATGATGCTAGCTAGGTGATGAAGCTTAGAACAGGAAGCACAAGACTATACTCTTATTGGAGATAACTTATACCGATGGGAAAGAGATGGATACCTAAGATTGTGTCTCCATGAGGGTGAATACCTTAAGATCTTAGAAGCTACACACCAGGGTGTCACAGGTGGACATTTTGGACCAGACTACATGATTAAGGCAATTCTATCTGTAGGTCTTTGGTGGCCAACCCTTCACATGGATGCACATACCTATGTGAAGAGGTGTGACATTTCTCAACAAACTCAATATCTGATACATAAGGATTAATTGCCATTGAGACCCATGATGGGAGGATGTGCATTCTCTAAGTGGGGAATAGACTTTGTTGGTCCTATTAACCCCCTAGCTAAGAGAAAACATGCTGAGTATATTATTGTTGCTATGGATTATTTAACCAAATGGGTAGAATTAAAAGCCACCAAAAAGAACGATGCACACACTCCATCTAAGTTTCTCTTTGAGAATGTGTTCACAAGATATGGTTTGCCAATGGAATGAATTAGTGATCATGTTACCCAATTTTTGAATGAGGTTATCGAATACTTGTTACGAGAATTCGTGCTCATTCACATGAAGTCGTCCTCATACCACCCACAAGAACAAGCACAAAGCACAAATAAGATTTTGTGCACTGTTCTAACAAAGTTGGTGAGTAATAAACATTCTAATTGGGACAAACAGTTACATCATGCTGTTTGGGCATATCGAGTGGCCTATAAAATAGCACTCAATGCCACCCCCTTTCAGATGGTGTTTGGTCATAATGCAGTGTTTCCACTAGATTTCTTGATCCCTACATTAAAAGTAGCACAAGAGCATCAATGGACCGGCCATGAGCTCTTTTCCAATATATTTGATCTTGAATGATTAGGTGAAACTAGATTAAGAGCAGCTATTAGCATATACACTGCCAAGAAGAGACATACGGCATAATTTGATGCCCGTGTGAAGGATAAGGGCTTGAAAGTGGGAGACTTAATCTTAATATACACATTGAAGCACCATGCACAAAAGTTGGAGAAGTGTCGCTTTAGACCTATGATCATCAACAGGATCTCAACAAGTGGAGTAGACTAGTTAGCTACTCTAGAAGGCGACATTCTACCTAGTTACATTAGTGGGTGCAGAGTAAAATTATTTCAAGAACCCCTCACAGAGGAAATGCAAAATCGACTCAAAACATCCAAGAAATGCAAAGAAGAAGAAATACGGATTAGAGAAGAGGCTCAGGCAAAAGCCCTAGAACGTATTCCATGAATGAAGTTGAGACAAAGTAGAGATCAACCTAGGAAAAATGTTCACGGAGCACCAAGATATCACATGGCTATGTGCCAAGCTATGAGTATGACCCCTCACCAAAGTATTCATAGGCATCCTTTCATAATGCTAGAACTAGGACATGGAAAGAATGCAAGAACCATAAGGACCTTGATTGACTTAGGCATACCCACTAGTGTAGTTAGATTCTCTTACTCTCACAACTTACAATCGAACCTCCATCCTATTGAAGCTTATCTCATAGGATTGGGAAGAGTGGGAACCCCTTGCCTCAACAAAGTGAAACTTCCCATCTCCATTCATGATGTCCCAATGATAATAAAAGTATTAGTGTGTCAAGAGACGGACCTTATGAAACCTCTTGTCTTGGATCAAGACTAGATCTATGAACATGCGATGAACTTAAACCTAAGAAGTGGACTTCTCTAGGTTTGGGTGAACTAGCAAAAGATCATAGTTGAATAAGTGAATCAACCACTCAAGGAAGTAGGAAAGGTCCTTGCCTCAATGAAGTGAAACTTCCCATCTCCATTCATGATGTCCCAATGATAATAAAAGTATTAGTGTGTCAAGAGACGGACCTTATGAAACCTCTTGTCTTGGATCAAGACTAGATCTATGAACATGCGATGAACTTAAACCTAAGAAGTGGACTTCTCTAGGTTTGGGTGAACTAGCAAAAGATCATAGTTGAATAAGTGAATCAACCACTCAAGGAAGTAGGAAAGGTACCCACACCTGGTCCTTCCAAGAGCACTCATGAAGATAAAGATTTTGTTCTTGTCCAAATATATGTAATGCAAAAGAATGCTATTATCAACAAAAGAATTGGAGATAAGGTGGATCTCTCTTCTTTTCCAAAGAAAATCGAAATGAAGCAGGATAAACGACTGAGGAAGTAGAGGATGCAGAAGACTAGATCACATATTCAAAACACAGTACATTGCAAGATGACTCAAGGAAGGAACCAGATTTGGAGGTGCAAGAGTGAGCAATTTGTTGCTCCTGTAACAGGATCCCAAAGATGCACCAAAAGAACAACTTAGTCAAAGACTACAACAAAGGAGCATTCGAGGAGTCAGCCTTGGTGAGTCATCTCTAAGCAGTCAATGAAGGTCAATCCCAAGGCGAGATTAATCTGTGTGCCTAAGACCTACTTACACACTCAACTTGCCACATGAAATCCTCTAGGTTTGGAGCAGTGCTCACATGCACTCAGTCAACGAGCATAGAGGCTAAAACATGTCATCACAACACAAGCACATGCTTTTTTACCTAGTACTACTTGGAAATGGGTACCTAAAAAGTCCCAGATCTAGGAGAGTCATCTCTGAAACCCTTAAGTGTAATCATTGGCAAAATGTATAATCCCTTAAGAGAAGTTTGGAAAGTTAAGCCTGGTACTAAACCACCTAATGCAACATTCTAAATTAATTGTACAATGTTAGGTGCATGCAAAGTTACTTGCATTTTTTGAGTATGCATTCAATTCATAACTACCCCTACTAACTCACGACTACATAACACTCAAGCAAACATTAACATAACACACCAAATTGGATACACCATGTTGGTATTGGATGAGGAATAAGGTCTCAACTACTCTGTGACAATACTAATGTGGTTCATTTCTTCTAGCATATTCACGCAACATCGATGAACACTTTCATCATGGCTGAGGCAGGTACCCATTGACATTGCGATTTTTTCGGTATTTAAAATTCCTACAGAGAGGCCAGTGGAATTCCAACATGTGAGGCAAATACCCGCTCAAGATCTCCCTACTAGGCACACAAAGAAAGCGAACATACATTCACACTAGTTCAATGAGATGCTAGGACCACTTGGTGATGTTGGTTACATTTGGGAATTTGAATACAAGTTCAACAACATTTGGGGCAGGTTTCAGTTCTTCTCCCGAGAGTTCAAACAACTCTAGAGTACTTTAGAACTCCAAGGAATTTGGCAATTATCTTTTGTCTACATTACAAGGTAGCACTGTGAAGGACACACCATGGACATTTGTAATCCCTTTGCTAAGGCACAAGTTCAAACTCACCCAGAACTTGGTTCACGAATCTCTAAAAATGCAAGATGATCATATTCGTTTGGATAACGAAGGTTTAGTGCCTGAGAACATGAAGAATAGGAAGATAGTGAAGTTGAAAAACATGGCCATGATCACACCAAATCTATCAGTACCACTTAGGATTTGCATGCAACATTTTTCACTTCTAGGGAAGGACCGCTTAAATCATCCCCATAACAAGATCTAGTTCAGTTTGTATGTAGCAACTACTGCAAGATTAACAATAAATTTTCTCGTTTGGATTATTGACCAATTGTATGCTACTAAAAATAGATGGTTTCGTAAGTGAGTACTAAATGGATGTTGTGCAATTATGTGCATAGTTTATAAATGTCTATCATATGATGTACCCATAGAAAGGGCACTCACATGAACTCAGCCTCAACTCTTTAAAGGAAGGAAAGCATCAACTCACAAGTCAAAGAGGATGCATAGAACTATTCCTTGTGTACAACCTAGAGGTGCACTAGTGACCCCAAAAGTATCACCATCTAGGGAACACACAATTCCTCCATTCACTATTGACCTCCCGTGTTCTAGCATAGAAGCAACATCCAAAGGAGGGCTAGAGGTTCCTCCGATGCCACATGATTTTGAATTTCAAGCTACAAGGATCATGGAAGATCTAGGAACTTTTGACTTTGAGCATCTATTAGACACTCAACTCTTAGATGTGGAGATTTACTCAGACCTGAATGCTCCCATGGGAATCTCCCAATGAAGGAGTCAAGGCCAACAATCGAGAGGAGAACGCCACATACATTGGGTAGACAACCAATCAAGAACACTTTCTCAACAACTAGAAAACCTTGAAGATGAAGAGGAAGAAGAGGCCACTCGAGATCCTCCATACACCACACGACTTTGCAGATTACGCCAAACTATGGATAGTGTTCAATCTCAAAGATTACTTTCTCTTTTGATGGAAAACATAAAGGTGGTGATTGAACAAGGGTTCTTATTAATGGGGGATTTTTTAAAAGTGACTTCAAAATCTTTTCTACGCATGCCTTCTATTAATTCAACTTTGTAGGCCCTTGAGAATCATTTTAACATTTCAAAGAAAAATCTCACAACAACATGTTCTACGGAGTATTTAGGTGCAAAGAAGCTTTTCTAACTTGGGAATATGATTTATTGACCCCTTTCTAAGAAAATCCATAACATTCCTCTACAAAACTTCCATGAACTACAAGATTAAAATAATTTTTAAAAACTCCCAAGCTTGTTTAATGTAATGGAATAACATTAAGTAGAATGAACCTCTTAACTGTTGATATATTTAGGTAGTGATGTGTGTGAACACTCTAGGACCGCCGGGGCACTTTTTTCCCTCTTTAGGAGGTTTTTTTCCCCCGGCTTGTATATACGCCTATTGCCCTAATGGGCTACTTATCTTTGTACATTCTCTAGTAATACATTCAGTCTTGTGTGTTGTGCTCCAAGCTTCTTCTTCTTCCTTGTGTTGTTCGCGTGCTTCCGCAGACGTCTAACTCCAACAATTGGTATCAGAGCAGGTCGTCGCTTCTTCTAGGGTGCCGTCGACACTCCTCCGTTTGCAGTCTCAGATTCGCACGAAATTTGGTGAGCATACTCAGGGTGTTTCCGAGATCAAAACTGCTTCGCTCTGTGGTGCCGAAATCGCGATCTGAGCTCGTTTTGGCCTCCGAACGCACTATCGTAGTGCTTGTGTAGGCTATTTCGTCCTTTTGTGCCAAAGGTATATACCAGTTTCTGTTCGCCAGTTTAAGCGTCTCGAAGTGTGCTACAGGTCTAGCAGAACTCGTCTCGGCAGTTCCGTTCAACTTTTTGAGATACAGTCAATTTTCTGCATCAAGGTATTTTAGTCACCGGCCATGGCTGAAAGCAGTGATGTATTCCGTATGTTGGCTGTTGAGGATAAGTTGGATGGTACCAACTACCCATTATGGGCTTATATGATGCGACATGTACTGGTTGCAAAAGGATTGTGGAACATTGTGCAGGGTGTTGAAAGACGTCCTGTTACACCTGTAACGACAGGTACTGCAAATACAGGTGTTGGAGCTGATGAAGATGGTGTCGAAGATGATATTCCGCAGATTCCTGTTCGTGCTGCTGTTTCTGTTGCACCTACTCTAGAGCAGATTCGTTGGGATGGCAGAGATGCCCAGGCACATGCATTGATAGCTTTGTCTGTCAAACGTGCCATTATTCCTCACATTCACTCTTGCAGAACAGCAAAGGATGCTTGGGATACACTTACCACTTTGTACCAGGCTAGGAATGAGGCTCGTGTTGCTTACCTCCGAAAACAGTTGGAGAGTGAGCACATGAATGAAGGTGATTCTATGGACATTTTTCTTACAAAGATCAAAGACCTGAAGGAACAATTGATTTCTGCTGATGAGGTTATACCAGATAGCTCACTTGTGCAGACCGTTCTGAATGGTCTTCCTGATTCATATCAGAGTTTTGCCTCTAGTCTTCGGTTGATGATGAAAGGCAATCCGAATGCCTTGTCATTTGAGGAATTAGTCTTTGTTCTGTTGCAGGAAGATCAGTCCAGGCAGAACAGGTCCATTATGCGTGTTGCAGATCAAGCTTTCTTGGCTAATCAGAAGGGCAAAGGAAAATGGAGCTCTTCTACTAGTAAGCAGAAATCTGCAAATGCTGCACAATCGAAGAACCAGGATAAAGATGAGAAGAAATCAGAAAAACAGAAATTGTTCTGCAAGTACTGTAAAGGAAATGATCATATTATAAAGAACTGTCCAAAACTGGCTGCTAAAGAGGCAAAGAAGAAAGAGGCTGGAATGGTTGTTGCAGAGGCCTCTACACCAAAAACAGAGTCTGCAAATCTTGTGCAGGAAGAAGAATGGGTGTTTACTACTGTCTGCAGTTTTGACCCATCTTCTCATGATCAGTGCATGTCTGCAGTAGACTCAGATGTTTGGTACTTTGACAGTGGGGCGACCAAACATATTACCTCGCAGCGCAGTTTCTTCTCTTCACTCGAGCCTGCCCCTACAGGGAATACTGTCACATGCGCCAATAACTCCTCTTATCTTGTTATGGGAGTTGGTAAGATCATTCTGACTACTGTTGATGGTAGTTCTTTCACTTTGTCAGATGCTTTATTTGTGCCAGGGATCAAAAAGAACCTGTTATCAGTTTCTGCATTAGCCAAGATTGGCTTGGTTGTGAAATTCATTGATGACAGGTGTACAGTCCATGATCTCTCAAATGGCGATGTGATGATTGCTTCTGGCATTTTATGTCGTGGGCTGTATAAGCTCATAGACTATGAAAGATCTGTGAATGATTCGGCATGTGCAGTTCATGATTCTCAGGCTATGTCAGATGCAAAGCTTTGGCATGCACGCTTTGGTCATCTGAATTTTGCTAGTTTGTTACGCCTGCAGAAATCTGAAATGGTGTCCTCTTTGCCCAAACTTGAGGCACCAGGAAAACATGTTTGTGAAGGCTGTATTTTGGGCAAAATGCAGCGTTCTTCCTTTCCAAAAGATGGTTCAGTTCGGGCTATGCAGAAATTGCAGCTTGTACATAGTGATGTCTGTGGTCCTATGCAGACACCCTCTTTTGGAAATTACCTTTACTTCGTGACTTTCATTGATGATTTGTCCAAGCATGCATGGGTATATCCACTCAAAGCAAAGTCCAAAGTGTTCATGTGCTTCAAACAGTTTTTGGTTTTGGCTGAAAATCTATCAGCATGTAAAATGGGCACCCTCCGTTCTGATCGAGGGGGGGAATATATGTCTTCAGATTTTAATGCATTTCTGGCTGAACGTGGGATAAAACACTAGTGTACAATGCCGTATACACCTCAACAGAATGGAGTTGCTGAACGAAAGAACAGGTCACTCATGGAGATGGCGAGGTGCATGGTCAAAAGTCAAGCTTTACCACATAGTTTCTGGCTTGAGGTTGTCATGTGTGCAGCATATGTACTGAACAGGTGTCCCACTAAAGCGTTGCAGTCTATCACTCCATATGAGGCTTGGCATGATCGCAATCCATCTGTTGCTCATCTACGTGTTTTTGGTTGTTTGGCATATGCATTAGTGCCTGAACAACATCGCAGAAAATTGGATGATAAGGCAGTAAAATGTATTTTTGTTGGGTAAAGTTATGAAAGTAAAGGCTATCGTCTGTATCATCCACAGACTAAACGCATTCTGGTTAGCCGTGATGTTGTCTTTGTGGAAGATGCTATTCAGCCATTGCTTTCATGTACTAAGGAGACATCTGTTAGCTCCAAAGACATGTATGATACTTTGATGCCTCTTTTTACAGGTGGACAGGCTAGTGCTGGTCCTAATGAGGCAACTTCTCAGCCTTTGCAGGTTTCATATGATGATGCAGATCAATTCCATTTCTGATGCAGATTTACATGATGCACTTGTTGATGAGAGAGCTGATATTGAGCAGGCAAAAACTATGCCAAAATGGCTTGTGCAGACTTTGCGTGACAGCAAATTAGATGCACCTTTGTCATATCGTACTCGTTCAGGCTCTCATAGTACCTCCTTTGCATCAGATTGCTATGCTATGGCTGCATCTAGTCTCTGTGATGAGAATGAGCCTGTTTCTTTTGATGAAGCACAAAATTGAGAAAATTGGATGGCTGCTATGCAATCTGAATATGATGCTATAATGAAGAATGGTACATGGTCTTTATGTGACTTGCCTCCTGGCAAGAAGGCCATTGGCACCAAGTGGGTATACAAGCTGAAGCGTAAACCTGATGGTACAGTTGACAGGTATAAGGCTAGGCTTGTTGCAAAGGGTTATGCACAGGAAAGAGGCATTGATTTTGATGAGACCTTTGCACCTACATGCCGTATCACTACTGTCGGAGCATTTGTGCACTTGCAGCCCATCATGGTTGGAATGTACATCAGTTGGACATTAAAACTACATTTCTGAATGGTGACTTGCATGAAGAAGTGTATGTTTTTCAGCCCCGTGGCTTTGTGCAGAAAGGGCATGAAAACCAGGTTTGCAGGTTAAAGAAGGCATTATATGGTTTAAAGCAAGCACCACGTACTTGGTATGAGAAGATACATGCCTATCTGATTGCACATGGTTTTGAGAACAGTCCAACTGAAAGCACCTTATATGTTAAACGTGCTAATGATGTGCTTCTGATCATTGTTGTCTATGTTGATGACATGCTGCTCACTGGTCCTATTGAGACACATATTGCTGATTTTAAGGCTGATTTGCATGCCTCATTTGAGATGTCTGATTTGGGGCATTTGCATCACTATTTGGGTATTCAGTTTATGCACGTTGATGGTGGAATGGCTTTGTGTCAAACGAAATATATTGACACATTATTGCAGCGTTTTGGCCTTGAAGACTGTAAGCCTATTGCCACTCCTATGGAGACACGTTTACGATTGAGTCTTCATGATGCTGGAGATGCATTTGATGTTGTTCTCTATCAGCAGGCTGTTGGATGCTTGATTTACTTATGCATTACTCGGCCAGATATTCAGTTTGCTGTCTCACAGATGAGCAGGTTTATGCATTGCCCAGGAGTCACGCATTGGAAAGCGGTTAAGCGCATCTTTCGCTACTTGAGTGGTACTCGGCTACTTGGGTTGTTTTATCCCAAGGGGGGATCACTACCACCAGATTTGCATGCTTTTTTTGACTCAGATTGGGCTGGTTGCTATGACACTCGTGTGTCCACCAGTGGTTTTTGCTTCATGCTTGGTAGCTCATGTATATCTTGGTTGAGCAAGAAGCAGCCTACTGTGGCCAGTTCCAGTTGTGATAGTGAGTATAGGGCAGCTTTCACAGCTACTGTTGAGTGTGTGTGGCTTAGACGCCTTATGGCTGATTTGGGTGTTGGCTAGTCTTCTGCCACCACCATCTTCACTGACAGTCAGAGCGCATTGGCAGTTGCGAGGAATCCTGTGTTCCATGCTCGGACTAAGCACATTGAGGTGCATTATCACTATGTCAAGGAGAGGTTCTCTGCTGGGGAGATCAGCTTGGCATATGTGCCCACGCAGGAGAACATTGCAGACCTTTTCACGAAGGCTCTGCCTAGGGAGAAGTTTGAAGCTTTCCGCAAAGCTTTGGGCTTACTTCCTTTTGTGGAGTGATTCCCACATAGCTTGGCACTTCCTTATACATGAGTGCCAACTCTTTGTTCACCGCATCACTCCCAGGGGGGATTTGGTGATATATTTAGGTAGTGATGTGTGTGAACACTCTAGGACCGCCGGGGCACTTTTTTCCCTCTTTAGGAGGTTTTCTTCCCCCGGCTTGTATATACGCCTATTGCCCTAATGGGCTACTTATCTTTGTACATTCTCTAGTAATACATTCAGTCTTGTGTGTTGTGCTCCAAGCTTCTTATTCTTCCTTGTGATGTTCGCGTGCTTCCGGAGACGTCTAACTCCAACATTAACTGAGGGATAGAAGCTTTATAAGCATCCTTCACATCTTCAAGTATTGTTTGTAATATGTTTTCTTTATTAATACAAAATAAATATTTTCATGAAAAAAAAGAGGGATCAAGGCTTGTAAAAATGATGCTTCATTCATAATTTGCAAACCAAGAAAAGAAATTTGAGTTAAATCTTTTTTGTGATATTGATCATATGGTTAAGAAAATTTTTCGTTTCTTATTAAAAACTTTCATTGTTTTTTTTTCATGTACATAAGATTTAAATCAATGCCATAATCATACGTATCCAAGAACAAATTCCTAGAATTCCTATTTTTGTTTGAGAGAGCCTTGGAGAATGAATCCAAGCACTTTTTTTACACATTAACACAAATCAAAGCTCAAGAGGGACACATACAACTACGAATTCGGATTTAGAGAAAGAATCTTAGGCAGGCCCATCTTATGAACTGACAATGGTCTGTAGCTACAAGGCTTGTATGATGGTTTGTAGCTACAAGGCTTGTATAAGTTTCTTAATAGTAGGTCAATGATCTTAAAATTTGAGAGGATGCATGGCTAGTCCAACTTGTTGGAACCCCATGGTTATGTGCATCCTTGCATGAGAAGTACTTAGATGGGTGACCTAAATGAACTTTTTTCCTCATCAAAGGTCTTGTGAACTCTAAATCCAATACTCCTTTCCCCTGCTTCTCAGAGGGCATGTTGGAGGGATTCTAGTCAAGAAATCACAAGGAGATATTGGTGAGCAAGCACTTCAATTCTTCACTTCTCCCTATTCTATTGTTCTTTATTGTATAGTATATCTTGGGGGAATTCTTTAGTTAAAAGGGGCTTGAGTGTTTGTATGACAAGAGTAGAGAAGAAAGAGAAATACACATTGTGCCAAAAATATCTATGCCTTGATTAAAGTAGAAGATTACAATGCTTTTGTTTGCAAGAATAAGACAAAATACTCATTGTGCATAACCCTTTAGGACAAAAGCACACACAATTACAACCAAGTAATTTACTTGTGCAACCAACCTTTGTGCCACTTCTTCACCTTAGCCCTATGGCTTTCTCCTGTGCACACTTTCATCCAAGCCTCCAATAAGATTGAAGTCCTAATCGCTTCTACTATCGACCTGTAGCATCCCCTTGATAGCACTATGGTCACACCTTGGTTGCCTTCTTCCTCAAAAAACCTTGATCCACACACACAAAGAGATCATATATTACTCTCTTTTCTAATCCTTGGCTCTAAAGTTCTCTGCACACTCTGCACACTTTGCACTCTTTGTCTCTCTGCACCTTGGCACTCGCTACACACCTTGCACTTTTCATGTATATGTCTCTATGTGCCTCTTTTTCTCTCTATGTCTCCATGTGTATCTGTCTTTCTTAGTGTAAGTTTCTTCTCCTATATTCCCTACTTGGCTTGTCCACTCCTTTGTATATGTCACTTCACCCAACTTGAATTCACATGTGTATCCAGGATCTTGTTCACGGATGTGCAGTTCACTTCCCTACTGCCTGGAGCACACAATTTCCAAATCCTTGTATTCCTCATGTTGTTTTCCCTTGTTGTATCCAAGAACCTTCTCATATAGAGACCAATGATACCCAATTTTGACCTCTAGTGACTTTACAAAAGACAAAATTTTAATGTGAGTCCATGCATAGGCTTTTGCTCTTTATGTAAATTCTTCATTTTTGACCTTGAATTCTCCAAAAAGTACACATAACTAATCGTTCATCTAAACCTTCCAAACACTTTAAATACCTTAAAAAACCTCTGAAAAGCCCCTTTGAGACATGTGATTAAATTTGATGGCAAGACAATTTTGAGCATGCACATTGTGCACTACGTATGCACCCACTTTCTAACAACTCATTGGCCACTTGTGCACCTCTTGCAAAGTAAGCACTACAATAGGCTCAACAGTTTCCCACCACCTAATGGGCTCTTTGTCCTAGAAGGAACATTGAGCAATCCTACTTTGAGAAATACTACCTTGGAAGAGAAGGGAATCTCTGCAATGGGACCTTGCCAAATTGATTGTCATCAAAAGTGGGAGCTATCCAAACCAAGTAGCCAAGATGGATGAATATAGTTGATGAGGGGAATCATGGGGAAAGTGGGAGAGGGGAGAGGAAAGGTTGGTTAAGGAAAGGGGCCAATTGGGTTTGAGGTTCGGTGGAGGGGTCGAAAGCAACAAAACACGAGGAAAGAGGACAATACAAGAGGTGTAGTGAAATATATAAACCACGTGGGAATAGGAGAGGGAATATACCATATGAAACATGTGCCAGTAAAAAAATCACATGTACAATGTGGACAAAAGAGAGAGGGTTTGACCAAAATAAGGAAAAGGGCCAGTATTTACAAAAGAGAGAGGGTTTGGCCAAAAGAAGGAAAAAGGCTTGGAGCATCGATCGGATTGCGAGTGGACTGGCTTAGAACTTGTCCAAGCACATCAAGAGCTGAGGGAGGTTGAGGATAGATGGTCGGCCTTTTTCCATCATTCACAGGTCATGCATTGGACTCAGGTTAGTGATCATATTTTTGGAGAGTCCTTTCCAATGGTTCAGCCCCACTAATTACAGGGTGGGGTGAAGCAGCTTTGTTAGATGGATGGATCCTATGCTAGGGAGCCTGGTGAGATGAGGGAGATTTCCACTCAGTTTTATCGCACTCTATTATTTGAGGAGATGCCTATGGTGACCATGTAGGAGAGTAGGCGATGTGTCCTACAACATGTGCAACAATCAATGACTGATGAGATGTAGACTACATTTCTTGTGCCCTTTACTAATAGTGAGATCTTTCATGCATTGCATGGATTGGCTAGGGGTAGCTGCCCTGATGATGATGGTCTTTCCCCTATTTTTTTTATCAAGTATTGGGGGATCCTTGGGGATCGGATTTGTCTTGCCTTCCAAGAGGTCATGGAGGGGGGACAACTTCCTCATTCACTCACGGAGGGTTTGATTTTCCTCATCCCTAAGGATGGGGGACAATTGGATGATCTTTGACACTAGCATCCATCACGCTTCTTAACTTGGCCTACAAAGTCCTTGGAAAGGCTCTAAGTTTGAGAATGTAGCCGCTTCTTGAGACCTTTATTCACCCACAAAGATCAGTTTTGTCGAGGATCAAAGTATCCTTGATAATATTTTTACATTTTGGGAAGCTTTCTCCCTTGCTCAGATGCATGATAGCCTCTTATTGTGCTCTTGCTCGAGGGTGTTTCCACCTTGTATCGCTCGGCCCATAGTCACATACTAGTGGTAGGGAGTCGGGGAGAGAGATTCAACATTTCACAATCTATATGGTAGGGCTCCCCCTTAGCCCCTACTTTGTTACTCTTCTTTACTAAGGCCATGAGTGCATTCTTGACTGCTCAGGATACTAGGCCTTAGGGTATCTGACTCTCGATTAGAGATAGATGTTCTTGGATGCTGAGTTTGCTGATGACATGGCCATCTACTTGTAAGGTCGAGAGGCCAACCTCGCTAGATTTCAGCGTGGCTTGGAGAGATTCTGTGATGCTTCTGATGCCAAGATCAATTGGCACAAGTCTTGTGGATTTTGGGTTGGCTTGGATGATCTTCCTAGGTGGCAGCCTCGAAGGAAGTTTGAGTGGATCCCTCTTAGCAGAGTAGTTAGATACCCTTGGGTGTCATATTGTTCTGGATCTTTCGATTGAGGAGCAAATATCACCACTCCTCCTGACCATCAAGAGGAAACTTTTGCATTAGAGCACTATCAATTGTCATTGACTGGGAGGGTTGTGGTGGTGAACCAGGTTCTCCTCACTACGATGTGGTATGCCACTTCTTCTTGGATCTTCTCAAGCTCCTATATTAGCCAGATCCAATGACTAATAAGGAACATTCTTTGGTGAGGTAGAGATGGCAGCGCCGCTCAGGCTAAGGTTGCTTGGCCAATAATCACCTTTCCTCTTGAGAGCAGTGGCCTTGGGATCATTGATCCTGCTTCGGGAGCAGAGCCTTGCTAGGCAAGTTTGTTCTTCGTGGTCTTCTTTCAGACCTTGAGACTTGGAAGGATTTTCTTTGTTAGTGATTGGGTCTCTTTTTTCCTGCTACTAGTGGGCAATATCATTGCTCATGCTTGGCTTGCAATATCATTCGGTCTTGGGAGCAGCTTTGACCTACTGTTGTTCAGCACCCACCCTCTTGTATTGAGGAGTAGCTCCGCTAGCCTATCACTTGGAATCCCCTTATCTGCATGGAGAGGGGGTTCATGGTTGGATCTCGCCCTCATATCTCCTAGGGGGAGTTTGCTAGAGGTTATGTTGATAGCGTGGCTGATTGGATTAGCTTTAGGAGCTTCATGAGGAGTTGCAATAGGAAAGATGTATGAGGATGCACGGTGCACCCCAAAGGATCAGGGATGCTGAGGTTGTTATTCCAGAGGACTAGGGCATGCAAGTTGATTTGATGCATCAAGCAACCTAGTTGGGGGCCTTCATCCAGACGGAGGTCCTAATTGCTATGAGTGGCATTACTCTGGATGGGATCCTCTTCTTTGAGATTGGAGAGGAGGGAAAAATGATCAGTTCCCTTGCTAAGTTAGAGCTCATTATGGAGTGCATCTTTCAACGCATTCAGGTGGTTGGCACTCCTAGCAGTAACTAGCACATTGATCTTGATTTGGTGGACATTTGGGCCCACTATGGTTGGCACCTTTGGGCTTGAGAGGCTCGATCGTTAACTTGCCTTAGTTGGGACCCAAGGGAGTGGTAGTGGCATGATCCTCGCTCCCCTTCGGAGGCCCACACGATTCCATTCTTTAGTACTCTACTCGATTAGGGCAATAGATCATTCAGTCACATCATTTGGTCACTTCTGATGCAGTTGAGTATTGGTGGCATGGTGGGATGACAGAGGAGTCTCTCTTGTCCTTCTAGCATCTGGTTTGGGGTGCTCAATAGTCTATTCATGTTATTCTCTTCTAGTGGTTGGTGGTCATAGGAGCATCGTTGTGGGCACTTGGCTAAGCTATGGGGCATGCCTCTAGACTGCACGGGTTGTGGCTTACACTTGGAGCCTCAGGGACATTGCCTTTGGGACTGTTAGTTGGCTCAATAGATTTGGTGATGGGTTCTATGTCTTCTCACCTAGAGGGAGGGTCCCCATACCATCACCTGGGGTGCAGTCACCTGGGGCTCGCTCACTAGCCCCCCCCTCAGCTATGAGCATGAGGCTAACAATATGATTCTTTTAGGTCCAAGATGAGAGGATTGGTATCACTTAGGACCTTCACACTCCTCTTTGGAGTGGTGTGGTTGAACCCAATTGGGAGCTGATTAGCAGTCTTACCATGTGGTTTATTTGTCGAGCTAGATATTATTGCATCTTTGAGCATTGCATGATCCCTCCCATCGAGACTATTTGTGACTTCTGGTTTAAGTTGATCCATACTCTGAGGGGATAGCTAGATTGCCTTTAGGGAGACTCCGATGGCACGTCTCGATGGTGCCTTGCCTTTGTCCAACTCTAGAAGAAAGGCCCTTTCTTTATCGTTCAGGGTGATACAATCCATTGAAGCTATTGGCCACCTGCTTGGGTATTCCCTCCCCCCCTCATATTTCCTCAATTAGGAGTTGATTTGTATTAGGTTTTGATGGTTCTTTGGGGTGAGTTTTCCCCCTTGTACTCGGTTCATGGTGCTTGATTGGGTTTGTAGCCCTTTGAGAGTTTTTAGCAACTAATGAAAGGATCTCTTTTAAGGGGAAGAAACGAGGAAGTGATCATGGCTTCTTTGCATGCCAACTTGTAGGCCCATAATGTACCTAAATATGAAATACCCCAACTAGTAGGTTTTAGACTACATTCCTTCCTAAGCAGGGTTATACATACCTTGTTTCTCAACTCTGCTTGTCCATTTGTCCTTGGATAGTAAACCTAGGAAGTTTGATGGAGAATCCTATACTTACTAAAAATTCCATACAAAACTTTGTTGACAAAGTATGTCCCTTGATGGATTCAAATTTATAATGGACATCAGTACTTGCAAGAGATGTTGTTGTACAACAAATCAACACATGTTTGGACTAATAGCCTCAATTCCTATTTATCCTACATCTTTTCCCAAGAACGAGAAGAAGTTGTTGGTCCTATTTATCCTACATCTTTTCCCAAGTTCTTCTCCTTCTTGGGAAAAGATGTAGGATAAATAGGACCCTATGAAATCCAACTCCCATTTCTCAAAATGTTTCCATGGAGACCACCAATGGATGTTGTCTCTGTTTGTTGAGCTTGGATCCACATCTTTGACATGCGTCACAGGCTTGTTCTTTCTCCTTTGCATTTTTAAACAAGGTTGGTCACCATAAGCCACCATCTAGAAATATTTGACTCATAATATGGCCAGGGAGGTGCCCACCACCTTGTGCTTCATGTGCAATATTTAGGAATTTATCAAGCCTCTTCTTCTTCCATGCACTTCCTAAGGGTACTATCTTTTCCATATGTGTACAACTTTCCCTCAATAAAGGTATAATGCCTGCTTTTTATGAGCAACCTTTTTTTTGCATAGAGTTAACTTTATCAAAATACTTCCCTGTCTTCAGAGCTCCTTGATATCTTCATACAACCCTTGAGCACTTACTATAAATAAATCAGCATTGGGGAACTCTTAATGCACTCTAATGGCTTGGTTCTCTAGCCTAGCTCTAGATAGATGATCAACCATAACATTATCTTTTCTTGGTCTATGCACTATGACAAAGTCAATTTTTTGGAACAATTAGAACCACCTCCATACTCTAGTGATTGATTGTGGGTTATTTAATAAATATCTTAATGTTTTGATCCATAATAATTAAAATTTTCACCCCTAATAGATAACGATGGAATTTTTGTATTGCAAATACCATTGCCAAGGCCTCTCTCAGTGCTACTAGAGTTGTTCTTGGCCTTAGTTACAATTGACTTGCATACTCGATGGGTCTATCTAATTTGTGTTCTTCACTACGCTATGTGAGAATTTCCCAAACCACATAGGCACTTGCATCTACAATCCAATAGCTTATAGGGTTTGCTCATTTTCTTTCTGACCTCATGTACTTGTCTCATCTAGAAAAAATCCATAATAGGGAAATGAGTTACCGATTTCCAACCATGCAAAAATGTCCTCTTCCTCATCGATATGCAATCGTGGGTTTTCCATCATGTCTTGTTCCATATAAATGCCAACTATTTGCATCATGTTGGTTTGGTTTTTCAGTGCTTGTCTATAATTCTTCTAGATGGATTTGTTTGAACTCATTTCCTTAACCTAATTGTGAAAAACATTGACATGCCACAATCGGGGCCCCCCAAGCAAGAGTGGAAAGCCCCCATCCACCTATGGAAATATCAAGATAACAAATTCCAAAGTAAAGATGTTATCGTGTACCTTAGTTGGAACCTGAGGAACCACTCCCAAGGGCTTTAACCTACTCTAGTCAGTCAATGCTAGTGTGAAATTGGCTAGTCTTGAGGGTTGACCACAAAGCTTCTCCGTAGTGTACTCTGGCATTAGGTTTATGCATGAGCCACCATCTACTATTATGTCTTCTAGATTGTGTCCTCTTATAGCTACAATGAGTTGTGGGATCTTATAATTAGTAAGTGGGGACTCCCCTATCACCCTTCCTTCAAAAAGAGTATAAGTTTTTGCAACTAAGGTGGATGTGGACACTTCATCTATGATTTGCAAAGCTTTTGACTTGAATCTTGCATCCATTTTTAAAAGATCAAAGACAATAACCTCGTCCTTTATTGCTTTCAACAATCTTGAAGCCTTTGATTCCATAGGGGCCTAGGCCATATGCAAATCCTCAAGCTCTTTTTAGGCCATGTTGTATGCTTTTGCAATTGCTTCACCTATGTTTGTAAGATCTTCTTTTGATTGGATATCTTCATTTGGAGTAGGCTTACCTCTTACTATCTCTTTTTCCTTGGTCAATCCATGCGTAGTGGACTCTAACTAGGTTCATCTTGAGGGTATTTCCCCTTTCTCCTTGTTTGCATAACCATAGATTCAATTCCTTCTAAATGTACTACCCTAGCAATTGGTGATGTCATAGCAGTTTCATCGCCAACTTCTTCATTATACACAGAGATCATCTATGTATGTTGTCTTGATGTGGATGCTTTATTCTTTGAGCAACACATGGTGTAGTGGTCTCTAGCTTCTAGGCATTTTTTGCACATAGGAAAACCCTCTAGCGAAGGACATTTGATCTAGTAATGTCCACACTTCCCACACCTAAAACAAATAATTGACCTTCTTGGCTCATTTCCAAAGTTGCCCCGAGGACATGGTTTGTGGGTATTACCCTAAATTGGAGCCATAACCATTACATTTGTGGTGGGAAGGACTCTATTTGGGCTCCTACTTGTCCCCAATATGTTTGTGTTGGAATCCCTTGTGAGTGGCACTCTTGGGCTTCATGGCAAGACTTCCTGCATAACTAGAAAGCTTCTAAAAGTGGGCATTCACTTACCACGTCCTTGTTTGCTACATATTCTGCACCATTGTCCACTCTTGAGTCCACTTTTTGCATGAAGTTCTTGTAGCTCCTAACAAAGTTGTGCAATCGCTTTTGCCTAACATGCTCTTCTTTTTATAGTTTTAATATGTCAATTGCATGTCGTAGTTGTGCCTTTACACTGTCTTCTTCCTTTCATGGCTTGTTTCTACTTATGTTCTCTAGCTTCTTTCTCAGTTGAGCTACTCGGTCCTCGTGTTTGATGGAGCATGGGAGGCTAGAAGACCCGACTCCATATTGTTGTTGAATTTTCTCCAACCTTGTTGATGAGGTAAGCAACTTATCAATGGTTGCCATAGGGAGCATCAATTCCTTTATCTTTTTTGATTGGACTCCATATTGTTTTTTATTTGCTCCAATCTTGTTGTTGAGGTAATCATCATCAATTGTTCATTTGAGGAGCACAAATTCCTTTATCTTGCATTTAGTGGACACTAGAAGTGGCTTAGGAAGACACTTTTACCAAAAAATCATGAGGAGGATCTGGTAGTTTGGCCATAAGGGCTTTGGCTCTAGTGACAAACTCAAAGAATGTCTCCCCAACACTTAGTCTTAAGCTCTCCAATTCTTCAGTAATGTTTTCTATGGTGTTTCCTTGTTGAAATTGTGCTTTAAAGGCATCCTTCATTAGGTCTCGGGTAGCAAAATGGTTGTGGGCAGATTGACTAAACTATTTATCTGCCAAGCCTTCCAATGTTGCCAAGAGAATTATCATCAAAGCATCTTCCCTCCCCATTAGCCCCCTTGTTTTACATAAGGCTAAAAACCTCCTGACATGCTCGTCAAGATCCTCATATGCTTGTCCTCTAAAGGAGGGGAATTTTATGTTTAATTGAGATAGTAAGGTTTTTAAGTCTACTTGGGCTACCATGTTCCCTATTGATGAAGCAGAAGAAGGGGGACTAGTTGACCTATGAGTAACTTTCCTTCTTGTGTTTTTGAAAGAGATTCCTAAAGTTTGTGATCGGGTTGTGGTCATGAGCTATGTATTCTCTTTTGTAGGCTTAAGATGAATTTGAAGGAGAAAGAAAAGTTACCTCTTCAAGTTGCAGTGTGAACACTTGGAGACTTGATCACTTCTATTATGCATAGGTGAGCTAGTCTATGTGATATTGCTCCCTAATGTGTCTATCATGGCTCCATTCATCGAATTGTTGAGATTTTACTTTCATGAGAAGTACATAAAGCAGTTTGTGTCAGCTATGCGGAAAGGTCAAGCCTAAGTTCATGATCCCTCTTACTTGAAATAGCTAGCAAATTGCATGGTCCGAGTGCTTTGTTGATGTCTTGGTGCACATAGTTCTGAACTCCTTGTATTCCTAATGATGCTTTTCCTTGTTATATGATATATCCAAAAACCTTCTCACATACAGACCAATGGTACCCTATTTTCTTTGTGGTGACTTTACAAGAAACAAAAATTTAATGGGGGGCCACACATAGACTTTTGCTTTTTACGTAACTTTTTCACTTTTGACCTTGAATTCTCCGAAATTACACATAAGCGAGGGTTCACCCAAACCTTCAAAACATTTCAAAGACCTAAAAAAGAACATTTCAAAAGAGACTTCGAAATCTGTAATTAAATTCAATGGCAAGACAATTATGAGCATAAAAATCTGGCAATACCTATGCATCCACTGTCTAGCAACTCATTGGCCATCTATGCACTACTTGTGCATGTCTTGCCAAGTAAGCACTACAACAGGCTCGACAATACATAAGAAAAAATATAAAGCATGCCATCCTCATTTGTTTTCTTTTTTTTAAATCTCTAATAGGACATATATTAATACGAAATCTCTCTCATTCTCTCCTTTTTTGCTTACAACTACTAAAGGTAGAGGAACATTGACATCAATAAGAGAAAATAATAAAAAAAGAGTAAGAGGGAGAAATACAAGGTAAGCTTATATGTGTGTAAATATAGGATTGGTCTTGGAATTGTTAATCCTACAACTACTAGAGGTAGATGAAGATCGCTAGAGGTAGAGGAACATCACCTAACATCAAGAAGAGAAAATAATAAAAAAGAGTAAGAGAGAGAGATGCATGGTAAGCTAATATTTTTAATCTGTAATATGACATATATTAATACGAAATCTTTCTCATTCTCTCTTTTCTTTGCTTACAACCACTAGAGCTAGAGGAACATCACTTGACATCAATAAGAGAAAATAATAAAAAAGATGTCAAGTGATGTTCCTCTACCTCTAGTCTGTGCATTATTTTTTCAGCTTTAGAACTATCAATAAGAGGAACATGACTTGATATCAATTTCTTCTCTATATGAGTAGTCTATGCATGCTATGCATATTGGCTAGACCGATTGCCTTCGGGACGAGGAACAGGGGTTCAGATCTTGGCAGTTGAAGACACTTTCCATCCATCATGGATGGGATGATAGCCTTCAAGCTTATTGATTAAGGCCTTTGGGTAGCTATGTATTATGCCTTTGAATTAGTGTTTCCCAATCTAGAATTAGTTGTCCTTGTCTGGCCTCAAGGTTGTCCCTTCTGCGGCTTTACTTTGATGACCTTTCGAGCTCTACATCTAATAGTGCCAGGCATCTAACCCGTTCTTTGTATAAGGATATCTGATAGTGTCAGGCATCTAACCCCTTCTTTGTATAAGGATATCTGATAGTGTCAGGCATCTAACCCCTTCTTTGATGAGCTTTCAAGCTCTATATCTGATAGTGCAAGGCATCTAACCCCTTCTTTGTATAAGGATACTCAAAATCCCATGACTAGTATTATGCCGTTTCATTGAACTTTCAATTAATTCAAACATAAGGTGGAAAGATTATGTGGCAAACCGAGCTTCTTTTAAAAAAAAGCTTTCGTACCAATAAATAATGTATAGATGTCTTTTTTTAGGCATTTCCGAAGCGAACTTCTTATATTTGTGTGCGATAAGGTTGGAGTTCATTTGGTGGACGGGAATTGTGGATCTCCAAGCTTTATAATAGATACTTTGACGCGTGAGAAATCTGCAGTGAAAGGGTCGAGCGCGGAGGTTTGTGAGCCTGAGGAGCAGCAAAATGCCGAGCGCGGAGGCGATATGGAACGGTGCCGTTCTGGCCTCAACAGACAAGTTTGAAACGGTTGAAGGGAACGTCTACTTTCCCCCGTCTGCCGTGAACATGCAGTATATGAAGCCCAGCTCTACGCACACCACCTGCGGATGGAAGGGCCAGGCATCCTATTATACAATCGAGGTGGACGGCAAGCAGAACAAGGATGCAGCTTGGTTCTATCCGTCTCCTCTCCCTGCAGCTTCAAATATCAAGGTTTCCCTCTTCATACTACATCTCGTTCCTTTGTGTGTGCGTGTGTATGTGTGTGAGAGAGAGAGGCTTGCGTTTTGCTATCTTTAAATAATACTTTCAATAATCTGATTAATGCGCGGTTAGCTCACAGTAAGATCGGAATGGTCCGATTAATGGTGGTGGCATGCATGTTTCTTGTCATCCTTTTGGGAACTTCTCGCAAATCTTCCATTTTTCTAGTGTGCTTCTTTGTTATAAGTTACTTTAAGTCCGAGCATCCATGCAGGGAGTTGCCTGTAGGGTGTGTTTGATTTGCCTGAGTGTCTGTCGTTTTCTATTGCATATTGACCTGCGTGACCCTTTGATTATCTCGTTCTCTTCTGCAGGACCATGTTGCCTTTTGGAAGGGAGTAAGTGTGCAAAAGAAATGATTGGAGTACATCCAGAATTATCTTCTTTCATCATGTACCACATCTGTACACGCATTTCTGAATAAAAGGAATTATGTTTTGGCATCTGTACTTATTCGAATGAGAATGTGGTATTACACATGAGTCGGTCATCAACATTTGCCAAGGTGTTGTGATGATGGACACATGATTGATCTAACTTGTGACTAATCGATATTTTCTCTTAAATTATTTAGCTTTACCTGGGTGCTGTGGCATTGTATATGAATCGATCATCAACATTTCCCGAGGTGTTGTGCTGTTGGACATGATTGGCCTTACTTTCTATGAAACGGTATTTTCTATTCGTGCCGAGTGATACTAAATATATCTATTTGCTGCGGTCCCTTATCGATGAATAGAATGAGGCCTCTCTCTCTCTCTCTAACACACACACACTCCCTTTCCCCCTCGTTCTCATCTTAGTTGAATTCATCACTGATTTTTCGTTTTCCAGCTAGTTCTAATGTCGCATTTGATTCTGCGTCTTTATCATGTTATCCCTCTCTTTTTCTTTTTCTCAGTTATCATGCATCTTCTGCTTTTTCACTTCATTGTCTCGAAATTCTACTTGGTGCGCGTAATTATGTGCTTCAACCTATGTTTGAGATTATTTGATATTAAGCAGGAAACTCCGTAATTACGTCTTCAAACGTCGCCTTTACTTTCTTTGTTCAGATGCTTACTGCGTGAGACTCCTATCATACCGATTCAGCAATAGTTCTTGAGCACCGCTTCTGTTGCGACAATGGTACATGAGCTCTAACTTCTATGTAATTTGAGAACAGAGAAGAAAATGTATGAATTAAGAAACACCACTGTCTATGTGCTTCTCTTTTGCTTAAGTGCGTCAACGCTGCATGAAATTTTGTTCAGCAACAGAACGAAGAGCAATTTTGAATATTCATTAATTATGTTTTATATAACAGTGAAAATCAACTTGTAATCCTCTGATGCACTCGTACTTCTTCATGTTACTCGCCCTCATTCTTTGGTACTAGCAATCTGGTCAAAGCCACTTGCTTTCCTTTAATTTTCTTTCCCAGTAATTTTCGTAAGGATTCTGAGAAGCATTTGGGAAGATTACAAGTACCACAAGTATAATATCTGGTCAAACATTCGTGGAGAAGGAAGTGCATACATCATAGCAATGGACTTTAACTAGATGAAATGATACTACCTCCGCATTTGGTTATCTAACACGTTTTGAAGTGTTTAATAGACGACATGACGTTACGGATCGAGACCTATTTGAAACGACGAATGGAATACCTTGTCTCATAGAGTGGAATAACTCACATCAGGAAAATACAGGTTTCATACAGGATGAATATAGTAGTTTCTCACTCCGATCCTATCAATTGCCGAGAATACAGGTCAGGCATATCTATGCATTAGCAGCACGTAAACTATAGTGAGAAGACGCAAACAGCCGCATGCATTGTCAGGCTGCACGTAAGGTGCTTGTAACAACTTACGTGTTGCCGACGTCGTGTCAGCTAAGTTGGTTAAGGATATGTAAGAAGTGGTCTGTTTCTCCCATCTGATCCCTCAGGGGTCCCATTTTCGTTGTTTAGTCTGAGGGAGATGAGGATTGATGGGCTGAATGAAGATTCATGGTTTGAATTTGCTTGAACTCTGGTGCTTCAAGTTATGGGCATAGCTTCACCAGTCGCCAGTGAAGAGATGGGAGATTCGGAAGTGAAGAGATGGGAGATTCGGAACTGGTGTGCGAACTCCTGTTGTGAGCTGATATTCCTTGTGGGTATGGCGTTTCTTTTTTTGGAACACGTCGGGTAGGCAGTTTAGCTTAAGGAGGAATGCGTTCCAAGTCTCATACTCCAATGTCGTGACCGGGGCATTGGGTATCTCACGGCACTGATCCTTCGGGGTTAGTTGACCACAATTTTCTAGTTGCAAGATCACGTATAAGTCTTCGAAAGATGAAGCAGTGGATAGATTCTGCCTTCTGAGTTGGTTAGCCTCCTTGGGCCCCGACTCAGAAAATCAAATAAATGTTTCTTAAAAAAAATCATCCATTGTCACGCAACTGCTATTAGCGAAAGTTGGGGAAAGTAACATGAATAATCGTACAGAAATCGTGACATTATGTCAAGTTAAGATGGGCAAGGACATGTAAGGATTTCTCTATTTTATAAAAAATATGGCCATTGCGCTGTTTTAGAAAAACTATATCAAGGCTCTCGAAGAAAAATGTGGAAGTTTTACAGTGAATTTAGTGAGCAGCTGCTGCATTGAGTGATTGACATGGAAAATGTGAGCCGTCTCTTTTAAAGTATTTAATTAGACAAGGCCTTGTGCAGCATATACTGTAACGACCTTGAAAATGTAGAGGTCAAGGGCGTCAACAATTAAGAATGTGAGCTCACATTATTTGGGTTGGAATAGAATCTCCTTTCACATTCATTAGTGATCATATGATTCTTATTTGTTTCAGATCGAAGATGTGATGGAAGATAGGTATAGAGTTTGGTCAAAGGCTCCTTAATTTAGGCTTGTTTCCAAAAGAGGCTTACCAAGTTTCAAGACTCTACTTAAGTCCTTTTGGACTTGATTGCTAAAGGGATAGAAGAGACATGCCATCTATTTAAAAGTCGTTTTCACATGTATACCATGAGAACGCAACATTTTTCTTGGACACCTTTCATTGGTCCAACCTTGTTTGATGTACTATTTGCCCTGGTATGGTCTTATTAGTTTGTATCAGTAAATATGGAGGGACTTAGATTTATGGTTCTCTTGTGAAATTATTTCATTATAGCTTCTTGCTTTGTTGAGTTTGGGTTGTAAGTCCACTTGTGAACAAAGAGATGGAAAGTCAAGAAGATAGGAATCAAAATAAAGACTAAGTTTAAAACATATAGGTGCTTACATTGTACCAAGTATCCTCTTGTAGTTTTAAGAGAGGTTATATGATGATCTTAATAGGTGCTTGATGGCTAAGGGATAATCATCTTTTGACAGACGGGCACCTTGGTTATATAGGTTATGATAGAGTTAAGTTGAGCTATGTCAAGTCTTGATTTTCCTTATTAGCTTATAAGAACTTATACATGGGAAGGAAATGCTTTATGAATATTCTCTCTTCCATGAGCTTGAGTACTCTTGCCCTTGAACACCCCATACCCCTTGTTGAATTCCTTTTGCGTCGCTAATCGAGATGTATGAAAAGAGCTCTATGATTGTTGCTCTCACAACTCCTTGTGTACACCTTTGTACACAATCATCATCATGTGTTGCTTCCCCATATCCGTCCCATTGTGACTTCTAGTATGCTTCTCTTAAATGTTTGACATCCTTGATAGCTAGTGAAGTAGATTGAATAAAAATAGACTTTATACCTCACTCTCTAGAAGGAATCAAAATGGCGACTTAAGTTTAAAGACATAGAGGTGCTTCACCAAGCACTCCTTATACAAGTGACTTCTAGTATGCTTCTCTTGGATTTGGTGACATCCTTGATGGCTAGTGTGAGGTAGATTGAATAAAAATGGACTCTCTACCTCACTATCTAGTGTGAGGACTAAGTTTAAAAACATAGAGGTGCTTACATTGTACCAAGTATCCTCTTCTAGTTTTAAGAGGTTATATGATGATCTAAATATATGCTTGTTGGCTAAAGTATATCATCCTTTGACCAGTGGGTACCTATGTTATATAGGTTATGATAGAGTTAGGTTGAGCTATATTAGGTCTTGATTAGCCATATTAGCTTATAGGAAACTATACATGAGAAGGAAATATTTTATGAATATTCTCTTTTCCATCAGCTTGAGTACTCTTGCCCTTGAACACCCCACACCCCATGTTGAATTCCTTTTGCTTTGCTAATTGAGATACATGAAAAAAGTTCTATGATTGTTGCTCTCACGAGTCCTTTTGTATACCTTGGTACACAATCATCATCATGTGTTGCTTTCCCACATCCTTCCTATTAAGATATTGCTTCGGAAGGTAGTTAAAAATTGGGAAGCCATCTTTGAATAGTACTTATTCTCTACCATGTAGCATTACCCTTTGCATGCTCTTTCCACTTCAACAAGCACTCCTTATACAAGTGAGTTCTAGTTTGTTTCTCTTGAATGTTTGGCATCCTTGTTGACTAGTGTCAGGTAGATTGAATAAAAATAGACTCTACCTCAACATCTAGAATGAAACTATCAAATTCATCCAACTTTCCCTTTAGTTGGCTCACATTAAAGATTGGATGGATTCGGATATCCTTTGTAGTTGAAAGATGCCACAATTCCTACTCTCTTAAGTATTGTGAGAGAATAAGAATACCTAGGATACAAATTTAGACATGTTTCGATTCTCATCTTCACAAACCTAGGTGAAACTCTAAGATAAACTTGATTCATACCTTGAAGTTGATCTCTTTTTGTTAAGGCTTATCATGGCTCTAGCGCTATCTTGAGCTTTTCCTAATACTATTGGTTGCAAATTGAAGCATGTTATTTATATCTTCCAGAAAATCCTTTGTAGCTTGGACTCTCTTATGTTGTTGTCCTATTACATAAGGAGCTCTTGATTGAAACACATATACAAGCATAAACAAAGTTTTTCTAATGAAGAGTTCTTGAGTTTTTTACATACAAACTCTATAAAGGTAAATACTCTTCTTAGTTAATTTCTTGTAAAATCCTCCACTTTTGTGCAATCCAAGGGTTTCTCCACCTTGTGGAAGTGATTCCCCAACCCTCTAGAATTCTATAAGATTTTTTGCATTGGAATCTGGCACTAAATGAGGGTTTGGGACTCATTATTAATTAGGTGGACACTTTCATGTGAAGAGGGTTACTTTTTAAAACTACTATACAAAACTAAACTAACAACTCACTTGTGAACTTCTTCTTGTTCATTCTCTTCTAATAAAGTGTGAGTTTCTTGAGAGCTCTTGTGACTTGTCCATGAGTGAGGTCTTCTTGCATATGTGTGCATGTATGCATATGCCTGTGTGAGACTACTTGCCTGTGCATGCATGAATCCTAGTGTGATGAAGGTCTTCACACCACTGATTCATCTCTTGTATTGAGAAAGTTTTATGGGAAAGGATCTATTGCATGATGCCAATTGCTCCTCTGAGTAGGTCTACATCAAACACTTTGGCACCATTGTTCGGGATGCATCTCGTTGTTCATTGTGCTTAGAGGATTGCACTTGGAAAACTGAGTGAGTTAGCGAATTTGTTTCCTTGTTTGGGAGTTTATTTCCATCATTTTTAGCTTCATTTTATTAGGAATAGGTAGATAGGAAAAAATAGAAAAATTTTATTTCTCAAGGTTAGTTTTTTTTTTTGTTAGATATAATTAATACTCCACCCTCAAGTGACCACAAATGACCCATGGTGCTCTAAGTTTTAAGGTCCCAATAATTAGGAGAAGCTATTGTGAGAGGCCGAACATTTGTGGAACCCTAAATTCCATTTTAGATGAAATCTATGTGCAACCATTGATGATAATAGATGATCTTTGTGAGCATAGCCATGCGGTTAGGAAGGTGATAAGCTTCTGGGCCATTGGGTTGCCATTCAAGGAGAAAATAAAGGCTTTGTGGTGTTGTGTTGTTCCCCCATAGAACCTTAATAGGGGGAGTGCAAAGGGGGACTTTCCCCCCTCCACAGGGTCGAATGGACCTATCTCCCTCTGCCTGTAGGGCCAAAGAGTCGGACTTCTAATCGTGGAGATATTCTTGAATCATATATTTTGTCGACTATTTTGTCTCTCTAGACTACATTTATTTATACAGACTCCCATTATAAGAGTTATAGAGTTATATAAGCATGGCCCATGTGTAGCTTTACACACCATTGCACACTAGTAAGGGCTTCATTTAGATCTGCATCTAAGATCCATATGGGAGTGCATGGGTGGAAGACACCACTTTCTAACTGATCTTTAGACATCAAACTCTCAAAGAGATTCTACACTTCAAGAAAACCTCAAGTGAATCAATGAGAGAAAAACTAAGAAGGTCCAAACATTACATGAAACACTGCATTGATCTCATTTTGGATGAAAAGCTGAAAACACTACTTTTAGATGACCTTGAAGCAAAAAAATACAAACAAGCATCTTCTGCACGAAGCCCAACTCGCTCGTGGATTGCATCTGAAAATGCATTGAAATGGACAATGAATCCACCTTAGGGAATCCCATTAAGAATTTGGTACATAATTACCAATACTTATGCCTAAGAATAGGCACCACCTCATCCATCACCTCAAGTGGTAGAGGAACTCCCTAGTAATGTATCTACAAATCTACAAACAACACGCTTACATGCTCCTCCTAGTTTTCCTACACTACATACCTTGCCACATAAGCAAGTGGAGTATTCACAACAATCTCTAGAGATTTTCAATACAGATCCATATGTTCCACTTGATATCACCACAATCCAACTTACAATTCACAAGGAGCTCTTCATCAAATGCCATCTAGGTCATCTGTGTACATAAAAAAGTACTAGAGATAAATGCTTACCAACATGAAACCCAAAGTACATTTAAACATAGGAATCTAGGATCTATGAAAAACCATTCAAGTGATAGTCTAACGTCCATCACAAGTAGCGCCCAACAAGGACCCAATAGCCCTAGCCATCACCACACATGAATACCCTCAATATCCCAAGTGCATGGTGAATCAACTCTTCAATGAGTGTCCTTGTCACCCTATGAGAGTTCAACAAACCACTCCCATGTATGCAAAGACCTCTATATTTGCTCAAAAGAATCACACATATGATGATTTGAATAAAGTAGTCCAAAAGGCTCATGTGAGAGAGCAAGTAGTTCAATTAAACATAGTTGAGCTCTTAGAAGGTCAATTACCTCAAACAAAGCCGCCTCACATATCACAAATAACCCCATCAGTTGTACAAAGGCAAAAATGTTGTTGTGATTGTAGAATCAACCATTGGTTCACAAACTTTATAAATATTTCCAAGAAGATGAGGATGGCTATGCAAGCCCACTAGATGATGAGTGAGCTTGAGTTGAGTAAGAGTGATCAAGAGGAAGAAATCCATATCCAAGTAGTCACTAGATCCCAAGCCAAGAGAAAATCCCAAATCAAAGATAAAAAGTCATACCTATCTGCCAATGAAGAAGAGAAATTAAGGTCTAGGAAAATACAATGCAAAATAAGAGACACGAGGATGGAAAAGCACACAAAAGAGCTAGAAAGTCGATTGCAAGGCCAAAATAGCCAAGGAATAAAGTGAGAAATCCAAAAAAGATGTTTGTCAAACTCGATCTATGTTAGTTTTCACAATTAACCCCAACCTTGAGATATTTTTACAAGCATACCATAAGCATATCCATGAACAAAAAACCTAGATAATCACCCTAGGCTAGACTTAGAAAGAGAATGACTAGAGATTTGCAAAAAAATGTTTGAAGTAGCTCAGAAAACGATGGTAAGGGCTCCTCTTGTCTTTCCCTACACACTCATTCTAAAAGAGTAATTTAGAAAACTAACAAGGAAAGGAAAGCTTCAAGAAATGCCACATTATAAAGTTGCAAGAATATTCACTTCTAAACCTGCCCTTAGAATATCCTAACACAAACATGATTGATGATGAGAAGATTCCCATTGTAGAGATTGAAATCCAGAGAACAAGAAAGTTGTGGGAAGAGGTCCAAGCAAAGAGATAGAGAGGCGTGTTGGTATCATTAATATCCATGTGAAAGGCCAAATGGCCATCAGATACTTTTGTATATGTTCTCTAATAAAACATATAGTGGTTTGCTCAGCCATTGAGTTGATGTTTGATTGCATTTATGAAATCTCGAAGATCTATGTTTCTGCTCTATGTATTGCATGGGTTTTGCTTATTCTACAGGTCTTATGCAAAGTACTATGGATAGCATCCAGAGCTCCATTTTCTATTGAGGGGACATAGTTGCATATCTTTTGCAAAGGAGAATCCACCATGGTATATCACCAGTGCACCACTTCACTAGTATTAGAGCAGTTCGAAGTGAAAGGTTTTTGCTATTGTGTGAGCAAAGCGAGCACCCACCTGCCTAACCAAGGCTTTCTCCAAGGCTTATGACTAATGCTATGACCACGGCATAGACCTTGGCATACTTTGTCATCTGAGTTACTGAAGTCACCGGGCATGAGGGAGGACCTCAATGATCAAGGAAGACAGAGGTTTCTAGTACTTCTCAAGATGTCACCCATCCTAGTACCATTCTCCCTAGAGCTCGCTTAATTGGCACACACTAGTGATGTTTGAGGAGGGGTAAAGAATAAATTTCACAATACCTTGAACACATTTTGGGTCCTCAAAGCTTCATTCTTTACTTTCAAAGACTCTTTTGAAGCATTTTTTGGGTGATTCTTGGAGCCATCTTGGATTACTTTCATACATAGTGCTCTTTACATAAGTTCAAGGACATGAAGAAGAGCATTCTTTGTACTTGTTGGACAATGAATATTCAGCTTTGGGTCTTTGTTTTTTAGTTGCAATAGTAAATCTACAGGGCACGCCGTTGTGATGATCCTCCAGATCATCACGATCATCCACCCCATCGTGATAGTTCAGCCCATTACGATGGTCCTAGACCATCATGATAGACTTAGAACATCATGACATGGCCCCTTTTTGGATATCTTTTTTAAAATTTTGATCAAATTTCCATAATTTTTTGAAATGTTTTGGTTGTTTGTAGGACTTCTAAAGCAAGTGGACACATGCACCATAAAGAATCAAGGCAATAAGGAGTGCTTGGGAGAGTTCTTGGGTGGTCAAGAACATACCACATGAATACAAGTAGCTTACTCTAAGGTTGAAAATTCATTACAACTCCTTTGTCAATTCGAGCTTAGGCTAGGGCTTAGTTTAGGCATTTAAGCATAGGGTGGCGTTAAGAACTTAAGTCCAAGAGAATTTAAGAATTTAAGTACAAGACTACAATTTATCACAACTACGAGAAAACTAAGGGAAAGAATCTAAATTCATGCCACGAGAACCAATTAAATAATGAAAAGTTATTCCTAACAGGCATACTTGAGACAAGAAAAACATCAAAGGATATTAAAAAGAAGAAGCAATTGGTACATAAAGGAACATTGCGATGTGTGTGTACTTACAAAGGGTGGGATAGCACAGGGAATTGAAATTCATGAAACTTATGTTAGGAAGACATATAGGTAGAGCCGATTGACAGAGCATCAGATCATCTGAGGCCAGCGTTAATCACACTGCTAGATCATGGGCTCAACAACTACTACTATGTAGTGAGATCAAACACTAGTGAGTGAGAGATGTCGTTTAGCATGGAGAAACCCATAGGTGGGAAGCCTTCTATAGGTTTAGACCCAAGAAATCAAGCGTCATAAATAAAATCATTTTATATGAATTCAAAGACCCAAAGAGCCCTGGAAATATCATCTATATGGATAACACTTCAAAGAGGATGTTTGTGGTCATAGATCATGGTAGACAAGCATACACTTGGAAGGGTGAGCCCATCTTCCCCTCACATAAGTTTACCAACCCTCATAGTCAAACAGGAGTAGGATCTTAACAAGTCCTAGGTACTCAAAAAGAAACATCCAAAGAGTGCCCAAAGGTGAGTTTCATGCACACCATAGGGGGGGAGAGACAAGGAATTGAGGCAGAGAGGGCAGAATGAGAAAGATCTAGAGGGAATAGGCACCAAAGAGGCATGGATGACTTTCCATTGCCTAGACCAAGAGAACTCCTTAGGATTTTGAGATCCATGCAACTAGCGAAATCAATGAAGACTTTGATTGTACATGTGGCCCCTATGATCATGTATCAAAATTCAAGCAAGTGTTGAGAGTTAAATAAGTTGAGGATATGTTTACTCAATACAATGATTTTGGATTAACCTCTAAAGAATACCACCCTAATGTGGTTTCAACCCTTGCATCAACGAAAATTTAGGGATATTAATCAACTACTAGAAGTGTTCATTATTGAGTTCTTTAAGAGCGGAATCAGACCTGTTAACCTCACAGTTGGATATCCCTTCTTTTCCAAAGCAGAGTGTCCCACTGACCTCTCTCCTACAACAATGGAAAAATCAACTGCACATGAAGCACAACTATTAGAGTTCGATCCCTACCATGCATTGAACAAAGTGTGAAGATCCATCCACTCCAGGCATGAAGCAAATATGGGTACGAAAGGGTGAATAGCCAATGACTTAGACATCACCTCAGTCTTTCTTCCTCTGTGAGTTGAAGACATGCATGCCCTTCTTGCATAATGGTGTAGAGCCTTTGTAATGTAATAGTATAAGTAGATCTATCAAGAATTGGCTCCTCTTTGGTTTGCTGATGTTCCTCTTGTTGTTCTTGCATGTCTTGAAGCTCTCCCTGATCTTGTTGAGCTGTGTGCTCTTCTTCATCCTCTTTGATCACTATGCACTCATCATCCTCATGTTCTATAATGGTTTGTCCTTCCTCTCTATCTGTTTGGAAGTTTGGTAACTGGTTCATTCATATCTTTGTGAAACAAATTGAGTGTCTAAAAATTGGAAATCAGTATTGATGGGATTCGATATCTCAAAATTGAAATTTGTGTTGAACTTGTTTGTGCCCATGTCAGAAACAGGAAACACAAATCCTCATGCTGTAGCTGTGTCTTTGGGTCTAGTGACCATATGCTCTATTGTGATTTGTTCTATAACCACTATTATTGATGGTGTTGTGCTTGTAGGTTGCTCTATCATGACATCACTCTAACCTTCATGCATAGGTTTGCGTGAGAGATGCATGCAGATAGGAAGTATCACTAGGTGTGGTCCTAGAGGTGATGGTTGGGGTGATGGAGATGTTTCCACTTGTAAGCATGGGATGGATCCTCTCATATGCTTCGTAGAATGGGAGGTTGTTGAATGTGCGCTCTTGTATTCTTGTAATTGGGTGCTGGTAAAAGCATGCTCAATCACAATACCATAAGTAAGGCACATATACACAATCCTTGTAATTGCACAACATTCATGAATAACCTGCTTCCTAGCCCATCTATGATTGGCTAAGTATAGCTGCTCCAATATCCAATGTGCTAAGTCAATGGTCATAGATAGATTATTGGCAAAATATAGAATAAACCTTATGTGTTTCTGTGCTTCTGTGAATCTATCTTGCCCTAGGAATGCAAACCATTGCATACATATCCATAGGGCCATAGATAGTTTTGATGTAATATATGAAATTTGGGACTATTTTAGCACATCTCCTCTCTTTATGTTTTTTGGAGCTAAGTTTTCTTTCTCTGATGAAATATGGTTTCCATTTATCTTTAAGGCTACCTAGACAAGCTTAGACATCAGCTTGAATCTCTTGAAAGGTTGATCGAAGATTAGGGAGGGAAAAACAAAAGTGCTTGGAAGTTCTTTCCTTGGCCTTGGATGAAGAGTAGTAATCAGATAGAAATCCCTTACCAATATTGATATGTGGCCAATGTATCCATGTGATGTGGAGTGATATTTCAAAGAAGTTGGAGAAGCTTGGAGAGGCTTGAAAATTTGCGTTGTCAAGTGGTGAAGTTGGTCCAACAAACTAGCATAGGACCAGCCCTAGATCTTTGGATATGTAAAGTAGACCTTTTAGGTTTGTGGTTAGTAAAATAAACTCAATAGGTACTTTGGAACATCAACACGAACACGTTGATGCAAAACAGATAACTTGCACCTTGACTAGCTCAAAAAAACCTTCTAAAAATGGATGAAAGTTATGACTTCAAACAGTTAGAGCAGCTAGCACAGTTGTTGGTGCAAATGTACAAGCCTACACATTTGGCTTAGCATGGAAGACATTGTGTGGAAGCACTTGATGATTCATGTGAACTATAGCTTGTAAGTACTTGATCACTTACCATTATAAATCATTAAATCCTTGGAGAATCTTGTAAAAGCTTACATCTCGTGCAGATAGGAGGAATGTTAGCTATGAATTCAAGATGAGGGAATGTCTCCTAAATCATAGGAGTTACTTTTTGATTGGAGCCAAGTTTGAATTCAAAATTCAAACTTAGAAGAAATACTTAAAAAAAGGTCTTGTAAAACTCACGGGAGTGTGCCTCATTTTAGAGCTCTCTCCTTGATCATTTGTAGAACTTGAGTAGCTCCCACCATAGCTCACTCAGTTCATCATCATTGAGCATAATTTTAATTCCAATGACTCTTTGCAATCATGTGTTATAATACATGTAGCTCATTGAACATCTCTGTTTACTTCGCTGCTATGACTACTCAGAATAGTCAACTTCTTCTGGTCATCTCTCAGTGAATACTCAACCATTTTGCATAGTCTTTGGCTTCTTGGAACCAGCTTGAACCCTATTTGTGCTCTCAAAATTTCTAAGCATTGGCTCAGGCATCTGGGAGAAATCATCTTCGAAGTGCTCACTGGTCATCTACTGGTTAGTCCCTAAAAAGTCGAGGGTAAGATTTGATTTTCTAAAATGATTTCTCAGAGCATAGTTGATCACTTTAAATGATTCCATTTGAAATCATTAGCTATCTAAGCTAATTGAAGTCTCCTAAAAGGATTTTGTCAATTGTTACTGTACTGTGGGCTCTGAGTAAAAAAGCCAGCAAGTGTATGGACTAAAATAACAAGTTTTTCAACACTAGCCATTCTTGAGCTACTCTGTTTTGAATTAATTGTTTCAAGCATCAACTCCAAAGTACATAGGTACTTTCTTGGTGTCATTTTCAAGCTAAATGGACCTAATTTATAAATCTAAAGTGCATCAGGGCTGGTATAAAGCAGGTTTTAGCAGTACCACCTCACTTCCTTGAGGTATCCATCCATGTCTTCCAACAATGGTATCACAACAAGTTGAGGTAAAATGGGAGATAATTTCCCTTCTTTCATTGAAAAATTGGACAGGAATAATTATCCAGCATGGTCCTTGAGAATGAAGACCTATCTACAAGGAAGAAGTCTCTATGGATACAAATTAGGAGATGAGAAGATGACCATATTTAGAAGCAAAGATCAACCTACAAGAGAGGAGCAAGAAAGACTCAACTCATGGTGTGCCAAAGGTGCTTTAGCTAGATCATATCTACTTAACTCTATCTGTGACTTCCTTCTTCCTCATATTAGGAATTGCAAAACTTCCCAAGAGACTTGGGATACTCTATCTTCATACTTTTCTTCCAATACAAGAGCTAGGAAAAATTAATTGTGGATGGAGTTTACTATTCAAAAGAAGCAACCTAAGTAGAATATTTTAGAGTATGTGACCAAGGCAAAGGATGTAGCTAATCAGTTGGCAAGCATAGAAGAGGAGATTGAAGAGGAGCAAATAGTGAGACAGATAATCAATGGCATCAAGGCAGATGATAAATGGGAATCCTTCACAACTGCAATGGATCTTTATATGGATATGAAAATCCCAGATCTAACCACTCTCATGAGACAACTCTTCACCCATGTGGCCAAGCTCAACAAAAATGGTGAACCATCAAGAGGTAACAATTTTTCTTCCCTCTATACAGATAAAGGGAAGTCTAAGGATAAAGGAAAGAGAAAAAAGTTTGAAGATGGAGGTGCTACTTCTCAAGCTAACTAAGGAAGGATAGGTAGGAATTTAAGAGGAAGGGGCAGAGGAGGTAAGCAAGGTAGGGGGAGACCTTTCAACTCTTCCCCATGTAATATATGTGGACTATCTAATCACACAATAGATGAGTGCTATAGGAACTTCAAGAACCAGAGAGGAAGAGGATTCCAGAGAGGTGGCTACTCACAATCAAGAGGAAGATTCAACCATAATCAAGGTTACAACCATGGCTACAACAACGATTATCAAGGAGGATACAAATCAAGAAAAGAATTCAACAACTATACAGAGGATCAAGAGGATTCTCTCCTCATTATGAACATGACCTCAAAACAAGGTATGAATGATGAGCACCTCTTCTATATTGAATCAGGTTGTTCAAACCATGTAGCAGGCAATATAGCTCTCCTTTTTTATCTTGAAGAGCCCAAGGGAAAGCACCAAGTGCAGATAGGTGATGATACCAAGCATTCAGTTGTCAAGGTAGGAATGGTCAAAACTTCTGATGCGAATAAGAATCTATTGAGCAGAGTTCTTTATGTACCTACTATCACAAAAAAATTGATGAGTGTTGGACAGATAGTGTGGAAAAGGGTTTGCAGGTTAGGTTCAATAAATTTGGAGCCTTTGTGGAGGACCCCCAACATGGATTCAGGAGAATTGCAAAGGGAGAGAAAACATGTAGATTATTTACATTTGAGCTTGAGGACACTAGAAACATTGTACTTATAATTATAAGGGTCAAACCTGGTCTGAGTTAGAGATATGGCACAAAAGATTAGGACACATTGGTAAGAGAACATTGAAGCAGATATGTAGAGATCAATGTGTACTTGGGATACCTAATATATCCAAGCAACATATGATCTATAAATGTGGTGCATGTTAGTTTGGTAAATCACACAAGTTACCTTTTACAAAGAAAGGCTATATGCATGAGGATTATTTGGAACTTGTCGACACAGATGTGTGGGGACCAAGCAAGGACCCTTCAATTTTAGGATCAAGGTACTATGTGTAAGCTGCCGGATTGGCAATTGTAAAGTCTGACTCTTTTTATATTCCGCACGAACCGAAAGGCCGTTGCGTAGATGTTGTAACCTTTTTATAAATCAACTGAAAAAAGGGTATGTATCATTGATGGTCAAAAGGACAAAAAGGTTCCCAAAACAAGGAGTTCTCTTGATGCATGGAAAGTGAAAAGGAATTGGGAAGACGTGTTATCTTCTCCTATGAAGAACTTGAATAGGCCATCAAGGTCTCCATGTGCAGGATGGAGAAGTGCTGAGAGAGTCAGGGTATTGCATGATAAATTAATGTCACCTGAAAGGAAACAAAAAAGCCCACTGGAAATGAAAAAGGAAGTTGATGAAAAGCAGGCTCGAGCTACGAGGATTAGGCGAGAGCTTGAGAATGAGCGAGTTAAACGTCTTCAGAAAACAACAGAGAAGCTTAACCGTGTCAGTGAGTGGCAAGCAGTTAGAAGCAATAAGTTGCGAGAAGGTATGCATGCACGACAACAAAGAGGTGAGTCCCGTCATGAAGCACACCTTGCCGAAATAGCTAGACGTGCTGGTGATGAAAGCAGCAAAGTCAGTGAAGTGCGGTTTATTACCTCACTCAATGAAGAAAACAAGAAGCTTTCATTAAGACAGAAGCTCCAGGACTCAGAATTACGCAGAGCTGAAAGATTGCAAATTATAAAGATAAAGCAAAAGGAAGATGTGGCACGAGAGGAGGTAGTGTTGGAACGTAAAAAAATCATAGAGGCTGAGAGGCTGCAACGTCTTGCTGAAGCACAACGAAAAAAAGAAGAGGCAAAGGCTAGACGGGATGAAGAGCGCAAAGCAGCAAGCGCTGCCCGAGAAGCAAGGGCAGTTGAACAGGTTCTCAAGAAAGAAGTAAGAGCTAAAGCACAGCAAGAAGTAACTGAGCTTCAGGCACAAAAGCTCATGGAGAAGCTTAGAGAGATCGAGCTTCGAAGGAAATGTTACTTGGAGCAGATTCGTGAAAGAGCTGCCATGGAATCAAGGGAACAATGTTCTCCATCAGCTCGGCTTCCATCAACAAAGGAATTAAACAGGTCAACAAAGGAGACATGCCGCGTTCCCGTCTCCCCCACATACTAAGTTTCCTGTTTCCGGCCATACAAGCAGCACAACCACCACCCAGAGGTCTAGTTCTCTATCATGAAGAATCAGCGCAAGTCCTGGAAGATGATGAAGAAGATGACGAAGAAATCTTCCAGCTACTCCGCCGGAAGCGCATCAGAATAAGCTCTTCCGATAGCCAAGTAAAGGGTTCGGTCGCCGAAAATGAAGACGACAACAATGATGAAGAGACTTTCACGACACAGCCACCTCCATGCACCAGGATTCATCAGCTCCATCATCTCCAAACCAGAAACATGAACATGATGATACCGGGGATTCTTCAGACAGCTCCTCTAAAGAAGAATCTCAACAACAATCCGAAAACGAAAAGCAAGAAGATGGGAAACCTATTATTCAAGAAATTTTTGAAGAACTGATTAAAGCAGTGGAGTCTGCAGTTGCCAACCCTGATGACACTATGCAGCAATCCACCAAAAAGGTATTAGAAACAACCACTGTTATTCTCACTCCTCCACCCGAACTTCCGATTAATCCCATTATCCCTATTCCACCCATTATCCCTGAGGAACCTACCGCTTCATCCTCTTCACCCAATTACTCTCCCCCCTCTTGACATCAACTTCTGACAGCCTCTTCATCTCAACCACGTCCTTCTCTTCTGTTTCCATCAATTCCCATGTTTTCTGAGCTTGCATCCATGGGTCAAATGCTGATCCAGCTATCGCAACAATTACTAGCACAAATGAAGGAAGTGACTGATAACATCCGAGAAGAATTTCAACACAAGGTTGATGTTCTGGAAGCAATCATTTGCCCACTTCAGGAAGAACTAGATGCAGTCAAAGCAGAAAATCAAGCGTTAAACGAACAGATTAAAGAGTTACAGGCTCGACTTGCCGAACAGGAGACAGTCATAAATCAAAGAGATGCTGCCTTGGCCGAAGTTAGAGTAAAGGATGAATTATTGTGTGCTGCTAATGCTGAAATTATGCATTTGAAAAAGACGCGCGTTTAACATATGTGTCATTTATTAGTGATTTCAATAGGTGGACTATCTTGTATTTCATGAAACATAAGAATGAAGTGTTTAGTTGTTCAAAAAGTATCTTGCACTTGTGGAAAATTAATAAGGAAAGATTCTAAAGAGGATAAGGTCAGATGGAGGAGGTGAGTACATCTCCAATGAGTTTGATGCATTTTTGTAGGATAGAGGTATCAAGAGAGAGATCACAACTTGATATACTCCTGAGCAAAATGGAGTAGCAGAGAGGAGGAACAGATTGATTGTGGAGCTAGATATATGCTAAATGAAAAGAAATTGCCTAATTATTTGTGGGCAGAGGTTGTGCCTACTGCCACTTATCTTATTAACAGGTTACCCTCTAAGTCCCTTGATGGGATGACCCACCTATGAGGTATGGAATGGTAGGAGACCATTACTTGAACACTGCAGAATATTTGGATGTGTTGCTTATGTGCATGTTCCATCTCAAATCAAAGGTAAGTTAGACCCTAAGGCATAGAAATGTATTTTCATAGGGTATGATATAAATCAAAAGGGATACAGGCTTTATAATCCATCCAACAAAGGATTTATGGTCAGTAGAGATGTTTTGTTTGATGAGAATGATTCTTGGTTTGAAAGTGAATGTAGGAAGGTCAAATTGCCATATGACTTGGGAAAAGAATTTACAAGCCTCACCAAGGAGGAGCCAAACACAATTGAAGACATCAAATTAGATGATGAGGACACCATCAACTTGGAGAATTTAGAGCATGAAAATCAAAAGGCAAGGTCAAGATGAAGAATCTGGAAGACATACTTGAGTCATCCAACCAAGCCTGAAGGAGATCACAAAGAGAGAGTAAGAAGCCAATCAGATATGATGGTGAATGAGTTTGAAGACCATGAGATTGGCTAATCACCTGCAAAAGATAAATAGCCAGAAGTACTTCTTCTGTCATCCTTACATCTTGCCCAATCTGCATCTGAGTACAACTTTATGTCCAAATATGATGTGTATGGGAAGTAAAGACCTTGATTCTGAGTACCTTTGAGATACTTCAAAATTCTTTTAGCAGCTTCCAAGTGAGGTGCTCTAGGTTTATGCATGAATTGACTCAGAACACTTGCTCCATAACATATGTCTTGTTGATATATTTAGGTAGTGATGTGTGTGAACACACTAGGACCGCCGGGGCACTTTTTTCCCTCTTTAGGAGGTTTTTTTCCCCCGGCTTGTATATACACCTATTGCCCTAATGGGCTACTTATCTTTGTACATTCTCTAGTAATACATTCAGTATTGTGTGTTTGTGCTCCAAGCTTCTTCTTCTTCCTTGTGCTGTTCGCGTGCTTCCGCAAACGTCTAACTCCAACAATTGGTATCAGAGCAGGTCGCCGCTTCATCTAGGGCACCGTCGACACTCCTCCGTTTGCAGTCTCAAAATCGCATGAATTTTGGTGAGCATACTCAGCATGTTTCCAAGATCAAAACCGGTTTGCTCTATGGTGTCGAAATCGTGATCTGAGCTCATTTCGGCCTCCAAACGCACTATCATAGCGCTTGTGTAGGCTATTTCGTCTTTTTGTACCAAAGGTATATACCAGTTTCTGTTCGCCAGTTTAAGTGTCTCGAAGTCTGCTACAGGTCTAGCAGATTTTGTCTCGGCAGTTTCGTTTAACTTTTTGAGATACAGTCAATTTTCTGCATCAAGGTATTTTAGTTACCGGCCATGGCTGAAAGCAGTGATGTATTCCGTATGTTGGCTATTGAGGATAAGTTGGATGGTACCAACTATCCATTATGGGCTTATATGATGCGACATGTATTGGTTGCAAAAGGATTGTGGAACATTGTGCAGGGTGTTGAAAGACGTCCTGTTACACCTATAATGACAGGTACTGCAAATACAGGTGCTGGAGCTGATGAAGATGGTGTCGAAGATGATATTCCGCAGATTCCTATTTGTGCTGCTGTTTCTGCTGCACCTACTGCAGAGCAGATTCGCTGGGATGGCAGAGATGCCTAGGCACATGCATTGATAGCTTTGTCTGTCAAACGTGCCATTATTCCTCACATTCGCTCTTGCAAAATAGCTAAGGATGCTTGGGATACACTTACCATATTGTACCAAGTTAGGAATGAGGCCCGTGTTGCTTACCTCCGAAAACAGTTGGAGAGTGAGCACATGAATGAAGGTGATTCTATGGACAGTTTCCTAACAAAGATCAAAGACTTGAAGGAACAGTTGATTTTTGTTGATGAGGTTATACCAGATAGCTCACTTGTGCAGACCGTTCTGAATGGTCTTCCTGACTCATATCAGAGTTTTGCTTCTACTCTTCGGTTGATGATGAAAGGCAATCCGAATGCCTTATCATTTGAGGAGTTAGTCTCTGTTCTCTTGCAGGAAGATCGGTCGAGACAAAACAGGTCCATTATGCGAGTTGCAGATCAAGCTTTCCTGGCTAGTCAGAAGGGCAAAGGAAAATGGAGCTCTTCAACTAGTAAGCAGAAATATGCTAATTCTGCATATTCGAAGAAGGAAGATAAAGATGAGAAGAAATCAGAAAAGTAGAAATTGTTTTGTAAGTACTGTAAAGGGAATGATCATATCATAAAGAACTGTCCAAAACTGGCTGCTAAAGAGGCAAAGAAGAAAGAGGCTGGAATGGTTATTGTAGAGGCCTCTACACCAAAAACAGAGTCTGCAAATCTTGTGCAGGAAGAAGAATGGGTGTTTACTACTGTCTGCAGTTTTGACCCATCTTCTCATGAGCATTGCATGTCTGCAGTAGACTCAGATGTTTGGTATTTTGACAGTGGGGTTGTTGGTGCATTTTGCCCAAGCCTACATGCTTGATATGCTTGATATTATCCTCATTTGTAAGTCACATGAGTAGTCATGTGAACACCTCTTGTAAAAGAGTACATTTTATCTCTTGTAAATGGAAAAAGAAAAAAGTAAAAGGATGGCTTACCTCATGCATGATGTAAAAGCAAATTCGTGGCTCCAACTACCAAAATCACGAATTTTTGAGCTGAGGGAATCTCTCCTAACTTTGGGGATCACTTTTAGGTGGAGCCATTCGAATTCGAATTCAAAACTCCCTCCAAGAATTGCTATAAAAGGAGCAAGAAGGAAGAGGCGATTAGCAAGCCTTGTACGTGACCACTTCATGTCATTTTGTAGAGATTGAAGAGCTTACTCCATAGCTCTATCATTCTACTCCCATTGTGCAAAGATTCATTGCCAATGTGGTTGTAATCATATGTGAATCTATACATTTATTATCATCTACCTCTCTGTTTTGTTCTCTGCTATACTCACTCAGAGCAGTAACTTCAGAAGGTCATATCTCGAGTTTTACTAAACCTTTTTCAATGTTTTAAAGTGCGTTGGATAGCTCTCACTGTCTAGTTTCTACCTATAAATTTTCAAGGTCATTGAATTTATACTTTTGGAGATATCTGCATTTTACTGCTTACTGGTCTATCTCTGCAGAGCCCCGAGAATTGTGGGAATGTTCCAGAACTTGATGAAACTTGTTCTCAGTGCTCAGTCCATCATTTGAAGTGTTTTAACTTGGAATAGGAAGCTTGCTAAGTCTATTTGCTATGCCCAAAAGGAATTTTTCTAATTCCTTCCAGGTTGAGAGCACTGTTCATTTTTTCCAGCAGGTGTATGTCCAAAAATAGCAAGTTTTGGGAGCTAGTCATTTCGCAACTAGCCTGTCTTGACTTAAACTTTTGGGATACATGTTCCAAAGTACTTGGGTGATATTTTGGTGGATTTAGGAAGCTCAAAGGGTCTACTAATCAACTCTGAAGTCTCAGTTGGCTGGTGTGAAGCTGGTTGTAGCGGCACCTACTCATCTTTGGATTGCATCCACCATCTCTCTTCACAGTGGTATCAGAGCGTAGTCAAGCAACATGGGAGATGGATTTCCATCAACAATTGACAAATTGGATCGAAACAACTACCCGGCATGGTCTCTAAGGATGGAGGCTTACCTTCAAGGGAGGAATCTATATGGATTCATATCCGGAGATGAAGCAATGCCAACCATGAGGAACAAAGGGCAACCATCACATGAAGAAGTGGAAGGACTTTCGAATTGGTGTTCGAAGGATGCACTTGCAAGGTCCTATATTCTAAACTCAATCTCTGATTTTCTTTTACCTCATGTCAAGGGATGCAAGACATCAAGAGAAACCTGGAATGCACTTGCTTCTTTCTTCTCTTCCAACACTCGAGCAAGGAAGAACCAATTGTGGATGGAGTTCACAACAATGAAGAAAAGCCCGAAGCAAAATGTGACTGATTATGTCACAAAGATGAAGGAGATTTCCGACCAACTTGGAAGCATTGGAGAGGTAATTGAAGAGGAGCAAATCATAAGACAAATCATGAATGGAATCAAAGCAGACGACAAGTGGGAGTCATTCACAACAGCCATGGATTTATACATGGATATGCATGTACCCGACCTCAACACACTCATGGGCCAACTCTTCACTCATGAAGCAAAGATTAGCAAAGGTGGTGAGTCCTCAAGAGGTAATCAAACTTCTGCCTTATATTCTGATAAAGCTAAGGTCAAGGACAAGTCAAAGAATAGAAAGAATGAAGATGAAGGAAGCTCTTTCCAAGCAAACTTTGCAGGTAGAGGACGAGCTAGAGGAAGAGGCAGAAGTGGAAAGCAAGGCAGGGGGAGATTCCAATCATCTCAACCTTGCAACATATGTGGCTTATCTAACCATACTACTGAAGAATGTTTCAGGAACCCGAGGAACTCAAGAGGAAGAGGATTCAATAGAGGTGGCTATGGATCAAATAGAGGCAGGTACAATGGAGGCTACAACAACAACTACTACAACAACAATTACAACAACAACAACAACTATCAAAGTGGCCATAGAGGAAGAAGAGATTACAATAACTATGCAGAGGACCAAAGTCAAGAAGATTCATTATTGATTATGAATCTATCAACGAAGAAGGGTAAGGATGATGATCACATATTTTACATTGATTCGGGGTGCTCGAACCATGTAGCAGGAAATGTGGCTTTACTTTCTGATTTGGAAGATCCTCATAACAAGCATGAAGTGCAGACAGGAGATGACACAAAGCACTCAGTGGAGAAGATAGGTAATGTGAAGACATCAGATGGGAATATGAACCTCTTAAGCAAAGTCTTGTATGTCCCTACAATTACCAAAAATTTAATAAGTGTTGGACAGATTGTTGAAAAAGGATTGCAGGTTAGATTCAATCGATTTGGAGCATATGTTGAAGACCCAAGGCAAGGCTTTCGAAGGATTGCCAAAGGAGAAAAGACAGGAAGGCTTTTCACTTTTGAAGTGGAAGATACAAAGAACATAGCTTTGTTTAGCTATGGATCTCAAACTCTAACAGAGTTGGAGATATGGCACAAAAGGCTTGCTCACATTGGTGAGAGGACACTCAAACAGATTTGCAGGGACCAAAGTGTACTTGGTTTGCCTAATATTACAAGGCAACACATGATTTATAAGTGTGAAGCTTGTCAACTCGGCAAGGCTCATAGACAACCTTTCAATAAGAAAGGATATATGTATCAAAATCCTTTGGATCTAGTGCACACGGATGTGTGGGGTCCAAGTAAGGAGCCATCTATATCAGGCTCAAGATATTATGTGTCTTTCATAGATGATTGTAGTAGGTGGACCATTCTGTTTTTCATGAAGCACAAGGATGAAGTGTTTAATTGCTTTAAGACGTATATTGCTCTTGTTGAAAATCAAACAGGTAGGACTTTGAAAAGACTCAGATCAGATGGTGGAGGAGAATACTTCTCTTCTGAATTTGATGCCTTCTTGCATGAAAGAGGCATTAAAAGGGAAGTCACTACAAGGTATACACCTGAACTCAATGGTGTAGCAGAGAGGAGGAACAGAGCTATTGTCGAAGCTGCAAGGTCCATGCTCAATGAAAAGGGATTGCCGAACTACCTATGGGCAGAGGCTGTGTCGACAGCCACATATCTCATAAATAGACTTCCATCTAAGTCACTAGATGGAACCACTCCATATGAAGTGTGGAATGGAAGAAGACCTAGTCTAGAGCATTGTAAAATCTTTGGATGCTTAGCCTATGCTCACATTCCTTCTCAAGTAAGAGGGAAATTGGATCCCAAGGCAGAGAAGTGTGTATTCATTGGTTATGATCAAAACCAAAAAGGATATAGATTGTACAATCCAACCAATAAAGGATTTTCTGTGAGTAGAGATGTAATTTTTGATGAAAACAAATCATGGTTTGATGATGACAGGAAAGTGAAGCTGCCATATGACTTGGATGAAGATTTTCCATCACTTCAACCGAAGGAGCCAAAGCAGATTGAAGAAAGTGATTCGGAGATTGACCTAGAAGACTTGGAAAGACTAAAGCTATGGAAGAACAAAGGTAAAGCAAAGATGCAGGATGCTACATATGGACCCGAGAGCTCACATCAACCACTTAGAAGGTCTTCGAGGGAGAAGAAGAAACCAGAGAGGTTTGGTTATGATACTTCTTTGGTCACCAAGCACTCAATCTACATTGCAAAGGATTCAACCAATGAAGAACCTACCACATTCGAAGAAGCACAAAGCAAGAAAGCTTGGAGAGATGCAATGGATGAAGAAATGGAAGCCTTGAAGGAGAATGACACTTGGGAGCTTGTACCTAACAAGCCATCTATGAAGATAATCGGATCTCGATGGATATACAAAATCAAGAGGAATCCAGATGGAAGTATAAATAGACACAAAGCAAGGTTAGTTGCTAAAGGGTTTGCTCAAACCCATGGTATTGATTATGAGGAGACTTTCTCTCCTGTTGCAAAAATGCCTACAATTAGGGTTCTCATAAGTCTTGCTGCATCTAGAAATTGGAATCTTTATCAACTTGATGTAAAGAATGCTTTCTTGAATGGATGGATTTCTGAGGAAGTGTATATGGCACAAACTCCTGGATATGAGGATGCACATCATCCTAACTATGTATGCAAACTAAAGAAAGCTTTGTATGGATTGAAGCAAGCTCCAAGAGCTTGGAATTTCAGATTGGTTACTTATTTGCAGGACCAAGGATTCAAAGCTAGCAAGGCGGATACCTCTTTGTTCATAAAGAGGAATGGATCTGAAGTGATCTATTTATGTGTGTATGTTGATGATATTATTATCACAGGCAATGATCTTGAAGGAATCAAACAGGTAAAGAGTCAAATGAAGGAGGAGTTCAAAATAAGTGACCTCGGACCACTCACTTATTTTCTTGGATTGGAGTTGATCTACACAGATTCAGGTATATACATCACACAAAGGAAGTATGTCCATGACATGCTCGTCAAGTTCAAGATGGAAAATACAAAGTGTGCAGGTACACCTATGGAGCAAAATCATAAGCTTAGTGCTTATGAAGGAGAGCCAATTGAAGACATCATAAGCTATCAAAGCTTGGTTGGAAGTTTGAACTATGCAACACTCACAAGGGTGGATATATGCTATAGTGTTAGCATATTGAGTCAGTTTATGCATAAGCCGAGAAGACCACATATGGAAGCGGCCAAGCGAGTCCTCAAGTACCTAAAGGGGACCATGAATGAAGGTTTGTTCTATTCATATACTTCAGATATTGAGCTAAAGGTCTACTCAGATGCAGATTGGGCCGGATCTAAAGATGATAGAAGAAGCACATCAGGGTATATATCATTTGCAGGTTCAAAAATCATTTCTTGGTCATCGAAGAAGCAACCAACCGTGGCATTATCTTCTACTGAAGCTGAATATAGAGGTTTGGCTAATGCAACTCAAGAAATCATGTGGTTAAAATCTTTGTACACAGATCTTGGACTTCATTCTTCAACACCTCACATTTTTGGTGACAACACAAGCTCACTACATCTAGCAGCTAATCCGGTATACCATGCTAGAACCAAGCATATTGAAGTCCACTACCATTATGTAAGGGAGAAGCTATTGAGCAAGGATATTCAACTATCCTATGTCTCTACAGATATGCAATGTGCAGACATGTTGACGAAAGCTCTTGATGGTACGAAGTTAAGTAGATTCAAGTTGATGATTGGCTTGCAGGAAATCAAGGACAATTGAAGACTTATTTGGAGGCCAAGCATGTTAGGCTTGAGGGGGAGCTGTTGGTGCATTTTGCCCAAGCCTACATGCTTGATATGCTTGATATTATCCTCATTTGTAAGTCACATGAGTAGTCATGTGAACACCTCTTGTAAAAGAGTACATTTTATCTCTTGTAAATGGAAAAAGAAAAAAGTAAAAGGATGGCTTACCTCATGCATGATGTAAAAGAAAATTCGTGGCTCCAACTACCAAAATCACGAATTTTTGAGCTGAGGGAATCTCTCCTAACTTTGGGGATCACTTTTAGGTGGAGCCATTCGAATTCGAATTCAAAACTCCCTCCAAGAATTGCTATAAAAGGAGCAAGAAGGAAGAGGCGATTAGCAAGCCTTGTACGTGACCACTTCATGTCATTTTGTAGAGATTGAAGAGCTTACTCCATAGCTCTATCATTCTACTCCCATTGTGCAAAGATTCATTGCCAATGTGGTTGTAATCATATGTGAATCTATACATTTATTATCATCTACCTCTCTGTTTTGTTCTCTGCTATACTCACTCAGAGCAGTAACTTCAGAAGGTCATATCTCGAGTTTTACTGAACCTTTTTCAATGTTTTAAAGTGCGTTGGATAGCTCTCACTGTCTAGTTTCTACTTATAAATTTTCAAGGTCATTGAATTTATACTTTTGGAGATATCTGCATTTTACTGCTTACTGGTCTATCTATGCAGAGCCCCGAGAATTGTGGGAATGTTCCAGAACTTGATGAAACTTGTTCTCAGTGCTCAGTCCATCATTTGAAGTGTTTTAACTTGGAATAGGAAGCTTGCTAAGTCTATTTGCTATGCCCAAAAGGAATTTTTCTAATTCCTTCCAGGTTGAGAGCACTGTTCATTTTTTCCAGCAGGTGTATGTCCAAAAATAGCAAGTTTTGGGAGCTAGTCATTTCGCAACTAGCCTGTCTTGACTTAAACTTTTGGGATACATGTTCCAAAGTACTTGGCTGATATTTTGGTGGATTTAGGAAGCTCAAAGGGTCTACTAATCAACTCTGAAGTCTCAGTTGGCTGGTGTGAAGCTGGTTGTAGCGGCACCTACTCATCTTTGGATTGCATCCACCATCTCTCTTCACAGGGGTGACCAAACATATTACCTCGCTGCACAATTTCTTCTCTTCACTCAAGCCTGCTCCTATAGGGAATACTATTACATGTGCCAACAACTCCTCTTATCCTGTCATGGGAGTTGGTAAGATCATTTTGACTACTGCTGATGGTAGTTCGTTTCTTTGTCAGATGCTTTATTTGTGCTAGGGATAAAAAAGAACCTGTTATCAGTTTCTGCATTAGCCAAGATTGGCTTGGTTGTGAAATTTGTTGATGACAGGTGTACAGTTCATGATCTGTCAAATGGCAATGTGATTATTGTTTTGGCATTTTATGTCGTGGGCTGTATAAGCTCATAGACTATAAAAGATCTGAAAATGATTTGGCATGTGCAGTAAGTGATTCTCAGGCTATGTTAGATGCAAAGCTTTGGCATGCACGCTTTGGTCATCTGAATTTTGCTAGTTTGCTACGCTTGCAGAAATCTGAAATGGTCTCCTCTTTGCCGAAACTTGAGGCACCTGGAAAACGTGTTTGTGAAGGCTGTATTTTGGGCAAAATGTAGTGTTCCTCCTTTCCAAAAGATGGTTCAGTTCGGGCTACACAGAAACTGCAGCTTGTCCATAGTGATGTCTGTGGTCCTATGCAGACACCCTCTTTTGGAAATTACCTTTACTTTGTGACTTTCATTGATGATTTTTCCAGGCATCAAGGCTGATTTGCATGCCTCATTTGATATGTCTGATTTGGGGCATTTGCATCACTATTTGGGCATTCAGTTTATGCAAGTTGATGGTGGAATGGCTTTGTGTCAAACAAAATATATTGACACATTATTGCAGCGTTTTGGCCTTGAAGACTGTAAGCCTATTGGCACTCCTATGGAGACAGGTTTACGATTGAGTCTTCATGATGCTGGAGATGCACTTGATGCTGTTCTCTATCAGCAGGCTGTTGGATGCTTGATTTACCTATGCATTACTCGGCCAGATATTCAGTTTGCTGTCTCACAGATGAGCATGTTTATGGATTGGCCAAGAGTCACGCATTGGAAGGCGGTTAAGCGCATCTTTTGCTACTTGAGTGGTACTCGGCTACTTGGGTTGTTTTATCCCAAGGGGGGATCACTACCGCCAGATTTGCATGCTTTTTCTGATTCAGATTGGGCTGGTTGCTATGACACTCGTGTGTCCACCAGTGGTTTTTGCTTCATGCTTGGTAGCTCATGGATATCTTCGTTGAGCAAGAAACAACCTACTGTGGCCACTTCTAGTTGTGAGGCTGAGTATAGGGCAGCTTTCACAGCAACTGTTGAGTGTGTGGCTGAGACACCTTATGGCTGATTTGGGTGTTGGCCAGTCTTCTGCCACCACCATCTTCACTGACAGTCAGAGCGCATTGGCAGTTGCGAGGAACCCTGTGTTCCATGCTCGCACTAAGCACATTGAGGTGCATTATCACTATGTCAGGGAGAGGTTCTCTACTGGGGAGATCAGCTTGGCATATGTGCCCACGCAAGAGAACATTGCAAACCTTTTCACGAAGGCTCTACCTAGGGAGAAGTTTGAAGCTTTTCGCAAAGCTTTGGGCTTACTTCCTTTTGTGGAGTGATTTCCAGATAGCTTGGCACTTCCTTATACATGAGTGCCAGCTCCTTGTTCACCGCATCACTCCCAGGGGGGATTTGTTGATATATTTAGGTAGTGATGTGTGTGAACACACTAGGACCGTCGGGGCACTTTTTTCCCTCTTTAGGAGGTTTTTTTCCCTCGGCTTGTATATATGCCTATTGCCCTAATGGGCTACTTATCTTTTTACATTCTCTAGTAATACATTCAGTATTGTGTGTTTGTGCTCCAAGCTTCTTCTTCTTCCTTGTGCTGTTCGCGTGCTTCCGTAGACGTCGATCTCCAACATGTCTATCCTTGTTAATGTTGCATAGTTTAGACTCCCAACTATGCTTTGATAACTTGCAATGTCTTCAAGCAAATCACCTTCATGAGCACTTAATTTATGATTTACCTCCATAGGGGTGCTAGCTACTTTTGCATCCTCCAAGTGAAACTTCTTCAACATATCCTGCACATATTTCCTTTGAGTGATGTAGATTCTAGAGTTAGTGTATACCAACTCAAGTCCAAGAAAATATTTTAGAAACCCTAGGTCACTCATCTTAAACTCCTACATCATCTGGTTTTTTTATTTGTTTGATGCCATTGGCATCACTACCTATAAGAATGATGTCATCCACATACACACATAAATATATCATTTTTGAATTACTCCTCTTGATAAACAGAGAAGAATCTGCCTTTCTCATCATGAATCCTTGGTCTTGAAGATAGGTTGTTAGCCTATGGTTCCATGCCCTAGGTGCTTGCCTCAAACCATAAAGGGCTTTCTTTAGTTTGCATACATGATTTACATTGCTTGGATCTTCATAGCCAGGAGGTTGAGCCATGCTGATTTATTAACCAAAGCACTTGATAGTACTAAACTTTGCAGGTTTAAAACCATGATTGGATTACAGGATATTCAAGAAGATTGATGAAGCAATGCAAGACAAGATGTTTGGCTTGAGGAGGAGCTATTGGTGCAAATGTAGAAGCCTACACATTTGGCTTAGCATGGAAGACATTTCGTGGAAGCACTTGATGATTCATGTGAACTATCGCTTGTAACTACTTGATCATTTACCATTGTAAATGATTAAATCCTTGGAGAATCTTGTAAAAGCTTATATCTCATGGAGTTAGGAGGAATGTTAGCTATGAATTCAAGATGAGGGAATGTCTCCTAAATCAGAGGAGTTACTTTTTGATTGGAGCCAAGTTTGAATTCAAAATTCAAACTTAGAAGAAATACTTATAAAAAGGTCTTGTAAAACTCACGGGAGTGTGCCTCATTTTAGAGCTCTCTCCTTGATCATTTGTAGAACTTGAGTAGCTCACACCATAGCTCACTCATTTCGTCATCATTGTGCATCATTATATGCCAATGACTCTATAAAATCATGTGTTATATTACATATAGCTCATTGAACATCTCTATTTACTTCTCTGCTATGACTACTCAGAACAGTCAACTTCTTCTGGTCATATCTCAATGAACACTCAACCATTCTGCATAGTCTTTGGTTTATTGGAACTAGGTTGAAGTCTAATTTATGCTACAAAAATTTCAAAGCATTTGGATTAGGCATCTCGGAGAAATCGTCTTTGAAGTGCTCACTCATCATCTACTGGTTAGTCCCTAAAAAGTCGGGGGTAAGATTTGATTTGCTAAAATGATTTCTCAAAGCATAGTTGATTATTTTAAATGATTCCATTTGGAATCATTAGCTATCTAAGCTAACTGAATTCCCCTAAAAGGAATTTTGTCAATTGTTACTGTACTATGAGCTCTGAGTAAAAAAGCAAGCAGGTGTATGGACTAAAATGGCAAGTTTTTCAACACTAGCCATTCTTGAGCTAGTCTGTTTTGAATTCATTGTTTCAAGCATCAACTCCAAAGTACATAGGTACTTTTCTAGTGTCATTTGCAAGCTAAAAGGGTCTACTTTACAACTCTAAAGTGCATCCGGGTTGGTACAAAGCAGATTTTAGTAGTACCACCTCACTTCCTTGAGGTATCCATCCATCTCTTCCAACAACAGTTACAATTGGAAACATTCCTCTTTGGGGAATGTCATAAATAAGGTTGGCTTGCTAAAATGCATAAAATAATTAATTTATATCAACCAATGAACAAGAAATCATCTTTACACTGATTGGATGTCATCTCCATTTTTTAGGGATGTGTGGACAATGACCCCGAGACTATAAAAATCAGATTTCTTTGAGTGTATTGAACCAAATGACTTGGAAATTTGTGAACATAACCTGTACATTTATATTTTTTGAATTAAGGCTTAAACTCTTGATTTGAAGCTCTGTAGAGAGAGCACCAATCTCTGCAAGTTGAGTGAGTCTGAGGAAGTAGCAGAGAATAGAAGTGACACCAAGCAATGATCAAAGAGTATATGTATTGCTTCAAATCAATACTCTACTTAATGTACACATTTTTTAGAGTCTTTATATAGACTCTTGAGGATATCACCACACCTTTTCTTCATGAATTTGAATTCGAAATTAGGTAGGTTTGGTAGTTTAGATTGATTGGAATCTTTTCCTACAATCTAGGAAAAGACAAGGTTTAAGTCATATCTACTTCTTGATTGATTGATTGAGAATCAATCTCAACCACTTCTAACTCATGGCTTTGAGGCCTTTTAATCTTTCTTTTTACAAAGGTAAATACCTTGAACCTTACAAGAAATGATAATAAGTGATCAACCAATTATTACAAAGAAATAATGTGCACATAAGTGTTATACTTCAAGGTACATATATGGCACCATCCAAATGATGGATTTGATGAAGAACATATCCACTTGAAGCATAATGCAAGATTGATGTTCCAACAGCTCCCCCTCAAGCTAAAGTATGATTGAGTCTTCATTGTTTGATGGGTTGAATACCTGCCATAAATTTGAATCTACAAAGCTTTATCCCATCAAGTGCCTTTGTCATCATGTCTGCTATTTGCTTCTTAGTAGTAAAAAATGAAATCTCAATTTCCTTTGGCATAAGCTTCTCTCTTACAACATGGTAATGGAATTCCATGTGCTTTGTCCTTGCATGAAAAATTGGATTTGCAGCTTAATGCATGGAACTTACATTAACTCCAAATAAGTCACGTTTGGAACTTACAAGTACCAAATCTGAGTATAACTCCTTGAGCCATATTGCTTCTTGAGCTGCAATAGTTAGAACTCTATATTGTGATTTAGTTGAAGATAGAACAACTGTTGGTTGCTTCTTGAAACTCTATGACACCAATATTGAACCTACCAATGCTAACTATCGAGAGGTACTTCTTCTATCATCCTTTGCTCCTGCCCAATCTACATCTGAATAGATTTTGATATCCAAATCTAAAGAGCAAGGATAATAGATACTTTCATTAAGTGTCCCTTTGAGGTACTTGAGTAATCTCTTTCCACCATCCATGTGTCGCCTTCTAGGTGAGTGCATGAATTGAATAAGCACTCCCACACTATATGATATTGTTGGAGTTAGACGTCTATGGAAGCAGATGAACAACACAAAGAAGAAGAAGAAGCTTTGAGCACAACACACAATACTGAATGTATTACCACTAGAATGTACAAAGATAAGTAGCCTGTTAGGGCAATAGGGGTATATATAGTCCGGGGGAAAAAAGCCTCCTAAAGAGGGAAAAAAGTGCCCTGTTGGTCCTAGTGTGTTCACACACATCACCACCTAAATATATCAACAAATCCCCCTTAGGAGTGATGCGATGAACAAGGAGCTATCACTCATGTACAAGGAAGTGGGAAGATATGTGGAATCAATCCACAAAAGGAAGTGAGCCCAAAGCTTTGCGGAAAGCTTCAAACTTCTCCCTAGCTAGAGCCTTTGTAAAAAGGTCTGCAATGTTCTCCTACGTGGGCACATATGCCAAGCTGATCTCCCCAACAAAGAACCTCTCCCTGATATAATGATAATGCACCTCAATGTGCTTAGTGCGAGCATGGAACACATGGTTCCTCACAACTGTCAATGCACTTTCACTATCATCCAACAACCTGTTGATAGAGAACATCATCAAATGCATCTCCAGCATCATGAAGACTCAATCATAAACCTGTCTCCATAGGAGTGGTAATAGGTTTACAGTCTTGAAGGCCAAAATGCTGCAATAATGTGTTAATATATTTTGTTTGACACAAAGTCCATTCCGCCATCAACTTGCATAGGCTAAATGCCAAAATAGTGATGCAAATGCCCCAAATCAGACATCTCAAATGAGCCATGCAAATCAGCCTTAAAATTAGCAATATGCATGTCATGAGGACCAGTGAACAACATGCCATTACACAAGAATGAACAGAAGCACATCATTAGCACGCTTAACATATAGGGTGCTTTTAGTTGGATTGTTCTCAAAACCATGTGCAATGAGATAGGCATGTATCTTTTCATACCAAGCATGTGGTGCTTGCTTTGAACCATATAATGCCTTCTTTAACCTACACACTTGGTTTTCTTGCCTTTTTTGCACAAAGCCACATGGCTGAAAAACATACACTTCTTCATGCAAGTCACCATTCAAAAATGTTGTTTTAATGTCCAACTGATGTACATTCCAACCATGATGAGCTGCAAGTGCAGAGATGCTATGAACAGTAGTCATTCGGCATGTAGGTGCAAATGTCTCATCAAAATCAATGCCTCTTTCCTGTGCATAACCCTTTGCACCAAGCCAAGCCTTAGTGCCAATGGCCTTCTTGCCAGGAGGCAAGTCACATAAAGACTAGGTACAATTCTTCATGATAGCATCATATTCAAATTGCATTGCAGCCATCCAATGTTCAGAATTTTGTGCTTCATCAAACAAAACAGGCTTAGTCTCATCACAGAGACTAGATGCAGCCATAGCATAGCAATCTGATGCAAAAGAGGGACTATGAAAGCCTAAATGAGTACGGTGTGACAAAGGTGCATCTAATTTGTTGTCATGCAAAGTCTGCACGAGCCATTTTGGCATAGTTTTGCCTCCTCAATATCAGCTCTCTTATCAACAATTGCATCATGTAAATTTGCATAAAAAATGGAATGATCTACATCATCACATGAAACTTGCAAAGGTTGAAAAGTTGCCTCATTAGGACCAGCACTAGACTGTCCACCTATAAAAAGAGGCGGCAAAGTATCGTACATGTCTTTGGAGCTAACATATGTCTCCTTAGTACATGAAAGTGCTGAATAGCATCTTCCACCAAAACAACAACAGGACTAACCAAAATGCGTTTAGTCTATGGATGATATAGACAATAGCCTTTGCTTTCAGAACTCTACCCAACAAAAATACATTTTACTGCTTTATCATCCAATTTCTTGTGATGTTTTTTAGGCACTAATGTATATGCGAGACAACCAAAAACATGCATATGAGCAGCAGATGACTTGCGACCATGCCAAGCCTCATATGGAGTGATAGAGTGCAGCTCTTTAATGGGACACCTGTTAAGTACATATGTTGCACACATGACAACCTCAAGCCAGAAACTATGTGGTAAAGCTTGACTCTTGACCATACACCTCACCATCTCCATGAGTGACCTATTCTTTTGTTCCGGAACTCCATTCTATTGAGGTATATACGACACTGTACACTAATGTTTTATCCCATGTTTAGCCAGGAATGCATTAAAGTCAGAAGACATATATTCCCCCCCTCGATCAGAATGGAGGGTGCCCATTTTACATGCTGACAGATTTTCAACCAAAACCAAAAACTGCTTGAAGCACATAAACACTTCGGACTTTGCTTTGAGTGGATATACCCATGCATGCCTGGAAAAATCATAAATGAAAGTCACGAAGTAAAGATAGTTTCCAAAAGAAGGTGTCTGCATAGAACCACATGCATCACTATGTACAAGCGACAATTTTTGAGTAGCCCAAACTAAACCATCTTTTGGAAAGGAGGAATGTTGCATTTTGCCCAAAATATAGGCTTCACATACATGTTTTTTGGGTGCCTCAAGTTTGGGCAAAGAGGACACCATTTCATATTTCTACAGGCATAACAAACTAGCAAAATTCAGATGAGCAAAGCGTGCATGCCAAAGCTTTTCATCTGACATAGCCTAAGAATCATGTACTGCACATGCTAAATCATTCATAGATTTTTCATAATCTATGATCTTATACAACCCACGAGATAAAATGCCAGTGAATTGTATACCTGTCATCAATAAATTTCACAACCAAGCCAATCTTGGCTAAAGCCGAAATCGATAACAAATTCTTCTTGATCCCTGGCACAAATAAAGCATCTGACAAAGTGAAAGAACTACCATTAGTAGTAGTCAGAATGATCTTACCAACTTCCATGATAGGATAACAGGAGTTTTTGGCGCATGTGACAGTATTCCCTGTAGGGGCAAGCTTGAATGAAGAGAAGAGACTACATTGCAAGGTAATATGTTTGGTCGTCCCACTATTAAGGTACCAAACATCTGAGTCTACTGTAGACATGCACTACTCATGGGAAGATGGTTCAAAACTGCAAACAATAAGAAACACCCATTCTTCATCCTGCACTAGATTAGCAAACTCTATTTTCAATGTAGAGGCCTCTGCAACAACCATTCTGACCTCTTTCTTCTTTGCCTCTTTAGCAGCCAGTTTTGGATAGCTCTTAATCACATGATCATTTGCTTTACGGTATTTGCAAAGCAATTTCTATTTTTCCGATTTCTTCTCATCTCTGTCTTCCTTCTCAATTGTGCAGAATTAATAGATTTCTGCTTACTAGGAGAAGAGCTCGACTAGCCAAGAAAGCTTGATCTGTAACACACATAATAGACCTGTTCTACCTGGACTTATCTTCTTGCAACAAAACAAAAACTAACTCTTCAAATGTTAAGGCATTTGGATTGCCTTTCATCATCAAACAAAGAGTGGAAGCAAAACTCTGATATGAGTCAGGAAGACCATTTAGAGCAATCTGCACAAGTGAACTGTCGGGAAGGACTTCATCAGTAGAAATCAATTGTTCCTTCAAATCCTTGATCTTTGTCAGAAAACTATCCATAGAATCACCTTCATTCATGTGCTCACTCTCCAACTGTTTTCATAAGTAAGGAACACAAGCCTCATTCCTAGCTTGGTACAATGTTGTAAGTGTATCTCAAGCATCCTTAGCTGTTCTAAAAGAGCGAATGTGAGGAATAATGGCACGTTTGATAGACAAAGCTATCAATGCATGTGCGTGAGCATATCTGCCATCCGAACAAGTTTTTTCTGCAGTAGGTGCAACATAAACAACATCACGAACATACGAAATATAGAATATTACCATCTTCGAGACCATCTGCATTAGCTTGAGTACGTGTATTTGTAGTACATGTGCAATAGGACATTTGTCAACACCCTGCATAATATTCCATAGTCTTTTGTGACCAATACATGATGCATCATATACAGAATATTACCATCTTCGATACCATCTGCCTGTATTTGTAGTACCTGTGCAATAGGACATTTGTCAACACCCTGCATAATATTCCACAGTCTTTTGTGACCAATACATGATGCATCATAAAAGCCCACAATGGATAATTGGTACCATCCAACTTATCCTCAATAGCCAACATACGAAATACATCATTGCTTTCAGCCATGGCCACTAATAAAATACCTTGATGCAGAAAAATGATTGTATCTGAAAAAGTTGAATAAAACTACCCAAATGAGTTCTGCTAGACCTGTAGCACTTCAAGATGCTTATACGGACGAACCAAAACTGGTATATACCTTTGGCACAAAAATACAAAATAGCATGCACAAGTGCTATGATAGTGCATTCAGAGGCCAAAATGAGCTCAGATCATGATTTCAACACCACAAAGCAAAGCCATTTTGGTCTCCTAATCACTCTGAGTATGCATACCAAATTTTGTGTGATTGTAAGACTGTGATTGGAGGACTGTCGATGATGCCCTAGGTGAAGAGGTGACCTGCTCTGATACCAATTGTTGGAGTTAGACATCTGTGGAAGCACACAAATAGCACAAGGAAGAAGGAGAAGCTTGGAGCACAACACATAATACTGAATGTATTACCACTATAATGTACAAAGATAAGTAGTCCGTTAGGGCAATAGGTGTATATACAAGCCAGGGGAAAAAAACCTCCTAAAGAGGGAAAAAAGTGCACCAACAGTCCTAGTGTGTTCACACACATCACTACCTAAATATATCAATAGATATGTCTGGTCTTGTGTGAGTAGCATATATCAAACTACCAACTAAGCTTTGATACTCTTTAGGATCATCAATCTACTCACCTTCATAAACACTTAATTTATGGTTCAACTCCAAAGGAGTACCTACGAGCTTTGTGTTCTCCATTCTAAACTTGAGAAGTAGGTCTTGAATGCGGAGGGTGCCCATTTTACATGCTGACAGATTTTCAGCCAAAACCAAAAACTTTTTAAATCACATGAACACTTCGGACTTTGCCTTCAATGGATATACCCATGCATGCCTAGAAAAATCATAGATGAAAGTCACGAAGTAAAGATAATTCCCAAAAGAAGGTGTCTGCATAGGACCACAAACATCACTATGTACAAGCTGCAATTTCTGAGTAGCCCGAAGTGAACCATCTTTTGGAAAGGATGAACGCTGCATTTTGCCCAAAATACGGCCTTCACAAACATGTTTTCTAGGTGCCTCAAGTTTGGGGAAAGAGGACACTATTTCAGATTTCTGCAGGTGTAGTAAACTAAAAAAATTCAGATGACCAAAGCGTGCATGCCAAAGCCTTGCATCTGACATAGCCTAAGAATCATTTACTACACATGCCAAATCATTTAGAGATCTTTCATAGTCTATGAGCTTATACAACCCACAACATAAAATGCCAGAAGCAATAATCACATCGCCATTTGACATATCATGAGCTGTACACCTGTCATCAACAAATTTCACAACCACGCCAATCTTGGCTAATGCAAAAATCAATAACATGTTCTTCTTGATCCCCGTCACAAATAAAGCATCTGACAAAGTGAAAGAACTACCATCAGCAATAGTCAAATGATCTTACCAACTCCCATAACAGGATAAGAGGAGTTGTTGGCGCATGTAACAGTATTCCCTGTATGGGTAGGCTCAAGTGAAGAGAAGAAAGTGTGCTGCGAGGTAATATGTTTCGTTGCCCCACTATCAAAATACTGGCAAACATCTGAGTCTACTGCAGACATGCACTGCTCATGAGAAGATGGGTCAATACTGCAGACAGTAGTAAACGCCCATTCTTCTTCCTACACAAGATTAGTAGACTCTGTTTTTGGTGTAAAGGCCTCTGCAACAACCATTCCAACCTCTTTCTTATTTTCCTCTTTAGCAGCCAGTTTTGGACAGTTCTTATGATATGATCATTCCCTTTACAGTACTTACAAAACAATTTCTGCTTTGTTGATATCTTCTCATCTTTATCTTCCTTCTTCAAATGTGCAGAATTAGCAGATTTTTGCTTACTAGTTGAAGAGCTCCATTTTCCTTTGCCCTTCTGACTAGCCAAGAAAGCTTGATGTGCAACTCGCATAATGGACCTATTCTGCCTAGATTGATCTTCCTGCAATAGAACAGAGACTAACTCCTCAAATGATAAGGCATTTGGATTGCCTTTCATCATCAACCAAAGAGTAGAAGCAAAACTCTGATATGAATCAGGAAGACCATTCAGAACGGTCTACACATGTGAGCTATCTGGTATAAGGTCATTAGCAAAAATCAACTATTCCTTCAAGTCTTTGATCTTCGTTAGGAAATTGTCCATAGAATCACCTTCATTCATGTGCTCACTCTCTAATTGTTTTCGGAGGTAAGCAACAGGAGCCTCATTCCTAGCTTGGTACAATGTGGTAAGTGTATCCCAAGCATCCTTAGCTATTCTGCAAGAGCGAATGTGAGGAATAATGGCACGTTTGACAGACAAAGCTATCAATGCATGTGCCTGGGCATCTATGCCATCCCAACAAATTTGCTCTATAGTAGGTGCAGCAGAAACCATAGCACGAACATGAATATGCAGAATACCATCATCTTCAACACCTTCTGCATCATCTTCAGTATCTATAGTTGTAACATTTGCAGGTGTGATAGGACATTTTTTGACACCTTGCACAATGTTCCACAGTCTTTTTGCAACACATGTCACATCATATAAGCCCATAACAGGTAGTTGGTTCCATCCAACTTATCCTCAACAGCCAGCATACGGAAAACATCACTGCTTTCAGCCATGGTCGATGACTAAAATACCTTGATGTAGAAAATTGACTGTATCTCAAAAAGTTGAACAGAACTGCCCAGATGAATTCTAGAC